>JBAMBL010000712.1:0-600000 GCA_037043405.1 Drosophila subquinaria
TTTTAAAGCATAGTACGCTCTAGCCGAAAATATTTTTGCAAGGCCAAAACTTCATATAAAAAAAAGGGCTGCACACATGCTCGAAATTATTTTGTAAGGCCATTTCTAAACGTATGTACGCTGTACCTAAATATGGGCAGCTCAGAATATTTTCTGGCGTTTTACAGCACCGTTTGGTCCACAGATGGCAGCTTTATTTTGACCTTTCAAAACATCGATTGAATCGTTGTTTTGACTAGTCGAAATATATGAACAACAATGGCGGGAAAAAATAAGCATCAAAATAAGAGCCGAATTGATGTCTTCGAAAATGAAGAACGAATAAGGCTAATTGAAGAGGTGAGAGAGAGGCCAATCATATGGGATTTAACCGATAAAAAGCATTTTGATGCGACTTTTATCAAAAGTGCATGGGAAAGTATTGCAGAGGCCGTTAATCCGAAAATTATGGTATTGGTCGCTGCTACTTCACTGATCCAGTCCATTTGGTCCATTTTGTCACTTTGATTATTTGAAATTGTATTTACTTGTTTGTTGTGAACAGCTGACGCAACAGTGTGACCACAGCAGCAAAGGACCAACAATCTCTCAACTTTTTAGTGATTTTTGGTATTTTGCTGTCACACTGAATTCTGTAAGGCCTGACCTCAAAACATCGAACATTTCGAGCGTCCAAAATGTTTTCAGCTAGAGCGTACTACGCTTAAAATTTTCACATCATTATAACAATTTTTTGTATAAAGCCTAGTACCGACGTGAGATAAAAGGCCTAGCGTAAGTCAAACTCCATATAAAAAAACGCTGTCGTAAAGTGAATAAGAAGAAGACGACATTTATCTCCGCTTGTCGGTCCGGACGTAAACTAAACTGAAACTAAAAACGGAGCTGCCAGATAAGGAACGGGCGTTTTCCAGCACTGTATCTATTTAGCTGACTGGCCCAGCGAAACATCGAACTGTTTAGAGTTTCGCTAGGTATATGGAGATAAATGTCTAGAACACAAGTGAAAACTATGAAGACTATTTGGATTTGGTCAATAACGACGACAATATTGGTAGATTAGAAGATAGAACGAAGGCTAAAATGGTTTTTATAGACATAAATTAGATTATATTGTATTTTTTCATTAATATAGGGGGAGAATCCACGTAAAAAGTTCTAAGGCGATGGGTTCACTCATACGCGCTGTGCCGTCGCATATTTCTCCTATATTAACTATAATTTACATTTTCATTACCTATTATCTCCTCTTTTTATCAAAATTAGCTCTGCATGTGCATATTTAAAATAAACCGCTGTTGACGCATAGAGTTACCACTCAACTTTTTGTTATTTTTTCGTGTTGCATTGGCAACTCTGGCCTTACGCTCGTCGACAGCTAAATATTGAGCATTTTCCGACGCTTAAAATTTATCTCAAGTCGGTACTAGGCTAAAAACTTGTATAAATCGCATTAAAAATGTATGCAAAATATAAATATTGCGAGTTTGTTCAGTATAAATGTAATATGCAGTGTTGCCAATTTAGCTATTTTCCGCTAGATCTAGTGCGCTGCAATTGGCAAATATAAAAAATCGGAAAAAATATAACAAAACTCCTGTGAAAGTTTCAAAGTTAGTTTATTTTTAAGAAAAGAGTTAAATATTAGTGGGATTCCGGTAAACGTTTTAGATTTGGTTTAGATTTCGCAGTCAGCTGTTCACAGCTGCTCCATACAAAATTTTTAGTGTGCTCAGGGCAAATCAGAGAAATGTGGTCTTACTAATTGATTTCGTGAAATCAGCTCTGAGACTGATTTCGTTTTCATTTTGATTTGGTTTCAAACAGCTGTGTGACAGTTGGTGTTTGTTTACATTGGAAATCTGCGAATATTCAATAAAAACATTTTCAACGTTTGTTTATAAATTTCTTTTTCTGCCATTTTGTGCCATTTTTTTTGTATACTTTTTAGTTGTCAATCAGTTGTTCGCCCAGGCTATCAGCTGTTCACGAAATTTAAAACTTATCAGTGTTCTAAAAGGGTCGTTCCGTCAACTGATTTAGATTTGGTTAAAAATAATCTAAGCCAAATCTAAAACGCTTACCGGAATCCCACTATTGTCAAATATGCCACCGTTGCCAAGATTGCCACCTTTTTTGTTATGTTTTGCCAAGCTTAGCCAAGGTTGCCACATGATCTTTTTCTTACCGTCAGGCAACTTCCGTAGGTGTTTGTTTTGTGGGAGAAAATAATTAATGATTGTTTGATTGATAGCCAAGTTGGACGAGGACGTTGTAATCATACTATTCCTTGCATTAATATATAAACAAAGTGTGCTGTTACAGAGTTAAGCAAAGTGCTGCATCGCATTTGAGACCATCGCGTATTTGTTATTTACACTATCAAATTTGGGCAGCGAATTAATTGTGGATTGACAGTACAAAAATCAGTAAAAAAGCTATTTAAATTGAATATAAAATATTTCTGAGCACTACTGTGATACTGTGTGCATAAAATGGCGCAGGTTGCTTTTTTAGACAGCATGCTGCGTGAGTATCTCGTGTTCCGGGGGTATTCAAACACTCTGAAGGCGCTGGATGTGGAACAACGCAACGAGAAGGATCAACATTTTCGTGCGGAACGTTTAATAGACCACTTCAACATGGCAATACAAGCGTCTGACTTAACAGCGGTGCGCAGTCTATGGCTGCATCTGGACAACAACCTGTTCAGCAAGCTGGATCACACATATGCTGCGGGTAAATACCCCCCTTCCCCCTCCCACACCTCATGTTCCTTTACTTCATTATTGATTTATGACACTTTCAACTTTACAGCTGTAAAGAAACTGGAGAATAGTCTGCTCAAATACTATTTGGTGACGGCTTATTCCAACAATAGAACGGACAAGATTTCGGAGTTCTTCAACAAATTGGCCGTAGAGCTGCAGCAGCAGAGCGAGTGGAAAGATTGGTTCTGTAAGCTGAAGCATATACTTCTTTTCTGCCCTTTCCCTCACTCTCTAATTTACAACTCTTTGCAGTCTTTTCTTTCTGCCGCAACGCAGAGGAGTCTCCAACATTTGCGCTCTTCTTTACAAAGCAGTGGCAGGATACTTTGCTGTTATCGCTACGCAACTTTTTGACCACCGTCTATCAGTGTCTGCCACAGCCGAGCTTTGTGCGCGCCGAGCAGGAGGCGGCGCACATGCAGCGACTGCAGGATGACAACACCCGCCTGCGGGCACGCCTCTTGCAGCTGCAGCAGGAGCAACTGCAGCAGCAGCAGGCAAACTCGACTAGCTCACAGAATCTAAGCAGCGCTGAGAGCAGCACACGTCGTCGCAGCTCCTATCGGCAGCAGCAGAGCCTGAGCGATATCCTGCCCTTTGACATCAGTCCACCAGGTCACATAGTGGATGACTTTTGTATTATTGCCTCCGAGGCGAACAGCGTGGCCCAGGCTAGCGATGCACAGGCACGAGGACTTAAATCACTTATACGCAACATTGGCTCGGGCAGTTCCCCTGTCCTGCCACGCAAGGATAATGGCAACGACAAGTCCACGAGCAAACGCAGATCGGGCAGCGTGGGACGCAGTTGGATATAGTTCAATTCAATAGAGACTACTGGATTGTTTTATTTTTAAATATTTGTATTTATTTGCGCTTCCTCTTAATCCAATATTGACGTACAAAATAAAGAGCAAATGCGTGTAAGGTTTTATTTAATTGCAATAAATAACGTAAAATTACAAAATAAATATTGACGATTCGTGTATAAAATATTCTCTATCTCGCAGCACAATTTAAAAAATACACAATTTATTGTATAATAGGTATAATTGTATATTATATTATATATAAATAGCATGCCATATAATTATGTATGTAACTATAGTACATAGCTATGTAAATTTTGCATAAAGTAGCATCGATTTTGACTCGTTTGAATCCATTCCATATTCGTTATAAGTAAATGCGTTTTCAGCGTCGTAGTTGTATGTGGGGAAAATGAAGCCAAATTTCGGATTGGGATTGCTTGCTTAGTTTGTTATCATTAAGTTTGCTTATGGAATAATATCTATGTATGTAGGTGTATAATTATGTATGTATGCATATGTATATGTATATGGTTACGGCCTTCTCCTCGAGGCAGCAACTGAGACGGGTTTGACCCGCAATTGTCGCCTGGTCTCTTACAGCGCCGTCTCAAAAGCCGGCAACGATGTGGGAGCAGACACATACTTATTGCTCTCGGCGCTGGCAACGACACCCACTGAGGAGGCGATGCCATTCCTGCCAAAGCTCGGCTTCAGCTCACCGCGCATAAAATTGTTCTCCTCGGTTTGCAGGAAGAAATTCCGCTTTAGATCGAAACTAGAAACGGCAACGGAATTGGGACTTGTCACAGTTCTGGCTGCCGTTTCACTTGACGACTCCAAGCTGGCACGTGATCCGCCACTGTTATTCGAGTGATCCTCCTCGCTGTTGGCCTCGGGAATCGTCGTGGACATGATGTCCGTGCGTGGCCCGACTGAAGCGACCGCAGCACTTGGACCACGAATCTTCGGAGCAAAAGTCTTGGAGGGCGAGCCAAATTGGCCCTGACGCAACATTCGGCGATTGGCAAACGTCTTTGGCGAGCCGCTCAAGTCGAGCAGCTTTAGACTGGAGTTTAACGTTGGCTTCGACGCACCAGGCGCCGCATGGATTGGCTTTTGACTTGTCGTCGTCGTCGTCGTCATCTTAGGATTATTTGCCGGCGCCGGTGACTTCTTGAGCAGCTCGACGGCGGAAACTTTGCGCTGCACGGGACTCGTCTTAGCGGATTTGGCCAGCAATAGCTTCTTAAAGTCCATCAACGTTGTCTTGCTCTGACCGATGCGATCCGCACACGTGTTCAAGCGCTCTGGGGCATTATCACTCCAGTTCTTGGCTGGCTGCTTCATCGGTGGCACATTCTCCGAGACACTGGCATCCGATCTCGTGGGCGTGGAGGTTAAGAAAATGCCGCTGCCATTCCTTGGCACAATGGGCGATATGTTGCTTTTGCCATCGCTGGCCGCTCCTCCGTTTGAGGAGGCGGCTGCACGGGCCAAGCGATCAGCACGACGTATGGGCGTGGCATACAGATCATCCCGACAGGTGACATTGCCCCCGGGCAGCGCTTTGGGTTGACTGCGTCGATTCTGCAGCGTCCAGTAAACTGGTGCACTGCGCTGGAAGGGCGTGGCATCTGTGGGCGGTGCTGTGTTCAACTGCGGTGCTGGCTGCACTTGCTCATAGATATTAGAGAAACGTTGATACCCTGCGGAAAAAAATAGACGAAAAAAAAGGGTAGTTGATTAGTCGAAAATACCGGTTTCACAACGATTCCTTTATATATTTATTAGCATTTAATTTATTTTTCTTTCAAATTATTATTTGTTTAAATGTGCAATTACCAAAAAAAGAAAAAGAAAACTCAAATCTATTATAGATTAAAATTTAAAAAGCATTCCAGCAAGCTAGTGATGCCGTACATACCTGTCTGTAGATATGGACGTTACCTGGGTGTCTATGCATTTATGGATATTATGTACATGGTGCGTTGGATGCCCAAAAAATGTGAATGGTGCTGGGTGCTAAATGGAGAAGGTGCTACGTGTTTATGGATGTTTATGGAGCCCATTAGCCCATGTTATGCAGTGGATTTGTGGTTTTATGATACAATGATTGGATGCGTTTTTCATTCTTTTTATTATAATTTCTTTTCTTTTCTTTTCTTTTATCGTCTCTTTGTCAAGTTAAGTTATTTTAAGTACTTTACTTACTTACGATCGGTGGCTTTTCTTATGGAATGTGATTGAACTTAAAAACTCTACATAGGCAGGAACTTAAGCTTAATTGTGTAAATTCAAACAAGGCGCTAACTTTTCAAAACTACCAGTATTTTTTGGAACTGTTTGTTAATTGTAATTGTTCATTAGTTTTCGGGGAAGGTGAGGTGCAAAAAACTACTACTACACAAAATACACACATACATATACAACATAAATTATGCAATTGAAGTTTTTTGCACACTCAACAATAATTTCAAATAAACGTTTTCAAAAATTAGCGTCATTATTTGTTAAAAACTTAAAAGAAAAACATTTAAAAACTAAATGCATAATTAATGTGAAATGTTTAACAAAAACATATAAAACGGTGCAAAAAACTTTACAGAATTTACAATACACATATGTTGTTGCAGTTGTTGTTAAGTTAAAAAAAACTTACATTTTACAATTAGTTACAGTTATGAATTAAAATTGACAAAACACAAGTTTAGGTTTAAGTACATACACATAACACTTAATTAAATCATTGTTAAATGTTAAACAAATAAAGGGAATTATTAATTACAAAAATTATTATTTGCACTTAAAGCCTAGTACCGACGTGAGATAAAAGGCCTAGCGTAAGTCAAACTTCATATAAAAAAAACGCTAGCGGAAAGCGAAAAAGAAGAAGACGACATTTATCTCCGCTTGTCGGTCCGGACGTCAACTAAACTGAAACTAAAAACGGAGTTGCCAGATAAGGAATGGGCGTTATCCAGCACTGTTTGCATTTAGCTGACAGGCCCAGCGAAACATCGAACTGTTTAGAGTTTCGCTATCTATCTATCTCACTCTCTCACAATAACTCAAACGAAATGACCGGAAAATTATCTAAAAACAGCAGATTGACTCTTTTTGAAACAGCAGATAAAATTCTGCTGATTAACGAGGTGGAAAAGAGGCCAATATTTGTATTTTTTCATTAAATTTAGAGGGAGAATCCACGTAAAAAGTTCTAAGGCGATGGGTGCACCCAAAACCCGCAGTGCTTGCGTGCCATCGCATATTTCTCCTCTATTAACATTAATATACAGTTTTCATTGTTTATTCTCTCCTCTTTTTATGCAAATCAGTTCTGCATGTTCATATTTAAAATAAACCGCTGTTGACGCATAGAGTTACCACTCAACTTTTTGTTATTTTTTCGTGTTGATTTGGCAACTCTGCCCTTACGCTCGTCGACAGCTAAATATTGAGCATTTTCCGCCGCTAAAAATTTATCTCACGTCGGTACTAGGCTTAAACTGGGAAAAATATTTTAAAATTGAAAATAAATTGTTAAGTTGGCAACACTGGCTGCCAGAACGAGCAGACAAACGTTAGTAGCAATCTGTATTTAAATGTTTCAAATATATGAATATCAGCTGACGGCATTTCAAGTGTACAGAAGAAGAACTGGGATTCGCTGTAAAAAGAATTAATGTTAGAGCTGAATTTATTGCAGATCTGTCAGTTCGCTTTTCTAGCTGTTAAGTTGGCTGCGCTAGCTGCCTAGTTAAGTTGGCTGCACAGCTAAGTTGGCTGTACCTGACCATTATGTAAATTCAAGCTGACTGCAGGATGAATAGGAAATGCACAAAGGCAGTTAAGGTAGTTGAACCTGAGCTGAATTTGTGAAGAAGACCACTACAACCACTACACTAGCCCCATTGAGCACGTACGACACAAAGGCGGAGCTAAGAATACAGGGTTGGAGCAGACGTATGTTGTCTAAGATTGACAACTCAGTGTAGTCCTGACTGAAGATGCACACTTGGCAGCGTGCGAAGAGAAAAGGACCTCCTGTTCTTATCATAAGGTCAAGTTAAAGACAAGTTAATGAGCCTGGTCGTCGTGACTCTACCAAATCTCCGTTACCTCAAACTTTTGCAAAATGCGCTGACGCCTTGCGCCGTTATCCTCATTGGGCCGTATGATTTTCAGGGGTCGCAACAAGACGCTTTCAACAAAGGACTTGTGGTATTTGTGAGGTGTGGGCGTTGCCGCATGCATTGCCAGAGTTTCCTCATCCTCTGAATCGCCGTCCGAGTCATTGTCTGGCTCGGAAGGAACTCCCGACTCTGACTCGACATCTGGGATGGGAACTACCGTTAGACTGGGTGAGTCATCAAAGTTCTCCAGCGATTTGTTCTTCAAATAGGAGGAATCAATGCATGTGGTCGACAAGGAGAATTCATCGACAAGACGCTCAAAGGATTTGGCGATTTTACGCTCACCTGGCGAGCCCGAATTGGAGGTGGATAATAACTGTAGGTTGCGCAATTTGAGCGAACTTGTTGCATGTTGCAACGGGGGCAATGCACTGTAGTTCTCCTTATTCATTTCCAGCTTCAGTTCATCGTTGGCCAGCCTATAGCTGTTGTTGCGTTTTAAAGCGCCAGCGCGAGATTTGTTAGCTGACTGAGAGTGGGAATGGGAATGAGAGAGCGTGGGGGAGCTGCTGTTGGGGGCGACAATTGCATTCGAAATGGAAAACTGCGTTGCAGCAATTGGGTCAATCGATAATGTGGGGAGACCGTTGGGGAGGCATGAGGCAGCTGTCGTTTCTCCCTCTGCTTTTATGCTGCCATTTACTTTCATTCGGGGCGGCAACGCTGGTGGGGATGACTCTAGGGGGTTTGTTGCCACGGTTGGGGTTGGGATTGGGGAAGCAACCACCCTCAGTTGCGACTCACAATCTTTGGGGTCTGGCGACTGTACACTTGAAATGCTGCTCATTGATGCGAATTTTGACTTGCTCAGCAGCAAATTTGTGACATTGTTGTTGCTGTTAAAAGTTGTTGTTGTTGCTGTAACTGATGTTGTTGTTGTTGTGTTGGTAGTAGTAGTAGTGTAGCATAGTAGCGTGTTATTTACAATAGTAGCATTGGATTTGGATTTGGGGGCAGTTAAGTTTAAGTTAAATTGGCAACTAGCATTAGTTTGTTGCTGTTGCTGCGGCGCTTGCAGCAGTTGTTGTTGCTGCTGTTGTTGTTGCTGTTCTTGTGTTGTTGTCTTACCTTCTTCGCCTGAATTCGCCGATGCTGTTGTCGCCGTGGATGATGATGAATTTGTGGCCGTTGAGCCAGTTGATGAATTGGATTTACTCGATGGTGAAGGCATCATGTTGTTGCTGTTGCTGTTGCCGTTGGCAATTGTCTCGTAAAATGGATTCGTGTTGTTGGCCAGCAACTGTTTCTGTTCTTGGTAAGAGCCCGTTGCCATGTTGGATGGGGATTTGTTGGCGGAGGCGGAAACGGTCGAGACTATGGGACGCACATTGGCCACTTTGCGATTGGCAGCGATGCCGCCGTTCAACAACAATAATTTGGCGCTCTTTGTGGCAGCAGCGACTCCGACGTGTAACTGTCCGCTTGCACTTTCACACGTTGCGGCGTCTCGCGTTGCACTGCCACTTTCGGTTTCCTTCTTCACATACGGCCCAGGTGCAAAGGTGGTGTGCTGTCCCTTGCGTCGCTTCAGGCTGTCCGAGTCGTAAATGATGCGACCCTCGGCATTCGTGCGCACCCGACGCTGCGACGCGAGCAGAGATTTCTCTTCGCGCAACTCGCTGATCTCTGCATACATGGGCACCCCGCTGCACGTCTCTGCAGTTACCACCTCCTTGCTGCTGGGTTGTGGCAGCTGTGGCAACTCTGCGCATGCTTGCTCTCTTTCGCTCTCCGCATGCCGGCGCAAATGTTGCGGCAACTCATTGAGCGACACATACTCGGAGGGGTGGTTTGCACTCCCTCCACCTCCACCGCCGTCCGCTCTGCGAACTATGTCATTGGAATAGTAAATAGCCAGATTACTTTTACTCTTATTACTATTACGATTATTTTGATTGTTGTTGTTGCTAATGTCTGCTATTGTCACATATTCGCCGGCAACATCGTAGAGTTTGTCATCATTGACGGCACTGGCCGTTGCGGCGAGTTTCAGCGGCGAATTGCGCTTCATCGCCGGCAACACAACGCGCAGCTTTTCGAACATGCCGCCGAACGCTTTCGTCGGTGTGTGTTTCAGCTCATTGAGGTTGTGGTCTTTGCTATTCGTTGGCGTCAACTGTTCCTGGATATCCGTTTCAGCCGTGACATCAACCTGCAGATTGGTCAAGGTTCTATCCGCCTCCGCTTCGGACTGCGATTGATGCTCATCGTCGTCGCTGGTGTTGGGTGTGATGATGCACATGGAAGGTATGCGCTTCGCACTCAGCGTTGTCTTTTGCTTGATGCGCTCGATGCGCTCGACACCCTCCAAATCCGAGCACTCCGAGTACTCCAAGTCAACGGGTAAAGGTAACGCCAGACGGTCCTCAGTCGATTGTTGTTGCTGCTGCTGCTGTTGTTGCTGCAGTGCATCCTCTGAGTTTGTGGCGAGTTTTACATTCCGCTTGATGGTGCCCGTGCGCTCCAAGGTGCTGCCAATGGTGCTGCTGCTGTAGCTGCGCTCCAAGGTGCTGCTGCTCGCACTGTTGCTGTTGCTGTTGCTCCGACTCTGGCTCTGACTGCGACTCTGGCTGCTGTGCTTGCCCAGCGAGCTGCTCCGCTCCGGCACATCCGGTCCACTGCAAATGGCGGCATTCATCAGTGTGGTGCACACTGTGCCCGCCGAGCTCGTCGTTGTGGAGGTGGAACCACGTCCATAGAGCTCATACTCGTTCTCCGCATTGAGCACCGTCTGGTTGGACTGGCTGCCAAAGGAGTAGCTGCTGGTGTGCAGACTCTGCTGCAGCGGCGTCATCGGCGGCTCCTCCTCCTTCAGGGTGCGCAGTCCACTGTCCATGTGGAAGGAGGTGTAGTAGCCCTCGGTGTCGCAGCTGTAGGCGGAACTGGTCTCATCATCCAGATGATTGGGATAGGCGCCCGCGTCCGTTTGCAGCTCGGGCGTGGCGGTTCCCTCGCTCGTCACACTGCTGGAGGCGGAGGTGTTGAGGAATCGCCGTCGACTCAGCATGGAGGACGGTGGTCCGCTGCTGCTGCACGGCTGGAAGCTGGACACATTCAGCGACGTGTTGGACGCACTCGACTTGGGCTGCATCGTGATCTCGCTGCCAATGGATGCGCGTCCCGACTCCGAGCTGGCGCTCCAGTTGCCACTCGAGGAATGCGGCTGCTCCTCCTTGCCAGCGGCGTCCAGACGATGCAATCCATTGCGTCGCTGTCTGTTCAACGTCGCCGTCTCGCGCATCTTCACGTTCGCCGCCGCCGAGGCGAGGGAGGAGAGCTGCAGCTTGCCGCGCAGCTGGCCGCTGCTGGAGACGCTCATGCTCTTCTCGGACGAGGAATACGAGGGTTTTCGTTCGTGCGAAAACCGCGATTCACTCTTCTGCGCTATCAGATCATGGACCACACACTCATCGTCAATATCCCGGGCAGTTTCTCGCTTCGATTTCATCCCGCTGCTGCCGCCGCCGCTGCTGCTGCTGTTGACGCCGCTGCCAGGCAGTGGCAAGGAGCAATGGTTGCTCGACTCCGCCTTCTCGGCGGAACTGTTCTGGGAGCTGCAGCCGCTGGTGTCCAGCTGGCTCGACTCCCCCGACAATTCGTTCCCGTTGCGTTGCATAAACTTGAAACGATTGCGGCCCCATTGCTTCAGGGAGTTCAGACGGGTCAGCGTGTTCTTCCCCTTGTCGTAGGGCAAGGCAACAGATTCCTTTTTTAAGATGTCGCTCGACTTGCTGCGTCCGAATTTCTTGGACTTCTTGGTGGCATCCACAGTGGCCGCCGGTGCCGGAGATGTGGCATTCGAGGCATTCTTCGATGAATTCCCAGTGCTAAGATATTTTTTTTTTTGGAAAATACATTTTTGTTTGTTTTTTTTTAAGTTGTTGTTGTTGTGGTTGTTGTTGTTTGTTGTTGTTGTTGATGGGGAAACATAAAAAAGAAAATATATATACATGTTTTGGTATTTGGTTAGCAAATTTGTAAGGTTTCTTGATGAAAGATGTGTGTGCGAAATCGAGATCTGTTAGAAAAGATGGAAATTTTAAAAGAGAAAGACAGAAAGATAGACTGAAGAGAGAGACAGAGACAGACAGAGAGAGAGGGCTGTAGCGAGATTTTGCCCATCTATAAAAACTATTTATTGCGAGCTGCCTTCAGATTTTATGCTTGATTTTAGTTGAATTCCAAATCTGTTTCTGATTCTGCTTCATTTCAAAATGCACACAGCAAGAGAGAGACAGAGAGAGAGCGCACGCTAAAGTGAGAGCGAGAGGGGTGCTGGGAAAAAGTAGATTAATTAATGGCACAGTTCAAAGTTTAATTTTCAGGCAAACATTATTTTTCTGCTCTGCTTTTTTGTTTTCTCGTCTGTTGATTATTAAAATGCGATTACGACATTTACATTTTAGAGTGGCGTCCTTGCCCCAGCTCAAGTTTTCTGTGGCAGCTGTGGCATGCACTTACACACACACATACATTCACACACACACACTCAGACAGTCAGAGCCATGTGTGCTTTGCTCATTATGTTGTTGATAAGCGACGCTTTTCATTCATTTTCTCTTGGCATTCTTGGGTCAACAATTTTCAATTGAGTATCTTCATTCAGTGGCGAATGACAGAGGGGGTGAATGATTTGGGGTGGGGCGTTTGTTGGTCAATCATGACACAAATACAAATTCCTATAATGCAAATGCACAACATTGTATCAAATTTCAGTTTTTAGGGCGGAAAGAGAAAAAAGACAAAAAGGCAAAATATGAATTGTAGCACGAGTTTAGAAATTCGCAGTTCCCTAATAAAGTGCTTCAAATATTTAAGTTTCTGATTTCCATTTACAAGTAAATTAAATTTTGAAAGTTATTAGAATATTGGTTCCAACATTTGAAACTTTTTGACCTTTTTTTATTTTTTTTAAAAAGAAAACTGATTTATAGCTCAATTGAATAAACAAGGATTTTGTTTTAATTTAAAATCATTTGCACTTTTTTTCTTTACGAAATAGAAACTAAAGATAATTTCACAATATTCGATTTGATTATACAATTTTCGAACTTTTCTTTCTCCCTTTCTTCGAAATAGGAACTTTATTTTAATTGTAAAAGAAATATGAAGCTTGCACTGAAAATTTCGCAATATTCTCAATTCTATTTGAAGTAATTTGCACTTTTTGTTCTATTTAAAATTGTTTTGTAAAGGAAATATGAAACTTGTTCTACTAATTACACAATATTTGGCTGATGCTTGGTTTAATTTTCAAACTGCCCTCGTGTTACACAAATCGCATGCAGTTTGACGGGCAATTTGGGTTCAGTTGAATTTGGCCTGCTTTGCATTTTTAGTGCTGATCGCACAGATATTGAACAGCATTGGCATATTTGCACATAAATACATATATATAATATACACACATATACACATACGTTCGTGCATATGTGTGTATGCGTTTGCAGTCTCATGTTGCACATAAAACGCAGTCAAATGGAATGACGCTCGGATTTTGTGGGCAGACGACGCCAACAAAAACAAATAAGATTTATGAAACTTTTAAGCAAAAGGCGTCAGACAAATGCACAAAAGAAGCACGAAAAAAAGCCAAGTTGCTTTTGTTGTTGCTGTTGTTGTTGTTCTAGTTATAGTCGTTGCTGTTGCTTTCGACTGTTTGGCAAAAATCCTACAGCGTTCCTTGCCTGATTTATGCTGATGATGCGCAGCCTGAGCGAATAGACAGGGAGAGAGTGGGCGGGCAACATGTTGCTAGCAACAAATGCTGCCAGGCTAAGGAAACAACGTTGGAGGTACCTATACATGTATGTGGGTGGTTCGTGGCTTGGCTGAGAGTGCATGAGGCGAATGTCTCGAATATGAATGAATTTGCTATGATGATAAATGGCAAGCATGTATCGATGTATGCACATGCGTATGTGTGTGTGTTGTATGTGTGTGTGTGTGTGTATATATTAGAGTGCATCGAAAAAATGAAAAAATGGTAACCCATTTTCGTAATCTGTGGTCAATTCTAAGATGTTTTCACAAAGAAACCATAGTTCTAAAATGAATTCCTGGTCCGCGCTTTTTGAGTTGAAAATTCATTTTTTTTTGAAAATTTATATCTTGATTGTTTATGGTTCGATTCTGACAAACTTGGTGTCAATACTCTTGTTAGGACCAGGACTTTTCAAATTCAACAAAAAAAAGGACAAAATGTCCTTTAAACATAATTTTCATCCTTGGAACGACGATTTCGCGGTTCGCCTCTATACCAATAAATTAGTCAGAATTAAAGCTATTTTTTGGCAAAAAAAATTTTATTTTCCCTGAACCTGTATTTTTTTTTAACAGAAAATGTAACTCATATTTTATTAAAATTGTGTTAAAACTGTATTAAAATAGGATTTACATTTTGTTTTAATAAAAATTACAGGTTAAAAAAAAAAATTTTATTTTGTGCCAAAAAATAGCTTTAATTCGGACTAGTTTTTTAAGATAGAGACGAATCGCGAAATCGCCGTTCCAAGGATGAAAATGATGTTTAAAGGACATTTCGTCCTTTAGTTCTGTGAAATTTTGAAAGTCCTGGTCTTAACTAGAGTACTGACACCAAATTTGTCAGGATCGGTCCATAAACACCCGAGATATAATTGTTCAAAAAAGTGAATTTTTCAACTCAAAAAGCGCGGACCAGGAATTCATTTTAGAACTATGGTTTCTTTGTGAAAACATCTTAGAATTGACCACAGATTACGAAAATGGGTTACCATTTTTGGTGAAAAAAATCGATGCACTCTAGTATATATGTTGTGTGTGTGATTTGAGTAATTTGTTAGGCTGTTTTTTTTTTATGTTTTTATTTCATTTTCGAGGCGTTTTGCAATTATATTCGCTGTCAAAATTTCAATTTGCTTAGCTGAAAAAAAAATCAAATTGCTTGCTTTTGTTTAAACAAACTAAGTAATTATCTATTGCCAGACACAAACAATAATTAACAGAATTATATACAAATATTTTCTCTTTTTTCTGCTTTTTTACAACATTCAGTTTTAAATTTTGGATTTATTTAGGCATGCTTTTGTATGCTGCAGCTAACTTGGCAAACAATAAGAGTTAATTACATAATCATATATTATAAACAAACAATAAAAAATTGTAGATTACAACAAGACACGAATTTGTACAGTTTTTTGGAAAAAAAGTCTAAAAGTTTTTGAAAACAATCGATTGTTATTAAATAAATCAAATACTAAACAGCATAACAAATTTTGAAGCTAAAAAAAAAGTTGCTCGAGTTTCACAATAATTTCAAATTGATACAGTTCACGACTAACGGGATATGAACTTTTATGTATGTGATTTGTAGGTACGAGAGAGTAGTATATAGATAGAGAGAGATAGAGGATCTCAGTAGTATGCTTTATGTACAGTTTGAGAGCCATTGTTTATGCACATTGGCAACGAAAAATGTTAAGTAGACGAATATGTATATATTGTTAACATACCCATTAGCTGCATCCTGTATTTCCTTTTGATCAATGCCCGCTATGGTATTGCGACGCTTGCCCCGCACCTTGCGTGACCTTGACCTGCGACTGACCGTCTGAATATTGTCATCCAGATTGTTGGCCTCCGTCTGAATATCCTCCGGGCTGCCACTGCTGGGAGTTGCGCTGCCAGCTCCTCCTCCTCCTCCGACGCCGGCATAGCAGCCTGTCGTGGATTTGCGAGCTGCACACATGCGCTGGAAATGCTTGCCGGACGTGTTGACCGAGATCACTTCGGCGGGGTATCTGTGAGAAAAGGAAAAGTCAAAGATTTATTAATTGTATTTTTTACTATAATAAAAATTTAAATTTATTTATTGAATTAAAAAAATTATCGGGAAAAAACCGATAATTTATAGGTTTTTTTTTTTTTAATAATAATCAAATAATAATAAACCACAACTTAATCTTAATTTAGACCAGTGTTGCCAGAATCCGTTAAAAAAAGGACAGATTTGAATTATTGACAAATTTTAAAGTAAAAATTAAAAAAAATTGGTTGGGTTTTTTTGCATTCTGCTATTTTTTTTCTACCTTCTTTGCATTCTAATTAAGAAATAAAATAAAAGTTTGCATAGAAACACTACCAAATTTTTTTAATTTTTACTTAAAAATTTGTCAATAATTCAAATCTGTCCTTTTTTTTAACGGATGCTGGCAAAACTGATTTAGACTCAAAATAGCAATATTCATTTAAGAATGTATAAATATGAAGTAATTAAAAAATTAAAAAGTCTGGAATTTCTCTAAAAATATTTTATGCTGATCAAAAAATGGTTAAAACCCAAACCGTTCAAGTTATCAAATAAGTTACAAATGATTTGTTTTAAAGTGCACTTTGTGGTTGTTTTTTTTTCTCCACACAGCTTTTCTTCACGCTTTAATGCCAAACAAACATTTGCGCTTTAAATCAATGGAGCGTTCAAATTGTCTGTCTGTCGCCGCTGTCCGTTTGTTTGGTGTTCCCTTTTGGGGGACATTAAACAAATGAGGCATGGCCAGCAAAGGGGGGCCTTTGAAGTGGGCGTGGCCGGGGACAACACTTGCATAATTGTGCGGCCGCATTGTTAATTTATGTAATACGCAATTGAATTAAAGTTTTTTTTTATACTTTTTTTGTTAGCTTTTTAATGCTGTGACTTTTGAACGCGTCGCGTAACATTACAAACAAAAGGCAAAACATTGAATCAAATTAAAACAAGACAAGGCAGCTATGTACGAATTTGGAATACACTTACAAATAAATAAATGTTCCAAATTACACGAAATGAAATGAACTGAATTGTGAACTAATGCATTGTATAACTGAATCACTGCATAGGTTCAAATGAACACAGGTGACAAAATAACGGTTGAACATTCACGAATTGGAACTAGCATATATAATGATCGATACATATCGACTGAACGCCATGTGAACTAGTGCATTAACTGATGAACAGCTTATAATAATCGATATATTTATATCGACGCTCACAAACAGTGTGACAAAGTTAAAGTTCTCTTTTCAACTGCCGCAGCAAACTAGAGTAAATAGTATTATTATTGGCATGTTTTTGTGCGCCGCCCTGTCAAACAAAGCAAACAAAGAGCGCAAAAAAAAAGTGCTGCAGAAATTTACATGAAATGCCAATAAAAATTAAGTTTTAAATAAAATTAGCATACGAAATTGTGTTGGGCGTTGATGGCTGCCGTTGACTGCAGCTAATGGCTGTCGCCAAGTGCATGTCAAACTTTGTTTCACTAACGGTGTCATTTACAGTTTGCTGTCAAGCTGTGTTGAGTGGGCGTTAACGCAACACGGCTGACTGTAATCATAGTTGGCAGTGCATGTCAAACTGTTTCAGCAATTATAAATCTGGGTTTCTTGAAGAATTTGGGGTTTGGCAATAAAATAATTAAATTTAAAGGGAAAACCATGATCAAAATGAAATTCCGTTTGAAAATCTGCTCAGTTTTGGCAATGTTATGAATCTTGTTTTCTACTTACTTTAAGGCAATTATTTTGGTTTGTTCCTCGGGTGAAGGCAGTCGATGATTCAAAGGCACATCTTTATTGATATCGTTCGGTAGCAGCAACTGTTGCTGCTGCTGATGATGATGATGGTGGTGATTATGATGTTGCTGGTGCTGGTGAGCACTGTCCGCCGTTTGGCTAATGTTGATCGCATATTGGGCATCGACCGCATCGGCGGACAGGACGGACGGAGAGAGTGCGGGCGTTAGAATGCCGTTATCGCCAATAACCATCGATGTGCAGATCGAGGTGTCCACATGGTGCATGCAATCGGGCGTGACGGTGACATCACCCAGAGCTTCGCTCGATGTCCATTTCCGCAAATCCTCGATGGCAGCGGGCTGCAAAAGAAGAAAGGGGTTAAAAGGTTAAGTCATCCATTTAATTAGCAGTTGGCCAAAAACATGGCTTCTCTCTCTCACATATTCCTAATTGGCCTCAAGGCATTCCTGTCACGCATATCACTCTTTTTTTATGCCACATGCTAAAAAATATGAGTTGGACATTTGCTTTTTGTGTTTGCGCAAACATTTGTCAGTCTGGTTCGTCTCGCTTTTGGCCTGGCTTGTAAAAATATGGCCAAGTCACGCGATTTTTCTGCTAGACACAAAAAATAACACGCGTTTCCTTCACTAAATTTTTGATTCAGATCGAAATTCAATCAGTCTAATTAAAAGCAATCAATTTCAACAAATTCAATTCCATAAATTTCCAAATATTCAGCTCTATTTTCAAGTGAAATCAATCGAAACTAAGCAAAGAGCGCAATCGTTTTCATTGATTTTCGGGTCGGGCCATTAAAATCAATTGTAACAATTGAAAGTTATGTTTGTTGGGGGGCTGTGACTTCAGATCAGGGCGGGGAAAACATGGAGTAACCCCTACACACCCACACTCACATATTTGGTCGGAAAATCTACATAAAAATCCACTTGAGATACATTTTTGCTGGCTAAACATTGGCCTTTGAACAGTGGTACAAAAATGTAAACAATTAGATACATTTTAAATTTGTTTCCCTTAACTTTAACAATTAATAAGTTTAGATCTGGTTTCTACATAAAACAATATTAAACATTTCAAAGTTTGATAAGGTTTTTCATTAATTTTCCCTTAATCTCCATAGTCTCAATTTATTGGATAACTTTCATCTGCTATTCTATAAATTCCATTTTTCTTTTTTTCTTGTATTTGTTTCCCTTTTTATTATCTTTTCCTGTATTTTCTTCTTTTGTTTTCATTTCAAGGGCATTATCCAAGTGCTTTGAACCACTGTGCAAATCCTGTCTAGCTGCCAATATACATTTGTTGTTGTTTACGGTTCGGCGGGCTCTCTTTGTTTGGACCCAATTGAATAGCCGATTGGCCAAGTTTCAATGATAAAATATTTGCACATAAATGTCTTTCCATATACAACAATAATAAAATGTCTTTAGGCAGCAAGCTGGCAAAAAACAAGAAGAATAAGAAGAGCAACAACAACAACAACAACAGCAACATCTTGTGGCCATAAGCAATAAACCGCAATGCGCTAATGCGACTATTGGATAACCAAGAGTTACAGTTGCCGTTGTTGTTGTTTGGGATGCGTCCAAGTGGAACGTCTAATGTCAAACGCAATGCGAAAAGGATTAAAAGTCATTCAATTAAGAAGCCAGACAAGACGACAAAGACGTCGCCAGTTACGGTTATTGGCAGCACCAGCAAACTGTGCAAAAGACAGACTCTGAACTTTACACGCAGAGAAAACAGGTATACAAAAAATATATACTTTGATGTGACTTTTTTTGAAATTAGTTGATAATTATTATAAATTTAATATAAACTATTATAATTATATTATAATTCAAATCAAAAATGACTGTATTTATATATTTTTTAAGCCCCTATTTTTCTCTCAGTGCTGCCAACTTATTGACAACTAGCTGAAGCTGTTCGCTCTCTGTGCTTTTAGCCTAAAAACAAGTTTTGGCTAGCTGCCGAACACAGACAGGAAAGTCGCTGTTGCCGTTGCCGTTGCCACTGGCTGTTTGTCTTTGCCAGGCTTATCTAATGGCATGGATAAACAAGGCAAGACAACGACAGCCAACAGTAGAATGATGATGAAGAGCTTAATGATCATTAACATTATCATCATGATGTTGATGATGCTGCTGTGACTGTGAGACTGTCAACTGTTCAAATGGGCACAACTGTAATGCGCGTTAGCTCAAATTAAGTAACTGCAATTTTCTGATAGCGTTCAACTGAGTTGCTAGCCAAGTTAGCTGATAGTCTTGGCCCTTTTCCCATCTTGGCAATTTCATCATCAACACAGCGTGGGACGTCAAAGGCAGCAATTAAACAACTCAACTCAACTGAAACTCAAGTCAACTGAACTCAAATCAAAATGATTTGAGTTGGCCAAAGGCCTGCCTGCCTGTTAGTTAGCCCGTTTGTGTGGTCTTGGCCCAACTAGTTTGACGACAACCAAGTCTCCTGTGTGTGTGTGTGTGTGTGTGTTGATGTGGAGCACATTGTTGGAAGATGCTTTCGGCCATAGACACAGCTGGCAAATACCAGGAAACAACGGCCACAACGTCAACCACAAAGACCACACACATGGTGCTGTGGCTAATACGGGTTTTGGCCAACTTCGCCTGGCAGGGAGGGGGGCAGTTTATTATTTATGCATAAGGCACTGTACTAACTCTACTCAACTTGCCACAAGATAATGTTGCACTCAACTCCACTCACCAGGCGTATTTCAATTTCAGCATCGATGCGCGTGCGCAGCCTTTGATTGGCATTGCCATAGTCCAGGTCGGAGCACAGCAGCGGCTCCTCCACGCCAGTTGCATCCCCGGATCCGTCCAGGTTGTCATCACTGGCCTGCACGTCACCATTGAAGGACACAGAACGCAGCGGTGTCGCCGCCATGGGCAGCAGCATCAGCTCCTTGCCCGCATCCTTGTAGAGCTGCCGGACGCTGTGGGGCCGTGAGTCGTTGGTGAAGAGCTCCTGCTGGAATGACTTGTCCGAATCAAAGTGCTGCTTGCGTTGTGCAAAGGTGATCAGGTCGCTTTCAGCTGCAAAAATAGAAACAAATACAAGAAACAAAAGTTAGTTATCGGATAATAATCAAACACTGTCAGGGTGACTGTAATTAAAGTTGTTTTTGCTTTACAATTAACATAAGTTTTAGTTAAACGATACAATAAAACACCTTTAATAAAACAAAAAAAAATCTTGTGGGATTCAAATCAGCGTTAAAAATTCGCAGGACTGCGCATAAAAAATATATTTTATAAATGTTTTATGATTTTTCGGTCATCTAAAATTTGAATAAAAAAGCTTCATTGTTTTTTTAAGCATAAAAAGCTTTAACATTTGAACAAAATATTTTATTTATGCATTTTCTGCAACTTTTGGGAATAGAAAAAAATTGCAAACTCTCAGAATTTTGTAATAAATTTCTTTTCATTCGCTTGCCAGCTATACACTTAACTCAGTACAAATTTAAATTTATTATTGATTTAGTATTTAAATATCACCGATTTGATGTCATGTTTTTTGTATTATGAAAGTCTGTTTTCCACAAACTAATTCTAAGTAAAGCTACTTGTTATTTGATCTGATTTAATAATGATTCACATACATCATTCAATCGCTGGATCGATCGCTTTTAAGATTCATTGTCGACTGTTCTATATAGGCCATATTCCCATGACTCACAAACAGATGATGCTGCCAACAATTAAATGGCCATAATCAAAGCCTTTTTTGCAATCTACAATAATAATAATTGAAACAGCCTGCCCGCCCAGCTGCGTGTTTTCTGCGTCGATTCTCTTCCTTAACTCGTTTCTAGTCCAAAGTTCCAGTTCCCCTTTCATCGAAACGATTGCGGCATTTGGAACGAGTATTTGATTTTACACACAGCTCTCCAATGTTTACATGAGGAAGCAGACGATGTGGATGCCTCATTGTTTGCTCTGATTTCCATATAAACAAAAACATAAAGCACGAAAAAAAAAGGAGAAAAAAAATCAACTGTCCGTCGCCCGCAAATAAATCAACACGCAAATTAATAGAGTGGAAAAATCGGTAGAGACCAAGGACAACAATTCATAAATAAATAACAAAAAAATAAAAAGAAAAATAATGCTCATAAACTGCAATAAAGGGAGAGAGAGAATGGGGAAAAAAGAAGAATGATATGAGCCATGAAAAATGTAATTAACTTTAATCACCGAAGCAGGCCACAGCTTCAGTTCCCTGCTCCTGCTCCAACTCTCTTGGCAACAACTACAACTCTTGACTCCCAACTCTCGACTCTCCAAGTGCAATGTGATGGGCACAGAACGCCACTTGCATATTTAATTCATATGACAGCCGCTGCAAAGATGCGAAATGAGTGTTGCAAGATGGAAGAGCACGGATTGAGGATTTAAGAGACATAGAGAGAGAGAGGAGAGAGAGCGGGAATTGCCGTTTGTCTTTCTGGCTGTCTGCACATTTTGCATTTAATAGGCGGCCATGTGGACGGTAATGAAAACAACAAAGCCCGAGGAGTTGCAGTTGCACCAAGTACCAGGAACAGTAACAACAACAACAACAACAGCAACTGCCACTCGTAGATTAACAAGGCAAAAAGCAAAGCAAAGACACTCCAACAAGAAGGAAAAAGAAGGCATTGCTGGACCGCTGCCAGGCACAGCACTAGATACAGTAGCCAACTAGCCAGAGCGTCATCCGACTGACTAGCGACAATGTCGACAACAACAACAACAAGCAGGAAGACTACTCGAGTGTGCTCGACTTGCAGATACCCTACTCGAAGAACCCTAAGATACGTAATTCTCCATATAGTATGTGCAAAAAAGACTGAATAGATAAACTGAATACATTGTTACAGCACAATGTTACAGCACAATGTAAAATTGTTGAATATCTTTGGGGTTTATAATTTAATCATGCTGAAAATTTCCAGACATTTTGATTATATAGTTATTTATTTAAGACCATACAAAGAATATGCATACAATAGACAGTTTAATAAAAATAAGTTTAAATTCAAATGTAAAAAATTATATTAATTAAGACATAAAAATAGTTAATAGAAAAGATTGTTAATTGACAAAAATGTTGAAATGTAAAAAATTGAATTCAAAATTTAAAAATTTTGTAATAAAAATGTTATACAATCTAAAAAGCCTTGAGATAGGCAGTATCTTTAAATATTTTTGTAAGTATACTTTTAGCGGATGTTTATTTCTGTGTGTTACATAAATCTGCACAAAATCATTATACCCTATTTTTTTGTGTACACTTTTAATGAGTAAAAGCGCCTTGGAGCCTAGCGCTAAATTCAGGCAATTTTATGGCAGCCGGGCAACATTTTGACGTTGAATGTGGAGCTGGAAGATGCATGGGTCTGGGGTCTTGGGCTATACGGGTCGAGAGTCCATCGCAACAGATACACAGATGCGTAATTTCAATTTTTTCGTTTCTGTTTCAAGTGCGCAGACATTGGCACGCATTTCCCTTTGGCACTCCACTCACTCCACTCCACGACACACTCGGAAATTCCACTTGCTGCCATGTTGCACTTGACAGTGAGCACATGCCGAATCAGAGTCCGTATACGAATCCAGGCAACAACATTTGCATGAGCCAAATCTGAAATTCAATTAAGCATGCTCAGGTGCATTTCGGCAATGGCCGGAAGCTGACAACAGTTCCGGAAATGACAAATTAACTGTGTAAAATTTTGTACAGACTTTTTCTTCTTTCTCTTGCATTTCTCTTTATTTTTTTGGAGGCGTCATTATGTCTGCTGGCTGTTGGTCATCGTCTGCATGTCTGGAATGTTGTCTGGTTTCACATTCACATAACTTAAACATTCAGTTATGAACGCCCGATTGGCCATAAAAGTTCATGGCCAACTTGCAATTGCCCACAACGTTGCTATTGTTCATTACTCATTCAATATTGCAGTATTGCGATATTGTGATATTGATGGCAACACAAAGCAATAGTCCCAGATCGTATCAGACGTAGAACTTAAAAATAATTCATTCCCCCCCTAGTCTGAGGCAATTTCGAAGACAAAGACAAACAGATTTCGTTTATTGCGCTTCAATTTGCTGATATACAATTGTAAAATTTCTATATTAAACAATGGAAACGTATTAAAATGTGCATAGAATATTTGCTTCTGGTTAAAAGGTTGTCTGATTGTTGGCTTGTTTGAACTCTCAAATCTCAGTTCTAATTTTTTCAAATTTTGTAAGCTCATTGATATCAGAAACTTTAGAGGAAATGTGGTAAAATGTGGCACATGATTTTATGAAAAAAGGTCTTATAATAGAATAACGATAGGTTTTCTAAGTTAGACTTGCACTCATGGATTTCAGATCTTTTCAGAGAAAGAGTTATTAAATTTAATATGTAGGCTTTTAAAAACATATATTTCACTATGAATGTCTAAAGGAATGACGAGTATCTCAAAATTATAATAATTATGGATCTTAGATCTTTTTAGAACAAGAGTCATCAAATTTGATATGTAGGTTTTGAATAACACATCTTTTTCTAATAATGTCTAACGGAATAAAGAGTATCTAAAAATTATATGCAATTCACAAATATCATTATTCCATTTGATTATTTTCGTGTAAAACCAATTTATATTCGTGAGACTTTCATAATTTCATTTCATGTAACATAAACAGGGTTAACTAGAGTGTTATATCCGTCTTGGTAAAAAAGTAGATTACATTGACAGACACCAGGATGTCGATAGCAGAGCTAATATGCCCTAGGCTATCATATTCAAACTGGCGCCGTTGTCACATGGCAATTGACAATTGTCATGTCAATCTATGAAATTTATAGCATGGAACAAATCAAAATCCCAGACATGGATGCGAATGCAGCACGACGTGTGTCTGACAAAACCAATAAAGCCCCAAAGCTCGTATCTCATATCTGCTTACAAACTGATTTCACTCCATTTATACATAAATACAAGCATGTAGATATGTACACATGTATGTAAGTACGTGTATATGAAAAGTGCATTTGCTGTGGCACATGCAACACCAAAAGCCGCAAATAAACAAGATTTGCACAAGAATCCAAAGTCGACGCCGAAGTCGAAGTGAAACGAATCAAATCACAAAACCAAAAGCCAAACCAAAAATCCAAATGCAGACCTAAAAGCCAAAGCTGGCGCTGACATTTTATTAGAATCTGGTTCTGGCCATAAATTGACACTGCGTGCAGCAAGTGGGTGTACGTGGTGGTGGTGTTAATGGTGGTGCAAGAGGATCAAAGGGGGCTTTAAGTACGTGCTAGGCCGACACGTTGAGGCTGCATGCTGGATGTCTATGTATGGCAATGTATCTGTATCTGGCAGATACAATCTGTCATAGACTAGCGCGTTCTGTAGCATAATTTGCACCAAACAAGTTTCACACAAGGCACGTAGCACTTAGTTGATGGAGAGGGGGAGTGCAGAGGGGGTTAAAGGAGGCATATGCAGCTAAAGGAGTTGTTGCATCTTTGCACTTTTTGCGTTGTGAACTGAGCTTGCGATAATGTCTAAGCAGTAAATGATTTATAGACAAGAAGTAGAGAAGAAGAAATCTGCAGTCGTAATTGGGAATGCGAGTTCAATGCACTCGCTCCGTTTGTGGTTGGTAGTTTACAAGCTGTGGGCCAAAAACCTTCCTTAATTGCTACGAGTGGCAGACTGAAGAGGAATCACAATTGAAACGAGCCGCAGTTGCTCCAATCAGTTGACTGACCATTTTAATTTAATTATTTAAAGCGAAAACAATTGCAATTGCAAAAGGCAAAGCAGCTTCACAGTCAGCGCCACATCTGCCCTTGGCCCTTGGCACACTGCCAAACAGGCAGGCAGACGGACAACAAGACAGACAACGAGCCGCCGCCATCGACATCGTCATGACAGCGCCTTTGGTCTCCAGACCCAAGAGAAGAGAAGCGACCACAGAGTCGCCGCTGTGCGTAAGTGTCATAATAGCATTTAAAGCAATTACGGGTCACATTTTGGTCGCATCTTCAACCAAGCGGGGAGCTTCTCCAACAGGAAGGTTGAGCTTGGAGTGGGGGAAAACGGGAAATGAAAGTCCTGCGACGTCCGACGCGATAAAAAACTCAAAAGCCAAGTGATAAATTATTAATGAAAGCAAAATGAACATGAATTTAAATAAAAGCAGCTCGATGCAACGAATACTTAATACTCTTGGTACTTATTGAAACGGATATAAATAAATTTAAGCAGTATTAAGATTGAAGCTAAAAATATTTTGAGCTTCTGATCTATTTTTAGCGAATATTACTTGTTTATTTCTTGCACGAATTTAGAAATTTAGCTTCATAAATCCTAGCGAATTTCATAAAAAATTACCTTAATAAATATTAGTGAGAAAATCAATTAAATAGTAACAAATTTATAATAGGAAAGAAATTAAAAATATTGCTAATTTTATTTGTACAATTATATAAAAATTTTAATCATTTTATAATTTAACTTAAAATTAATAATTATTTATATATTTTGCGATTTGTATTCCCTATGCTTATTCGCAATTTTCAGTTCCATTTCAAGTTATTCCTAGCTCGATACACAAAACAGCCCAAAATAGTTTACGGAAACAAATTCCCAAATTATCGACAAAACTTGAAGGCCTAAACGCCCTTACAAAGTGTCTCTTCCAAAGCGAGCTTAATTGAGCTAAGGTCAAAGGGCAACAAAAGTTTACGCAGCGTCGCTGTTAATTTATCAATGCTAGCGACTTATCAACAACAACAAAAGCAACAAAGCCAAGTCACACATACACACACACTCGGTTAATAAATGATGAGTCTGAGAGCAAAACTAGCGTTACCTGTAAAAACCAAGCTTATCACATTGTCTGCCCGGCTTTAACAAGCGATGATTT
Organism: Drosophila subquinaria; assembly: GCA_037043405.1. Taxonomy (NCBI): domain Eukaryota; kingdom Metazoa; phylum Arthropoda; class Insecta; order Diptera; family Drosophilidae; genus Drosophila; species Drosophila subquinaria. The sequence goes on from JBAMBL010000712.1 coordinate 26,283, forward strand.
ATGAGGGCGACACCGGGGTGAGCTTTAAAGCCAAAAACAGCAAAAATTTGTAGCAAAGAGAGCTTTACATATTATACATAAATAGCATACGCAGAGAAACAGTTACACGCCATGTGTGTGTAAGTGTGTGTGTGTTGTGTAGTCACATGTGCTTTATGGCCGCCAGCAGTAAAAGCAGAAAAGAAAAAACAAGTTGTTATGCGGCAACTGTGGCTGCTATTTTAGCAAATTTTCGCATGCCCAACAAAAGGCAGGCGACGTTTTGAGGGCATAAATTGCAAAGCCAACAACAACAGCAACAACAACAAGTACAAGAACAGCAGCAGCAACAGCAACAAAAGCTCTACAAATTTATGCAATGTAACGGCAACAGCAACAGAGCATGAAAAGTAGAAAGGAAGAGAGAGAGAGAGCGCGAATATGAGCGTGAGAGCGCAAAAAAAGAGAGTGAGCAAAATGTTGCTCGTAAAGCGACAGAAATGTTGCCGGCAACCAAAAAAGGTTGACAACGTTAACGTTAGCAGCAGCAACAACAACCACTACACAAAAAAAGTGACAAAATTGGTTTTTGGGTATGTCATTTAGCTCGTTTCAAATCTCATTAAAACCGTTGCTAAAACCAAGCTCAGCCCCTGAGGCTACTCAACAATAACAACAGCAACAACTACAAAGACGTGCAGTTTGCCAAAAGCCGGCGATTGACTTCTACAGCTGCGCTATTAAAACTGATTTATGCGACTCGCATCGTTGTTGTAGTTGTTGCTGTTGTTGTTGTCCATATCAATGCCCGAGGCACACCCACGCACTCTGGATCGCCCAAAAATGGGCAAGTCACGTGATTTGCTGCCCATAAAACCCATAAAAGTTCGATGCGCCTGCGGTTTCTCATTGAGGTCTATGCTATCAGAATGGGAATGGGGAAACAGACACAACGGCCAAGGGGTTAAATCTTATAGCCTGAACCGGGCTAATCAACTGACTTATGCCGACTGCCTTTAATACTATTATAACTACTTATCACGACGATGATGTTGATGGCAGATAATGCACGGCAGCCCATCAGTTCCACATCGAATGGAATGTTGAGGAAATCATAAATTTCAGCTCAAATTAAGACTATAAATATTTATTATACTAAGAGCAAAAGTAAAAACTATTAAAAGAAATTATACTGTAGACTTTTGTTTAATTTGACGCAAAATACTTTTCTTTTTTATTTAAAATCTAGAAACTCGAAAGGTTTTCATTATAAATACATATGTATTTAATAATATCAGATTTAATGTTTAACTGAAATTTAACCTAGGAAACTAATTTATGAAGTTTGTCTAAAGATTTTGGGTAGACATTGCTGTTTATCTTAGATTTTCGTAAGGCTTTCATAAGGAATCATTGTTTATTTGTTGTTATTCATATAATTTAAAGAACTCCATTATATTAATTGGAAGATGTATAAAGAAGTTTTACATCGAATGAAATCTTCACACAAAATGAAGATTATAATGCTATTTATCTTACTTAAATTTAAAAAGTTGGGAATGTTCTTAATTTTTGACTTTCATAACATTTAACAGAAGACTTTGTCAAGAAGATTTTGATAGATTACTTTGCGTTAAAATATCATTTCTCTTTCACGCTTAAGTCCAGAAAGACAGGAAGTAAATTGCCTCCCTCTCTTTCTAGCCCTGTTTTACTCTCTTTCTTCACTATATGTGCCGCGTCTTATTAAACAATTGGTAATGCCGACCTCCCACACTATTAATTAACTTCTTAATATAATTTTTTTTCCTCTCTTCTGTCCATTCTTTTTTTTTTTGTTTTCTGTGAATCATTTTATGAGCTGACAATTTGCCTTCTTTTTATTTAAATTAATTGACCTATGTCGCGTGTCGTGACAGCAATTAGCGTATTTTACTTTTTGCCCTAATTAATAAATTTCTCAAGTCCGACTTGCAAGTTGATTGAAGTAAAGTGTAACAACTTTATGTTGAGATCTGTGAATAATAATATGACTTTACGACCATGTAAGCTAATTAAAGATTCAAAATAGTTGAATATTTGAGAGTCTGGACAATTCCCTCTGTCCCATCTGCCCTCTTCTTCTTCTTGCACCCACGCTCATGTCTGTTGTGTTCAATTTCAATTTCAATCATGAGTCTGTCGCGTCTATCAATCGATTTTACAGCCCCGGGACGAACATAAACATTCAGCGGCTGAAAATTGAATGAAAAATGCATTTCACACTGGAAAATGTCTGACTGTTGCTGCTGCTGCTGCTGTTCTCGCTGTTGTTTTTCCCAATTGTTGCTGTTGTTGTTTTCGTTCTTTTGTTAGTTGCGGCCAATAAATTTAAGTGACATGCGTTTTTCAGCGAGTACCCGCGGGATAAGTTCACTTAACATTCCATCAGCTACGGGCAGACAGAGAGAGGAAGCGGGAGAGGGAGGGAGGGGAAGAGAGAGAGAGGGAGCTATACGATCAGTTCGACTGATATCATTAAGAGCAACATCCTCCATCCTCGCCTATTGCCTTTGCACCCTCTGCGGAAGTGTTTGTCACGGGGGTTAAAAATAAATTTCAGCAGCCTTAACAATTTTATTGGGTTTTTCCCAGTCTAAAATTAAATGAAAATGCCCAAAAACAAAAATACAAAATTTTCTCGCTTGACAATCTCTCACATTCTCCCCAGGCAACCACTTTAATGTGTGCTCTCCCCCCGCTCCCCTCTTGCTTCTTCCTGCTCTTTCGCTTTCGCTTTCGCTCTCACTCTCCCTCTCTCTCTCTCTCTCTCTCTCTAAGACTGCATTGCAATGCTGTGCGACATTTTCTGGCTTTTCCTTTTTTTGGGGCTGGATTTTCTTTTTTTGTTTTTTATTTACAGCTCATTTGCTTTGCACCTTTTCTGCGAGAGTGTGTGTGTGTGTGTGTTTGCGTTATTTTAAGCATATGTATTTGAATTTGCCTTTTTTTAGAGTAGACATAAAAAAAATGATGCAGCTGACACTTGAAGATTATGGCAAATGTTTGATTTGAACTTGAAAAGAGCAGCGCTGACTTTGCTTGTAGAGCGTAGCGGAAAAGACAGAAGAGGGTGAAGGAGGGGGGATAGAGGATGTGAGAGGAGAGGAGATCAGTCTGAGTTATGGGCGCGATATCCGGCTTAGGCCTAGATACGAATACTCAGTGCGAGCTCCACAAATGTTTATTAAGATCAACAAAGCAACAAAACCACATTGTCTTAGTGTATGTATTTGTGAGCGTGTGTGCTCGTGTGTGTGTGAGTGGGTGTTGTATCTTTTGTCTGTCTGTGTATAACTTCAATTGACTATAAGTATCTGCTATGGAAATGGGCCCAAAGGCCTGAGCAATTGAGTTAGCATTGAGTAGTTCAATTGAAGTACACTCGACGCGACTCGACAGAATGCTGAGACCCAAAACGAGTTTGGCATTTCGTGGAAGACTTGTTCAAAGACTCTAGACTCGTACCAAAACTATCCCGCTGTGCCCAACCATATGCCACACCATGAAACAATCTGTAAATGTATCTGTATCTACAGTTGTACACTCGTATTTGTATCTCAACATGTTATCTACGCTCGTAGTCACATTGAAAGCTGAAGAGTCGAAAGACCTTTAGGGAACTTTATTAACGTCTTGGTCGGGGAAATCTTCTGCTGGGCACAGCCTTGAACTATGCTCGAGACTACCTACTCAAGCCGAGCTTGGGAGCATGACTGGAACTTATGCTCTTATACAAGAAAAAAAGCACATGAAAACTTACATAAGTAGGTAGCTAACGTACAATGGAGAATTGAGAGATAAAAGAAACTATAAAGTATATAAAGGGCAATAAAAGGTATAAAATACTCGTAACAGACTGAGATGAGAAGATGAAAAATAACTTTCAGCAATTCAACAACAGTTAAAATGCAAGTTAACATTACCAATTAGTTTAACATATGAAAGTCACATGATCTCTGTTCTCTATTCTATAACATTGGAATGCTGTGCAGCTTAACAGAGGTATGTAAAATAACATAAACTAACATAACTTCAACTATATTAAGGAATCTGTCTCATTAAATGCTCTGTAAGTTAACATTGCTTGTTTAACATAAGCAAATAACATAAAATTATCTTAAAGCATTATCTTTTAAACCTAGTTACAGAAGATTGTCTGATTTTTATCAACTTTTCTTACAGTTCTTCCTAATTGGCCCTTAACACACTTTTGGCCAATTTATTTATCTCGCAGGCAAAGTAATTTGCAGCTTAAGAGCTCAACACTTTAGTTTTTGTTACTTTTATTGTTTATTCAGAGTGATCTCATTATGTTTACGCACAAAGCTGAAATAAGCCCATGGAATAATCTTGGCAAGCCGCAAAACAAAAAAACAACAACAAATCACTTCTGTTTTAATTGCTCGACTCTCCGAGAAGTTACTTTCTTCCTCCATCTTTCTCTTTCTCTAATTAGCAACAGTCTGAGAATGCTAGAAACATTAAGTAGACGTAATTCAAGCCATAAGCCAAGCTAATCAAATCCAGCCACGCCACAGGCCTAAGCCCCTATTCAATTACAAAGTCAGGCGCTATTGAAAAGTGAATTAGCATTAGGAATTAGGCATTAGGCATTTAGATTTATGCGACTCTCTCTCTCTCTATCTGCCACTTATGGGTGCAAATCCTCGACGAGATGATGTCGCTGAGACTGGAGTTGCCTGCAAGGCGTGTCACATTACAGGCCCCGAGGCTGCCTTAGGTCACATTCGAGGTTCAAGCAGCCCGCGTAATGCATTTTGCATTAACTTTTTGCAGCAGCAGCGGCAACAACAGCAGCAAACACCAACAACAACAGCTGCAAGGAGCCAACAATGCCAAGTGGCAAGTAGCAAACAAGGGTGAGACACAGACACAGGCGCGTCACATCAAGAGGATAAGGAGAAAAGAGGGTAAGGGGGTAAGGGGGGGAGCAGGCAGTATGTGTCGCGAGTGCCTGACAGTCTGGCACTGCAATTTCAACTTCAACTTCAACTCCAACTCCAATTCCATTTTCAACTCCAGCTCCAACTTCAACTGGGTATTAAATTCACTCAGCACCAAAAGCTCCTTCTTCGTCTTGTTGTTCTTGTTATTTAAACTTTGTTTTTTATTTTTTCGCGACAGTTTTTCGCAAAGTTTTCTGACACGTGTTAAAAATAAATGAAACAAGTAAACAAAGCTTGCAAGTTGACTTGAGAATACTCTGCAAACAAGATAAATTATCTATATATATAAATGTTAAGTTTAGAAATTCAGGTTTACAATTAACACAATTGCAATTATTGTGAATATTTGACACCTGATAATTATAGGGTATATAGGGTAAAAGATAATTGACACCTGATTAATATATGGTTATTTGAGAATATTTTGATTCCGGCTTGTACAAATTAATATGATTCGGAATAAAGCGAGAACAAGCTAAATAAATCAAGATTATCTACAGAATTTATTTAGCCGAAAAAAATAATAAAATTGTCAACTAAAAATAATAGAATTGTCAAATAAATAGTTAGTTAAGTAGTTGAGAATTTTTAGTTAAAATACAGTGTTTATAAAGAAATAATTGTAGAATAAATTTGTTGTTACCCAAATTTGTTATCAAGTGTAATTTAAATAACATTTACTATTTTATGAAATATTAAATACCCTGTGACACCTTTATTTAAAGGGTAACGGAAGCCTTTATTCGGCAGCGCCTCAAAGTAGACAACAGGAAATGCTGCAAACATTTGGCAACACTTGGCCAAGAACCGAAAGAAAAACAGATGAGCCAAAGAGTGTGATAAAAAACAGAGCGAAAGAGAGGGAGACAAACCGGGGTGAGTTCGAGGGCAAAGGAAAAAGAAAAGATGAATAAGAAAAAAATACACGAACAAGAACAAAGTTGGGAAAGAATTCCCCCTGCGTTGAAACAAAAGCAGGAACAGAAATTCCCAGGGCAGGTACAAAAACGGGCAGAGCAAGGATCAGCCGAGGGCACAAATAGGGAACAGGAACCGGGCAAGGAAACACAGTCTTAGGGTAAAACAAGTACAGAGCGTGCCCCTGTATGAGTATGTGAGTGTGTGTGTGTGTGTGTGTATTGAAGGCATGTCCTTGCCCTTCTTGGCGTAGTGCCATCTCTTTTCAACTGGGGAAAAACAACACTGCGAGGCATGTGAATGAAACCCGAAAAGAAGCACATCACACTTATCATCATTCATTTCTCATATGCCGCTGCTGCTTCTCACTTAACGCTTGAGGATTTTTATGGTTTCCTGTGACGAGGACTGACAGACAGACGGACGGATAAAAGACGTCACTGCCGAAGCCCTTGCAAGGCGATTGAATTACACGCCAAGGAGGCACAAATATTCAAGTTGCAAGTTTGCAAGTTGCACAAAAGACTGCACAAATATTTGCATGCAATTCATTACGCAGCTACTCCGCACTGCTCAGCTACTCAGTTGCAGATACAGATACTTAGATACAAGTTGCAGTTTGTTTGTCTTTCGTTAAGCAGTTAATTGCTTATACAAATGCTGCCCATAATTGAATCCAAGAGCAAAAACAAAAACCCAACAACATTTTGTTTGGCGCTATTCTTTATTTATAGACCAGCTGGGACACAGAGGCGGGGAGTTAAGGGGGGGAGGCGTTGTTCCAACTCAAAGGTTCCCCTGGGCCACATTGCAATTGTCAGCGGCAAATGTTTACGTTATTTATTGTATGTTGATGTACAAATTTAGAAAGTTTTCTGTTGCTTTTGTTGTTGATTTGTTTTGTTTTTGCTTTGAACTTTTGAACTTGCGGCTTTTTGTAGTCCGGATATCGTATGGCCTACGGAATATCGGTTGACAATTGCAATTGCAATTGCTGAGCGTGTTGCAACCACAAACGATTCGGTTGCAACAGCTGCCGTTGTTGCTGTCGCTGCAGTTGATCATGTGGTTAATTGTAGACCCAACGCCAATCAAATGAAACCAATGCCAATTTGTTTACAGTACTATCGTAGAAAGTTGGCCAAGCAGCACATCCTTATGGCTCAAAACTGATTACAATTTGCAGACAACGTTGCAGTCGTGAGAGTGCGACTTTAAGAGACCCTGTACTTATGAAAATTAAAGCGAAAATAAAAAAGTTTAATGTAAGGACCGCAATACCAAAAAAATACATAAATTAATGATTTTACTGTCTAGATGTTTTCTCTATTTTTAACAACTTTATACTAAGCTTTTTTTTGTTAAAATAAAACCCTATGTGCACATTTTTCATGTCAAGTATTCACTTAACTAACTGAAAGATATTTTTACTTAGAATGTATAAAATTAATTTCAAATTTGAAAATGTATCTCATTGAATTTTAACTGAACTACACAAAAATCTAAATATTAAGAACTTTTGCTTAAAATAGAGAAAGTAAGTTGAGTGCAAGACCATTGAATTTTGTAAATTTTTGTAAATTTATTAAGTTGTTTTTATTTAAAAATAAAATATTTAAGACGAACATTCTTGTTTTTCAACAAATTAACATACCAAGTTTTGTATGTCTAGCTCTTATAGACTCTGAGATCTAAGATCTCTGTGATTTAGCATGTGACAGACACAATAAACTCCTTATACTTTTCGGGTACAGGGTCTAAAAATGTGTGTTCTGTTGAACAGATCAAGAGCCGGCGATTAGCTGTGAACTCGACACAAGTTGCACAGTTGCAAATCGCATGCGGCAAGGTGCAGTAGCAGTTAGACAGACTATCTGTCTGTCTGTCTGTTTGTCCCACTATCACGACCATTGGTAAGTGAAAGGCTGAGTCGGCTCACGGTTTTGGCCTTAGCCTGAGCGCACAATGTTGTGGGTTCAAACTGTGTCAACTTTCCCAAAAACCAAAAAAATAAAGACAACAGAAATGTTTGTCAAGAATGTGGCTCAAAGATTTAAAGTGTGGGGCACTTCATGGCAGACATTTTAAACTAATATCTTTTATCACTTTGTCTCTTATCTCTTTAGCTTTATCGTCTGTCGTTTATCGTTTAGCCATTAAATGCAGACGACGTGTAGATAATCAAGTCCCTGTCTCGAGATGCAAATGGTAAGAGTGTCGAGGAAATGTGCAATTTAAGGTGTCTGCTGACAGCATAAACAGGGGGCAGGCAACTTGAGTAGGCGTGGCAGATGAAAACACATTTAGCACTAATCTCAGTCAGCAGTGGAGAACAACTTAACTGTCTCTGTCTCCTGTCTGCCCATTCTGCCCGTTGAGCCTGCAGCTAAGAAGTGTGCACATCCGTTAGTTGCTACACACATTTTACTCATCTTCCCTCCCCCTTCTCCTGTTTAACACCCTGTTCCCCCATCAAGCTTAAACACACGTAATTATGTCTCATTATACAACGCAGACATTTCTCTCTCTCTGTCTCTGTCTCGGACATCGTCTCTCGTTAATGTCATTGACAAACAGCCAATGGAACTGTAAACAACAACAGCTACAAAATAATGAAATTGTAAATACAATAATTGTAAACATTTGAACTGCAACAGCCACAAATATTTGTCTCTCAACTGGCGGCTTCAATCATAAACTTTAAGTTTTTTACAATACTCTTACAACGAATATTGTAGCTTTTAAGTTTTTTAAGGCAGTGAGCAACATTTGTAAATGAAACTTGCTAAATATAATTTTTAAATCGAATCTAATTTATTTATATATTTTTTTTGTTTTTTTTTTTCTTTTTTTCTTTTCTTTTATTCAAAAATAATATAATTACACACATAAATTTAAAAAATAATTAAATAAAATAAATTAAAATTAAAATATAAAATTTAAAGTATTTAAAAGTATATCAAATAAACTATAATACATCAGATATAAATTGTTTATAAATGAAATTCTTCATTTTTTAATAGATATCTATCTTAAAGTTACTAATAACCTTTAAATGCTGCAAGAGTATTTCAACTTCGTCAAATCAATGAAGACATAATTTTCCTCTTTCCTTTTAGTTTTTCTCGTGGAAATATACGATTATTTCTAAATATTCAATACTGAACCGCTCGGCTGTCAACACTTTGCCCAGCCAGACACTTGGACAGTTCAACGTTTGACATTTCTTTGCCCAGCAAACAAACAAATAAATATTAAAAAAAAAACGAACTGATAAAAAACACACGCAGATAATCTTCTTTTTCAAATTGTTGGAAACTTGAGACATTACAGTAATGTATTTTAAAATAGTAGCGTAACGAGTAAATTATGAAATCGATAAGATTTTGATGGTCATTTAATGATCAATTTGGAAAGTTTCGGTCATAAAAATACTCAACATGAAAAGCCTTTTTTGTTTCTTTAGAAAAAAAACCAGTTAGTTAATTGTGACTAGCTGGTTAATGGTTTAGGCCATAATATGCTCGTTTAGTTTTTATCACCTGTTGTCAGTTGCAGCAACAACTGATAAGACCACACACAAACACAGACACACCCAGTTTTATGCTTATCAGTCTTATCAAAGGTCACATGGATATGTCAACAATCGCATTGTGCATAAATCTGTTTAATAGATGGCCTGCTATACACATATACAACTAGTTAAATAAACAATATTCACAAGGCAATTGACAAAATCAGTCCCGTTTTATATGTATTTGTGTTTATTTTTTTGTCAAGTATTCTTTGAGTCAATAAGCAAACTAATTTTGATTTATTGAAATGCCTACAAAGTCGCTGATAAATGATACTAAATTATGTTTCAAGCTTTCGCTACCAGCATGAAGTAAAGTACCCTAAAGAAAAAAAACACCAGTCAAATTTTATTTAATTTATTTGACAATAAAAAGAACAAGTGTGAATATCACAAGTGAATGAATGCTCAAACAGAAGATAGGCTATGATAATTTATAAGCAAAATTGAAGGCTGCTTCTTCGAGAAAAGTATCTAAATCAACACATTATTATATTCTATGATACATTAAATTTACTCTATAATAAAACTATCTATTACAAATTTTTGAAATTTTTTTTTTAAAAAAAATATATTTCTTTCTTTTTTAAATATCTTTTAATATATTTATTTATTAGCAAGAAAGTATTTGTAATATGTATATTAATCATAATCATTTTTTCCATAATATTTTTATTTTACAGTACATATTTATATTCAGATTTCCCTGTACATCTTTTAATGTCTTAATGCCATTTTCTCTGTTTTAAGATAATATTTCGATCCTCTTCCACAGAAGTTCCACAATTTATAGCACATAAATACCCAATATAAACATTTTATGGCTACAGGGTATTCAAGAGTTTTTATCTTCGTCTGCTATTGGAGTTCCCTCCATTTGATGGCAGCAAACACACAATTAATTATTTGTCGCAATGCATTTTCATTTGATATTATGACATTTTTATATCCCCAACGCCATGGACATTCAGGGCCGGTTATTAATTTGAAATTGAAACATAAATTAAGCAACAGATGTCCATAAAACATTTGTAGCACTTGTCATATCAGCGCAATACTTCAAAATTTACGAGCTCTCAACACGACCAGGATTATGGGGCAGTGTGTGGACTGATAAGGACCTCAACTTCGAACTGGACTGGACATTGTAACTGATGCTGTGCCTAGGAACCTGAGCACTTAAAATAGTTTTAATGGCTTTCTCGCATGGCAAATCAATTTTCGAGCGCATAAATCAGTTGAAAAGAAATATAAACTGAAGAAAAATCAATAAAAGAACAGATAAAAGTTACAATAAATTAGACATGGACAATAAAAAACGCATTAGTCGAGCATTCTATTTAAAAAAACCAAGACTTTAAATCTCAAAGGGTTGAGATAAGTGTAAAAAATACACTAGTGGCTAAAAAAATTAGTTGGTAATTTGCTTCATTAGCAAATCCATCAATTTATCTTGAATAAATCTGCGTTCCCTCCCATCACGTGGCCATCTGTGTCTTCAAAAGAAACCATTTTCCCACCACGAAAAAGAAACCGAAATTTCCATCACTTTTTTGTTTCTCATTTTTCTATGCCAACACAAGAAACAGTTATAAACATTAGAAGAAACAAGTCAAGCATCAACTAGGCTATACCCTGTAATAATAAGTATTAAGTAAATATTTTGAAAATATCTAAACATTGTTTTTAAATACCTTAAATTGTCAAATTTTGATGCCACAAATACTTAAAGTGTTTCATAAATTTTTGACAAATGTTTAAGGTCTTGGGCTAGATATGCCCTTTGACTACTGGGTATATGAAAGAAATTGTTGCCGCCACATAAAAAAGCACATCATGCTACATGGCGCGAGAGGCCACAAAAAAGATAGAGAAAGAGGGAGGGATAGGGAGAGAGGGAGAAGAGACGACAACCCATTTGCCCCATTCGCATGTTGAGGACTGACTGTAAATCAATGACACCGAATCTTGGGCTTGTCCGAGCAACAACCAAATTGCCAACAGGCCAAAAGCAGACAGACAGACAGACAACCGACAACATGAGGCATGCAACAAGCGGCAAGAACAGCAACGCATCATGATAATTAAGAACAAATTCATTTACACTTTCAAATGTTGAGAATGAGAAGTTTATATGGCAGTGGCAGTGGCGGGGGCGTTGCATTTGTGAGGGGGGCAAGAGGGAAAAAGGGAGGGCAGAGGGGAAGTGGAATCCCTTTCATTGGACTTGACATGTTTTGAACGCTTTGGAATTTATTTGTTGTGCATGCTGCGAATGCGTTTTGTATTCGCTGAAGAGCAGACAAACAAGCAGGCGTAACCGGGAAGGGGGGCGTGGAGGGGAAAAGAGGGGGAAAACAGACTGAGATTGCCGCTGAAGCGCAGCAACAGCTGTGCCCCTTTGGGAATACATATTTGTTTGTGCTCTGTGTGTCAGTTTATTGAACTCCCGTCGACGGTTCGGCAATTGCAAAACAATGCAAACTGTTCACTCAGACTCTGAATATATATGAGTGTGAGTGTGAGTACTCATGAATAATACTTATAGGTGTAATGAACGGCACTTCAACATACAAATACAAAAACTGGGTCAGAGCTCATTAAAATGGAACCTTTTGCTGATCTTTTGCTTCCATTTATCGCAACAACGAATTGCTACAAATTGTTGCTTAAGCAGTTACGCCTGCCTCCCTTCCACCCTCCTCCTTTCCCCCCTTTTTCCTAGCTTAACACTTCATTAATGCCACGCACGTGTTGCCACGCCTTGCAGCCAAATGTGGGCTAAACTGCTCGTTAACTTGGCATTGTGCGTTTTTATTTTGTATTTTTATATTTGAAAGCAACATTCAAAACGCCAGGTTGCACTTCCGGTTGTGACAGATTTTAAGCGCCACAACGGGCCGGAAGTGCGCACGCATAAATATGAGAAAAAATAAATATATACGTAAGAAATAGAAAGAAACCTCTTCAAACAGTTTTCAATGCTTCTCCAAACACAAAATACGTCAAAAAAAAGAGCACTTGAAAAATCTGTGAAGCACCCTGAAAAATATATAAAAAAAAAAGAGAATGACGACGTATCCGTGCAGCTTATTTTGTTTATACCCTGCATGAAGGTGACAAAAGGGTTGTTTGAGACTATAAATAGCATTAATAGAGTAAGCAATCTTTGATACTTTCGATAGTTTTGCTTAAGTTGCATTAGAACATTTTAAAAAGAGACATTTTGTTAGAAAACGAATGTATCTCAAAGATACTTTGTTCCTAGTATTTGAAAGTCGATTAAAACTTTTATAGCGTTTTACAAATCTTGATTATATCTTTTTAACCTAAAACAAGTCATATCTCAAAACATTTTTAGTTATGCTATCAAAAACTGCTTTCAAATTTAACACAACAAATCTATCTTACAGATACTTTGGCATAGAGTATCTGCTAGTCAATCATAACATGCTTTGGTTGGCTCTTAATTATTCGGTAGGCATTTTGATTACGCTGATGTGAGAATAAAGCGCAATCAGGAAACCATTTGATGACATTTTGAGTGCCCGTCAAATGATTTGCAACCCTCGTCGAGCTGCGAGCCTATTTAATCGAGCATAGGGACAGCTGTTGCTGCTGTTGCTGACGCTGCTGTTGACCCAGTGCAAATCAATAGACCAACAATTGTATATTGCATGCATACAGCTTCCGCATTCACATCCGCACTCACATCCGCACTCACATTCACACTCCGGCGTCAGTTCACGGCTCATTGACGTGCGGCATTTAAACAAAAGAGAGTTGACCCAATTGATGGATCGTAAGAGAGCAGGCATCATCATCATCATCGTCATCATTAAACAAAAAACAACAAAGGCAAAGGTTACTTTGGTATCTGTCAGATACTGTATCTTAGCGTCGCTCGTCGTTATATCCGCTTGGTATATAACATAATTTACGTCTCTTCCGCTCGGCAGCATTGTAATCAAGTTGCTTTTAGCCAGTTCTTAAGCCAAAACGTCACTACAAATTCAACTCCATTTCTACTTCTATTTCTATCTTCGTCCAAATATCTTTTGGCCATCTCAAAGCTCGTTGGACGTCCCATTTCGATTTGCCCTAATGTCAGGGCATTGTAATTGCATTTCGTGCTGCAACTTCTTCTTCAACTCAAGGCAACACGATTTCGGCTTTTTTTCTCCATTGTCTGCGTGTATCTGTGAGATGCAATGTCTGGCAATATCTAAGCGTCGGCATCTTTGGTGGCCGCATTGAGGCCAAAACATTGGCTCCGATTTCAATCAGTTGGCAACTTTAATGCGAGCATCACATTTAATCGCCTCGAATTGTGGCAAAGCCTTGAATGCAACATTGGAATGTCAACTTGCAACAGACTGTGGCACAACAATTTTAGGTGCAGATACTGTAGCTGGGTTTTCAATATATTTTTTCCATTTGTTGGCTTAAGCGCATTAACTCTGCTCAAAAGTGCTAAAAGAGGCAGTTACCCTTAATTATACACATGCCACATGCCCCTAAGTGTCGCATGTCTCACAGCTGCCTCAAAAACTGGAGACAAAGGCTGGATTTCAGTGTGGCATAGACAAACTAATTATATAGTTTTCTTTTTTATGTCTATTACTCGAGGAGTTAAAGGGTATATTGTAAATGCTGCAGTGTATGCCACGGGAAGAAGGAGACGTGGCAAAGTCTATAAAGTTGCGATGTAATATCTATCTGATAAAATCAAAACTGTAAATCCAGTTTAAAATCAAAATGTAAAAATCGACACAAAAAAAAGAATTGATATGTTGATCAGTCGGCAAATATTTGATAAAGTGGACAGTATTAAAAAAAAAATTAAATTTTTAAAATGAATTTGAATGCAGAACCCAATTGGAGTTAAAATGATGCTGAAATTGACATCCCAAGAACAAAACGGTGAGGTTTTAACAAAGTTATGGGAGTTGGAAGTTTCTGAAAAAGTGCCAAGGGGTAGATATGGAAAAATCGGACAGTGTTGGATAAGAAATTAAACTTTCTAATGAAAACAACTTTAGTGCAGAATCAAATAAAAGGTCAAACAATGATGAAATTGACATTCGACAATGATATCGGTTATCGGTATTGACAAAGTTATGGGAGGTGAAAAAGTGTCAAGGAAAAAATTCAGAAAAAGTGCAGTGTTAAAAAAAAAAAAATTGTTTTTCCAAAAAAAAAAAGATTTTAATAAAATTAGAGGTCAAAAAACGATGAAATTGACTTTCCACAGGGAGATCGGTTAAGTTTTGACTAAGTTATGGAAACTGGAAAATTTTGAAAAATTGAATAACGGGTATCTTATAGTCGCAGACTCGTCTACATTGTTCTTAGCATTTTCCGCGTGCATTTAGGGTAAATGATATAGCCCGCTGCTGCCACATGCCACATATGTATGTATGTATGTGACATGGCTGAGCAACCACACCCACACACACGCACCCACTCACAAAAACACATACACTCACACACACTCAGACACTCACACAGATACACTTACACATACACAGACAGTCGTCTCACCTGCAGTTTTGTTTGCTTGATTTTTTTGGAGCCCGCTTTTAAGCCAACTGCGTAGCCTCCACCCACCACACGGGAACGGGAAAGGGAACAGGCTTACAAGGAAGGTGGTAAGGGGGCGTGGGGAGCTAAACTCGGGGGAGGGGCAAATGCTGTGCGCATGACTTGGCAGTTGTTGGCAGTTGTTTGGAAAGTGGAGCCAAATCCCACGCACTGTCGCTGTCTACCATTTTCACGAGCTTCCTGCTTAGCTTGCCCAGTGACTGATGCACTGACTGAAACTGATTGAATGACTGACTGACTGAATGACTGGCTGCTTGACTGAATGACACTGCTTAATTGGCCATTACAAACTGAGCTGCCTAAGAGGCTTTTTTTCTGGTCTTGCGCAAGCTTTGTCTCTTTTTTCTTCCATTTTTTATAAATTCTCGTATTTCGAGTTTTTTGATGTTTGGAAAAATGATATTCAAAACTCCCTTCGTATCGTATGCAAATCAAGTGAAAGCTGCGCAGCTTAAGAAGCAACAAGTTCACTGTTTAAAGAGTTGACAAACACTTCAGCATTGCATTGAACTTAACCCAAATTTTGTTAAGATAAAAGTGAAAATGTTGCAAAGGATTTTTTATCTTTTCTTTTCTTTATTTTCGTGATTTGTATCTCGTGCTCGTTGTCAATCGGCTGCTGCTCTGGCGAGTTGTTAACATGAAAAGATAAACATCGGAAATGATGTCAGTCAAGTTGCCTCTCTGTCCCTGCACCTCCCGCTGTTGCACGTTTGCTCAGTTTAAAAACAAGAAAACAAAAATGAAAAATCAGCCGGCAAACGGCTGAAAAATTGTGTGTTGTTTTTACATGTGGCAATCAAATGAATTGCAACTGCAGCCGATTGTTGCTGTTGCACATTGCGCCTTTGGCAACACTTTGTTGCATTTAATTAATAACAAAAGAAAATCCAACGTCAAAATGAACAATAATAAATTATATTTAAAGTGTCGAATTTGTGCACGCGATTGCAGCGGCTGTTTGTGTACTATAACCGAGAGAAAGAGGGGCAAAGAGAGAGAGGTAGAGAGAGAGAGAAGAAACACTTGGTAAAGAGAAAAGAAGATGTTAGGCATTTCCAAAAACAGCACATGCCTAAATGACAGCTGTTTTTCTTTAAAAGAATTTCTACAACAAAAGACTTTGGTACTTAAGAAATAGTTGCAATGTTTACACGATGAACAAACTATGATAATTGCATTTGCACGCATAAACTTTGTAGAATTTATTATGATATAAACACAAAATAAATCATATTTAATAGTATCTTTTTTCAACATTTTTTTTTTTTGCACTCCAAAACATCAATTATCACATAAGCTTCATGAATTATTAATCAAGATTGCGTTTTAACAAATAATTAAATTAATGTGACTACATGTCAGCAAGCTAGTTTGAATACACGATTTGATAAATAACATACAAAATTTGTTATTATTTCAATTTAAAATAACTATATGCAGGTATTGTCTATACTGGTTCCATTGATGTAACCTAACCCACTTAAACTATATAGTTCAATGTTTCATAGTTATCGCTTAACTAGCTTCAAGTGTTTCCCAACGGCAAACACCTTGAAAGTCGTCGTCATCATCGTATCTGATAGTAAAACAGGTGGAGTCGATAAGATATTGATAAGGGAAAAAAACAAAACACTGCGATATAATTAACTTTGTATTAAGTAATATGTATATATAGCTAACAGTTGCAATCTTGAGATACTTTCATTGAACAAATTCTTGAGAGCATTTTAATCATATTATGAACTATCTAATAATAATAGTTAATATCAATTCCATTAAAACAGTTGCAATCTTGAGCTACTTTTACAAAAAAGGATGTTGAAAAAAACTTAATGATTTTTTGAACCTAAGTGAACTGACAAAATGATTGTAGTATCTTTCTAACAATTGCAACTTTGACATAGCTGTGCTAAGAGAATGAAAGAAAGAAGTTGCAATTTTAAGAGTCTTTTGATAGGAAATTAATTTAAGTAAACATTTAAATTTTAAGATACTTTTGCTAAGAAGGAAACATTTATTATAAATGATATAATTATGTATCTAAATATGAAAACCAAATGCCATCTTGAGATACATTTGTTGAGGCATGAGGAAATTCATTCAATGATGTAAGTATCTGTGATCTAATCATATCTATAATCAATGCCACATTAAATCCTTTGCGCATGTTGCACCCCAGAAAAATTAAACACACACCCAGAAAAAAGCCTGATTAATTTGCATATCGCATGAGAGTTTGCGTGTGAGCGTTTTGGTGTGTGTGCGCTTGTGTGTGATAAGATCAACGCATCAGCTGTCGGCCCGGCCCAAACGACCCTTGAAGCTAGCTCATCATTTATGAAACTTGTTTGTGCCACGAAAACAAAACAAAATTTCGCGATCTCGTTGTGCGGCACATTTAGGGGCAACACTTATTATGAATGCAACAAACCAAAAAAAAAAAAAGAATATATATTTAAAGGGTTGTTGCAACATCGCAACGTATGCTTTTTGGGAACACCTTTTGCGGTTTCTTTACCTGGGACTCTTCTCTCATTCTCTCTCCCTTCTCCCTCTCTCTCTCTCTCTCACACTTTTGGCCAGGCAACATTGCGTGTTTTTGGCTTGATGAATGAGAGTGAAAAATGAAACATAAATTGCTGTTGCTGCTGCTGTTGCAATCAGTCGTCCGGAAATCTACACAGACAGTGCAGCAGGAGACACGACGGAAGGACAGACAGACAGACAGTCGGACAATTAAACAGGCAGACAGACAATGTCATAAACAGACGCTGCAGACGCAACACAGGACACAAAGTGTTTTTCCTTTAGCTTCCTTCCACAGTAATTTCAGTCACACAGATACTTACGCACACACAGATACACACACATGTGTGTGTGTGTGTATGTCTAGTATATAATTGAATTCAAGGTCTGAGAATCTCTGTGCAGCTTTTCCAAAAAGCACTTGAAACGAGGCATTGCCACAATAAATTCCAAGAAACAAGTTAAAGTTGTTGATGCCACAAGAAGAGGAAGCAGCAGCAGCAGCAGAAGAAGCAGCAGCAAAAGGGCAGAAAAAAGGCAGCAAGAGACTGCAAGCCACCAAATGGCTATGAGAAATTCCAATGGCAAAGTAATGCAAGTAATGCCACGTCTTGTGGCAGCCTCTCCAACTCTGCCTCTGTCTCTGCTTCATCTTCAACTTCTTCCCATGCTGCTTTAAGCCGAGTAACGAAAAAGGTTACAAAAGGCTTATAGGTTTGTGACAGTTTGAATATGTAGATGTCAGAGATTATAAGCGTTAGAATAACAAAATTTAGTATTTATTTATTTATATTTTTATTATATTAAGAGAAATCTGTAAGCCAAAAATCTCATCTCGATCGGTAAATATACAGAGAATATTATTGAGTATTTATTAATAGTCAAATGTAAAATTTCAATAAAATTTTAAATTTGATTTAAAAGCTTTTTCTATAATTTATAAATATTAAGCATTTTTTAATTTCATTTATATTCGATGTTTGTTTATTTGTCTCTATTTCCCTTAAATATATTTATTATATATTTATTTTTATTAAATTAATGTTAACTGAATCGAACTGGGCATCTAACAGTCGAGCAGCTCGACTGCTTCCATCTCACTAGTGTTGTTGTTGTCTTTGTGCGTGCTGTGGCAGCAACGTCTTCGTTTTCGTCTTCGTCGTCTGGGCTTGATTAGTGCCGCAGTTTACCTGTGGGATGCTGTACAGGTTTCTGGAACGAATCTATAAACTGAAATCGCATTTTTTCCTCAAAAAATAAAATACGAGAAGAGTAGAAGAAACTGGGAAAATACCAACGCACAGAGTTTTGCGCTTTCTCTGTGGGATTCTCCTATTTGCCTTTTGTTCTAAACGCCTACGATATCCTGTTTATGCCCACCAAATGCCACATGCCACATGCTGCATGCCACAGCAAACTGCTCGACTAGTCGCGCTCACCCCACTCACATAGCATTTTAATGGGCATAGTTAGAAACACGTTTGGCTTTTATAAATTAAATTTAAATACCATTAAATATCAACTGATATGCTTTACAAAAAGAGAGAGATGGAGACAGAAAGAGTAAGACAGATAGAGATAGAGATAGAGCGAGAAAGGTGCAAGCAGACGTTGTTTGCCTCGGGCACAGCATTCTCATGTAAATAAGTATAGATAGATTAGAAAGTCGACGTGTTGCATACAGACAATTTATATCTGAGTTCTTAAGACTTCTTACTCTTACTCTTCGCCAATGCGGGTGTCTCGGTTTGTGCAAGGTGTTTATGAGATACTTTCAACTCTACGCTGAACTTGAAACTGCAACTGCCACAACGCTTAACGGAAAGAAAACTATTAATCACAGCGTATCCGCTGTAGGCAAACAAACGAAAGCAAGAACTAATAAAAAATTAAAACAAAATTGGGCACACCGAAGTTTAGTTACACTTTTAAAAAAGTTGTATTAAAAGGTTACATTATGTAACTTCTTTCTCAAAACAAAGATTTTCTTTAAAATGTCTCGAAACTTCGTGACATAATTATAATACCCCTTTTTAAGGGTATTTAAAAGCTATTTATGAGCCACGTTTATCGGTTAACCAAAAAAAACAACAAATAGATGGGGAGATTGAACAGACCTCAGATCAATTTAAAGTTCTTTATGAATCGAAAGAAACGAAAAAAGCGCCGCACTTAAGAATCGAAGCCCCAAAACCAAAACCAAAATCGAAATCGAAACGATCTTTTGGGTTCTTTCAACGTTCGCTTCAGTCTGTGAATGAAGACGCTTGACGCAATCTTGAGTGCTGGACTTGAGTATTGGAACTTGAGTTGTGTTGAACGTTCGATGTGAGCTGTGGTTGGGGGCAACACATAGCTTAAAGTTCAATGACTGAAAGGTGCGTTGTTGCTGTGGCAGTTGTTGTTGTTGCTGCTGTTGCAGTTGCATAGAAATGCATCCAGCAGCAGCAACTTAACGATTTACTCAAGCATTGCTTATGAACGTGCAAAAATGCAGCAAGCAGAAACGACGACGTCGACGAAGATGTCGACGATCGGCAATCAATCTACAGATTCCAGTTGCTGTTCTTTTGTGGCACGCAACAAGTTTCTTAGCCGTTGAACTTGTGGCCTTAACTGGCGACTTTTCAGCTACACTTGCTGCTGGCCATGTTAAGCAAACAAGCAACGCAACATGAACATGTTGATGACAGGGGCAGGCAAAGAGTCCGGAGGTGTGGAATGTTATCTATACCACAAAAGAGCAAATACTGTGCATAGAAGAGAGAGACCGGGAACAAGCCTTGCGGCTTATGCAACCTGGCAAACGTTGTTTCCTCTCTCCTCTCTCTCTGCCCCACCCTCCTCCTTCCACTTTCCAGTGCGACTCACTTGTTTATATGCACAGCGCTGTCAGCGCGCATCTATATCTATGTAAGTATTTATCTCTATCTAACTATCTGCATTTGTATCTGTATTTGTAGTTGTATCTTGTGTATGTCTGCGATCGCTTGGTTTACATTTCGGTTTTGCGACTCAAGTGAGAAAGATATGTTTGTTGGGAAAAATAAACAACAAAAAAAAGCCCCAAGAAGAATTTCAATGCAGCGAAATAAAGTGCCTGCTCCTCGCCCCTCGCCCCACCCCTTTCCCTTTGCCTTATTTACCGCTCTTGGTTACAACAATCAAATGCTCATCAGCGCACTTGAAATACAATAATGCGCTGAATGTTTAAAACAAAACCAACTACAGACAATAACGCACAGTATTTGTATTTGTATCTGTATCTTTTAGTTTTATTTTTTTTTTTGGGTGTGTATCTCATTTTGTGTTGGTTAGTTGAAATTTTTCCTTGTTGTTGCGTTACGAACGCTTAAGGTTTATTTTCGTTTGGCTCGTTTGTTTAGTTTTGTGGCAACACACACACACACACACATACGCGCACAGACAGACAGACAAACACACACACACATATGCAATAAAGAACATGCTGCAGGTGGGAACAGGTTTGTGCGCTGTGTTCGGATGCGGGCCATATCTTTGGTCAGCCTGCGCGTAATTTATTCCCACTGTGGCTGCAATTACTTTTTGGAACACAAGACAGATAAACCCAAAAAAACAAAGAACACAAAAAGAGCCAAAAAGCTCTCCTTAGCAATGCGAAGCTTAAATGCCCTTATACTAGGGTTAATAATAATTAACATAGTATTAACAGAGCTGAAAATAAGCTTTTAACAGTGATCTCACAAAGGTATTTTAGTTTGAATGCTTAACAGATATCTTACACTGCTAGACTTAACAGGAATCTAACTTATTTATTAAAAGACACAACAGAGCTCCAACTACACTCTCTGTCAAAGCAAGAGCACAAAGTAGAGAGCGGAAAATAGATTCATTAGGCAAATGTGCTTCATGAGCCATTTAACAGCGTCAAGTGCACATCAAGCAATTACATTCATTTCCCGGCAAAGCCAATGACATGACCATACATACTTGCACACATGTGTGCTTGAGACCGGAATACACAAGCTGCCCACGCACATGTGTGCGTTTTTCACAAGTAAGAATTGTGCCAAATTCCAAGTAAATGTGCATCCTTTAACCAAAGTGGCTGGCGGTCATGTTCAAAGTGCAGCAAAGCGCCTGCTGCGTTGCAAAAGTAACAACTCAAAGTGCAAGCAGTAGTAGCAACAGTAGCAATACCAAGATTAGTTGCAAGTCCAGTCACGTAGCAAGCAAGCCGAGCAGTATGGCCGATTGATAGAAGCAGGCACAGCATAAAGGCAGGCAGTCAACGGTAACAGTTGCTGACTCCTCTCTTCTTCTCTCTCTCTCTCTCTCTCTATCTCACTGTATGGCCAAAAGAATCACCCCTCTTTTGTCTGTCCACGCATCGCTGCACAGCGCCCCCTTTGTGACCAACTGTGGCATAGTTAACATTTGCCCACAAATGGCAATGGCGATGGCAATGTATGATGTCGCGCTGTAATGGCATTTCTAATATGGGCACATTAATGAGCAACACTGGCAAAGGGGAGCGACAGAGCACAGGTGAGGAGCACAGCAGTCTGCAAAGCTTCACACATGTGGCCGACAATTGCAAAATTACCAACTTCGTTTATGTGTGTGTGTGTGTGTGTGTGTAATTATGTAGTTCTCTTGTTTTGTGCGCTTCATACCTGAGCAATTAGCGCGTGCATGAAGCAGCTGCTGCTGCTACTTGGACCAAGCAGCTGTCAGCTGTCAAAATTGAGAGTGCAAGAGAGAGAGAGAGACAGTTAGAGCAAGATCGACAGCCACATCGAGTGTGTGAAGTTGCCAATCGATCGCATTCGATCACCCTGGCAACTCTACACCTTGCGGTAAAACATGACAAATGGGAAGGAATTGCAAAGTGCAAAAACAAAAAAAAAACTTCAGTCAGCGTCGCCAGTCTGACGACGGCTTTGTTGTTGTTTTTGTAACATTTATTGCTCAGGCGCAAAATTTCAAGTGAACAGCAAAATTCTGACAAAGCAAAACTGAAAAAAAAAACACAAAACAAAACTAAGAAATGCTGTGCCAAGGCAATTTTCCAAAAATGTGGAACAAGCTTTAGTTTGACAGGCACTGTATAACTTGTTGCAGCCACAAAGCATCAACAACAAATTGTAATATTTAACAGAAGGTCGTGAAAAACAATGATTTAAAAGCGACTTTAGCCGCTTATCTGTAATTGTAGACAAGCAACTAATTGTGTGAACCAAAGCTTGGACGCAATGAATGAACAATAAGCAGAGAAAGATGTTGACGAAGAAGAAGCAGAAATGAAGAGTAAACAAGGTGTTAATATCATGCTCTGGCAAATTGAATTTAATTTTCTGAAAGACGCAAAGTAAACACAGATAAGATTCCAGTCAGCCACCCACACACACATCCAGAGGAGCACAAAAGCTTCGCAGACCAGCATACATACAAAGCGAAAGAATAAAGTGTAAGAGAGAGATGACATGAGATAAGACAACTTGTGATAAACGCACTTGACTTTTGCCTGCGACTTGCAATGAATGACAATTGAATTACGCATTCTCACTAGAGTTGTGTCGTTTCGTTCAGCATAAGTTCAATTGAACGGGTCCTTGAATAGAGAACTTAATCAGTCATTCATATTGTTTAATTGAAACTTTGTTATAATAATATTGATTGAAAAAATACTTGAAATTGACTTACATAGTTCAGAGCTTAAAATTTAACAAGTGAACTTATTTAGCACATAGAAAAAAATCTCAGCTCTAATTAACACCAGTGATGCCAAATATTTTCCGAAAAAAAGGATGTGATTTTTAGTGTACTGGAAAAGTGTTTTCGCCTTTATATCGTTTCCATTAAGTTCCAAAATTGGAAGTATAGAATTCTTTTTGGATTCAATTTAATTGAATCTAAAAAACCAGATTTTCGGAGAGAAGATGTTTGAGATTTTTCCCGGCTAAAAACCAGACAAAAATGTATCCGAAAAAGGACAAATTGGCATCACTGATTTACACGCATGCTGTGTATTTTGTTAATGTATTTACTTATAAATCTTATTGCATTTTTATGGTTTTCAGTGAAATACTTACGAACTGTGACCATTTTCGGATCGTAGGCACAAACGCGCCGCTCCACGGCCAAAATCTTGCGCTGCACCCGCCCCGCCCGCTCGCCCACCGACTGCAAGTCCCGCTGCAGATCGTCAAAGATGTCGCTGGCAATGAGCACCAAGCTGGCCAATTGACGCAATGCATTGCTCAACGTTATATTGCTGATCGAGTCGAACTCATAGCCAGATATGATCCTGCTGGCCGTGGGACTGGCGGTTGGCGAGTGCGGGGCACTGGCACTGGCATTACGTGTTGGCAACGCGGCACGATGTTGACTTGGATGCCGCGAATTGGGCAGCGACTGTGAGGCACGTGCGCGTGTCGGCGATGTGGGCGTGGTTCTGGTCGGCGACGATGATGATGCTGTTGCTGTCGTTGATGGCAGAAATTCGACATGTTGCTTCAATTTCTTCATGGGCAACGACGCGGGCGGACGTGGTGCATCATGATGTTCCAGCTCACAGTTGCTCACACTGGGCGCACCATGAACCAAGGCTCGGGTCAAACTGGGTGACGTATCCGTTTCATCTGTCGGCGTCGTCGTCGGCGTCTGTTTGTTGATGCAATTGTTGTTCTTGCATTTGCCGGGCAGACATTGGAATCGCGTGCCCGCATGCCCCAAACTGGCGGCGGTCGCCTGTGCCACATTAATGGGCAGCACAACGCGCTGGACGAAGGGCATAGCTGCTGCTGCTCTCTCTCTCTACCTGCTGCTGCTACCTGCTCCCCCCGTTGCTCCAACTCCTCATTGACTCTCCAACGAATGATCAACAGTCGCTAGATTTTATGCGGCATTCCAAATCCAAGTAGACACTTAAAAAAATCCAAACCAGTCAAACAACTTCTGGAGTTGAATCCTCGATCCTCTATTGTTGTCTGTTTTTGGCTCTGCGATGCTGTGCCGCCAACATACATATATAAATTCCTTTGCTTTTAGCCGTTTAAACACTCACACACACACACTGTCGCCCGTCAATTTACACACACATACGTACGCACAAACTAGTTGCAAGACTTTGAGCTTAATTGAATGTAAACCGGCGTTTTGGGCGGCAGTTATTTATGCACTCTGAACTGGTTTATGCTTTACTTTGCTCTCTTCGCTCCTCTCCATATAAACATGGCCAACAACAACAACAATGCGGCTTTAAACAGACAGCGGCACCGACAGTGGCTGCATTTTGTACACGCCGAACACGATTTGGTAATAATTACAATTTTATTGCTCTTCTGTTTCTTTTGCCAGCCGCTCGCTATTTTTATTGCCGTTACGCGAGTTTGCCGCTCATTCAAGTCGACACATCATTCAAAAAGGTGCGCACAACAACAACTGCACAATTCTTAGCAGCGCAACCGTCCGCAATACACGTCATGCCCGTTTGCCGGTCAAAAAAAAACTGTTTATTGCGTCTATTAATGTTAACGTTTACATCGAAATGTTATTGCTTTACAGTGCGCTGTTAACATATCGATATCAGCGCAAGTATCGATAGACTTATCGATTTCGATATGTATGCATTCTCCAGCACAATTACTCAACACTTAAAAATATATCGATTTAAATTCAATCAATTAATAGGGACTTTGCCAGCGACTCGTTATTACAAATTAAAATCTGTTGCTCTTTTTATTGCCATAATTAACAAGTCAGTGGTAGCTACAGGTGCAAAATGAACGACCTAATATATCAAAGCTTTGGTATTTTTACACTCTGGTATTTTCTATTCATGGCATTTCACCTTTGTCAACTGCGGGCACACTGATAATTGTTCGCTTTGCATCTTTTTTCACATTTTTGTGATTTTTGTCGGTTTTTATGTTTTATTGAAATATAAATAGAGAAATAACTTGTGATTGCCGTTTATCAGCATGCCCAAGTACTACTGCGACTACTGCGATACATATTTAACGCACGACTCACCATCCGTGCGCAAAACACACTGCACTGGCCGCAAACACCGCGACAATGTGAAGTTCTACTATCAAAAGTGGATGGAGGAGCAGGCGCAGCATCTGATTGACGCCACCACAGCTGCATTCAAGGCGGGCAAGATTACGAACAATCCGTTTGCGGGACCCACGCCGGGTAACAAACCCACCGGAGTATCAATACCGCCGCCGAACATGGGAGCACCGCCACGTCCGGGAATGCCAAATATGCCGCCCTACATGCCACCGATGATGAATCCTCTAATGGCACCTCAAGGAATGCGCCCGCCACCCATTCTTAATCCGATGGCCATGATGGGTCCGCCACCGCCGCTGGGAACGCTTCCGCCGCAAATGATGAACGGACCGAAATGAACTAGAGTAACCTGAGCAAATATTGTAATTAAGTAAAAATAAATACATAGCTAAGATCATTTGCAAGATGCACTTGAAATCCACATTTACTCAAAATAAAATAAATAAATAAACAATGGGCACTTTAAAAAGACGCAAAATGAACGAAAAAATTCTGCCAAACAAAAATGCACTATTTTTGCTCAACACTGTAATATATAGCCGTGCTTTTCCCACACATGCAAGTCTGTAAGCTCAAAGCAATCAGCTGTTTGCAATCCAGACAGGCGGCTACTTTCCAATTCCTCCCCAAACAAAAAAAGCTCAACTTGTTCGCTTTTGCACTTCCAGCGTCTTTGCCGCTACACAAAATACTATATCTTACAAACTGGCGGGCAATGGTGGTTGCTAGTGTAACGGCAGGGGCGGCATCATGGGAAACAGGCGCAGCATTGGATGAGCTCATACGAAAGCCAAGAAACAAGTTTAGTTTAGCTTTTTGGAAATGAGACACGAACACATATGCACAAGCCTACTCGCACACATCTGCATGTGAATGTGAATGCGTTGTGCCGCAGTGTTGTGCCAGTCTCAGCTTCAGTTGAACGTGAAACGCGAACGTCGTCGGAGCACCCACGCGGAAAACACACTTGCGATACGAAAACTGTGTGACAAGCCCGTATTTGTATGTGTGTGCGTACCTTTCGTGTGTGTTTCTTTTGAGTGTATGTATGTGCATAAGAATAATAATACTGACCGCCTTGTGCTGCTTCTTTAGTCATTACTAATTGGAACGTTCGTTATTACGTGGCTGCAACGTTGCTTTAATTAGCTAACTATATACGGAGCAGGCTCTCCAACTCAAGAGCAAGAACAAGAGAACACAAATAATAAAATATGATTACACTTACTCACACACATACATAGATAAGTAACAGAAGAACTTTAGTTTTAAATTGGCAATAACACAAATCAGTCGTATACAGAACAAAAAAAAATATATCCAAAAAAAATTGAATGTGCAAAAAAAGGGAAACTTAAACAAAATCAATAATTGGCCGTGCGTGCTTGTCTGTGTGTGTGTTTGTGTGTGTGTCAAGTTTTGCCCACTGGACAATTGGAGCAAATGCCATGCTGATAAAGCAATAAGCAAAGCAAAGAACAGGAAACAGAAAGAGAAGAAAAGAAAAGAAGTCAACGACAACAATCTCAACGATAAGTGTAACTTGAAGAAGACATAATGCAACAGCAGCAACAGCAACAACAGCAATCCGGAGCAGCTACCCCAAGCAGTGGCAGCCACACGCCCGTCAACTCTTCAGCTTCAGCTCCAGCTCCGTCCCTTGGAGCTGCAACCGCAACCACAACCACGGCTGCAATCAGCAGCAGCAGCACACCCATTCGCATAGGCAGCGCCAAGCACGCAGGAGGTGGGGATTCTCTAGTGCCGCCGCCGCTGGGCAGCACCGCCTCCCATTCCGTACCCGGGACACCGCAACAGCAGCCGCAATCGAGCAGCGTGCCAACTGCCACTGGCAGTCATCTTCAGCTGCAGACTGCAGGTGCACTTTCCATGGCCGCTTCCAATCAATCGCTCGGCGGGGGCGGCGGCGGCGGCGGCGGCGCTGGTAGCAGCATCAGTGGCATTAACATAACGCCACCAAACAGCGCCGGCCTCAGGCAGTCCTCAGGTGAGTGCAGCAGCAGCGGCAGCAGCTTCAAAATGGTGACACGTCAGGACATGTCAGCCAACAGCAGCTTAGCCTCAATTGATTTTCAATGTCGTGTTGTGTTGTTGTTGTTGTCGTGCTTTTTCTATTCATTCCTCTCTCAAGCAGCAGCTCACCTGCTCGCTCTCACTTCCAGTTTTGTTTCTATTATTTTTCGTTTCGTTTTGATCATTTACACGTATGCATGTGTGTATGTGTGCACATGCTAATCCGTGTTTCGTTTCTGTTTTGATTTCGTCGCTTCTCGCATTTCAATGACAGCCCGCGACTATCATCATCGCCTCACACGTTTTGCTTTGCTTCGGCGTTTGAAATGCTTCCGCTCTATCACTCATCCGTTGTATCATGTCGTTTGTTATTGTTGGTGTTGTTGTTGTGGGGCGTTAATTGTTGATTGAGTTCAGTTAGCGTTGAACCAACCACAATTTAAATACAAATTCATTCTTCTTCTTCTTCGTTTCTTTCACGTCACTTGCACTTGCACCTGTTTTGTTCATAATTCACAGCTTGCGTGTGTTTGTGTGTTTACATAGTAATGTGTGTGTCACCATAGTTTCTTATTGATTGACAGACTTTTTGCCTTTTGTGTCGTCTGTTTGATTTCAATTTTATTTTGCACTTTGTCTATTAATAAACACAAATAAACATATTCAGACTGAGCATCAGTTACATCAGCTTTATGATTAAGCTCAGCTTTTACATATTCAACTTTTGATTTGAACTAGAAGCAATCATGGTGTAATAAAACAGGTGAAGTGATGAAAACAAAGAATGACAGAAGCTTAACACATACATATTTAAATTTAATTAATACCTTTTATTTGTAATAACTTGTTTTGTTAGCTTAAATGTACGATTTGCCCAATTTATTAAAGATTAGAAGCGTATGTGTGTTTCGTCATGTTGAATCTGCCTAGTTTTTTGGCCTGGCATTGTTTGCTCTGAGTTTTATTGTGTGTAATTGCCATATAATATTTAACAGGCATACTTTTATTATTGTTTTAATACTCGTACATTTACAATTTGATATGCGCAATTAGTTTTCGGACACATTTTACTGCCCTCCAGCGCTGCCGCTAACTTCGGCTCCAGCACAGTGGGGCACAATTGCAGGCAGAGTAATGGGAATTGCAGCAGTTGTGAGAGTTGGACACTGTGCCCCCTCCCCCTCCTCCTCCTCCAACTGTTGGCAGCTGAGCATATGCATGCAAAATGGAATGGGGAAAAATGCGCAAAAACAAAAATCGATGCGTCGCTGCGTTTTGTGATGTGTCCATTTCTTGCTTTTCATTTTTTTCTTTATTTTTTCTTTCATGTACAAACAAATGTATGTACATATGTATAAAAAAGGGCAAGTTTGTGTTGTGTAGTATGATGAGGCTGCATTCTATTTTTGTTTCGTTACAATTTCGAGAGGCAAAGGTCATCAGTGAGAGCTGCACCATGAACTTTTGCTGAAACCCCAAAGCGAGCCGCTCATCCGCCCCTCCCTCCCCTTTGTTCTTCATCCATCTCCATCTCAATGCTAATGGAATTTACTTGTGTACTTTCATAACGAACGAAATTCGATCGTCATCTCTCTCACTCTCTCTATGGATTACATTACACCCAGAAAAAAATGGTTAGTAAAAATAAAATATATACATATGTAAATGCCATCATACATATTTGATTATACCATATTTCATTTAACAAGTAAAACGGTCTAAAATTAAATTTATTAAAACAAAAGCTTAACGATATATCATATTTATTTTACTTATTCGCTACAGTTTACTTTATTGTGCTTAAATTAAATATGTTAAATATTATATTTTAATATAATTTAACTTTAAAATAAAAGATTTTTAAAGTTAATTTAAGTACAGTCGAACGTCCCTAACTCGAATCACTATTATCCAATGAAAAGGTTCGAGTTATGGAGAAATTCGACTTATAGAGTTATTTTTCTGAAGTTTATTAATTTTACTGACAACTGTATTCCGTAAAGATATTAAAGTTGAATATAATTCGGTTCAATGAAGGGTATCTCGATGAATAATGAAGACAATACTTTACGGGATAATTTCCGTAGTCATTTTTCAATATTCAAATTTTAGGGCATTTTTCTCTGGGTGTACTTAACCATGGGGTGTTGAATATTTCATAGCAAGCTTTTGGGCGAATTGCCGTGTAATAAATTAGAGAGCGGTGCGAAAATTGATGCACATATGTACATGTATGTATATGTATATGTAATAGTGTATGCATATTGATTGCCAGCTCCAACTGGAGGCAAACGTTTGCATACCTAATGAGTGCCCTCCTCCACACACACAAACACACAAACACACACACACACACAGACACACACTGTGGCAGCCTCGCTCCACTTACACTTGCCGCGTGCCACACATATTGACCAGCAACTACAGACTATAGTAATTGGATTATATAAACCCCTCACAAGCTCTTACAAATATACATATTCAAGTGTGAAGATGGCACAGTGACGTCACTTTGCCACATTGCAAGAGATTCCCAGATCGTGGCAAAGTAAAAGTGCTTTTCGATGTTGACGTCATTCATCATTTGAACACTCCCATTGCACCTAATTTGGCTCATTTCGCAATTGTGCAGCTGTCGATACATGCTATTTGGCGTCATATATAGCCAATTTGAACTTTGAACTTTAGCTATATCGGGAGCTTATCGGGGCCGTCGGCCTCGCCTGTGGCTTAGTAATTGCGTAATTGAATTGCCTGCAAGCGCTGTATTTAAAAATCAATCAATGCATTTTATCGTGGCATCCCATCGCCATTGGCCGAAGATTAAGGACCTGAGCTCCAACAACCAGCGAACCCAACTATCGAGGACTGCGTGCTGTGCTCAATGTGCGATGGCAGTAAATTGATAGCAGTACTTAATTAATTTACAACGATTAATAGACACGTACTATAGTATAACAAAAAACGATGCCCCGTGGCTTGTCAATTGCTGTGATACGGTCAGTTGGGAATTTTTTTTAATAGATTGTTATAAATTAAATCAATTAAATTAGATTGGAGAATTTACGTTGAAAGTGTAGCTTATGTTTTATTCATGGCAATTAAAGCAGCCAATAAAGCTATTTATTATTTAATATAAATAAAAGTTGAAATTAAATAAAATATTTAAAATTTAATTGAAATAAATGAAAATATAAATAAATAATTTGGTGTAAAATCAAGGTCTAAATGTATCTGTACTTGCCCAAATGTATCTTTTATTGTGTTTATATGTGAAAGCCGCTTTATCAACCTTTTGTAGGGTATTTTCCGAATTTTTTCCCATTTAAATACTAAATGTCTGTTAAAATAATTGTTATAATAAGTTCTTCTTTATTTTCATTCAATGGTATTTATTTTGTTTTCTGCTTCTGTCTGTGTCACAATTAATTGAAAAACCAAACATGTAAATGTAATTAATGTAATAGTGTGTGTGTTGTCCATAGTATTAGTATAATAACATAGATAAATTGTTGGCTTACTCTCTCTCCCCCTTTCCCTCTTTCTCTTACTCTGTTTATTTCTCTCTTTTAACGGATTTCATTCTATGTATGGTGCGTAAATCTTAACTGCAGTATTCGATTTCAAATTCAAGCGTCGACCCTCGCAAAAGGTGCTATTAACCAAACTGCCCTCCACAGACAGTTTGAGCAACAGCCCAGCGCCATCATCGCCAGGTGAAGTTTTTCCAAATTATGCACAGATCAAAAAAAAATTAATAGATTTATCACTGTTCGTAATCGTAATCATTATCATTTAAGCATTCCAATGATCATCATTCAATTGAATATTCACAAACTCATTAACCATTCGTGCACATTTATTTCGCTTTTGCTTTCTCTCATCAAATTGAATTAAACGTTAGCCCGTTTCATACTTGGCTAAAATACGCATTTGTATGCATTTCTTGAGCATTCAGATGCGCGTAATTTTATATACTATATATATTTATAGATGTAGCAGTAGTTGTATGTTTATATATAAATATAGTTAGCCCTGACTGTAGTAATGCCGTTGCCATTGCGAGTGACGCACTTGGTTACCATTTCTATGATTTTGTTTTCATTTCTTTTATCCTTTTATCAAATGGTTTATTGTTTGAGGCACTACTAAGAACTGAGACCTTTAAACACATCGATAAAATGATGACTCTTGAACAAACCTAACTGTCAACCTGTCGTTCCATATCTTATCGTTTTTTATATTTAGTTATTGTAGAACTTAAAAATTTTCACACTCTCGATAAGCAACAAAAAAAACATCAGAAATGCCCGCTTAACAATTTGACTGCAGAACTTTATGATAGCATTTTTTTCTGTATTTTTTTTGTTTTTTTTTTTTGTGGTGTTCTGATAACAAACCTCTGACTTTTTTTGTGTTTTTTTTTGCAAAGTGTGATTCATCCAGAGAAGTTCGAACTGTCAGTAACATAAGAAGTATGACTAATTTGGCCTGTGAACACCTGTTTCTAACATTCATTTCATATTTGCTTTTGTTTTATCTATTTGTCTAGCTATCTATCATAGCGATAAAGTTTGCATTGAAATGTTCTGATTTTGCGGCACATCTGGCACAACTAATGCAAGGCAGCGGTAAATTTGTTTATTTTTCTATTGGCCAGCATGTGCGAAAACGACTGTAAAATATATTTAGTTTAGGCCATGGCTAACACGTGGACTAGACGATGAAAGAGTTAATTGAATCAAAATTTTCATTACTTAGGACTAGATTTTAATTGAGTGTTTTATTATATAGGTTTATTTAATTTAAAAAAATTTGTAGTTTTTAAAGAGTGAGTTATTTTGAAATAGAAATAAATAATAATATGATCAAAATGAAAAGGGAATCTGAAGATATTTTCACATAAATTTTCACATTTATTCTAGTCTATTCCAGGGTATCAAACCGAAACGGTCATCTGTTTCAGTTACGGTTTAGGTTTTCGGTTATCGGCTAAGCAAAATTTGTATATATCGGTTTCTTAACAGCTACTGGTTTATGTATGTTTCGGTTTCGAAATACCGGTTTACAAATTATTTAAAAAACTAGAAAAGATATGTTAATCTGAAAACAAATATTCACAAGTTTCAAAAATGAATATTCAGGCATGCCACAGAAATCTCTTTCACTTGACTTTCACGTCAATTTCATTTCTCCGTGCCACAGTCCAATCACCTGAACCATTTTGAGTAAGATGAAATCATCGCTCAATTCACTGGCGTCCGATGCCATGAGTATAATGTCACATTTTTTGTCCGAATTTTTGAATTTGGAGTTGTCGAGAAACTTTTATTGTTTGCGCGCCAATAACTTTTAAATTTTTTTAAGCTATACAATATCAATTATTATTTAAATAAATTGAATTATATAAATTAAATAAGAATTAAAATGAAAATTTGATATTCTGCAATGATAAACTTTAAAAAGTTGCTAAACAAACACTTGGGAAATTTAATCTGAGAAGGGGCCAACCCTAGCAGCCTAGTACGAAAAGGTTGATGAACATGCTAAAAAACCTAAATCACACGAATTTCTGTGGCACGGAGAAATTTTCGAAGTGGAATTGCTTTTCTCTGAAATCGCTTTCACTAGTGATTTCTGTGGCATGCCTGATTATTTGATTGAGATTAATATATAAATTAAATTAGAACAAAAGTCAAAATTAAATTTAGCTTAAAAAAATTACACCTTCAAAACGTAGTTAAATTTTATGCTTGACCGAACCGAAACTAACCGTTATGCATAACTTGAAATAATTTAGATTTTTGGGTTGTATATTAATAAGTTTTGTTTCGGTTAAGGTTTTAATTACGGTTACCAATGTCAATCGGTTAATACCGGTTAATACTATTACGGTTATGGTTACGGCTTAAATCCCTGGTCTATCCTCATAATTATAACGATAAAAATAGTTATAAACGATAATCTAATTATTTATTGACAGTTGCAGAAAGGATCTAACGATCCCACCTACCCATTTATTTGACTTATGTATTTTACTATTTACTTGATCGATCCAAAAAGTATATGCAAAAATCTAAGCTGAGCATTAATGTGTTGATACTTAAGTTGAACACACGCCTTGGGATCACTTCTCATGAGCTCAGAGTACACAAGTAAGCACACAAATAAACATATAGAAAAGTGAGTCTATAGTTCACACACACATAGAGGGCAACACATACATACAGCGGTGGCCAAAAGTATTTTGGCACCCTTTAAAGTTAGTTCTAGCCAAATTGTGAGCTTACTTCATGGAAAGTTTGGTATCAATGGAAAGGTCTCTTGAATTCCTTTCGAATGATGTAGTACTTTCCTTAATCTATTAAGTACCCATTGAAATTTTCGAATATTTGTAAACGTCAACTTTTTCAACTTTTTTTCTCGATTTTTTAAAATAAATGTTGTGATGCAGAAAGTTTCTTTAAACAATTTAATTAGTAACTGCAAACAATTTTTTTCAAATATCTCTTCGCTAGTATTTTTTATAATTTTTTGAAAATGGCGAAAAAGGCACTTTTTGCATGAAAATGAGGAAAAAGTGCCTTTTTCGCCATTTTCAAAAAATTATAAAAAATACTAGCGAAGAGATATTTGAAAAAAAATTTTTGCAGTTACTAACTAAATTGTTTAAAGAAACTTTCTGCATCACAACATTTATTTTAAAAAATCGAGAAAAAAAGTTGAAAAAGTTGACGTTTACAAATATTCGAAAATTTCAATGGGTACTTAATGGATTAAGGAAAGTACTACATCATTCGAAAGGAATTCAAGAGACCTTTCTATTGATACCAAACTTTCCATGAAGTAAGCTCACAATTTGGCTAGAACTAACTTTAAAGGGTGCCAAAATACTTTTGGCCACCGTTGTATGTACATTTATCTAAGTAGTTAGGCCAGCTAATAACCTCATCGATAACGCCACAAATGTTTGCGGTTGCGTTCGCGCTGCTAGAAAGAGAGGGAGATAGCGAGGAAGAGTGCGGGAGTGTGGGAGGGAAAGAGATGGATAAAAGCCGACTGCGACGCTGACTGCGCACTGATATCATATCTGACGTGTAGCGTGCTATAAGACAACAACACTTTCATCTCTCTGAGTATCTCATAATTGCATTCTCTCAATTCATTTAGCGCTTGTTTTGAATACAAAGTTTCGAATATGTTTTGATTTTTGGCTAGCATACAAATAACAAACACAACAGCAGCAACAACAACAACAACAGCAACAACTACATAGCTAATAGCTCATTATTATATGGCGGCAGCGACGCGTCGTCGAGCGTCATCGTCCGCTGGGCTGGCGGCGTCAGCGACAGCGACGGCGTCAAAGGCAAAAAAAAATAAAGCTGAGGCAGCGGCAGCGGCAGCTGCTCTTTGGGCATTCAGTTGTCGTTTGCGTCTCCGGCTCCGTAGTTAGCTGCGTTTGTTTGTTTCGTGCTCGCCGCGGCACGGCCAATAAATATATACATACATACATATACATATCTCAATCATTCAGTCGAGAGTCGAGAATCACTCGGAGGGCATCCCAAGCACGCATTCAATAGTTACGGACAATACTCGTACTCGCATACGGATACGCGTTAATTTTCATCTTGTGCGTTATTCACCAAAAATAACGCATACGCCATGTAGTGCTAAATGAATATACAACAAATATGCGCGACAACAATTAACGCGGCACGGCAACAAAATTTGCAAATTTTGCAGCTTTCAAAAGAACTGTGATGAATCTTTTACAAAGCAAGTGCCATAGAAATCAAACCAGAGCGCCACACTTCCCCTATTCTTTCTCCTCCTCCTTCTCTTGCCCCTACGCCAACGAGCAACAATTATGAGCTCAAGTAATACACTTAATAAATATTGAAATTAATTTCGCGTATGATATTTTTGTGCGATTTTAATAATACATACTAATAAGAGTAGTGATAACAAAAATAATGTGCAAAATGTGCCCAATGCTGTTTATTATTTTTTTTGAATTTCAACTTCATAAACATTCAAATTCTTTCGCGTATTTTCAGCGCACTCGAAATTATTTTTAATAATAATAGAAATAATTTTAACAGTATATAAAATAATAATAATATTGATAATATGCAAAGTGTGCCCAAAATGAGGGAATGATGTTTATTATTATAATGCAATTGCCCGGCCCAAAAGCTAGAAAATGAGAATGAGAATGGGAGAGCGGCTGAGAGAAACCCAAAAGAATCTCAACGGGCATGTGTGGTGTGCGTGTGTGTGAGTGTGTGTGCGTGTTTGTGTTTTGTTGCCTTTTGTTTGTATTGCGAAATAAATTAAAACATATTCGTTAAATAAATAAAACAGAGCGGGCTACCTTGAGACAATGTTGATTTGTGTTATGTACATAAACATACGCACTCACACACACACACTTACACACATACATATGTATAAACATGAGTATATACTTACAGATACAAAATATACATATGTACATATACAAATAGACAGTGGAAATATTTCCAAATTGCTTTCTGAAATTAATTTTTTAGGCCCTAGAACTTACAAATCTCACCTCGCGTCGCATTTATAAATAAATCAAATAATTTGTATTTTTGCAGGAATCGTCAATTGGGCCTCCGATAATCGCGATGGCAATCTGGGAGATAAGGCAAGTGCAAACCAAACAAAAATAAGAACATAATAATATTATTAATCATAACATAACACGTTATAATAATGCAACAATAATAATTTCGAAATGTGTAGTTTGTTTCACTGAAATCAACTGATTTTTTAAAGTGAAACTGGGTCAAGAATTGTAATGTAATTGGCCAAAGAGGTATGCGACTGATAAGAGCTCTTATCTCAGCGAACCGAAACGTTGTCTAATTCAGTTATAATCGATGTGAGGGCGGCTCTGACGCATAGCATTAGATATGGACACACCACATGCAAAATTGGCCAAAACATTTTTAAGGTTTCTTCGTTTATCCTGAATTCCAAAACAA
This sequence comes from Drosophila subquinaria, assembly GCA_037043405.1. Taxonomy (NCBI): domain Eukaryota; kingdom Metazoa; phylum Arthropoda; class Insecta; order Diptera; family Drosophilidae; genus Drosophila; species Drosophila subquinaria. The sequence continues at coordinate 63,011 of JBAMBL010000712.1, forward strand.
CTTGGAATCAATGGATCAGTGGGCAATCTGCCAGATCCATAAATTTAATGTATTATGTTTAGATTTTGGCAAACAAGTTGATTTTATTTGTTAATAATTTTCGGATTAATCAAAATATTTAAAGGTGTTTGCCGATTCCGTCAATATAATCAACATTTTATACATACATATATTTCAAAAAGAAAAAAAAATTAAATGAAATTATTTGTTTATCGCTTACTTTGATGATAATAAATTAAATTTGCTTGCGTATTCAAAAGAAAATAAGAATAGAAGATTTTAAAAATATTTAAAGACATTTGGAAATTTTTTTGGACAATCAAATACAAATTTTTAAACATATTTCATCAGAAGAAATAAAAAGTTTTAGTTGGTTTTTTTTTTTAAATATTGTTTATCGCTTACTTTGATGATAGTAAATTCAATTGGCTTGAAGATATTGAAGATAAAAGCATTTTTAGATTTTTCTAAAAGTATTTTATCTGGTTTTTTTAAGTGCTTTTGAAAATAATTTCTTAATAAATGCTAATTAGATTAACAATAGCTGACGGATTTCAGAATTCGGGTGTACAAATGTTTTAGAGCAAGTTGAATACTTGGTGTAGACACACACACAATAAGTCGCACACTTTTACACACACACACTCACTGAGGGGGATTTTAACAGGAGCACATGTTTTTCAAATATTTCAACGTATTTCGTAGATGTAGAAAGGTGAACCAGTAACTATTATACCTTTTAGGCCATGGCTAATAAAGTGTTTGCTTTCTGTGCTCCACAGTCTGCCGCAGACGCAGCAAAGTTGAATCGCAAGGAGTCCTATAAGGCGCAACGGAAGAATTACAGACGCGAGAAGAAGCGTGTGGCAAGCGAGCTAATGAATTCTTTGCAGGATCCGGCGGTCATTGTGTTGGCCGATTGGCTGAAGGTGAGCTGATGTACATGTATAAAACTCTTACTTGGTTTCTTTTATCCATTACCAAAGATAAGTAAAAAAATATATATTTTGTTTTCTACAGGTGCGCGGCACACTCAAGTCATGGACGAAGTTGTGGTGCGTGTTGAAGCCCGGCTTGTTGCTCATCTACAAGAGCCAAAAGACAAAAAGCAGCCACTGGGTTGGCACAGTGATGTTGACCTCTTGTCAGGTGATTGAACGACCCAGCAAGAAAGATGGCTTCTGTTTTAAGCTCTTTCATCCGCTGGAGCAATCGATTTGGGCGCCACGTGGCCCCGACAAGGAGACCATAGGTAAGAGTAATTCAAATATATTTCAATAAGTTGTCTTGACAAAATAAAAAAGGCACAAATTCGTTTGGTTTTTAATTTGTTTCTAATTTTAATAAAATATTTTAATATACATTGGGTTCAACTTATATTAAATACACAAAAAAAAAAAGTGAATTTATCATTTTGTTTGGACTTTAACATTTAAAATAAGCTAGATAAAAATGATAAATAAAGAAAAATAAATGTAAATATACTTAAGAGAAAGATAAGTTCGGATGATATTTAATTCTAATTCTAATTTAAAACAGTTTAAAGTATTTTAAAATATTTTAGATTTTGAATTTAATTAACTAAGCTGACAGCACAAACAATTACTTGACTAACTATGTACTTAATCATTGATTAATCGATCTTCTCTTTCTAGGTGCTGTGGTGCAACCGCTGCCCACCGCTTACCTGATCTTTCGGGCGCCCAGTCAGGCGGCTGGCAAATGCTGGATGGATGCACTGGAGCTATCCCTGCGCTGCTCGGCGCTATTGCTGCGCACGAATAGCAGCACAACGCCCTCAAATGTCTATGCGGGTGAACCGCTGCCCGTGTCCCATGAGACGCAGTGGTCGGAGGCCGACTATGAGAAGCATTTCAATGATCACGGTAAGTGGCTGTTGCCGACTGCAGCTGAGCAGGAGTCGTCGCGCTCCGACAACTCCGGCAACCCATCACGTGCCCAGACGCCGCTTCTGCAGCAGCTCTACAGCAGCGCCGTGAATAATTGGGAGCGCACCAAGCGATTGCCACGATTTGGGCGATCGCCACGTGGCAGCGATGTGTCCAGCGTTGACTTTAATCTACAACCGATTAGAAAATCTTTGACTATGCCTGGCAGCAGCAGCTCCAGCGATGATGATGATGACGACGATGATTACGCCAGCAGCAGTGTGTCCGTTGCGGGATCCCATCCCACATCCCGTCCAGCCAGCGCTCCTCCAGTCTGTCTGCTGCGTCCGCGCTTTCAGATCAATGTCAAGGGTGAAGGACCCAACTACATAGCTTCTATTTATGGGCATTTCCACAGTAACATTATACAAAACAAAGAAAAATTTTACAAAAATCTAAAAAACTCTTTTTAGTAAATATGGTATAACTTTAGTTAATTTGGCAAGTTGTTGAGTCTAAACAACATTTCCTCTATTTTTATATTAACCATCTTAGTATGACTCGATTCGTTATATAGTATGATAAATGCATTTCTTTGTGTTTAAATTGTTTCACGATCTATTCATAAATTAATGTTCTTCAGCTGCTTATTTTGTTAATTAACAATCGAGATTAAAGTCTTTTCTTTGCATTTATTTTTTATAAATATGCAAAAAGTATATATATTAATTAATGTTGAAATTGTTAAATTAATATACATATTTTAGATAGAAACTTTCAAAACACGTTATTTTTGAATCGTTGAATCATTCTGTGGAAATGCCCATATATTTTCTAAGTATATGTTGTAGTTATTGCTAAATTTGCTGCTAGTCAAGTTGTTGGAGTTGTTGCTACATAAATTATGCACTATATAGAATACAAGGTCAACTAATAATAATAATTACACCATGAATAAATCTATATAGATTTATGTGTATTTTCTATAGAGAAAATGAAGTAGTCTCGGATTTTGTCGTTCAAAATTCATGTAATTTGTAATCTGATGCTTTTGGGGCTAGCTGCACATATATATATACAAACATCTGTCATTCTTTATCCATATCATCAAACTGTATAATCCATGGAAAAGTCGTTGATTCAGCTACGAATTTAAAAGAGCTTTCGAAAAGATCAGAGCTTTAAACGATTCACGACTCGTTACAGATCTGGACGCAGACAGTCAAACTGAGGCGCCCAATGCGGCATTGTCGGGTCTGGAATCCGATTCGGAGTCGGAGCCGGCACAGGAGGATGATGTCTGCGAGCCAATGCCATGTGAGGAGACAACCTATTTACCCTTTGAAGAGGAAGAATTTGGAGCGGTAAGTTGAAGTTATTTTCACAATATTCGACTGTTGATAGATCTTTATTTTCACGGAGTTTAGCAAGGCGAGCAGGTGGAGGAGCTGGCGGAGGAGAACAAAAGTCTCATCTGGTGCATTGTGAAACAGGTGCGTCCTGGCATGGATCTAAGCAAGGTGGTGCTTCCCACGTTTATACTGGAGCCGCGTTCGTTTCTGGACAAGCTATCGGATTCCTATTATCATGCGGATTTGCTTTCCAAGTAGGTCTCCTTACAGATCTCTTCACATTCTATGTGATCTTCAACTGTTTTCTCTTGATTCTCCTTCTCAGAGCTGTGCACAATGATGATGCCTTCACACGCATGAAACTCATTGTCCAATGGTACCTGTCTGGATTTTATAAGAAACCCAAAGGCCTCAAGAAACCCTATAATCCCATATTGGGTGAAACATTTCGTTGTTATTGGGAGCATCCAAATGGCAGTCGGACATTTTACATTGCCGAACAGGTTTCACACCATCCGCCGGTGTCGGCTTTCTATGTAACCAACCGAGAGGATGGCTTCAGCATTACCTGCTCCATCTTGGCGAAATCGAAGTTCTACGGCAATAGCACATCGGCTGTACTCGAGGGCACGGCAACGATGACGCTACTGCCCCGCGGCGAGATTTATACGGCGAGCACACCCTACGCCCACTGCAAGGGCATACTCATGGGCACGTTGTCCATGGAGCTCGGCGGGAAGATAAACATCGAGTGCGAGAACACCGGTTACAAGACGGAGCTCGAATTCAAGCTGAAGCCATTCCTCGGCGGCTCCGATGCCACCAATGTGGTTGTCGGCAAAATTAAGCTCGGCAAGGAGACGCTCGCAACCATCCACGGACACTGGGACAAGGAGTTGCGCATCAAGGATCTGCGAACGGGCGAGGAAACGTTGCTCCTGAAAGCGGATGCGGACATGCGCGCCAAGCGTCTCACTCGCTATATGGTGCCCATGGAGAAACAATTGCCAACGGAATCGGAACGTCTCTGGCAACGCGTCTCGGAGGCCATTGCACGCGAGGATCAGGTGGCTGCCACCGAGGAGAAAACTGTGCTCGAGGAGGCACAACGTGCCGCGGCCAAGGAACGTGCTGAAAATGATAAACAACATGTGCCGACACTCTTCGAACTGGACAGTTATGGTCAATGGATATACAAGTATGCAGATCTAAGGCCTTGGGATGCCCGCAGCGATGTGCGTCAATATGAATGCGATTTCAAGGTGCTGACACAGACGCGTCTCAAGTCGGTGACTGACGGCGATGATGAGCCCGTAATACGGCCACGTAAGCCCATGGTGCTGGTCGGCACTGGAGGCGCCTCGAAGGCGGCCAAGGCCAAAAACAAGTCACTTGTGCTAGCCCCACGCGACACCAACTCGGATTCCAGCCAGTCCCCGCAAGGCGCTGCCAAACGTGGCTCCAACACCAGCTCAGTCAAAAAGTAAGAACTAGATAAAAGTAGAAATTTAAAACAGGATATCAAATCTTTGGCTTGCCGAAGATCTCCTTTATTTCTTGTTTAATAAATCTTTTAACTTTTTTACTTACAGTCTCACGTTAGCTTTGGAGCAGGTGAATGAATCGCTGGAGAACCATACGAGGCAATTGAACGACATTTGTCGTCGTCTGGAGCGGATGCAGTATCAACCTTCCAGATCGATGAACAGCATGTATTCACATGAAATGGTCGGCGGTGGAGTGTCCCAGTCGATTGTCATCAAGTCGCTGATTTATGCATTAGTTGGGCTAACATTCAGTCTGATTTTGCGCTGGCTGTTCAAATAGCTTTTTGGTTTTCTGTATACATTTAAGTAAACTTTTTGAGCTATATATAGTTTACATATATATATAATTATATACACTCTAATTGATATACTAAATAGCTATATCATGATGCCTATATTGTATTTGTATATTCTGTCCCCAAAAAACAAACAAAAAAAAACACTCCAAAAAATGCCTTGGCAATTTGCCAATGATGCGCAGTCAGAGTCAATCACGAATTATGCTTAAGTTAAATGGTATAATCTTGTCCAGTATAGTTCACGTCAATGTCCAGATGTTAGTGCTCCCAAGAGGTGTTTAATGAGATGTCTCCCCTCCCCCTTAACCCATCCCCCACTCACATTCAGGTATGTTTAGGCTTAGGCGTTTTATAATCTATCTTATTTAATAATGGCACCAAACAACAATTCGTAACAATTCCAAGTCACTGACATTAAACTGTAACCAATTCCTAAATATTTCAAGAGCATCAGTTGCTCGAGAGGCTTACAGCTCGTCGAGAGCGAACGACACACTCATAATACACATCTAGAAATTTAATGTTTAAATGCTTATTATAATAAAGTTTAGTCAAAACAAAATAAAAATTCACTTTTGTCATAAAGCAAACACCAAATTGTACAATCTGTAAAATTCGTAATTGAAATAAAAATTCAACACATTTTCTCCCTTTTCATTTCAAGAAGCTGTTTCCATATACATATATCAAATTAACAACAATGAGGGTGAGTTATTATTTGAGACATTATAATTGCTGTTCCTCCACTTTAAGGGATATTTAATTGAGTCATTTGTAGAATTGATGACGGCTAATTAAGGGTGGTTCTGTGCCTAAAAACGAATCTATAAAATTATAAAAATCTGTTTTGTAATTTTTTTTTTGCATTTATTCGTTTTATTATTGTTGTTGCTGTTTGCTTACATTTACAAATAGTTTATATATATATTTATATATATTCTATATATTTTCTACAACATTTACGGTCATTCTCGTTTTTCATTATTAGCTTGTTTTACATATTTTCACTTAATATAGGGACTTTTGTCTCTCCGTTTTCTACGTTTTGTTCTATAAGCAATCCGGATTTTGTTTTTCTTTTCATCTCATCTTATTTTTTCTTGATGTTTTGGGATTATTAACGCGATTGCACTTGCGATTGCGACTGTTTGACTCTCCCGATGATCCAGCTTTGATCAACTATCCGGTTTTAGTCATGTGAGTAAAAGATGCTGCTAAATATGCGCTAAGAGTACACTTATTTAAATAGTTTTCTGTTTTTGTTTGTTTTGTTATTTGTTTTTCTTGTTTTTGTTTTTGATTACGCCTTACACTTAGTGGGATGGCGTGACGTTGAGCGCACGCGGGAGGGGATTACATAGTATAGTAGCAATAACTAGATTTCCTTATTATTTTTTTGTTTTTAGTTTAGTTTTTTTTATGTTTTTTTTTATATAAGTTCGGCTTAACATTTAACACGACGAGAAGCTGAGAATCAAAGTCTCGGGCCTGCAACTAAAACGGGGTGTGTGTGTGGGTTGTTGGTGGGATTAGGTTGGGGAATCATTGAGTCGATGTGGGATTGGTGGAGTGGGTATGACAACAGTTAAGAAGCTAATAAGTAGGATTAGAATAGAGTTTACTTTAGTTTAGTTTAGGTTTAGGTATAGGTTTAAACACCCTGTATGTTGTGTGTGTGTTGTATACACAGTTGTATATGCATGGTTACGAGTACGTCTAGACTTATAATTTACAGTTGGACATGCATGTGGATCAGCTCTCTACTACAATATAGTTTACATACAATTGCGCTCTGCACAGCAGGTAAATAACACTTTTTTTTTCTTTTGAGTATATATTCAAATATATATATATAATTGTATTGTATATGTATGTACTGTATTTTATGCATGTATCGAAACTGAATCTGTAACTGTACTTGTATCTGCATCTGTATCTGCATCTAGTATAAACTGTATGTGCTTATACATATTGCACTATTCCTCAATGGCTGGTTGGCTGGCTGGCTGACAGGCAGTCTGGCGGGCGGGCGGTCGGCATTACACGCTGCTGCTGCTGCTGTTGTTGCTGGAGAGTGTGGTGCGTAACGTTAACTCCGTCACGTCTAGCACGTATGGACCCGCAAATGGTTTTGTAACGTACTCTTCTGCCGAAATTGCTTTGGGCAATAGGAACAGTTATAGGGCTTCTCTCCGGTATGGATCTTCATGTGATTGTTGAGCGTGGCCACTTGCCGGAAACTGACCTCACAGATCTTGCACTTGTATGGCTTCTCACCCGTATGCGTCTTGATGTGATTCACCAATGTGCTTTGCTGTGAGAAGAAACGCCGACAGACGCTACAGCCAAACGGTCGATCCGGATTTTCACTCTTCAGCATATTGATGTTGCCCACACTCATTCGTCCAGCTTGCGATGCCTGATAATGCTCCAATTTGTTGTTTGCCGCCGCCGCCGCCACATTGCTGGCAACCACAGAGCTAACTGTTGTATTGCCATCGAGGAAGTGCAGGAGCGGATGATGGTCCAGCTGTAGGATGTTGGGCGTTGAGCTGTGCAGGTTGTTGGGCAGCAGACCGCTCGTCAATTGCTGTGTGCCGGGTGCTAGGGGCGCTGGCATCGTTGAGTGATCCACTGTGAGTCCAAATCCATATCCAATACATATCGTTGATAGTTGTTAGAGTTGTTCATGATGGTGATGGTGGTTGTTTCATAGTTGCGTTCAATTGGTTGTTGGATGTTGTTGATGTTGTTGTTGTTGATTGGGTTTGCATGCGTACAAAATATTTAAATAAAAGCTTCGTTAGGGAAGTGCGTTAATGATCAATGCACACAGTGATAACAGAAAGCGGCTCAGTTGTAGGGCGAACACACAAGCGGCTCACCTGTGGCTGTGACTGTAGCTGGCTGGCTGCCGGACGCAAGATGTGTATGTGTCTTCATGTGGTTGGTTAGCGTACTCTGCTGACGGAACTGCATGTGGCAATACGAACACGTATACGGTTTGTCGCCAGTATGGATCTTTTTGTGATTGGCCAACGTCGCCAGCTGGCTAAAGGATTTGTCACAAGTCTCGCACTTGTAGGGTTTTGGATCGACGTGTGTCCGCTCATGATTGTGCAGCGTGCTCAACTGCGGGAATCGTCGCTTGCACACACTGCACTGATACGGTTTCACCAGCTCATCCGCCTGTGGCGAGCTATACGTGCCCGAGTATAGAGTCTTTGAGATTTGTACACGCTGCTGCTGATGCTGCTGCTGGTAGGCATTGTGCATCTGATTCTGCGATTTGCGGCTATGCTTGCCGGATGAGGTCGGCGGCTGATAGTTCAGTAGCGATGTCGGCGTGCTCGACTCAGACGCTACAGTGGGTGTGTGTGGATAAAAGGAAAACAAACAAAATATTCGAATTAGATTTGTCATCACATTGGATTATCGATCGATCTATCTATCTATCCATCCATATATTTATAGCCATGCTGCATCACTTACCCTTATGCGTCTTGATGTGATTGATCAGCGTGCTCTGCTGTCGAAAGTCCTTAGCGCATATGTTGCATGTAAACGGCTTCTCGCCGGTATGAATCTTCACGTGATTCGTCAGCGTGGATATCTGGCGAAAGGCCTTGTCACAGTGTTTACACTTGTAGGGACGCTCGTCGGTGTGGATTTTCATATGGTTGCGTAACGTGGTCAACTGTCGGAACTTGTTCTTGCACACGTGGCACTGTTTCTTCTTGCGAGGATCATCCACCACAGACTCATCCTCACTGATGACACTCTGGACCTCCTGTTTCATGGGCGATATGGGCGTGTGATTGCCACCACTGTTCGTTGTCGTTGTCGAGATGTCGAGCAGGTGCACCAATGGATGCTGTGGATGCAGCATCGCCTGATGGGTGGGATGTTGTATGGCCTGCACGGCCGTCAATTGATGCAGCGCAAACGGACTCTGTTGCAAACTTGCAATTGTTGTCGGCTGTTGCAAGCTGTTTGGATTGAGGCCGCCACCGCCGCCACCCCCTCCTCCGCCGCCACCGCCGCCGCCAACACTGTGCGTGGCAAGCTGGGCAGGCGCATAGTGCTGATACTGGGCCATAGCAGCTGTCGCCGCCGTCGCATGGTTCAAATGCATTTTGCTTGCTGAATTATGTTTTGTTTTATGATATTTGAGTTGCGCCCTTTGAGGTATTCGAGAAAATTATCTGCAGCTTCAGTTTTGTTCAGTTCAGCGGTTTATTATTGTCGTCTGCTCATGTAGGCAATGTTATACAATTGTGTTGCAGAAAAGCTGCAGCCATTTGCCATTTGCACGAGCACCCTCTCGGTTTGTTATTTTAGATGTCTGCTCTTCTTTCGGCTGCCGCGGCTGCTGCCTTTGCATTTGCTGCTGCCTTTTCCAGCAGCCACACGTTGCGTTCACGTCCACGTAGGCGCTCTGGCGCTCAATATGATATACACTTTGCGCGGCACAACATTCCACACACTTTGCAACGTTTTTGCAATTGTTTGTGGCACTTTTTGTGTTATTTGTGCAAATTTTCTCAGGCCACGCTCTTTTTTATCCTTATCAAAACAAAAATGACTGGCGTGGTTTTCCAGGGCTGCCGCACATGCAGAGCTGCATCGGGGGTGGTCGTTACCTAATCGATAACACGCTTATCGAATAGTATAACATCACGCAACGAGGGCTGCAAACAACTACCATGTACTGCACCGTCAAAGTTTGCATAAAGGCGATATATGCATAACGATAACGATTACATATCGATATATTGTTTTTAAAGTGATTAGTGACATCGAAATTTATCCAGCCTGGCGCGCATTTTAAACGTGAATTTGTATGTTTAGTTAATTTAGCTATTTAGAAAAACAGACGAATTAAATAAAAAAAATTAAAATAAATAAAAATAAGTTAAAATAAAGTTAAAATATAAGTTGGTTTAATTAAATTTAAATCAAATTTAGAAATTCGACAAAAATAACTATAACAAATGATCATGTGAAGCTTTCATAATTCTAGCTTAAAAATTAAAAAAAAAAACATACCAGTTTTAGTAAAGATAATTCGTGCATCTTTCTAAGTTGCCAATCAATCAATTACTCAACATTGGTCCACTCATCCATGCCCATCCTCAAGGTGGCCAATTCATTGATGCTTCGAACATTTCCGAAACAAACACGAACGAAACTTAATCGTCACAGCTGCCGAACACATCGATCGATCGCTATTTTGTTTGGTATTTGAGCTAAGAGCAGAGAGTTTAACTATTTCAGTTTGCCGGCAGCAATCAAGGGAAACAGTTGGAAAAACCCAACCAAAAATAAAAAACAAAAACTGACAGTGAAGTTTAATGCAAAAATGTGTGAAGTGCAAATTGTGTGACAGTTGAAAATTAAATGAAATAAAAAAATGTATAGAACCTTGATTGCGAAATACTTGCGTGTAATCAGTTGGTTTAATTGATTGCTCGAATTATATGCGAATATCATGAAAATAATGCAATTTATGATCACGAACCGCGTTTGCCAAGTTTTTTGCTAAACGGATTTCATGCTTCAGTTGCACTTGGGAATTACAAACAAAAAATATAACAAAAAATTAAAAACAGTTAATGTGCATTTATTTCAATTTGGACAAGGTCAGAAGCGTCAAGCCAATTATGACCTCCAACTGGGTCTGGTTGTGTTTGGGGATTGCGGCACTCCCCTATGGCTGCCACGCCCACTACATACAAATCGATCATGAGGAGTTTCGGGCCAGTGGTTACCCCCATCCCCCGCTGCCGCCGGCGCCACTGACGCCCCTGGAATTGGATCATCTGCCACATTTGGCGGCCACTACGCCGCTGACGCCCGCCGAGGTCATGGTGGATCTAACCAATGATCTGACCCATCGACTACTCCACTATCATTCCATACTCAATCGCAACAATTTCGCTTTCTCGCCCACGGCATTGGTCAGTGTCCTGGTGGCCCTCTACGAGGGATCCTCGGGACGCAGTGCCAGCGAGCTGAGAAATGTGCTGCAGTTGCCCAACAATCGTGACGTCATACGTGTTGGTTACCGCGACATTCACCGCCGACTGCGGGTGAGATTCCCTTCCGTCTCCCTTACCTCTTCTCCGCCCTTAACTAAAATTTACACGCATCGTTGGGCACTTGGTTTAGTTGTAATCCCCTCCAGACCATGGCTTGGATTACACTTGTCTGATAAACCAACTAATAGCCCAGTCGTGGTCAGAGATACTATTGATAGATACATTCACATACATGTCTCACTGTATCTGTATCTGAATTTGTATTTGTATTTGTGCCTAGGGCAGTTTGGTGCTCCACATTCTAGGCCAGGTCTACTTATCGATGCTCAATTGATGCTTTAAACGGTTTCAAAGGTTTATTGACCCCATTCGATTGTTCAATTCACATAATCTCCAAATGAGTGGGACACAAATATTTTGGGCATGAATGGAATATTTAAATGATTGATACTCGTACAAAAAATAAAACATTTGTTTCAGTAGATCCACAATTAAGTAGTATTATTTATTGTAAAAGAATTTAAATAATACAGAGGTGGTCAAAAGTATTTACACAACGTGAATTTTTTTGAGCTTTCAACTTTGGTTGCTTATTGCTGCTGCTTATGCACTCAGATAACAAAATAACGGTTATTGTCGTGTTTCTACATCTATGCAGAAGCAAATGAAAGAAAAACTAGAAATTATAACTGTCCAGGGGATTAGCAAAGAAGCATTGAACTGATGCTTATCAGTTGTCAAAAGTATTTACACACATTTATTTTGCGTCAAAATTATTTACACACAACTTATTTAATTTTGTTGTTGTTAAATATGCAATTGAAACAAATTATTTTATAGCTATATTATTAACCCAACTAATATCTACTTATACTGATTTTGGCATTAATGTCAGCTTGCAACTTTGCTAGTACTGACTTAACCAAGTTAAGACCAAGCTCAATGGCCAATTTTGACCAAATTTCACTTATTTTAGCTATAGTTTCGACACAATACCGATGTCTTTTTATGTTCCCCTAGTTCTTAACGAAAGTCCACACATTTTCCATAATCTTAAGATTGGGACTTTGTGTGGGCCAGGGAAGAACCGCCTGAGTTAGGCCTTATTGGTATTCGACCTTTGAGGCATGAAACATTGCCATGTTAAAAAAAGCAGTCGTACTCCGTTAAAAATAGTCTACTAATGACGTAAAAGCATGATCAATTAAGAAATGGAGATATCCGGATTGATTTGGCGTGTCCTCTATCGGTAGCAAGCCTCCAAATCCATTGTAACTCAGATATCTCCATTGCGTCACTGCGCCACCACCGAGCCTGTTGTATGTCTGAGTTACAATGGATTTGGAGGCTTGCAACCGATAGAGGACACGCCAAATCAATCCGGATATCTACACTTCTTAACAAATCATGCTTTCACGTCAGTAGTAGACTATTTTTAAAGAAGTATGACTCTATTTTACAGAGATACAGGGCTCAATGCCACAAGGGTCGAATACCAATAAGGCCTAAATCAGGCGGTTCCTCCCTGGCCCACACAAAGCCCTGATCTTAAGATTATGGAAAATGTTTGGACTTTCGTTAAGAACCAGGGGAACATGGATAGAGATTGGTGGCACTCCGAAACTATAGCTTAAATAAGTGAAATTTGGTAAAAATTGGCTATTGATATTGCGCCCAACTTGGCTAAGTGAATACTAGCCAAGTTGCAATCTGACATTAATGCCAAACTCAGTATTAGTAGATATTAGTTGGGTTAATAATATTGTATTAAAATAATTTTTTTAAATTGAATATTTAACATAAAAAAAATTAAATAAGTTGTGTGTAAATAATTTTGACGAAAAATAAATGTGTGTAAATACTTTTGACAACTGATAAGCATCAGTTCAATGCTTCTTTGCTAATCCCCTGGACAGTTATAATTTCTAGTTTTTCTTTCATTTGCTTCTGCATAGATGTAGAAACACGACAATAACCGTTATTTTGTTATCTGAGTGCATAAGCAGCAGCAATAAGCAACCAAAGTTGAAAGCTCAAAAAAATTCACGTTGTGTAAATACTTTTGACCACCTCTGTATATACAAGGTGGCGCAAAAGAAGTCACCCTATTGGAAGATGCTCTCATTTTTGCAAATGGCCGCCAATGTCAAATCTGTTTTGACATTTGTGGACTAGACAGATACAGAATACAAGTGAACAAGCCATGGAGCGATACACTCCCCAAGAACGCGGAATAATTGTAAAAATGTAATAATAATAACCGCTTAATCTCTCGTTTTTGAGATTTGCACTGGCCGGCCAGATCACCCGATTAATCCGTTGAAGACTTCTTTTATGGGGTTTTCTGAAGTCGCGGGCTTATGTCATAAAGCCTCAAACTCTTGAAGCCCTTAAAAGAGAATATTGGCCTGGAATGCGAGAACCTGTCGCTCGAAGTTCTGGCAAAAGTGATGGGAAATGCCGTAAAACGGGCGTATGGTCATCAACTCTGGCAGCGAACACTTGGCCGATAACATTTTCTCGTCTTGACCAATGAAATTCTAAGGGTTCTTATAAAAAGTATCAAAAAACAGAATCGAAGTTTTTCATTTAAAAAAAAAATTGTGAGCCAAACAACATCGGATGACTTCTTTTGCGCCACCTTGTATTACAATTTATAATGTTCACTATTTTATGAAAATATTTTTTTTAAATTTATTTTTTTAAATATTAGCAATGCATAAATTGCATTAAAATTACTACTATTGTACCTTGATTTTAGGTTGTAGCCATGAAAATATTCATTTTTAATGTTTGTATTCTTATAATAATTGGCTTTGTTTTTAAGTATTTAAAATTTACATATTTAGTTTTCACTTCTTGACGCCATATGATGAACTTAAATTAAAAATTTTATGTTTTAAAATATTTATAATTAAACACACTCTGATTTTTAATAAATTATATTACAAATATTATATTTTAAGATATTTTTATCTTAAACATTTATTTATTTTTTTTTTTTAATAAAATTTCTTTCGTCGGCTGCCTTAAATAAATATTTGCCCTATTTTCAGACCTACTTCTTTGGCTCGGACAATCCGCTGAAGGGCCTAAGCTTGAGCAGGAGCAATGTGACAGTTCTCAAGGACTTTGAGACTGTGCTAATGTTCTATGGCTACGATCTGAGCATAGATATGGTATCGTCAACACCAGCCAATATCACAACAGGTGGCGAAGTGGCCAACACGACAATGGCAAACAATGTCACAGCTGAAGAGATGCAGGCGGAGACCACAACGTCCAAAGACATGGAGACAACCACGGAACTTCTCACAACGACAACAACTGAGGAAGTAACCACGACTCCCACAACAACAACAACAACCACGGAGGAGGCAACAACTACAACTGAAGCGGAAACGGAAACGGAAACGAGCACCGAAGCAGCAGCTGCCACCGAATCCGGCGAGGCGACCGAAGCAGCTGGCGAGGATGAGGCGGCGGAGCTGGTCTCCGCCTTTGTGGCCGAGGAGGAGGCCGAACCGTTTCTACGCATACAGAAGGCACGTGTCTCCAGATTGCCCACGAGCAAATTGCAGGCGCCGCTCAAGCACTCGAATCCCATTACGCCCAAGCCGAGTTATCTGCCCAGTGCACGCATTGCCGTGATGCCCATGATGGCACGCCAGATGACAGCTCCAGTGCAGAGAAAGACAACAACTGGACGTCAAGCTACAGCCACGACTCCATCTCCCTCTCCAGCTCCAAATCCATCCACTTCCTCATCTCGCAAAGCAAAAATGGCCCGTCATAAGAGACACGTGCTGGGCTACAAGGATCTCGATGCGAATCTCTTTGTGGCGCTGTTCAGTCCCCATGCACCACATGGTGCAGCACATCCACATCCACATCCGCTGCCTCTGCCACCCACCGCGGGATTTGCCCACATCCACAACGACTTTGAGCCACATTACATCAACGATGGCGTCGAGGCCAAAACGAACTACAACACGGATGTCATCAGCCACGTCTTCTACCTGGGCAACCAACAGGTGGTGCACACCACCTTCAAGGTCTACAATGCGGTGCTCTACTACAAGTACTTTGAGCACCTGAAGATTAGCGTCTTGGAGCTGGAACTGGACACACCCGAGTATAATCTCATGATCCTGCTGCCCGATTACCACATGGACATTGTGGCAGCTGCAGCGTCGCTCAAATTGGGACCCACGTTGCGTCTGATGCGCAAACAACTCAAGCCCCGTTGGGTTCAGGCCATCATTCCGGATTTCAAGCTGCACGGCACCATGTTTCTCACCAACGATTTGCAAAATGTAAGCTACGATCAGGGGATCATTCATTTAAAGCCTTGCAGAGGGTGTTATTAGACCCTATAAATACCCAAAATAATATAAATTCTTGATCAAGACAAGGATCTGAGTATGGAGAACTTTGTCTATTCAAGCTACAGTTGAACTTTCATAGCTCGAACTTCTATAAATCGAATTTCTCCCCAACTCGAACTAAATAAGTGGCAGTAAAATTAGCAAACTTAAGAAAAATAACTCTATAAGTCGAATATCTCCATAACTCGAACCTATTCTTTGGATAATGGTGATTCGTGTTAGGGAAGTTCGATTGTAGTTTCTCAGTTTTAAGGCTCACTTAATGAAACTTTGATGCAGGCGGTTCCTATGATCAGATCAGAATATAATAAGTATATAGATGACATAAGAACAATCTTTAGTACGAAATACTTTGTTGGTTTTCAAAATATCTCAAGAAAATTCACAGATTGTGTATTTGGTATGGTCCCATATATATTCTGAGCAAATTTCGTTATAATCGAGCTAATATATCTTATAGATACCATAGGAATGATCGGTCACAAATTGAATTTTTGTATGAAAACATTTTAGATTATTCAAAATATTGTAACTAAATTAAATTAAACCTGATCTACTTGGGAAATAGTTACATAGTGGAAATTGCAACTTTTCTAAAATTCTAAAGTGCTCTGCAAGGATATCAAATCTTCATATCTTTTAAATCATATCTTATATATCTATCTACCTACAATTCATTAAATCTTTCTTTGCAGATGGGCATGTAAGCTTGGACTGAGTTGAAGCTACCAACCAATTGGCGGCACTTTTACTTTCTGTTGTGTCTTCTCTCATTGCAGCTGTGATATATTTGAGCCAAATCGAGCGGACTTTCGACCCATGACTGATGAGAAAGGCGTCTATGTGCGACACATTGAGCAATCGATTGACGTCAACATTCGTACGCATCCCATCAATCAGCTGAAACGTAAGTAGTAAGTTAGGTTGTTGCTTCATTGCAGCACACCTCGACGCATTGAGGCGCAACGCATTGAGGCAGGTGTTGGCCCCACCTGCAAGCAACTGCGATTGCACCATTTAGACATCATCAGCATTAAGACAAATGTGCAATAACTATTTCCTTTTTGGACCAGGCAACACAGGCGCTCAAACGAAACCCATACAGATCTCTGTTAATCATCCGTTTCTGTTTTTCATCATCGATCGCGACTTGGACGTGGCTGTAATGTCGGGCCGCATACTCAATCCACTCAATGTGCGCATACAATGATCCACACAGTGTGGTGCAGTGGTTCAGTGGTGCACAACGAAGGTCAACACGCTGGCTGCTGTTATTGAAAGTGAAGCTGGTACGCTTCCTGGTGCTGAGACTCCTAACATACAAAAGTACATATGTATATTGTAAATAACACAAACTTCTGTTTTATAAAGTACATATGTTTACATTTTCTACACATAGTTGTTTGTGTTTTATCAAGATAAGAGATTAAATGAATACCATAAAGTACTTCAAGTAATTGTTTTTAAACAAAGAAAAAATTAACATATTTATTTACCATTAAATTTTTATATTTTTAGTTGATTTTGTTTCTTATATTTACCATTTTATTTTTATATTTCTTTTATATTTTTAGTTAATTTTGTTTCTTTTGCAAAATGAAATGTATGCTCATTTTCTTTGTCAAAACAATTACTCGACATACTGTATAACAATTCTTAGATTCCAGTTGGCATAAGACTAAATTATAAGTTAGCGTATTTGTGATGAGTTTCTTATATTTAATGATGATTGATTCCAACGTCCACTTAAAAATATCGTTCAGTATTTGGTATGTTTAACATAATTCTAAAAAATAACTAAAAGATTAAAAAGATTATTGCGGGTTGGAATAAGTTAATATTGCTCTATTAAACTTACTTTATAATCAGATCATCTTTAGTACTGATAGGTACCATATACAGTGCAGACGCAAAACAAGCTCGTATTGCTGAAGACTTCCGTCACGGACGTGTCGCAGTCACAATCCCAGCAACAACGCGATAAATAAGTGGCACCAGCTCCCAGTTCCTGGCCCAGCATCACCTGCACCACGTGCTTGTAGCGCTTGACTTTGGAATTGGCGGCAATCTGTTGATTGACTTCGTCGGCTATTTCACGTGTCCACGTCTTGGCCACATCCTTGTCATATACTTTGTCTGCAACATTGCGTTGGGTTGCTTAGCGACGCTTCTTTGTTGTGCGTTGTTCTACTTTTCTTCTAACTCACCTTTCAGTTTCTCGGCCATTGTGCTGTTTATAATGCTCTTTACGATGGGCAATGGGAAGGATTCGCCAAATGCCGGACGCATGCTGTACGCAGCCGGCTGAGTCGCTTGCTCCTCGTCCATTTCATCTGCGGGCAAAAGAAGCGCAGTCGCAGCCGGCGTCTGTTTTTTATCATGCGATTGTGCTTTCGGCATGGTTGAATTTTTCCTCGACTCTTCGGGCTTTATCGAATTCTTTGCAACGTTTTCCTCAGTCATATTTTACCAATAGTATTATAATAATAAATATAAACAACAAACGCGCTTCTTTTCTATGACAACAATGTTGCAAATAACAGTGGCGACAGCTGTTTGCAGTGTTGCCAATTTGACTATTTCCCCGCTAGATTTAGCGGGTTGCAATTGCCAAGTGCGGGATGAATTGTCAAATAGCGGCTAGCGGGAATTATAGCTATAGAATTATGTCAAAACAAAACTTCGAAATAGAATGGCCGTTCAAGCCTCAAACTCAATTTTACACATGAGGTATTTTTTCTGTTCAACTCATATTTTATAATACTAATAACATTTAATTTCAACTTGAGAAGTTTTCAAAAAAACTGGATTCAATCAAGAAAAATATCGTTTCACTACTTTAGCGGTTTTTTTAGCTACCAACAAAATTTTCTGTCTATTTCTGGCTTATTTCAAAGGCTAGTTTACCTTTTTTATGACCCGACTTGGCAGCACTGGCTGTTTGCTGCTGTTAACATTAATGTTAAATGCACAGCAAAGCCATAACAGCAATTCAGTCTTGAACAGCAACTTAACAGTGCAACAGAGTTGTCAATTCAATAAAAAAGAGTACCGCCAAATTCAAAATAATCATTTAAATTTTTCACTTCATTTTTATTCAATTTAAATAAATCAAACATTACATAATAAATTCGATAAATATGTTGATTATAGGATATAAATAAAATTACAAAATAATTTAAATCATTTCATTAGTATACAATAAATGTTTGCTTCGCTCTTTTATATGTTTATTTAGCGTTATATACGCTCGAATATAAATATACATATATGTATAATGTATATATACTTATGTATAGAAAATATTTGTGTGTATATCTTTGTGTTCACTTTGATTTTAGTTGGGCAGCAAATTACATGCATGGATGAGTAAAATATATTATTTAAATAATTTGTTGAAATTTGCGTACACAAAAATTCGTAAACTTAAAAAAAATTTAAAAATAAAACAAATACACCATTTACAATTGCTTCAAAGGGACAAACAATTTGCACATACAATTACATATTCACGTTACATCATAGTTAACTTATTACACAACATAATACAACATACAAAGATCAGACAGTTCATCAAATTGTTTAATAAGGCTGCAACAAACTAAATGACTACAATTTTTGTCGAAACTAACTAAATATAAACTTCAATTAGCAAATTTCTTTTCATTTTTGGTTTCATTTATACATAAATGTTGCGCGTTTTTCTCAAAATAAGTTAAGCAACCGACCTAATTTATATTTGATTTTAATAAAATTTATTACATATTATTATATCGTTATTATCGTTAATGTTTTCTGTTCAGTTGCTTATAGTTTTTGCTTCACTTTATTTCTTTTTTTGGTACTTTATACTTAAGTATTTAGGCGTAAAAATCCTTGTAAGACTTCAAAAGCCAGTACACTCCAAGGCAAGTTTGTTATTCAAATCTGAAAGTGTAACAAGTGTGTTCAGTTTTAAAATGTACATAGTTGGGAAATGGGTAAACCTACATTCGATTCGTCTTGTTCGTGCGGTTGGCCGGTTAATGTAATACCCGCATCCGTTGAGGTCGATGCAGCACCTGCTGCTGTTAGGTCCACTTGTGAGGCAGTTGGTCGTAGAGCCGCCCGCTTAGCCACAATTTCCAGCATCTCATTGAGTATCGCACCCTCGGCGGCCACATCGGCGGAGCTCTTGTCCAGTTCTATAAACAAATTTAGGTATCAATCAATAAGTTCATTAATATGATTATAAACTACTTACTATTGCAAGACAATCGCAAGTTGAGCTCCTCTTTCAGCTGAGCATGCCGATACTCCAATTGCAGTTCCTGTTGTCTAATGGTCAGTTCTTCATCACGTTTTCTATATTGAACGGAAATTTTGAAATTGATAAAAATATGTTTATAAAAAATTAAATGATTAAAAAAAAAATTATAAATAACTGCACAGTCTACTCACTTCAGTGCTGTGATATTGCGCCATATTTCCAATAGTTCTTTAAGTAGCTTCTCATCATTGTCCTTTGTCGTATCCAAGCTGTGAAAACAGTTCAAGTTAGATAAGATTATCTATGATATGGCAATGATTATAACTTACTTTTCATAGTTATGCGCCTCGCCCCGCAGGGCCTTCTCAATGAGAACGCCGCGTGCCTCGAGTTCCTTTAGCTGCACCTCGATCTCCTCCTGTTCACGCTGGATTTCTTGAGCGATTCGCAATCGCTTGAGTTCAGCCTGTCGTGAAGCCTTCGATATGGCACGCTGCTTCTTATGCTCTCGTGTCTCGTTAGCGTTGCTTTCATCTAAATATTTATAAAATACAATTTATTCTAATTGCCTTAAACACTCCACAAGTAGACAGTAAACAGAAAAAAATAGTTGGTAGGAAATGTAAAACATAACAGAAAATGATGTTGTTAACAAACCATCGGATCTTTGATAATTCAGTGGCAAAGGCGGTATGGGTGGCGGATTCTGGTCTTCCAAGGCATTCGATGTGGCCAGATGATGGGGCTTGTGTATATAGAGCTGCGGGCTGGACGAAGAGAACGATTCGGTGTTCGTTTGCTTTCGGTAGCGACTGTTGTTCGTGGTATTGAGGTAATCTTGGGAGTGTTTTGTCTGTTGTGTTGATGTTGTTCCTGCTTTTGTTGTTGTTTGTGTCGGTGTTGTGCTGATTGGCAATGTTGCGTTATTTGAGTACAGATCCTTGTCCTAATTATGTGTCGCATTTAAATGTATTTGAAATATATTTAGTTATATTTTATGTGTGTGTGTGTATGCAAGTATGTTTTTGTTGTCAGCAATAGCGAAAAAGAAACATTCGAAAATTAAACAATTGAGCTTTCAGAATATTAAAACGTATTGTTATTAACAACTTAATTATAGAACAAACGTGCTTAAGTTTAAAGGGAATAGCTGGATTCGATTCAATACGATACCAAACCATAACCAAGAGGGGAAACACCATAAGAAACCAATTCATGCCACATTAACTTAAGATATTTTTAAAATACCCAAAAAAATACAAATAATCTTAAAAAAAAACCTGAAAAATAATAATTTAAATTACGCCAGTAACCGCAAACTTATTTAAAATAAATATGAAATTTAAATCTCCCTTCTTATAAATAATAATTTCAGGCTACACAGAAACATGTGTAAAGCCCTTTTAATAATAAATAATAAATATTGTATAGTGTGTATATTGTATATTGTATAGGTATTATAAACAACAAATAATAAAAACTAAAAATATAAAATAAAGGGTATCAGGCAACCTTAAAAGTATCACTTAAATATTTTTAGCTGCAATTGTGAAAAGAAAACGAAAATCAAATAAATAAAAACAATTCTTGCCAAGCGAAAAAACAAAACAGAAATTAAAAGATGAACATAAAATGTTTAAATGAAGTTTTTTAATATGAAAAATATGGATGCGAATTATTAAAAAAATGACTGTAAGTAAAATGTGTGAATTCTGAATAAAAGGTTAATAATTATAACATTTAGAAAAATTATAATTTTTGTGGGAAACCAAAGTATTCTTGCAGAATTTTTTTTTTTATATCTATGCTTTAAATTTCAAAAAAAATTTTTGTATTTTATATTTTTATATTATTCTTGTTAGTAAGGTATAAAAATCGTCTGCAAGTTTTTAGTAATTTTGTATGTTTGATTACAATCGTTTTAAATATAAAATATATTTATTATATCAAAGTGCTAAATAGAAAATACATAAATATAAATGAAAAAGCATGCGTGATAATTTCGACTACCAAATGATGATGTTAGTTGGATTATGTGAGTAGAAATGTTCTTACACCAAAACCGAAAGTCCTCAGATCAAAGCAAGACTGTAAAATGTTGGAAAAAGTTGAGGTTAAATATGAAGGACATATGTTACATAGACGACACAGTTCTGATCTTATATAGACTAGTTAAATATATAGACATGAAGCACCCAATTATTGGTCAATCACAATCCACAAACCACATTGAAGATGAAGACATTAAATCAGCGGTGGGCATGAAATCTGAATTCGGGAGCACTACAACATCATCAACAACAACAACCCCATTAGAGTCTACATAAGTTGGGAGCAGTCGCTGCTCCCGGAGTCACTGCGTGCCCACCGCTGCATTAAATGGATAATTTGCTGTACATACCTTGGACTTCTCCTTTGATTTGGGTGAGATGCGGAAGCGACTGAAGACGCCGCCTCCCGAGGTGCTGGCGCCTCCGTCGGAGATGGTGGGCGTGCCGCTGCTGCTTGTGCCCGGCCGCTCTGCATGCTCAGAGTGGTTGGCAGCTACAGGGACGCCCTGTTCCTTGGGACTGCTGACTGCGGTCGTCGAGGATGTGGAGTTGTTGCTGCTGCCCTTGTGAAAGAAACTGGACAACGATTGTATAAGACTTTTACGACGCTCCGGATCCTTTTGTCGTCGACTGGATTTGGTTTTCGGTTTGTTGTCCTGCACACTGGCCGCCAGATTGGGATCGGATGTGAAATCAGCTGCCTTGGCTTTGTTCACAGCCTCGCTGTCCAAAAGCAGCGGCTGCTGTTGGCCATGGCCAACAATGTAGGCCAGATCGTTGACACTTTTGGATGCACTCATCTTGATGGCACGTGCCGCCAAGTCGTTGGAGTTCGTCTCCACCTGCTTCACCGGCTGCTTCTGGTCGTAGTGCAAACGCTTGCGGAGTAACTGCATCTTCTCCTCCGGACTCAAACCGAGCTCCGAGTTGGACTTGAGACGAGCTCGAGCTCTCGCCTCGCTGCGCAGATTCTCCGTGGAGGCAGAGATGCTCAGCTCGGGAGCTTGTTCAATTTGTTGTCGACTGCTGCGTTGGGGACGCACTGGCGCCAGGGGCGTGGCAAACTCATCCACCTTGCCATAACTAAACGAGGCAGTTTTGTTCAGTTTGTGCCGCTCGAGAAGATTCAATTGCTCGGCATCCAAATGCTCGCTAAACGGACGCGACTTGTAGAGATCTGTGACGCGTGTTGGTGGCTGCACAGTTCGATACGGTGACACATACGAGGATGTGGCTGATTTCTGCAGCGGATTCGGTTGCTTAAGCACTTCCACATTCGAGGAATGGCTCAACCGACTGGCCACAGGCTCAGCCGCTGCCGTGGAGACATGATAATGCGCCTGGCTGCTGCAGTTGGCGTCGCTGGAGCTGCTGGCGGCGGCCAGCTTGGGCGTGGGACTCAGACTGGCACCGCTGGCATAGCCACTGGTCAGCAGACTGCGCTGGCGACTGCGATGCAGACGCTTCTCGGCATTGAGCTGCTTCTTCGACTGCAGCTTGTCCATGACCAGATCGTGTATGAGATCCTTCTGCTTGGTGCGCTCCTTGCTAATCTCCTCCAGCTTGCTGTTGAGCGTCGGTATCTCAGGCACTTTGCTGGACGAGCTGCTGCTCCTGGGACGCATGATGGTGTTGTCATCCATGGTTGTTGCTGTGCCCGCGCTGGCTTCTATCACATTGGTTGGCGTCTCGCCCTTGGAGCTCTTGCGTCGCTGCGTGCTAATCTGCGAGATGCGTTGTTGCAACGCCCGCACATACTCGAATTGTATCTCCTCCGATTCCTTGGCAGCTGCTGCTGCTGCAGCCGCTGGCGTCGAGCTGCTCCCGCTCCCACTTCCGCTTCCGCTCGTCGTCGTCACGTTGGATTGCGTCGTCTTTGGCTGCTGCTCTGAGCTGCTGGGCGTAGAAGCGTCTGCCTTGCCAGTGGCCAGCAGCGTGGCAAATTGATCGAGCATCCTGGGCGAGGATGTGTCCAAGGGACTGGTGACCACGGTGAGAGCCTCGCTCTCCTCCGTTGTCGTTGCCGTGGGCTGTGTCTGCGTCTGGGTCTGTGAGGTGGCCATGCCACCCAAACTATCCTCATCCAGTTCGTTGAGTGTGCTGGAATCTGTCAGGGACTGTGTCATCTGTGCGGGCAGACGCGGCGTCTCGTTCACCGGCGTCTTGGCGTCGTCATGCATGATGTAGGCACCTTGCTCGATGTAATCAACGCCCAGTTTCTCATCCCGCTTGGTCACAAGTGGCTGCAACGCTTGCAGCTTCGACTGCGGAGGCAGCTTTGTTGCCGGCTCCGACTTCGGCACAGTTTCTATGTACTCCATGTATCCTCTGTTGTGCAACAGGGCGGTGTTCGTAGCGGAGTAGGCCTCGGCACAGGAGCCCTCCGAGCCCGTGTCCATAAACTCAATATCATCGATATCGATGGCATGGAGTATGCCCTCCATTTCGGCCACTGGCGCCTGCTTGGCCAGCTCATGGATCACCTGGCTGCTGCTGGGCAGCTTGTTGGCTCCGCTGCGACGTCGCTCCTTGCGTCGCTTCATCGTGCCCTTGTTGGAGTTGATGACAAACTCCATGTCCACAAAGTTCTCCGAGATGCAATCATCGGCTGTCCAATCGGACAACTCCGTTTCGGTTAGCACCTGTCCAGTGCCCGTGGGCTCCGTTTCCGAGTCGGATCCACGAGAATTCAAATCTCCCGTTGGCGTCTTGTCGCTATCATGCTGTGTGGGCGTTGTGGGCGTGTCTGGTGTCTTGGCAGCACTGCTGCTCAGATTAAGCGTAATGGGTTTCATCACCACCTGACCGTGCTCCGGATTACGTTCCACGATCAGTGGCAAATTCTTCAAGCTCTCGATTTTGTTCTCATTCTTGCTATCAAACTTGAGCTTAGGTGGTCCCATTTCAGGCAGTGCTGGCAATCTGTCCGCCTCAATCACTGTACACTCTGCAGGCTCTGGCGTCGCCGTCACCGGCTCCACATCCGCCTCGGGCTCATCCTCCAATTCGATGGTCTTAACCGCCGGCGTCGGTGGAACAATAACTCCCGCTGGCATGTCGAGAAATTTGACATCCTCGGGATCTCCGATGTACTTGCCGTTGACAATCATGAGGCTGTCCACCTGCATCAGAGCTCCACTGCTGTCGTGCACCTCGAGGCGGGGCACATTGTGCTTGCCACCCGCTGTCTGTGTGTCCGGACTCGTTGTGGACTCCAGTATATAGTGCTGGATGTCCTCAATGCTAGAGCTGCCGGAACTGGAGCAACTGGTGGCACTGCTGCCAGTGGTGGACATAATCTCCGACTTGGGCTTGCTCCAGGGTATGTTGGGCACCTGAATTTGCAGCGTATCCGGTTCATATTGATCCTGTTCCTGGTCGGTCGTTGCCTTCTCGGGCGAGTCGCGTTTCTCCTCATCGGATTGACAGAGGAGCGACTGCTGCTCCTCCGAGTCCGCCTCGCCAGCTGCCTCCTTGTCCGCCTTGATGTCCTCCAGTATATCAGGGATGCACTCCTTGACATCCTTGGAGACATCTGGTTTGATTACCTCATTTATCTTATTGCTGTCTGGGATTTGAGGAGCAACTTCGACATGGGCAACCGTGCTCGGATCCGTCGCCTTCTTTGGCGTCTCCAACACAGTGAGATCTATGAAGGGAACCGCCTTCTCAGGTGTCACCAGATCAATCACCTCAATGACAGTTTTATTGTTCGTCGGCGTTGTGGGTGAACTCTTCTTGTTGAGCTGATCCAGGAGCGTGGCATTCACTGCATCCGTGTACTCCATGCCCTTGTTGAGCTCGTTCTTGCTGTTGACAAACACATTCTCCTTCTCGTTGTCCGTGGAGTTGCTTGACGGAGTCTTCTGTATCTTCAGCTCCACTCGCAGATCATTTATCACATTGCTGGTCGCCGATCGCATCAGTTCATTTTGCTGGGCATTATCGCCCAGCTTGGTCCGATCCAGAAAGCTTCTCATTCCCGCACTGATGTCGCTGCTGGGATTCAATAGCTTCTGGCATTCCGAAATGTTCGACTGAAAGCTGCGTATCCGCGAATCCAACACAGATGTCGATCCCGATTTTTGTATTTTATTTCCATTTGCAGGTTCACCCAGCAAATAACGCTTCTTCAGCTCCAGACTCTTCTTGGAGGCAATGCCCTCGGTGCTGGCTGTTTTGTTCAGCAAATAGTCACCAGGTCGAGGATTCTGCAGTGGCGCCCGTTGGCTACCGATCAACAGAGTGGGATCCACCTGCACCAGCGGCTTGAACTGCGGAAGCGGCGGTTGTGGCTGATACTTTGGCAGGTAACTTCCGCCCTTCTCCCGCGCCGCCAACTGCTTTTGATGCAGCCCAGCGGAACTTTGAGTGATCATGCCGGATTTGATCTGAAAGAGCGGAAAAATATTTAGTTAGGGTTTACCTTTTAAATACAAGTGATTTAAAGATTCTATATATGAATGTCCAAAAATATTACTCAGAATACGAAAATTCCGAAAAAATAATAAGGAATACAGTTATTAGGAATCCAAAATTAGGAAGACAAAAAATGGAAGAGCAAAAATTGGGAAGACAAAAATTGGGAAGACAAAAATTGGGAAAACAATTTTTAAGAAAAGTCCAAATAAAAATATTTTATTAAAAATCGCGCGATTCTTAATAAAATATTTTTGATTTCGGCTTTTCCTTTTAGCTAAAAGACAACACTTGTCGAAGCATTTATTTCAAAATCAGGACTTCAATTGCCAGCGCATGTAATATTTATTAGAACCATAGAAAATCTACATGTTTATATTGTGTGCTACCTTATTTAAGAAGTCAACAATTTTTTCATCTTTGTATGAATTTTTTCATCATGTATTGATTAGAGATTTAAGACGGTTTCTACCCTTTTTATTTTGATGGTTTTTTTTCGGGCCTATCTCCAATGACAGGAAAACCAAAGATGCTTTTCCCAAATTTTGTTTCTTATTTTTGTACTCTACATTTTTTTTTTAGTTGAAATTCCTAATTTATGATTTCTAATTTTTACTTCTATTTTAAAAATCCTTAAAAAAGTTTCGGAGTTCGTATGAGGTACCAATTTTTATGTGCATTACCTGAACTTTTGTGGGTTTTCTTAGATGTGTGTCGTCGATAAAGATTTTAGGTGCCTGTCGTATAATCTCATCGTTGTCGAACTCGGAATCGGTGGATATTTCAGTGGCCGAGTTCAGTTCAACTTCGTCAGGTGATGTGCTCTCGGATTCGGTTTGTACCTGTAATTGTAGCCCAATGGCAAATTGATAATTAATTGCAAGATCTTTATAGATATCAAATAATAAAAGAACATTAAAGCAATGCAACAAAAATAAAAACGTAAAACGTAAACATATGAACAAAGCGTCCTGAGAAATGGGAGCTCAAGAGTTCAGAAATACTCTCTTTGTTTCCCTTTTAATAGCATTTTTATGGTTTTATATGTATTTATGTTTTTTAGCAAACATGCTTCATTAGTCAGAGTTTTGAGCTTGGTGTTGGGTTAATCAGCAGCAGCAGCAGCATCGGCAAGCTCTCATCATGCCTTTAGGTACGATCCAGAAGGGTATAAAACGAATACAAAACACGAACGAAACGAGAACGCAGATCGGAGTGTTAGCTATATGGATCAGGAATAGTTATAGGCAATTTTTTATTATAGTTATTATTATATATACAAACATTGCGAACGAGGACAAAACAGAGCGAAGAACAACGTGACAGTACATTTTTTTTATACGCTTGCAGATGGTATTATTATTATTTATTTCAGAAACTGTAAACTATCAGGGGTGCCACAGAAATCGCTTTCGCTTGAATTTCACTTAAATTTCAACCACCCCTGTATACGTATTCTTGATTAGAAGGACGATATAGTATGTTCGTATGTTTCTATGCAAACATTTGCCTGTGCGGAATCTTGGTAAAAATTTTTTTTTTTCTGCACTAAATAATTTAGCTGGAAACAATCGGTTAAAAATCAAAAGTATGCAAAGCTTAGATGATTTCTTAAATTTTTGTCATCTTCATTCCAACCAAATTTGGTTAAAATTGGACAATTATGTATATGATATCCCATAGAAACGTTATTTTCAATTATTATAATGTTCGGTCTTCAATATATTTTAACTGCATTAAAAAATATAATTGTTTTGGAAATTCGTTACTGCTACTTTTAATTTATGTTATTTATAGAACTCTGCAAGGGTATTTAATCTTCAGCATGCCGAAGCTTACATTTTTTTTACTATAATTTTTTAGAGACTACAAACGTTTTTGCTCGGGCTGATATCGGGCGGCTCGGGGGTTAGCGCAACATTTCGTGTAGAATTTTGATTGAATTTACCTTCATAGATCGTACCCAGACGCCTAACAAAGGTGTAACTCTCTCTCTCTCTCTTTCTCTTTTATTTTCTCTCTCTGTCTGTCTGTTGCTTGCTTGGCCAGACAGTTTTAGATATTGAGGGTTCGATGGAACATCAAAAGCTGGATTGGGTTGTTGTTTAGGTTCTTTCATTGATTGACCATTGATTGATCAGTTTGATCAATCGCATTCAAATCCTAGTTATGTTGTTGTCTTGTTAGGGTCAGGGGTTAAGGTAATTGAGGGGACTGTATTTGGTTTGTCATGTTTTGTTGGTTGTTTTCGCTTTTTTTGGTTGAGGTTTCGAGTTCCTCAATAAAGATAATAGTTGTAACGACGTCTGCAATTGTAGTTGTTGTTGTTGTTGGTGGGTTAAATATATAAAAAAGAAATTTGCTGATCAAATTTATAAAGACTATATCAGATTAGGATATAACGCACGACTCTTTGCTGGTTGAGGGCAGTCCATAACTGGACACAGATGCGGGACTGCGTCGCCGGAAGAGATCACTCAAATGGGAGCTGCTTGTAGTTGTTGCACTTGGGTAGTAACTGGATGTTGTTGTTGCTGTGGCTGCTCCCAATCCCGTGTAGGGTCTTCGGCTGAGGTAATCACTGCTATTGTTGAGGTAATCATAGTTGCTCCTTCTTGCATAGGCTGAGGAGCTGGGAAAACGACTTGTGGGCGTCTTAGCTGTGACGGCACTTGGGTAATGACGTGGTCGATAGCTGGACAGCTCCTCATCCGGTTCATAGTCAGCGCGATCGGTGCTCCGGATCACGTCCCGCATATAGGGATTGCGTTCCACGACACGTTCGTTTACAAAATCCCGTTTGCGATTGTGCAAACGCTTGCTCCGATCGAGCAACGCCTTTGTGCTGGCGTCCACCGGCTCATCATAGTTGACATAGCTCAAGGGTCGCGAGGTGGCCACCGTTGTGGCCGTGGAGCGCGTGTCCGTATCCTGACTGGACGGTGCCGACAGCGAGTGCACTGAACGGGAAGCACCCTTTTTGAGATCACCAAAGGATTTGGAGCTTAGACGAGCGCTGTCTGTCAATGGCTTAAAGGGTTGGGGTGACTGCGAGCGCGGTTTGTTTATGAATCTCTTGGAGTTCCTCCTTTTACTGTCTAACAAGCCCAGTATATCATCAGGATGCAGTGCCTCCTTCTCTTTCGTTTGCTCGAATCGCGTTTTACCATCGGGCCATTGACGATTCTGGAAGGCAGCTGAGGGCGGGGAATCGGAGCGTGCATATTCCGGGAGCTTCAGCTTTAGATCCTCTTCGGTTTGCTCCTCATCCTCGCTGTCTGCCTGAAGCTCTCCAAGCTGAGGCTTTGGCCAGGCGCGGTCCTTAAATACTTCCGGCACGGGCTCATCCTTCGGACCCACTTCCGGCACATATTTGGGCGGCTCCAGCTTGGGGAGATGGAGTTTCCTGGGCATTGGGACAATCACCGGCTTGTTATCCTGTAACTCAATAAATGCAAACGAGCTGCGTCGCGTCGAATCCGCCGTGGAGTCCAACGTCGAGATGCTGTCATCGCCCAGATCCAATTTCTTGAACATGGGCGGAGTGCCATCTCGCCTGATGGATTCCCGTCTGCTGCTCGTGTCCTGTGTGGTGCCACGTCGCAGGCTGGAGGAGATTGGAGGCGTCGGAGGCGGCAGACTTCGCTTGCCGCTGGAGTTGCTGCTGCTCTGCTGCGAATCCTGACGACGCTGCTCCGCCGCCGCTGCCTCAAAGGTCTCGTCCCGCTTGATTAGCGCCTGGCGACGTTCCCGTTCGAATTCCTGGATAATACGCTCCTGTGCCGCCTCCTCGTGCTCCTCCGTTCCGGGAAGATTATTTAGCAGCTGTATGGAGTTGCTGGGTGAGACATTGGAGGATTTGGGCATCGCAATGCGACGACGTGGTGGCATTGGACTGTTGGGCAACTTTTCCATGTCCCACTCGAGGGAACTCTCCTTACTAGCCGTGGGAATTTGTGGATTCGGCTGCTTGCGACGTGGCATTGGACTGTTGGGCAGCCTCTCCATGTCCCAATCGAGAGAGTTCTCCTTGCTGCGTAGCTTTGGAGGCGTCACTAGCTTTGGTGGCTCATTGAGGCTGCTGCGCGAAGAGCTGGAGCTTGTGATGGAGTTATTCTGGCTAGTTGCGGGTTTTCTAGTCGTAATTGAGTTGGAAACATTTGGAGATTGATCGAACAATATTTCTGATAATCGATCTTCTGACGACTTCTTTTTGGGATGATCAATCACATCTTGATCTACTAAGAGAGTAGGCATTGCTTGATCAATCACATTTTTATCTGAAATATGACATGTCATCACATGATCAATCACATCTTTATCTACTAGATGGCCAGGCATCTCTGGATCAATCTCCTTTTCATCTAGATTATGACTGGTCATCATATGATCAATTACATCTTCATCTGCAACATGACTAGGAAATTTAACAGGCTTCTTTGATTGCTCCTCCTGCAAATTGTTATTGCTTAACTTCTGCAACAAATCCTGCACCGAAGGCGGCATATTGTCCGGATCCAACTTGGCCAGTTTCTTCTTGAGACGCTGTGGAGCCACTGGCAACGTGGGCTCACTCGAAGAGGAGCTGCTTTTCTGTCTACGCTGTGGTCTGGAAGGGAAACAAGTGCCATCCACTTCATCCACACCAGAATTAAGAGTATGATTGAATCTAGTCATATTTGCATCCACTTCATCCCGTTCCAGAGACTCCAGTTTATCCACAAAATCACGCTCCGCAGAGCTGTTGGCATTTGGATTAATTCCTGGCGCTATACCGACCAGATCATCATTGGAATCAAACTCCACTTGGACGAGCATCTCATCGGAAAACTCACCAAAGAGCTTCTCAATGCTTTGATCCTCGGAGCTGCCACGCTTCACCACTGTGATGGGCTGGGCACTGGGACTCTTGCTGATGGTGGTGCACAGTGAGTCCGCATCCAGTTCATCATCCACGTTATCCACCATTTCCTCAATCATGCTCTGAAAGACCTCATCCACATGCTCCTCCTCGTTCACTGTCTGCCTCTCCAACTCGATGCTGTTCAGCACCTCAAGTGCATCCTGGCTGAGTTTCTCCGTCAAGGAAATCTCCGATTGTCGTCGGGATAACACCAAACTGGCCTGTGAGCCACGTCGTGAACTGTTCTGCGATTTATTACAGCCTGTTTTGGGTAGGTTCTTAATATCCTCCACAACTGATCGTGTTTCCAACTCCGACTCTGCTTCAGTTTTTACTGGAACAACTTCCTCTACCAAGGGACTTTTTGTCTGTGAACGTTCCAACTCCTTGGCCGCCGTGCCCTTGTCAATCAAATCCAGGATCTCAAAGTCATCTGGCACAGGAGTCGCTGGTTTCAGCACGGATTTCACTTGAGTTTTCTTCTCAATTTTATTAATTTTGTCAACAGCTTTGGGCGCTTTCTTTTGAGCCTGTTTAGCCTGTCGAGCATTGCTGATGCTGGCCAATTCCTCCAGAGAATTATTTGTCTTGCCCATGCCCTTTGTATTCTTGCTTGGAGATTTCTTCTTTTTGATGGGAGACTTGCGTTTCTCGGGCGATTTGCGTGACGCTAAGCCAAAGAACTTGGCCAACTTGGAGTCACGATATTGCACCGGCATATCGAATACCCTTTCCGCTTCCTTCTTTTTCACCTCAAGCTCCTTTTGTTGCTCTTCCTTTTGGGCATAGAACTTGTCACGTTTCTTTTGCAAAAAGTTGGTCGCCTCATTGCGCCATTCATTCCTCAAATAGTCCATGGTTCTCTCCAAATCACTCATCGATTCACTGGCCGAGGCAAGTGATTCACGTGATCGATTCAAGCTACTCAAATTGCTGGTGCTCGATTCCATGCGACGCAATTTAAAGGACGATTGCTCATCGCTCTTTTCCGAGTGCACAGAGCTCATGGATTCGAAGCGCTTGAGTATATTCTGAACTCCAGTTAAACGCTTCGGTTGCAAGTCAAAATCTCCCTCTCCCAAGGATTTGGTCTTTAATAATTTCTTGCTGCTGCGACGTGGTAATCCCAGCTCAACATCGAGTCCCGTATCTTCGAGAATGCGTTCGATTTTATCCGATAAATCGCTGGGTGATTTTTCGTCATTATTAAAGAGCTTTTGATACTCGGAGCTGGGTGAACGCGTTGCTCCGTCAGCCAAAATCTCATCTAGAATACGCTCAGCCTCATCACGTGGCGCTTGATTTTCCGATTGGTTCTCTAACTGATTCTCTTTCTGATTCTCCAGCTGATTCCCTTGCTGGTTCTCTGCTGCTTTTGCTGCCGCTTTTTCTGCTGCCTTTTTGGCTTTTGTGCCCTTGGGCACAATTTTCTTAATAATCTTAATTTTTCCTTTGGATGCCGTTGTGGCTTTGGCCAATGTTGTGGCACTCGCAGTCTTGGCGGGAGCTTTAGCAGTTGTTACAACTTTAACTGGCGCCTTTTTCTTGCTTAAATCCAGCGCTCCGTCAAGTTGATGATCACGCAAACTGAAAGTGTTGAGGGAGGTTTGTCTCTTGGGTGGAATTGGCTTTGCTTTTGGCTCTGACTTCGGCTCTGTCTCCTTTTTAGACTCTTTCTCCGACTTGGACTCCAATGGAGTTTCTTTTACCTCACTATGCTGCACAATGGCTGCCTCTGTTTGTGATTTTTTCAATCTCTCCGCAACTGTTTCAACAGCTCTTCTTTGAGGTGCCGGACTACTCGGAAAATATCTGGCTAAATCGACATCTTTTAGAGTTTTTTGATTTTTATTTATGTTGCCGGCATTGCTTTTTTCCTGCTTTTGATTGGGAAAATACTTGGACAGATCCACGCTAGCTGTGTGCACAGTGGGCATCACCATTTGCGACTTAATATGATCCATAGTACCGGCAAAACTGCTGGCGCCAATTTCCTTGAGTTTGCTGCTCAGCTGTGGATTGACATTATCATCAATATCCATCTCCATTTCCATTTCCTCATCTTCACTATTCTGTTGCTGCGTTTTCTTTAATGTGCTCAGTATATTTTCAATTTGCATTTTGTTTTCATTCGGCAATGGCGCTTTTCTGGAACGTGGCGAATTGGAGCTGGCATTGCTTTTCATGCTGCTGGAGCGGCTCACATTGGCGCTGCTCTTGCGCTCCGGCTTGGGACTTAGTTGTGGTGGCTTCTTGAGACTCTCCGGCCGCTTAAGCTGCTCCTTGGGACGTTCCTCAAAGTTGGGTTTACGTGGCTTCAGTTCATCTAGATTGAAGTCTATTACCGGCTTTGGCTTGGCCTCAACTACAGCAGTTGGAGGTGGACTGACGACCTTTTCATACTTTTCATCAAACTGGGACTTGGGCTGCGCTGGAGCAGCTGCAATGGCCACCGAAGTTGTTGGCTTCATGCCCGCTGCTATGGCCGCATTCTCGGCCAGCCATTTCTCCTTGAGCGTTAGCTTTCGCAATATATCGCTCTTGACCAGATTCTCCTTGGCCAACACTTCCAGATCTTTGTTCATTTTGACCATATTATTGAGATGGTATAACTTTTCGCTAATTGCTTCAATTTCACTACTAAATTTCCTTGGCGCATTTCGCTCCAGCTGCTCCAGTTGAGCACGCGTGGGCGTGGCAATGGGCGTGGTCGGCTGACTTTGGGCCGACTCAAAGGAGTTGGCCGACTTGAGAGAGACACGCTCCACGTTTTCTTTATTTTCAATGTTCAACTTGGGCTTCTAAGCAGTTGAATTATTTCAAATGAATTTAAATGAAACCAACACCATGATAAGGTCAAAGTATAAAGTGACAAAAATTAAATACAATAATGATAATTACATTAGTTTTCCCATAGCCAAATAAATGATTTCATTTGAGACTTACCTCAGTTTCCGTGTCCGTGGGCAGATTGACAGGTAAAGGCTGAAGACGCACTTCCTCCCGGCGAAGTTCACGCGCCTTTTTGAACTCCTCACCCTCCGTGTCATCTTTGCCATCATCTGCAAATATAGTTCAAAAATTAGCAAATGCATTTATAATTGAATTTGACAAGTTGTTTCTCATCAAAACACACCTGCTATACCTTCACTGGAATCGTAGAAATCATCCGAATCATCGCTATCCTCACAGTACTGTTTGCCAATCCAATCCGATGCCAATTGCAAAGTCTGTGCACCAAATGGCGAATCATCTGCCTCCTCAAACAGCTCTGAATCCGATTCCGTGTCCGACTCATCTGAGCTGGAGAGTTCCGATTGCGAATCGTTGTTGCTCTCTGGCAGAAAGTTGCGTCCAGACCATTCGTGTTCATCAATAACATTCGCCTCATCATCGGACATGGCATCCGCGGAGGCAGCTGCTCGTGATGTGTCCAACAAATCCACCTGATCCCTTGCCGGCAAAGTGTCCATGGCCTGCACAGCTTCGGCAGACGCCGCGGCGGCCGTAGCAGGTTGTGATGCCGCAGGTGAGGCAGGTTGTGCGGCAGCGGATCTCTGAGGAAATCAAAGCGAATATTATTATTTAAATTTCCAATTAATTATACCATCTAGAAAATAAGTTACAGATAAATGCGCTGTATAATTAAGTATTAATGCAATTAAGCTGTACTACATTTAAATTATATTTAACGTCTTTTCATTTAAATTAAATGAAATATGCAGGGGTGGCACAAAAGTCGCTTTCGCTTGAATTTCACTTAAATTTCATAAAAATTTATTCATACAAATTTAAGTGAAATTCAAGCGAACGCGATTTCTGTGGCACCCCTGATAAATTTAATTAAATTAAAGATGAATTTAAATAAATTAAATTAAATTAAAGATTTTTATTAAAATTGCAGTATGCTAAAACAATTAATAATTAATTTGTAGTAAAAATGAGAGTATAATTCTTGAATTTAAACAAGTCCTGATTGTGGCACTTACCCTCGCCTTGTTGACTCGCTGTGGCATCGGCTTGGGTGGCAGCCTGAAGTGCTGTGTGCAATAGAAGCGACCTTGGGGATCATCGCGATCAAAGGCGTAGCCGCCGAGTCGCAAATTCGTGTGGCAATGATGACACTTGAGGCAATTGCGATGCAGCACGAGACCCTCTACAGTGGTCTTCTCCATTAGGTAGACGGTCTGCTTGCAGAAGCGACACTTCTCGGAGGCAGCCTGCTTCTTAAAGGCCAACGCCACCTTTGAGCTCTGTGGAAGATCATATAAAGTGTGTTAGAAATTAAATAACATTTGATAAAGATTGCAACAATTAACAAACAAGTAAAAGTTTTGCGTATGTGCGTCTAAAATACAGATGAGTGTCATGTACATGTGTGTGTGTAAGTGTGTGTGTGTGACAACGGCCTAAAATAGAAGCACGCTAACAACAACAACAACCATAACAATAACACGCTGATAAACCTTAACAGCCCAAAATTAAAAGCATAAAATATACAGACGATAAACACAAACATAACATAAATAAATTGAAATGATATTCATTTGGCTGTGTGAATACAACCAAATTACTCACAGATTTTGGTATGACAGTGTTGTTGGTGTTCGTGGTGGCATTGCTGCTCGCGTTCTTCTCATCCGAATTCGTTTCGTCCTTTTTCACAAATTGTCCGGCAATGGAGGCAACCTTATTGCGTCCTCTTTCGCCCACATCCAGATTGTGTCCCTCCTTGAGTTGCTTATCGAGATTCTTGAGCGTTGTGTCAATCTCCTTGAACTTTTCAGCCTCTCGCGAATCTTGTCGCTGAGGCTTGGACATTTTGTGCTGTCGCGCCTGGAATTGTTCCTTGCTCCATTTGGGCACCTTTTCACGTCCCTTGGGACCGTGTATCTCAGTTTTCTTTGACAACTCAATCTTCTTTTCAATCTCACGCACATTCCAGTCAGTTGAATCGATTTTGCCAATGGCACGCATCAGATCTTTGGGTTTCTTATCACTGCCATGTCCTGGACGTCCTGTCATGCGCTGTTCCATGTTCTTGATGCGATCACTGAACTGCTCATCGGCGGCATTACGTGGCAAGGCGGATGGAATATCACCACGCTCGCGATCCTGTAGTGGAGAGGTTCGGTGGTGCAGCGAGGCCATCAATGTGGTGGTTGTCAAGTGTGTATTTCGTGTGGGTGTCAGGTAGGTTTATATATATTTTTTTTCAATATTTAAGGAAGGATTTTGGGATGAAGAAATCAAAATTTATAAAATTTTAAATATATATTCATAGTTGAGAATAAAAACAACATAAACAATAATAAAAACCAAACAAGGCCAACAAACAAACAATTAAATTAACAATAATAATCATTAAGCTTATAAACTAGGACTAAGTTAGATGAACACTTCATTAATCTTGGCATCTTATGCATCAATTATTAATTAATAAGGCTTTTGTTAGGATAACAATTTTATTATTAAACATATTTTCTCTATTCGAAATAATAGAGCAAAATAAATAAAGCTTCCATTCTGGAGTTATCTATGGGATCCAGCCGGATCTTGATGTTTTCTTGCTGTTATTTGCTTGATTTTGCACTTTCTTTTGTTAGCCAAAGAAAGTTTTTGGTTGGGTTAGGCAAGGCGGAAAAAACAACAAGGACAAAAACGAGGACGCAGCGTGCAGCATTTTGCGTCCCTAAAGATCAGGCCAACAACAACATGGAGTAGAAATCAACAGGTAATTTCAATGATCGCATCCAGATTGCTTACGGGAAAGAGAAGCTTGCGTTCGAGCTCCTTGACACGATCGTTAAATACTGGCGCCTGCTGGCGATATAGGAATATTGAATAGTCCTCAAATGGAGTACCATCCTCGGCCACGCCCTCAACGGCACCATCGCCGCCCTCTCTGAGCAATTTACCCGCTTGGAGCAGTTGCAGACTCTTGTAGAAATTCTGCGTTTGATGGAAACGATTTTGGCGTCGTCTGCTCATGCGATCCTGCCGATTCTCCTCGATCTCTTTCAAACGCTGCTGGCGCTCCTCCTGCGCACCAGATTCAAGAGTCAACATTTCAACAATTGTGTGTTTTTTCGTGTGTATGTAAAGGTTTTGAATAATGCATGAAGTAGACATATATACAAAAAGACTACTCTAGAGAAACTACATGACTAAACACTTGGATGTGGATATTTGTTTTGAGTTAGTTAGAAATGAGACAGATTACAATTCACAAGTGGTGGTTAAAACGTTGGACAAATGGACACTGATCGAACTGACCTCGGTGATGGATTCATATGCGCTTATGACGTTACTGATTTCATGAAAGAGAGCTGTTTTCAGTATGAGTTTAACCTTCGTTTATCGTTATTCATATTCGTATTCGTATTCGTTTTTATGACAGGTGATCAACAAAAGTTACAATTAATTTCATGTTTTCTTCTTCATATATAAGAAAAGTTTTGAGTATAAATTTATGGGATATTTGTATGAGAGATTAAGAGAGAGAGAAAGAGTTGAGTTTTAAGCAGTTGAAAAATGATGGCCAAATGGATATATACATTTTAACAAGGTATTAATATATATTTTAACATTGCCATCAATTTGCAAACTGCCCTTATGGCGCGGGTAAACCAATCCATGATAAAGTCGAAACATCTACTCACAATGTTTGCCGTTTTGTCGGCCTGGCGACGTTTCTTCGACCGACGCGGCGTATCACTTTGAGCTGCAAAGAAATAATTGGTTATTAATATTATGCCCAAAGGAGGAATGGAGTAAGGTGTCTGTTGCCACATAAGGAGGAAGTCATACAATATAATGGAAAATTAAATTGAAATTTGTAATGCATTTAAGAAGAAAGATTGAAGAATATTTACAAGTCATTTAATAACGAATTAAATTAGATACAGCTTTAAAAGATATTCAATAAAGACCTAAATGCATTTCCAGTTCGATTTAAAGTGCAATAAAAGATAATTTACGACTTGAATGCATTTTTAGAGCATATTATTGAATGTTAAATTAAGCCATTAAAATGCATATTTATTTCAACTTTTACAATTTTGAGAGAGGAAGGCAACTGACACCCACATGATGCTGATAATGATGATCTTCAGACCCTTCGCCTTATTATGGTTATCTTCAACACACCTTGCTGTAAATTGTTGCTACCTGGACTGCTGGCAGCAGCGGATCCAGAAGCTGCCACTCCATTGCTGTTCAACAGCTGCTCGTGGCGACGCTGCCGCTTGGCACGCTCGTCATCCAGCACCGAGCGACGCTGGACAGTTGTGGGCACATCGACGGCATCCTGCATGGGTGACTTTGCCTTGGGCTTTGTCTGCAGCAGCTTGGAGAAGTCTGGCGGTGCATGCGTACGGTTAATGCGATATTTCTGCTTCAAATCACTAAAGTCCATCTTGGGATGCTTAATGTGCGGAATTTCGCCTCTGAACAATTCACAGATTTGGTCCAAATAATTTAGCCAGATGCGAGACTCGACATCTGTCAACTCCAGCGATTGCTTGGCACTCATAATGCGATCAATGTGCAGCTCACGCTCCAGCACGGCAAAGGCAAGTTCATTGCACTCCAATGGACTCATCTCCTTGGTGGCAGCATAGTCGATTAAATCGGGGCGATAGCTGTTAAAGAGTATATATAAGTTGCAGTTTTCATACAAACACATATATTATCAACTTACCGACTGATAAGCGCACAGAGCACACGTCCATTGCGGAACACGTCTGAGGGTTCCTTGAGCTCAGCTGTAAACTGATAGGCAGCCAGCTGGGCGCTGATCCAACGTAACAAAGTGGCACCTTGTGGTAGAGAATCTGTAAGGCAGGAATTAACATATGTTAAAGTGGAAAAAACAATATTTTTTGACTGAGTAAGGCCGGAAATTCATTGAAATACATTTTAATTGTACCCATGGATAGATTTAAGACCTTTATAATTACAATTTAAAACAGCCGTAACTATTGTTATTATTTTCTGATCTTGATGACATTAAGTGAAAAGATTAATATTGATAAAAGAGAATGGTCACTTTTAAAAAAAAGTGTTCAATCTTAAAAATGGGTATGATGTGAAGGTGTACACTGATTCTTGAGTGTCTAGCTCTTGAGGTAAAAGTGCTAGACGGTATTTATATGCCTTTTAAAAGTCTGTATGCCTTGTTTTGGTAGTTCTAGCTCTTATAGTTACAGTAACCCACCTCCACTGCGTCGCTTGCGCTTGCCAGGCGTCTCCGCATGTGGCATTTGCAACGCATGCGTGTCCATGAAAGTTTGCTCCAATATCGATGGATCATCGGTGTCAATGAGATGCTTCACTTGCCAGCTGTTAACCGATTCACGATTGAGGTTTGGATAACGTGTTGCCGGATCCACGGTATAGGCGCTGATATCACGTTGCAGAGTATCCGGAGTAGTCTGATTTAACAAACGATAGATGCTCTCACGTTGCGCCAAAACGCCAAGTGTGCTGTTCTGTGGATTGGACCACAATTTAATGGCATAGGCGGCATCCATGCTGGACAGAAAGCCACGGGCACAGCCAGATCCTGTGGGCCAAAAGGGCTCCAGGAGACTGTCACCCACGAGGCACTGCAGCAGGCGGCAACCCTTGCGAACGACAACACGGCAAGACATCTCGGCGGCAAACATCGATGTGAAATCAAACATGGCCACATCCGGTTTGCCATAATGATTGACCGCAAACTCCAGGTTGGGCATTTGATATTGCGTTGAGAACTCCGCGGCTTCACGGGCATAATCATGCAGCTTCTGGGTGTCCACATTGGCCTGAGCGAGCAGCTCGGCAGGATCGGCCATATCCTCGATGATGACGCCCTTATCGATCAGACTGTGCTTCTTGGCCGTCATCACAAAGTAATGCGTCTCATCTTTGTAGTAGACAATGTTCTCGAGATCAATGCCTGTGCGGCTGTAAAGCTCCTTGAAGAATGCCTGATTGAAGATGAAGGCCACTCCACTAATCTCCTCCACCTTGGCCTCTGCCTCGGTCTTCTTGTTTATGAAATTGGCCGTAATGGCAATGGCCAATTTGCCACGAAACTCCTTGCGACGAAAGTCCAGCATATTGCGTTTGCCATCGGCACCAATGAGAACATCGAATTCGTAGTGGGAAACCGCATGATCCGATGGAGTAACTGCAGCACGCCAACCGGTGCCATCGCCACTGGGCTCCAAGGGATGATCAAAGCCAACGCCCTCGTGAATTTCAACGCCCAAGAGCAAC
The DNA here is from genome assembly GCA_037043405.1 of Drosophila subquinaria. NCBI lineage: Eukaryota > Metazoa > Arthropoda > Insecta > Diptera > Drosophilidae > Drosophila > Drosophila subquinaria. Next base: position 103,413 of record JBAMBL010000712.1, read on the forward strand.
GCCACCTTGAGCAGCATGCACTGAAGCTGGCGAATGGAGATGTGATCTATGGAGCCGGCACAGAATTTGCCATAGAACTTCTTGGCACCGAGATTCCTCAGGTCTGTGATGACGAATGGCCACAGATGCAGGACATTGTTGCGCGTGATGCGATCACGTTTCTCCAGCACCACAACCTTGGCGCCCAGCAGCTGTGCCTCGATGGCAGTGCGCAAGCCACAAGGTCCAGCCCCAATCACCAAAACTCGCGTTCCCGTGCAAGCGTTTCCCTTGCCATAGACACGATGAGCAGCCCGGGCATCGAACTTCTTCCACAGCGCCTGCGCCTTCCACGAACGCACCTTGGCCTTCAACTTCGGATAGAAATCGTTCAATGGAGATGGACGCAATCCCACCGCTTCACACATGGCCCGATGCAGCGCGAGGATCTGACGCATTGTGGTTGCCACACAGAGCAGATCGAAGAGCTCGGCGGCCTCAGCAGCTGCCGCATGTTCCGCCATCAGCAGCGCTTGTTGCTGCTGCTGTTGGGCCGTCAGCAACTGTTGCTGTTGCTGCTGCTGCTGTTGCTGCTGCAGCTGCTGCTGGTGGTGCCGCTGATGTTGACGGCTCATGCTGCAAGTACAGAAAGGGATAGAGATATTCGTTAGACAAGTCATATTTGAAGTTTATATTTAAAATCAATTTAATTTAATTTGAAGTACATAAATAGAATTAAAATTTTCCTTTTTATATCAAAAATTGAGACAAAGTAAATTTTTAAAGGCTACAATTTTAAAATTAAAATGTAATGCATATATATATAGTAAATAAAAGATGAAGAGTTAATCTATTCTCACCGTGATCACAATCCTCAAATAATAGCTTAAATTTAATTATTATTTCATAATTATTGATACAGATAAACAAGTCAAACCCTACTTTATTTAATTAGGTTTCTATAGATTGCATTGACCTTCTGGTCCCGTGAGATTTCACTTCCCTTTAAATCGACTTTATTTATATTTAATGTATTCCATTTTTGACATCCTAACAGGTTCAGCCTTCCCCCTTCTCAATTATATGCCTGTCTGTCAGTCGACTGTCTGTTTATCTTCCCTTTGTTTCCTTCCCGACTGTCACAATTTCATTAATTAATGACACAAATTGTTTACGATTCCTCATGAAAAGGTCAACGAACCAAGAAAAGCTTTAGAACGCGATTTCCCAGCCAATTTAAATGAGAGTGAGAGTGTCGCGGTTTCTTATATAACTCATAACTAAAAATGTTTTTAAATTTATAAACTCTGCAATTATACTTAACTTTTCACAGTTTTTCAGAAAACTAAATATAAATCAAATATTTAACAAGGCATACTTTCTATTTTCATACTCAAAATTGGCTAAGAATGATCTAAGCTGAGTTTCCTCAAAGGAAAGATACATTTAATTATTGTATATCTCTTAATACAATTTAAGTTTTGTCTGTCTCAGTTTTTAACCGTATTTAAATCATATTTCTTAGCAGATAGTCAGTTCAATTTTATTTATGTCTTAGCTCTGTTTAAGTCAGTTTCCTCATAAATGTCAAGCAATCTTTTAGCTGGAACATCGTATGTCAATTAATTAAAATAAAAGCAAAAATAAATCCAAATTAAAGAAACGCATAAAGCGGTCAGTCAGGCAGCGATTACTCATGCAAATGCACAGAGAGTCAGAAGAACCAAGCACCAGGAAAGGCAGCTCTCAGTTGTAGCTTTGTGTTTGAAAGAAATGATGATTCGAGAACAACAAAGGCAGTGAAAGGAAAATTGCGTTGCTATTTAAAAGCGGACACCACAGAGAGACCAGAGGAAAATTATTCAATGAAAAGCTCAAGTTTTGTGGGCTAGACTTGAACCTTTTGCGTGGGCGCTAGACAGGCAACAACCTGACAATGACTACGAGCTCAAGGAACAATGTGTGTGGATGTAGGCAGCTTATGAAAATGAACTTCAAAGCATTGAAAGTTTGCAATAAAAATAAAAAGTAAGCCACGAGACGAGGCAATGCAAAACTTGCTCTTTGTTTGCGAGAAATATGTGTGAATATGTTGAGAGAAGCGACGACAAAGGATAAAAACCACAGGCAATTACTGGTGATTGACTGAGAGTCATTGCCCCATTTTGTGCTTAGTGAATGAGCCGGAAAGTAATCGCATTGTTAAGAGCAGAAATGATACTGCACTACAGAACGGGTCCAGTGTGTATTGAGTTTTCAGAATTGCAACTGCAAAGCTCCCTCACAGAGCTCCTTTCGTTATTTTTGGGTAATTGGCGGCTTCATGTCGGCTTCTTGTTCGTCGACAAACAATACACACTACAAAATAACTCTTTACTTTTTAAGATGTCTTTCCTTTTTAATTCTTAGAATCTTTGATAAAAGTCACAGTGTTACACTTAGGAATGATACTGGACTGCCCTTTATTTTGGGGCCCGAGTTTATTTTCAACGCACTAAACTCCACAACGAGCGCTTGTTGTGCTGTCAAATTTACACTTTAAAATCAAGCAAATCATGCGAAATACAAAAAAAACTGATCCAATGGGCAGATGGCAGTGTCAATCTTAAGTCTGGCAATTAATTAATAGGTAGCAACAGCCGATGATGCATCTCCAGGTGGCGTACGCTCGCGCAGCTCCCCGGATGAAGGCGAAGGCGATAGTACGGATTGCGGCGTCACAGGCGGCGATCCGTCCAATTGCTCTAGCTTAATCATCAGCGGCGATGGCTGCGGTAATACCTCTTCTTCCATTGATAACATCTCATACACATATTTATCAATCTCCTGACGCAACTGATCAATAGTTGATTGGACAATTGAATAACGATAATTTGAGCAACGAAAGAAACCTTCTTGTACACCAGCTGTGAGCACATCCCCAACAACCGGCTGGATTCGTTCACGAGCTACTTTATATATGTTGGCCACGCGCTGAGATACTTCCTCTATGGTGGCCGGATGACCCAATACTTGAAGGACCTCCAATACTAGTGCCCCATTCTGCTTGCCCAAATTCGATGGATTCATTTCTTCTTCTTGGTTTTTTTTTTAAACTTGTATTTTTCGTTGACTAGTAAAAGGGTACAAGGAATTTACGCTTCACGATGCTTTAACTAGCGATCAAAATGATATCCAAATTGTTTCTTTAAAAAAAATATATGTATGTTGTCGATAGTTGAAAAGTAAATTATAATTTGAAATAAAAACGAGTGTCAGTCAAAACAAAGCTTCAGCTTTGACATGAAAGCTCAAACAATACATCATTTTTAGGCATAGGAAATCTAACTGAATTATTTTCCTAGCAAATAAAGGACTGTTTTCACAATGGGAAAAGGTTAAACAGGAATTCCTTTTCAAACATTCTTAACCACTCAGTAGAATAAAAAGCATTGTCCTCCTTCTTCTAACGACTCTTCTATTATTCAAAGCTCACAATGGAATGTCTTTCAAGTGTATTTCAATTTGAATAATATGATTAACCCCATCGTTCACAAATTGCTTACGGCTAACAAGTCCCCATTTAACCATTTACCAATGTATGAAAATTGCTCTAATTTCTGTTGTCTCATCGCGCATTAAAGTTGCACATTGAGGAAAATTCGATTGGCGCCACGAAAGCTATAAAAAACGCACGCACTGTGCCTTCGCCGCTGTCGAGTGGCCCATGCCGAAAGTTCGTCAAGGAAAAACAAGCAATTGAAGCTTTAGGGTGTGCTCGACTTCCATATACCCTGCTTATAAAAGCTAATATATCAGGGGTTGTATGAAATTTATGTCAAATTCAAGCGCAAGTGATTCCTGTGGCACCCCTGTATATTATGCGTCTTTATAATGAGAGAAACAAGTAAACCAAGTTAATAAGTCTAAAATATTGCAATCCATTCTGTATAGAAGTTTTAGCGAATGATCGACTAGTATATCTACTGTGATTTCTATAATAAGAGATAAATTAAGACTTCACTTATTTTAATAAATAGAATTCCAAATATAATCAACCAATATAGTAGCACACTCTTGCTCGACTAGCAAATATCTAACTTCTACTTTTCCTATTTAAATAATGCATAAAAATATGCATTAAATGTAGGAGCTTTATTCTTTGCTACAACTAATAAAAGTAGTCAGAAAACATAAACTTTTCATTTGATATTTGAATATAAAACAGCACACACTTTTGCCTTGTGATATCTACAAATTGGAAAGCTTAATACGCAAATTCCCTACCCCCATTTCTAGGGTATTATTTTTAACCACCTACTGCGATGGGTATAGGCGACATTCTGACGCTTGTTGTCCCTCCTCTTCTTCAACGTTTTTTTGTGTTTGCTCTTCTCCTCCCTTTGGCGTCGTGTGACACATTGGGAACACAGCATATTATGTCACTGTGGGAGTCGACAGTGGGCGTGGGGTGGCTCAATATACTAAATAAAACATGGAAATTAAAGTCGAAAGCAACGAGAAAGTTAAACGCTTATCGATTTTTGCTCATCTGTTAACCGGCGTAATGTCTTGTTTGTTGAGGCAGGAAAATGGAAAGGAAACGCGAAGTTGGCTAACACGTGGCGGGTTGCTAAGCCACCTTGGCTTAGGCAAATACGAGGGATGCTCAGCGAGTTGCGGATGACTCATCGCGGCAGGCGAACGAGGGTTGGCCTGCCAATTTATATCTTTTCTTGGCATCAGCGTCATAACAAAAACAAATGAAATATGTATATACATTTCATAACTGAAGTGTTGCACATGGCCGCCGGACAAGATCAAGGTTCTCTAAGTTATATGAAATATTTATCTTTTTTCTGAGAGTCTATTTTGGCCATTAGCCAGCATATTTTATAATTATTAAAAATTCAAATTAAAATTGCAAATGTTGTGCGCAACATGTTTGTCAAAGGTTACAAATGTCGTATTACCTGAGTTTTGTTTTTGTCGTCCGACTGTTCACAATTGTCAAAGTTTCTTTTGCAACTTTTTGCAATTATTTTGCACAATATTTTCCTTTTTTATTTTTGTGATAAACTTTTCTCGTTCGTTGCGCGTTTATTAATGAAACGTCTCTGAGACAGACGAGTATATTTTAAACATTTGTGAATAAAAGATATATACGTAGATAATGATACTCTACAGGTAAACAAAAGGCAAAATGGGAATGCAAACACCGGGCACAAAGTAAAATACGAGTAATAACACGCTCGTCTAATTATAGATTTATAGATATTGTATCTACAAAAGAAAGAACAACGCGTAATACAAATGTTTTCATAATCAACGCCAACAGCAACAACAACAAATAACCACAATAGATAACGTGATTTATGAACAGAGCAACAAACACAATAACGATAAGAAAGTGACAAACATTTTGTGTGAAACACTTTCTAACAACATTACCAAAATATACACTTGGGTGCAGACGACAATTTCAACTGCATTGGAATCATGTCGGTCACGTAATTGATATGGAAAATATGTGAGAAATGTGTGAAAACTATTTTAGAGTGCTAATTGCCATGAGAATATCTTAGTAAAGTTGTCTAAAGACTTTACAGGACTTTGCTAATATGCTAAAATAATATCCTAGAAAAGTTAGTTTAATATTATAAAGACCTCAATTTAATTACCTCAATTATAGCTTAGATCTAACTTTACAACACTCAAATTTCAATATATTGCACCACAAGTGCTCTGAAATATAAAGCTAAGCAAATATTATTGCAAATTGTTCTTTATTTGTTCGCTTGCAGAATCAATAATCTCTGATTTCAATAAGAAACTCATGTTTGTCTAAACTTTTGACAGAAAACTCTCAAAGGTAAATCAAAAGTACACTTTTATGTCTTTGTCCATAGAAAGAATCGACACAAAATAAGTCTGGGTATGTACAAAAAACTTTATTTGGGTATTTCAAACTTTCAAGTGAACTTTTCTGTTCGATTTTTTTTTAGAAGCTTAAAGAACAAAGTATGCAAATAACAAAACGCTTGATTGATTTGTTCGCATGTTGCTCGTTGTTTGCGGCAAATGTTTTCTAATTTTGGCAGCCAATTGTGGCAATTGGGCGGCAAAGCGACGCAGAAATGTTGAAATTGCAACAAATTGATTTATGACGAGCAAAACAACAACAAGAACAACAAAGCCAACAATAAAACCTGACCAGCCACGAGGCGCAATGCGGAAACGATGCGAAATGTCTGAGGGTGTTTCAATATGTATACATATGCATATGTACATTTTTTATATTAGGGGTATTCACTGAATTTTTTTTTTTTCGATCTGATTGGAATCTATTTTATCTATTATTTTTAGTTTCTCTTATAAACAAGATGACAGGCAGTAGAAAAAAAAGGTAAACAAAATTGAGTAGATGCAAGTCGTCGCCTAATTTGGTTGCGAGCCAAATTATTTTCCCATTGTTATAAATTTCTTGATATATCCAACTTGACGTCCGACAGACAAATGCAGATAAATCAGATATAATAAGGGAATTAATAGAACAGGTTCTCTCACACATGTATTAATTAAGTCAATTTATATAAAGTTTTTCTGAAGTGTAATTGTAATTTGAGGCAAAAGTGAAAAGTGCAAATGTTTAGTGTTTCATTTAAAATGTCGCTATTCTTAGTTGGCAAAATTGGGTCAACAAACGATGTGGTGGTCAGAGAAGCCACCAACCAAACATTTGGCAGCCATAGTACGAAAAAGAGACAGATACAGAGTGAGAAAGGAAGAAAGCATCTCTCGACACAGCGGCGCCTGTAAAAGTCAGTTTTTTTTTCTATAAATATAAATGGCATTTTAATTGATTTAGAGTTTGTATAGCGAGGATATTTTGTCAAAATTGCTATCAATTTACTGCTCGCAAAATGACATCATAGGCAACACAAATTTGTTGCATCCTCCTCGAATATACATACATATGTAAGTCACTTGTCCTCAATATTAAATCCTTTCAAACTGACTGACATCATTTGTAAGCCGCTGTAGAGTGTGCCGCCTCGCTTAGTTCTGTTCCTATTTCCGGTGCTGTATGCCTATTATGTGCTCCCATGTGGCATGCCACATGTGGCACCTACATTTAAATAGAATTTATGCCGCCCGCACAATGTTGGCACACCCCTCTGCTCCATTTACAACTTCGTAATCGGGTCAGACAAAGTTGCATTACAAATTTAATAACAATTTGCATAAATTTACAAACTAATGCTGCACAATTTATTGGCGTGTGGGCAACAAAACACTAAACTATATATTACTTACTTCTCAGTCTCTCTCAGTCGAAGGCGTTATCGTTTGGTTCTGTCATATGTAAGTACATGCAGCATTAACTGTAAGAAAGTAACAATTTAAGCATTAATTAGACAAATATTTCAAGAGTTTATAAATTATAGAACAAAATCTGATTTATGCTTCTTAATTACACATTTGTCACTTGTCATTGCGAAGGTTCATGCAAGTTATTCATTTGTGTCTGACAGTTGTACATACATATAATACCAACAAGAAATTATTTTTTTTAAGGTCTTGTCAATGTCTTGAATGCTGCGTGGGTTGCCCGACAAGACAATAATGCAAAACTCGTCTTAAATCAATTATAAAACAAGTTGGAAACGACTTGGCAACACTTGTGGGCAGCTAATTGGAGCTTCAGCTAATCTTTTGTCGTAAAAATGAGCTCCAAAACATCTGGTACTTTTCAGAGTTATTACAATGGAATTCGAGTAATTCTCAGTGAAATTAGTAAGTTGTATATTTTTTAAATTATATTATTTAAAACTGGTCAACTAACAGCAGTCAACAAATATCATTTTCCATTAAAATAATATTTAAAAATATATTTGTTCCTTTTTTTAATAATTTTTTTGTAATAAAGAACTTAAAAAACAGGAACTTATTAGTTCATTTTTCTTTTCTGAACTTTTAATTAAAAAAATGTTTTTTATTTGCTAGTTTTTTATGAAAAAAAAGTAAGCTCAGACACTGTGTAAACAGTACTCTCAGAAGTACGCGCACAACAACAAAGCTCAACATTTTTTCAAGTCGCTGCCGGCACGAAAATGGCATTAAAATCATCGACTCAGACGACGACGATGGATGCAACTGGACAACAACAACAACAACAACACATTAAGCATTGACAACGACAACAACAACACTTGCAGCTGCAACAACAACAATTACTGAAGGTGCATAACGGAGCAAGTTGGCTACAAAAGTAGCTGCAACAAGGCGCAAAATCACGTGGCCAACATCAACAGCAAACACAATAGAAACTTTAGAATAATAAAATGCTGGACATCAAAATACCCTGTATTTTTGCAATTTCATTAAGTCAATTTTACGTATAACATATTAAAAAAAAATATTGTTTACTTTTTAAATCAATTTTAATAGCCACATTTTCAAATTATGTTTAAACTGAAAAATTACAGCTTACACGTTAGCTACATGCCACAACATGTTGCAAGCTTATTGAGCAGACCGTAAATAACCGAGGCAAGTGCATTGGCAATGCCATAAGCAAACGAAAACAATAATAATAACAATGGAAATAACATGAACAAGTTTTGTTTTTTTTTTTGCCTTTTTCTTTACAGCCATTTTTGGCAGTTTCGGCTGCCGATGGATGCAATGAATGAAATTAAATGTTTATCCCGCTTTGTGGAGGGGTAAGGGAGTTGGCAAAAATAGTTAGCCCAATGCGAGACCAAGACAGGCTGAGTTGAGTTTGCTTTTTGGGCAACCGAGTCGAGAAACAACAAAAACAACTGCAAACGGCAACTCGTTTGTTGTAAGCGTCAAGTTGCCAAAGTTGGCCAAGTGTGCAACGAACGGCAAGTGTTCAGTTATTTTTATAGGCACTGCAACAATAACAACAACAACAAGTGCAGGGAGTGAAATATGATTGCAAGCCATTGGCAGCCAGAGGAGGATGCCTTAAGGAAAACTTCAAGCTGGCCAAGTTAGTAACTGCCTCCCATTGTTGGCTGGGATGAAGTCGACGTCGCAGTCACACTCGCAGTCGCCGTTGACGTCAACGTCGGCGCTTTCACTTGCGCCGGCGACTTTTCCTCGGTATTGAAACTTGTTTGCATTGCTCTTTGAGCTCACTCGTTACTTGTTGCTGTTGTTGTTGTTTTTGTTGTTAACTTTATATTTTGGCCTAATAAACAGCCAACAGTATTCTATGAATTTACCGGGTACTGACCTGACCACACCCAAAAAAAAATTCAAATCAGAAACTGCCAACAACTTTATTGTAAATATGCAAAAATAATTTATTTATTTTTTATATTTTTTGTTGTGCTTCTGACAATATTTAATAAGCAATTTATTAATGTCTGCAGAAACGAGAAGCGAAAGGAAATAACGCAATAAGCAACAACAAATAAATTTGAATGTTATGCAAATATTTATTGAAACAATTTTGGATTTACGAATGATATAATGGCAGTTAGAGAGATCTCACGAAAATTGATATATCATTAGGTGTTAGTTTAGATTGGCAAGTAGTTAATTCCAGAACGGTGTCAAAGATAACCAATTATCTAATGTAGATTCACATGATATCTACGCATCTATGACTAATTTGTTTGTTTTAAAAGATTTATATGCAAGCTTAACCCTAATTAAATACCAACTCATAAACTGTTAAAACAATAGAGACTGCTAAATCTGTTGACTTGGCCAACATTAATGGCACAGCCAAATCAAAGTTCAGATAAAAACAGACATGTTGTCGTGCTTTATTTTATTAAGATTTTTTAATAAAAGCACTAAATACTATTATTGTAAGTATGTATATTTACTTTAAAAAATTGACAACTCAATTTTCGCAAAACCGCTTTTTAAGTCGTTTAAATTTAAGTTAGGAATCAAGTTTAAAGTTTTGTTTTTATTACTAATTAAAGTTGATTGCAAGTTGAAACTTGAGATTTTCCTATATAAAATACAAAAGTGGGAGAAAAAAGCGATTTTTGGACTTCTTTGCAAGTTTTTAACCTTATCGGTAGCTTTAACTGCAAATGCGCGGGCGGCGGCAGTTAATTATTATCTTTTATATCAGAGCATAACAATAGCATTGACCTCCTGCTTGAGCTTGAGCCTACACATTCAATTGAGAACCCATTACACTGCACTTTGAATCTCTCTCTCTCCCTCTCTCTCTTTGTTCGCATCTCTGTCTGTTGGTGCAACGTTTATTGTACAACATGCACTCTGCGCTGTCATAATTAACATCTAAGCAGCGATAAATGCAATTAGCGCTCTGCCAGCAGTCATTGCCGTTGTCCCAGACCCAAAACATATCCAACTCAACCCAACCCAACCCAGGCCACCTCGACTTGATTGTACTTTCGTTGTGGGTTCATTGTCAGCCCCCAGATACGAATAGAGATGTGAGATGTGATGCTGACAATGATGATGATGTTGGTTGCAGCCAACGCCCTGCACCTCAGTGTCAAAATGTTAAAGCATTGACTCAAATTTTTATTGCAGTTTCAACACAAAACAACTCTGCGTCTGTATCTCAAAGATACACACCAAGCAAGACAAACAAGCAAATAACAGCAACAACAACAACAAAATGCTAGAAAATAAACAGTCGATATGCTAAACGGATGTGTTAGAAAAGTGCGCCTGGGTTTCAAATTTTGTTTAAAAATATCAAGTTGAATGCAATGTGTATCTACATCAAAATCGAAAAGAAAAACTATATGAAAAACAAAAACAGAAAATGTATCTGCATCTGGTGCTGCAATTGTTGATCAAATAACTTAAAAGATGTGTCTAGAAGTTGATACATCAAATGGTATGGACATTTGATATGCTTAAAGAGAATTGTGTTTCAATTGAAACGATAAATAAATTGCGTTGAATTGTGTATACAAAATGTACTATTAAAATAAAAATAGATAGAATATCTACAGCTATATTAATAAAAATGGTGAATATGCTTCGAATTACTATTACAAAGAACATCGTGATTGAACAGAGATAATTTTCAATATCCTGAGCTAAATTATGTATGTTAAAAATGGAAATAGAGAATAAAATACTGGTATCTTAATTCGAACGTAGAGAAAACTTTGGGTGTAATGATATGCGGAATCGAATCAAACACATACATTAAAAAAAATAAAAGTGTAGGCCTCTGCCCTTTATACTAAACGTTAATTTTAACATCTGTTTTCTTTTCAAGTACAGACAGTTTTCCAAAGTCAAAAGAGGTCAAGTTTTCTTTAAACCTCTAGTGCTTCTAATATTTATAAAATACTTGATTCAATTTTAGACTCTAGCAATATTAATTACTGCATCTTTTTGCTCAGTGCATCTGGTTGAGAAAGTGCGCACTTGGTGATTTACTTGAGCGACCCGAAAAGGCGACAAGACGACATTGCCCGAGGTGCATAAATCGCCATTTTCACGCATCTATCCAGCAATCCATCCAGCTGTGTTGCTTTGATGTCTTCATGTCTTCAGGTCTCTTACATGTCTTCTGGCCGACAAGTATGGGGTGTATACGGGTTATGGCATTGGCTCAACGACCGGCTATTAAAAGTGTGTGTGTGTGTATGTTGCTTGTCTCTTGGCAAGAAGGCAATGCGCCTATTTTTAGTGCATTGGCTTTGTCAGCTTTGGGCGGGTATCTATGTATCTGCATATGCGTACTCACAGGTGAAAGTATTTAATTATGCGACTGCCTGCATGACAAATCTCTTGGTGTTGGTCAGCAATGTTGATGAATTGCGCTCGCGACACAGCACAACAAAAACAACCTTGAAAAAATGTCACGTTGCATTTGAAAAATGCGCTTTAATGAGGCACATCAAAGCGTATAAAGCTGCCTGCTCATGCACAATTCAGGCATATAAGGCTGGAAGAGAAATACACACACACATAGCTGTTTAGACCGGAAAGCAATAGACCAAATTGGTATTGTCGCTTTTCAATGGAAAAATGCCGCAGCAAGGCAAACTGCCAGCCGCCTTGTGGCATCGATAACAAAAGCCAAACAAACATTTATCGATTGCAAAAACAAACAAAGCAAAGCAAGCAAATAAACAAAGTCTCGCAACGTGCTTGCTTATGTGTTCGTTATGGCCAGAGTTTGGCAAATAAACGCAGACAGTTTGAATGCTTCTAGTCCTTCAAAAGATTCCCTCAGTGGCAAGTGTTGCTCTCAAGTGGTCTGGCCATCAAAGACAAATGGCAAACATATGTCACATCTTAAAAGCGAATTTCACTTTCAAATGCATTAGCAACTGCAGGCAGGCAGAATCTCTGCTGTCTCTGCTGATATCTTGGACAGGTTTATGACTTGCCCAAGTGCGTAAGTCGTAAGTATGTATGTGTGTATCTGTGTGCGCATAATGAAAGTGAAACGTGCCTTTGGCAGCGCATCGAATGCATTGTACGCCTCATTTAAGTTGCGCACATGCTGCAAATATTTGCCAAAGCAAACAATAATTGTTCTTTAATTGAGAGAGATACACACATAGATACATACGCACACACATACATGCACATCATGTTGACTGTTGCCTGTTGCTCAGATGCTTTATTAGCGTCGTTTATTGCAACGTTTTCCTTGGAATTTGTGTGAAAGGCTCGAAATCAGTGCCACCCGGTGCGTATGAGTAATATATCGCCAAATACAATCAAACTACGTCAAGCTTATAAAACAAACGACTCTAGACAGGCGATAATAACTTTTATAGTTATTTACTAATATGATAATGATTGCTGACAATCTCGGTGTAACTTTGATCCGTACAACGGCGCGTATGAGTAATCTTTATTGTTGTGAAATACTCAACAGACGTTTGTAATGATTCTTAAAGTAAAAAAGAGCTCAGAGTTTTAATTTAACAACAATAGATTGCAAATAAGAGACATAATTAAACTTAAAAAAAATATTTGACCATTTTTTTTTAGGTTAAGTAATCTTGAATATTGTCAAAAACCAAAAGATATTTTGTAATAATTCTTAAAGTGAAAACGAGCCGAGAGTTTAGATTTTACTTTTAATAATAATTTTGCAACAATCAGTCTCGCATCGAAAGTAAATTGAGGCAACCCACAAAAACAATTTAAAGTGCAACCAAATGAAAACCAAAAGTATTTTTATACAATTTCTATTTATACATTATGTATTTGTTGTTTTTTTATTTTGTATTTTTTCAACTTGATTTTTTTTATTTAATGGCATTTACAATGCATTGGCAACGGCGTTGCTTGGGGCATATTTTTAAACAATTTATCCCCGCAACCCCCTTGTGGCAGCAACCGAAACAAAAGAAGAAGAAGCAAAGCTGCAACAATTGTTGTTGCGCCTAAACAAAACAAAAAAATATGCTTGTAGTTTTGTGTAAGACAATTTCATTTGCAGTTAAGTTAGCGGCAAATATTTGCACAATCCTCGGCCCACTGGCAACACAGACATACATACACACAAAGTCTCAATTGTTGCCACTGCCACAGCGACTGTTGCTGCTGCAACAGCAACTGCTGCTGGTTTTGCTTCTGTTTCAATTTTTATTTCGGTTTCGGTCCTCTGGGCGCTAATTGAGTGAGCACACGCCAGTCAGTCAGTCAGTCAGACAGACAGACGAACGGACAGACAGACAGACAGAGAGTCAGCCAGAGGAGAAATGAAAAACGCGACGAGGCCAGCAAAATACTTTACAATAGATGTAATGATATGTGCGAGTATCTATCTATCTATGTATCTATGTACTATATGTGGGGCGTCTCGTAGCTAACTCGACAGAGACTGCAGAGTTCGGTTTGGTTATGCCTACTGCAGTTGTGGCATGCAACATACTCCATAAACTTCAAGGAAGTGCAACAGATACACAAAAGAAGGAATGTATCAGCTCAAATTTGAATAGTCGCCTAAAAGATACACTGCTTACAGACATATAATTTATCAAAAGTAAGAACAGTTTAAGTTCTAATGCAGATAGTCGTCTAAAAGGAGGAAACAAATCTAAGCAATATTATATTTTATCAAAAGGAACTATGTAACTTTAATATACACAAAAGAAAGGATGCTAAAGTTCAAGTTTTGAAGAATCCGTTGCATCTAATAAAAAAACAAATGCATTTCTCCTAATAAAATAGACAAGATATAATTGTTAAGCTGTCTTGGATTAAGTTCCACAGTCGACGGTATTTAACGCAACCCACTTAGTTTAGTAACGTTAGTTGATTGAGACAGCAGAGTGCACTTTAATGGTCGACTCTGTTGCCTTCAATTAGGCATTAGTTTTTGAGCTAAGAGTACTCTGACCCACACTATCTTCAGCTGGGGGGCATCAACATGCTTAATCGCATTACAGCATGAAATTGTCATAAATTTAATCCGATAAATTATATTTCATTTAGCGATGACCGCAGAGCGCAATGCTGCTAATCATGTTATCAACATCATCATCATCATCACCATCATAACGAGTATTATTTACTATTACTTTTATTATTATTATTGCGGCGCTTTTTTGCTGTCAGTCAGCTGACAGAATATTTCAAATTGACTTCACTTCAATGCGCACACACAGAAATTTTCCAACAATTTTTGTCTTTTCATTTTTTAGGTCAAATTTTCAGAGTGCGCGGTTAGTGAACTTTTTCTCTGTGACACAGTTTTCAATAATACGCTGCATATGATTGATAGACTGACTGATTGATTGAAGTAGTTATGTGTGTGTATTGTATTCTTTATAAAATTGCAGAAATTAACATAAATGTCATGACATTTGCATACACAATTTCCCAGCAATTTATTTAAAATGAAATTAGCAGCAAATGAAGTTGCGTAATTTGCAGTGTCAACAAGTTTTACTTTTAATCGAAATCGATAAATTTGTCGCGCAATCTCTCTCTCTTTCTATCTTTGTTTTTGTCTTTCTCTTGTTGCGATTGGCACAATTTCCCCTACGCTTGGCATTTGCAATTTACGCAAGAATGTTGTCGTTGTTAATTTAAGTTTTGTTTTTAGAATAGAGTCCACATGTTACTCATACGACATGTTGCACCACATTTAGATTTAACGATGTAATTTTCACTCAATGCAAAGTCAGGTATTAAATTAAACATTATTTATAACAAACAATTTGTAAGTTTTTTTTTTTAAGTTGAAGGTTTTATTTCGTTGAATGATTTATGGATCATTAAAGAAGTTTTTTTACTAAATAGTCACAAGTTTTTCTATATTAGTGATTTAATGCCAATTTCCTTATTTTTATGATCTTCCATAGTATGTATTGGGACATCAAATTAGCTGTAAAACAGCAGTATATTAACCCCAGATATAATTTTCCATTTTTGGAGCACGTGCAGCGTCTTAAGCGGCTTAGCCAACACCAGCCCTGAGTTCACCTTGCCTATGGCAAATTGTTGACTTTTTTACTTTTATAAACTGTTTATAATTGTTAACTTTTTGGCGCTTGCTCGACACTATTTGATTTTTTTTTATGTTTTAGGCATTAAATTGTCAGCTACTTTGCCGTAAAAGGCATTGCAAATGCGTAGGCGTGGCACCATATGCGCCCCTATCACAAAAACGAAAATAAGCAACACTCACACACTTACACACTCGAATATATTCACATGTATTCACATGTGTGTATTCGATATTTGGGCATCGCGTGTGCAGATTTTGTTTGCGTTGGCGTGTGCTTGGCCATTTCTGGAGCGTTTTCTGATTCATTGGCCAGATTCCATGGCGCTGCACAATGTTATTTTTGTTGTTGTTTTCTTCTACTTGCTGTTATTGTTGTTGTTGTAATTATTGTGGCTGCCAACGTTTGTAGCTATTAGGCGCACGAGTTGACCATGAACCACTGACGACTTTTTTTTCTACAACTCTAAATAATACTTTTGCTTGCCCACACAAAAAATTGGTAGTTGCATTTTTTAATTTAGCGAAACGTATTAAGTAAAAGTGCAATTGTTTAGTGGGTGCTGCACAAGCAGTTACCCTGTAAGCCAGTTTGGCATTCAAAATATTCAGAAGACTTTTTAAAAAGATTTTGGTTGTGATCAGATGATATAATTTATAATTTAATTATTTATTAATGTCAACATTTGATTTAACATTTGATGTAAAAATATACAACTGTAGTTTAGATAGAAGATTAAAGTGATGAAATCTGATTAGACATATATAGTAAAATCCTTTATAAGAATTGTAAACACTTCCTCAATATTGGCTTTAAACAGCTCAAAAAAGTTAATCCATTCGTCTGGCAGATTCGTTGCAAGTTTCGAAATCATTGCAACAACACTGACGTCATATGGTTGTGCCACTAAGCTGCACAGCCAGAAAGTCGCCAGTGTTGCCTCCAACTCGGAATTTGGAAGCTTCATTGGGTCTGCAGTGGGTCGACTGTTGTCAATATCCGCTGGCGATGCATTCCAGCGTCAATAAACAGAAGGCAACAACACGAAGAACAGCAACAAAGAGCAACACAAATGTGAGAAAGAACGGCACAATTGAGGTACGTGTAGTTGTGGATGATTCTCGCTTGGTTGCCTTGCTGTTCCACCCTCCATTTTCCCCTCCCTCTCTCTCTCTCTCGTTCTGCTCTCCCTGGACCGCATCAACTTCCGCCATGCGAAAGCTCAGCTCAACTCAACTCACAAAAAAATAATAATAACTGTGCCATGTTGGGGTTAAGTGCAAACGTCATAAACGGGCCAGAGTCGTCGCTCCATTTCTCTTTCTCTCTGAATGTTCAGCTCCCTTTCAGTTGCTTTGCTTGCTTTGCCCTTTAACTGTAAATTGCTGTGTGCACATAGTTTAGTTACCTTTTTCTGTTATTTCTCTCTTTTTTTTTTGAAAAGCAACGCACAACAAAATCAAAACAAAAAAATGATTCATGCGCAACCCACAACAACAACAACAACAAATACTTGTTTATCAACCCAAGAGTCTGGAGCTTAAAGCGTGCTTCATTGGTCAGTTGATCAAGCTGGAGGAGAGCTTCTAAAATACTTTTCCAATTATCCAGCAGAGAAATAATGCCCATGGACCACGCCCCGTTTATTAAAGCGATTGTTGCCGACTTTCCAATTGATAATCGACCACAACTGACCCGCAATTGGCCAAAAGACTGCCCTGCATTGTGGCCTTATAAAGGCATGTTGTGTCGATCGCTTCGACACACAGCTGATTCCGCTTTTGGCCCCCAATTTAGTTGGTCAAGGTTTATGCCGTTTCTCTCACTGACCAAATATGGAACACTGTGCTTATCATCGCCCACGATGTGATCCCTTTAACGCAGCTGTGATAACGCTCGGTTTGGTTTGATTATTATTCAACTGATTAGCGTTGTTATCAATTTTATGCAGAGGTGTGCACATCTATTGAGTCAAGAGGGCAGCGCCAGTTTATAGCTAAATTCGAGTGAAATATATATTGAAATGGCGCCATAAAACGGCGAGAATTAACTACAAATTACATTTGCTGATAAGAACTACGAATTTAATATATTTTCCATAAGTGCAATATTATTGTTTACGTTAACAAATTGTTTAGTTTTTATAATATATGAAAAGTTTAATAAACCTTGATAGGCTTGATATTATTTAGTGAATTTATATAAACTTTGTAGAAAGATAGCAAGTATCTATGTGTATGCATTTAAATTCTGATTATATGTGAAATTCCATCTTCTAATTTTAACAAAATTTTATGAATATTAGGTATTAATATTTTGTTTCTTTAGCTGACTTCTGTTTCTTTAACTGACTTAATAGTAATAATAAATATTACCAACATAGTAAAGTGAAGTACGATTAATAATAGCAATTATTAATCAATTTACCCGCAAAATAGCTATAAAATGAATTATAAAAAAATATATAAAATATAATTATAAACTTGCCACTCTTACTAAAACAATTGTAAAATTTACAGGATTTTTTTTACAAAATTGGCTACAGATAATCGCTTTATTGCCCCGGAATATTATAGTAAATATAAAAATTATTAATATTATTTGTCAAAGATTAAATCAAAATGGAGCAACTGTCTACTTGATTGGTTTATTATTATTACAGGGGCGTTGAGCAAACAAGCACACAAGCACACAGAAAGAACCCACACTTGGCTGCAAACCATGGCCAACAAGCACATATACATACATATGCACATTAATACCAGAAATACATACTTATAAGTAGGCATATCATTGCATGCTCCCTGCCCCCTAAGCACAGACAAGTTCCAATGTTTATATTCGTTATGTTGCACGTTTGTGGTACACTCGCATTTGTTGTTTGCTTCTGGTGGCAATGAACTCTGTGAGACATTAAAAAATCAACATAGATATTTATTTCCTTGCTGGCTGCTGGCCATAAATAGCCATCAAAGATTTGGCAGTTAACAACAAAAGCGAGTACAGAAATGTGTACAATAATTTATGTTTTTGGTTCAATAAACCTGCCTAAATTTGTATTGTACAGAAAAATTTATAATTCAAATTCAACAAAAAATTGAAATAAAAATAGTTTTGAATAAAACCGCGCGGAAAATTGTACAATTAATTGTGAATAAAAAGCAAACTACCACAGGAAATGTTAAAAAGCTAAACGAAAAAACAACAACGCAGAATGCGAAAAAGGGCAACTATAAAATACGTACACACACATACAAGATACACACATACATACATATTAACTTAAATGCTACTCGTACTTAGAGATTTGTGCAAATATCTCTTGGATTTCACTCAAGCATCGACGACGACGGCGCCATGGCCAGAACCAAAGAATCAACCACAAAACCAGCCCCCAGCTCCCAGTCACATGCAATCGCAAGCTGCGCAGCTTTTCACGCTAATATTAGCAGCAAACAACAATGATAACTGCTAAGAACGCAAACAACAGATATGCACGACTAGCAGATGCCCTACAATCGAATTTATGTGTATAAACAAGATTGCAATTGTTATTTATGAAGATAAAAATTAACAACAACAATTACAGTAGAGAATACGTAATTTTATAAAAATACGTTAAGACCAAAATACCCACAGCTGCTTACAAGAACAGGGTATTTTCTAAAGAGAAGGAACTAACAGCGAACATTGCGAATTTTCACTTAAGGAAAGTTTTGATTCGATTTCAGCTCGAATGCCATTTGCATTTGTTTATTGAATTGCGAGGCATAAATAAATAGATTTTCATTTTCTAAGTTGAAAACAAAATTCGAAGACTGATGCTGTTGCTGTTGCAGCAGCTGCTGCTCAGAAGGAATCAATTAAAATGTCATTAGATCGTCCCGACAGTTGAGAAATGAAAACTGCCGAATGCTGTGCGTAATTAAAAATAGTATTTGTCATTTGGCCAGTTTCGATTTCGTTGCGATAAGTGAATAAATGAATATAGTATAAATGTATTTTGGTTGGGCGCACCTCGTATTATTGGCCCAATAAACTTTGCACCTCTTTAAGTTTGGCAAATGGCCAAAATAAAAGAGCGTCGAACGTCGAGTGCATTTGCCACTCTGTCTAATTAAAACGCAATGTGAACTCCGGCTAGAAGGCATTTGTTATCCATTTGGACTTAGATTGATAACAGCAACTGTCAGCCACTGCTGTTGGGCATTCACTCAACTGTATCTCAGGGCAAATTGAACTGAAATCGATACCAAAGTGTAAGTAATGCATATCAGCGTCATCAAGTGACCTTGCCACACGATTCCTACAGATAATAAACTGGTCAAGCATAACTTAAAGTCGAGTTATTATTAATTAACAGCAACGTATAAGTTTACAGCAAATTGAAAGTTGATTTGAATTCAATTAAATGCAAACTATTCAAATGCATACGTAACACTTAACTTTTGCATCTTTGCTGTTATATATTTAAAATTGTAAAAAAAATATATCTAGTTCTAATTTTATAATCCTATTTACTAGTTTTATATTAAATTTTGGATTATTTCTTTTAATCGAGTGATTGTAGTCGACTACAAGTCTTAATTATCGTAAATAAATAAATAAAATAAAAGTTAGATTCAACATATTCAGTTAAATTGCTTTATGAACTCACCTTAAATTGCAAAATTGCTGGCCGACAACATTTGTGGTAGTTAAAAAAGAAAACCAATTTTTGAGTTGGCAAGTATATTTCGTTTGCTGAAAAGATACAAAACAAAAAGCATTGACAGTTTATTAATTAATAGCTTGAAACTAATATTAAATATGTAGTCAGTTCAAATTATAAATGACCCCTAATTTAATTAACGATCAGGGGTATTGGTTATAATTTGTAAAATCGATTTTAAGATAATTCTTAACTAGCTAAGAAGTATCTCTTCGTCTAGTATTCTTTAGACGTGCTTTTTAAGTTGCTTTTACCTGTTTGTCAGTCTCATGTTTGTTAGTCAAGGTCTTATTTAAGTGGATATACGTCATCTTTTGCAATTTTTCATCCGCTGTATATACCCATATAATTATTCAATGTGATTCACACTTTAAGTATAAACAAAAAAAAATTGTTCCTAGAAGATTCCGGCTACTGTTTTAGTGGGTGGCGGAAATTGTTTGGCTGTTCAATTCGAAATGGCATGCTATTTATATAACCAACTAAACATTTGCTTCTTCTAACAGTCCGACATTTTCCCAATGTCTCTAGATTTGACGGCCTGTCAACACCTCAAATTGAATGTGTTGTTTTCGTGCAGCTCGATATCTGCTTTGATTGGCCTTCGTTTGACGCCAGAATTGGCATTGCACATTGACATCGTTGGAAATTTCAAAACAATGCTGTTCAATCAAGAAATCGTTCCCCTCTGTCTTGAGATACAAATCTATTATGCCAATAAATCATGGCAACAAAAATGTTTTGTCAATAAATTTAAAGTTATTGCAGAGAGAACGAGAATAGTGAGGTGCTGGAATCTCCAATAAGAGTTGAGTTTTGAAAAATTAAGCCAAAAAAAACTAGTTGAATAGGAAAATATCAGATAAATTAATTTAAACTTCATATTTGATCTCAATAAAATATGAATTCAAAATAATTAATGTAAAAGAAAATAAGAATGTAAATGTGCCATCAATAAATATTGGTATTTACTTATTCATTGGAAATAATAATTTAATATTATATTCTAAATTTGACAAATTTTGATAAATTAAACCAAACTTAGATGTTGAACCCGTTACACCTTCTCTCTGCCATTTAAAACACCTTAAATTGAACCTAGTTTAGGTCAAGCCAAGCCCAGAAGCTGTCGAAGCATAAAAACTTAATCATATTTACGGCAAGAGCAAGTGAACAGCTAAATGAATGAACGAGTGAACGAGTGAGTGTGTGAGTAAGTGAATGAGTGAGTGAATCCACGCTCGGCTGGTTGGAATGATTTGCTTGCTTGACGGCAAACGCGATACATTTTCATAACAAACTGGAAAACTTGGCTCAATTTAAAGGCCAAGTTAATTGTTGTTTTTGTAATAATAATAATACTGAATAATATTTTAGACAAGTGCATAAACCTATGCTATTTTAGTCTGACTAAACTTTTGCAATGGGAAAATATAATGGAAATTTTCACATAAAACAACAAAAGGCAACAACAGGCAGAGGTCATGGTCATTAATGTCAGCTCGGGAGACTTGTGGCTTTTAATTAATAATGCTTTGCGTATATATCTGTCTCTTTCACCTGGGAGAGGTGTGTCCAATTGGCTGCCAGGCTGTCCACGGACTTCAAAGCGGCTAACAACTGAAATATGACATGGAAAATGGCCATTTGCTGATGTAAGCCATTTGATAAAGCTGTGTGAAAGTGTTTGCAGCCAATTGACGCCTTCACTTGTCCAATTTTATGGCGATAAAAATGCGATTAATAATTAATGAAAAGGCACACAAATGTATGAACACACACTCGCAAACACAGTCAAAAAGTCACGTGAAAGGCATTGAAAAAGAAATCGAATATTTGGGCCTGTAAAAGGCCTTCAAACACTAAACTCGATGTAATGAGCGGCTACAAACTCAGCGATAAGCAATTTTGCGGTTTCTTTTTATTACAAAAAAAATATATGTATTGAAATAAAAATAGAAATAGAAGAAAGGAAAGGAAACTATAAACAAGTCATCGATGAGTAAGTTGCCTTCAAGCTTATCCAATTTGTTTGGCTTTCGTCGTATTAGAACTTTGATATTAATTACAAATAAGCGAACAAACTTCTCTCTGTTGATTTCTTTTTATTTTGAGAACTGATCGAATTTCACTTGCGCATAACAAATGCTTTTATTGAAGCCTCTCAATATTCAAGTGCTTCCTTCATTCAAGTACTTGAAGAGCACGAGCTGGAAAAGTGAGTGAAACATCAAGAAAAAACTACCATCAAGATATTTGGCTTTAAAAACTTATTTTATGACTTAATTTAAGCTTTTAGCTCAAGTTAGGAATTGTTACGCAAAGGAATTTAATATAGATAATTTAATATGCAATTATGTTAGACTCAATTCAGACTTCCAGTTAAAAAACACAATTTTTTGTAAAATCTTTAAATTATCAACAGCAAACGGAAATTAACTGAAAATAAGCAGAGCAAACTTTCAGTTGAAAATCAACAAAAACATATAAACTAAAATCTCGCGTTGAGTGAGCTGGTGTCCTCGCCTTTCGCCTTGAGTGTGGCAAGTGGCAAGTGGCGTATGGCATGTGGCAAGTGCTAGGAAAGCTACTTTGCCACAGCAACAACTAATGCTGCAACGTCGGCAGAGTTCAAGAAACGACCGCGGCGTCGTTTAAATTCAAATAAAACGAAGCGTGAGATACGATGTGTGAGTATACAATTTTTTACTTTTTTCATTTCTTTTTCTTTTCTTTTTTTTTTGCTTAGTTATTGTTATCAGACGTGACGACGAGTTGTTGTAGTTTTTGTTGTCCTGAGCAACACAGCATGCATAATGCAGTTGCTTGTCATCTTGTTGCCACACTCTGCTTCTTCATCTCTTTTTCTGCTGTTGTTGCCCAAGTTCATCCACCGAAGCATCGTCTGGGCAATTAACAAGAAATTATGCCTACATACATACGTACATATGTACATATTATATATAAATATCTATCGCTATACGTTGATAATCTCTGCAATTGTTGTCTACAAATCTCAAGCAAGATCATCAGCTGAGAGCTTTATTTAACTCTTGAAATCGATTGGCTTGCAATTCTCAAGAGGTTTATTCTTTAAAATTGTACTATTTTATATATAGCTAAAGATACAGAGTTAATTTAGTCCTAATTCGATCGAAATGTCATCGAAATTACTTAAGTTTAGTTTAAAGTTTTAATAACGTTTTAAACGAGAGCTTCAAGCTCTTTAAATAAACATTTTTTAAATGGCTTTTGGGACTCTATTTATTTACTTCTATGACGACCTCATGATGTCATATTCTGCATACAAAATTGCTCCAGTTTTCGTCCTTTTGTCTTTGACTTTGTTGCGCTTTTGCCAAAAAATAAAAAATTCCAATTTGCTTCACACTTCCGACTTCTTTGTATATGAATCTTGCAATTGTTTCTGCTGTGCATATTTGACTGCAGTCTGCTCAACGTGCTCATGGTATTCCTTCAGTTTTTATCTCTCAGTTTTTGCCTTGAGTTACACACATACGTACATATATTTTTTGTTGTTGCCCTGGATTCACATTCGTCGCGCATTTTCCGCTTCTTCGTCTGATGTTTTACGCTAATGGCAGCTTGTGAATGACATTTATGTTTATGGTCTAGTTTCTTTCTTGTACACCTCTCTCAAAGTGGGAACGATTCATGTCCAATAAGGCAACGCACATACATATGTGCATACATACACGCATGTGTATGTGGAAATGGCATTTCATATTGTGTTCTTTTCGAAGGCTAAGTGAGCGTCAAATAAAATGCAATTGTAATGCATAGCAGATATACACAAAACAAAAAATTTAGCTATCATTATTATACACAAGTCAGTCAGATTGATTGACTAAGAGATGACTTATGTTGCATGTGGATTGGTAAAATTTCTTGTTCCTTATCAGTTTTAAAGGAAATTTATGCAATGTGAACATTTATTGTCATTTATTAATTATATATTTAATGGTTACTTTTTATTATATATTTATTTACTTGAAAATGAGAGCCCCTGTTGTTATCAGTTTTTAGAAACAATTTATGAGCTATAAAGATCAATGATTAAAGCAAAAGTTAAGCTATTATGTCACTCATTAAAAATTTAAATTAATTATATTTCATACAATTATTTATGTACTCGAAAATGATATCCCTAGAGAGCTCTCACCATGAAATATTACTACTCAATTCTTATCGTTGAACTCAATTTTCAGTATGTCAAGTAATTGCTTTGAGCTGGAAATAATATCTTCTAAAAAAATAAATATATTTTTTCTTTCATTTTTGACAATAGTTTTCCCAATGGTTCTTATTTTTTTTTTTCTAACTATTTTAGAGCATTTTTTTTTTTTTAAATTTATGAATCTATTTCATTGTCAAAAAAATTACGTGACATACTGTAAAAATTAGGTTAATTTTGTACTCATACAAATCGAAACATAAATCTTATAGGCAACATTAAACACCTTTGAGACAACAAAGGCACAACATAATAATAGAGCGTAAAGAAATTTATAAAAATAAATATAAAGATTTGTTACAAACTCACCTTTAAATAAAATTTGAATTTTAAAATTGTCGAACTATTGAAACTGCTGGCGTTTTGATAGGAAGACAGAGAATGTTACACGATTATAAAGCGCAATAAAGTTTAACAATAATAATAATAACAACAACGGATACATAAATATAAATACGAAAAGAAATGTTTGCGCAGAAAAATGAGGAAACCGGTTGCAGTTTTTGTTTACACCAAACAACGAGATTGAGGCGGATGAGGAGGTGGAATAGATAAAGGGATTGAGAAGAAAAAGTTGGCGAATGGAAATCAATAAAACAAACACAAGAGAGCAGACAACAAATAAATGGAATATGCGGAGAGCAGACAGAAGTGACAGGCAACAGACACCGAAACCGTACACACGCACACACACACACATGGAAATGGAAAGCAGGCGCTTTTGGTTTTGGGGCGGCGTTTTTTTTTTTTTTTTGTTGGTTGCTTTATGCGCACAGCCGGCTGTGAGGAAAACGTTGGGGGAAACAGGGGGGAAAAGCGCAAACGACGACGGCGTTTTTCGGTTAATTTAACAAATAGGCGAATATATGAGACTGTAACGGTGTGTCTGCTTGTGCATGTGTGTGAGTCTGTTTGCCTGTGTGTGTGAGCAGGATGCGCGTGCAAAGGCAGAAACGCCGACAGCTGAGCGGTTCGAAATGAATCATCTGGTTTGCGCCTTTCGATGAAAGATATGAAAAGATAAAAAAATGCTGCAGACACACACACACACACGCAAGCTCACACCCACGCTTATTCACAAGCACACAGACAGTCAGAACCGTTTGTAAATATATGTATGCGTTATTTTGAATTCCAGACACGCGGTTGAATAGTAAAATATTTATATTCTTTATGCAGCCATCGGGAGCTCGATGCGATGGCGCTCGTTTCGCGGCGACGACAAATTCTGCTTTGCGGGCGGCAGCAGCACGCGTTGGTCGTTTCTTTTTCGTTTGTTGCTTGCTTTGGGTTTGTTGGTCAGCAGCCAGGCGGCTGTCGCGACACAAAGTATTTCGTTTCACTGTTCTTACACACACAAATGCACATGCAGATGTATATAGACAGCGCCGCGCCACTGTCTGCACTTTTAGTATTCAAATTAAATTATATAACTGTGCATGTGCATTTTATTTAGATCTCGTTACATATAGTCACTTCACATTTGCTTCACTTACACTTGTTTTGGTTCTAAAAACTGTCGCTTAAATCGCGTCCACCCTGTTCAATGGATTTTTTCGACTACACTAGTGTTGAGTGCAGTGTGACCAAGAGCAGCAAACACCAAAACGCTCTAAACACAGCAGTGTTGCCAGGTGTACAGCGCCCGTATAAGCATAGTACGCTCTAGCCGAAAATATTTTTGCAAGGCCAAAACTTCATATAAAAAAAATGGTTGCAAACTGGCTCGAAATTATTTTGTAAGGCTATTTCTAAACCCTTGTATCCAGTACCTAAATTTGGGCAGCTCAGAAAATTTTTGGGTGTCTTACAACACTCTTTAATGACAGCTGGCAGCTTTTTTTTTTGACCTTTCAAAACATCGATTCGTTCAGTGTTTCGACTAGTCGAAATCATTTTGAGCAGCAATGGAGCCAAATAAGGAACAAATTAAGAGCCGCATTGAGCTCTTTGACAATGAAGAACGAATTAAATTAATAGAAGAGGTGCAACACAGACCGATCCTGTGGGATCTAACCTCTTTTAGTACAATATAAGTGGTCTTTAATCCCATAATTAGGGTATTAGTTGCTACCAATTGTCTTATGACCGTATTGTCCATTTTCATTCTTCAATTATTTTCAATTTAATTTAATTGATTTATTTTGTTGTTTATTTATTTTATGTGCACAGTTGACGCAACAGTGTGACCACAGCAGCAAAGGACCAACAATCTCTCAACTTTTTAGTGATTTTTGGTATTTTGCTGTCACACTGAATTCTGTAAGGCCCGACCTCAAAACATCGAACATTTCGAGCGTCCAAAATGTTTTCAGCTAGAGCGTACTACGCTATAAGCTATATTCTGAGTAAAAATAAGCTAAAATAAGCTAAAAACAAAATTGCAAAGAAAATGCAAGAAAACATTAGGTTTTTCTTGAAGTTAAATTAGTTAACATATCATATCATCGATATCATATAATAATTTTCTTCCTCAATAAGACTAACATATTATTGTGATTGAGCCCATTGATGATAAATGTTCTTTGGTTTCCGCACGCTGCATATCAAAAAATTGTTCTACTATTGTAGATTTGCTAGTGCAGCTTTCCAGCCAAACATCACGGAATAATTGTTTGTTTATTATTTTTGGCATTTTTGCAAGCTTCACTTTTAGCATCAGCCAACATGTCAATGACACCATCGATTAGAAAACAAAGAACAAGATATTTGTATGCCGCGAAACATATTAAACTTATGAAATGTGTCGTTGATGTTACGAAAACATTTATTGCTAGAATATGCTATATGAACTTTAAAATATGCTAGATTTCAGGCTATAAGCTATTTGCAAATTTTTTAAACTTTTCCATTTTCAAATATGCTAGATCTAACCTGAAATAAGCTAATCTGGCAACACTGAAACACAGTCGAAAAATACCTATTGATGTAACAAAAATACCAAACATGTATTTGCCTTCATACATTTAATAGTTCAACAATGACAAGCAAATTAAATTCGAAACCAAATGTACAAATGTAATTTCTCTACAAACAAAATATATCGTCAAAATTTATAGTTATGTTCTGGCGCTGTAAAATCGTTAGAGGGCTATTTGCTTGTGGGCGATGCTAATAACGGTTAAGTCAAATGTTATGTTAAAAACATGTTGAACGAGAACGAGCGCTCGTCGCTCACTTTGCTCGAAGGTGCCCACACACGGAAAGCATGTTCGATGAGCAGAACAGCACAGACAGCGAGCGGCCGATAGAATGAAACATTTTTTTTTGTGTTTAAATATGGAGATTATAAAAACAAACAGCTCTCTCCAAATTAGATATTTAATACATATTAGTTCAACCTTGTGTCGATGACTACTCGCCCTTTAGAAGAAAATTTCAACGAGCCGAGCATGCTCATCAAACATTTTTGTCGTGTGTGGGCACTTTAACTGAATGTCAACTAGTTCAACGCCAACTCGATTTGCGCAAAAATAATTCTTTTAACACATTTCCAGAATGGTAAACATGGTTTTAAATGAAGAAATGTATAAATATATAAAGTGATAATCTTTTGCAGTTCTCGTTGCTGCACAAAGAGGAGAACGCACACGACAATGCGCTGTGGGCATGCGCCTGGGGACGCGACCCAGAACCGGCAAAAGTTGATGATGAAAACACTCCGCCAAATGAAGAAAATCCATTTGATTTCGACAAAAAAGAGCCGAAACCCGCGGATTTCGTTGTGACTGGCGGTCTGGATGATCTCGTCAAGGTCTGGGACTTACGTGAGGATAACACACTGAAGCTGCGACATCAATTGAAGGGTCATGCACTTGGCGTTGTTTCTGTTGCCGTCAGCTCCGATGGCCAAAGTGAGTGGAAATAGAACAACAAAAGCAAGAAGAATTATCTACAACTATTTGTTTGTTTTGCAGCCATTGCCAGCAGCTCGTTGGACTCGAGCATGTGTCTGTGGAATGCCAAGACGGGCGAGAAGAAACACAAGTTGACATTTGGTCCGGTTGATCTGTGGACGGTGGGTTTTTCACCCTGCAACAAGTATGTGATTTCCGGTCTCAATGATGGCAAGATCTCCATGTACAGTGTGGAAACTGGCAAGGCCGAACAGGTGCTGGATGCACAGAATGGCAAATATACGCTTAGCATTGCATATGTGAGTACACACGACAAATGATAAGAAAAGAGCTTCAGTCGAGAGTGATCAACTGCGAGATACCCTGGTGCAGTCCCTTAGTTACTTGAAGACAAGAATACTTAATGGGATCTGTCTCTTATATACTTAATATTATAATTATTATAAGACCTATTCATTATATTTTATAGAGTCCGGATGGCAAGTACATTGCCAATGGCGCCATTGATGGCATCATTACCATCTTCGATGTGGCTGCTGGCAAAGTGGCGCAGACGCTCGAGGGTCATGCAATGCCAGTGCGCAGTCTTTGCTTCTCGCCCAACTCACAAATGCTGCTCACCGGCTCCGACGATGGCCACATGAAGCTCTACGATGTGTACGTTGTTTGAATTCTCGTTCCGACACAGCTGATATTAATAACTCATATTATTGTTTCTTAGTGCACATTCCGATGTGGTGGGCACACTCTCGGGCCACGCCTCCTGGGTACTGTGCGTTTCCTTCTCCGAGGATGGCAAACACTTTGCCAGCTCTTCCAGCGATCGCAGTGTCAAAGTCTGGGATACCGCGGAGCGCAAGTGTCTTAACACATTCAATGAGCACACTGATCAGGTCTGGGGCGTTAAATACAGTCCGGGCAATGATAAAGTGATATCGGCCTCAGAAGACAAATCCCTCAACATTTACTATTGTCCCCCCAATGCCATTGTGTGATTCATTGTGAAAAGTAAAATAAAACATAGGTATAAATTAACAACAATTATTTGACTACTGCAGAAGGCTCTCGATTACATCGTAATTTGCTAACTAACTAGGCTTTACTACTATTATTTTGCTCCATACTTGGCTTTTCTCGGAGCATCTTCTGCTTGGCCTGCGTGAGTAATGTGTCCTTGTACTTCTGATCCGGTATATAGACATTAAACGTCTTGAAATATTTCAAAATGTTTTCTGCAAAATTAAATTGAGTGATTAGAGTAGAAAATTTACCAAAAAGTGGATGTTAGTCTT
Source organism: Drosophila subquinaria (assembly GCA_037043405.1). NCBI lineage: Eukaryota > Metazoa > Arthropoda > Insecta > Diptera > Drosophilidae > Drosophila > Drosophila subquinaria. The sequence goes on from JBAMBL010000712.1 coordinate 132,947, forward strand.
ACCAACATGCGGCTCCTTCAGCTTGTACGCATCGGCAATTTTCTTAGTGGGCCACGCCTCAGGATCAAGCTGATGATCATTGATGAACTGCAGCGCCTGTCGCAGCGTGCAACGTCCCTGTGTTACACGCGTTGGCTCCAAATATCCGTATTCAAAGTCGTCGGGTGCATTGCGTGTCAATGGAAGCGGTCTTTTGATATCCTCGGCTGCTGTTGCCGCTTGTCGTTCAAGCACACGTTGTATCTGACAGTAAAGGAACACAACGCATTAGTATTCTTAATGGGGCGTAACTTTTGTTTAACCCACAAATTTATCCTGCGATGTTACATAAACATCTTTTAGTCGTGTGTCCAAGCCAGCGTCCTTTGTGTTCAGCTTGTCCACGAACTTGGGGTCCACTACGGATGACATTTAAGAGTATTAAAGGAGGCAATTATTTATTATAGCAAGTAGATCGTACATTCTAGAGTGCGTTCCATGTCCCGCAGATTGGATTCGTATTTTGGTGCCGGCGTCGGTTTCTCTCGCTCCAACACACGATGTGCTCGATTCTCTGCATTAAAGCGATTGGCTTTGCGAGCCACCATGGACATTGCCTTGCCCATTACGAATTCTGTTCAATTTTAATTAACAATTTATTTAAAATAATTGAATTCTTTAGAAAAAGTCAAGCAGCAAATTAAACGATTGCATTTGTAAACATAACCAACAAAAAAGTGTTGTAAAGTGAAAGTGTTGAAAGCAGAATCAGCTGTTAAACTATCGATGATGATGCCAGTCGAATTTTTCGATAGTATTGAAATACTCGATAAAGTCGAGAATATTGTCAAAACAACATTTTTACCGTACATATCGATATATCGATATTAACGTCGATAGATTTGCATCTAAAATTGCAGTGTTGTTAAGAACTAAATGCTGTAAACAAAAACAAACCGATGCAACTGGTTGATTTTATGCAAGAATTAAATATTTTAAGTGAAAAGTAACAAATAAAGTGACAAAATGATGTCACTGCGTTGCCGTTTAGGGCTCTGCAATGCCAGAAGCTTTCAATACGTGACCAAATGGTATCAGAGCACCAAGGCAAAGCGAGCGGAGCATGCCGAGAGAATGTCCCGTTACAGCATGGAATTCCCAGAGAAGCTGTTGTCTAAGAAACAAAAGAGCGCCGCAAACATGTATATTGCCGATGCGCCAATAGCACAGCAGATTAACAATTACCTGGAGCCGCATTTGAATGAGTCGAAATGTGACACAGTTTTGGAACTGAATCCCGGTCCGTCTCACTTTACGAGGCATTTACTGGATCGGGAGTCGCAGTTTCGCAAGATCATTCTGATAGAATCCGCAGAGCACTTTATGCCGCGTCTACAGGAGATGCATGCACTGTATCCGGACCGTGTCAAGGTGCAACACGGTGACTTTGTTAACCTCCATAAGTTGGCCTTTATGGATAAGATTGACAATGGCATGCGGGTGGCAGATTTGCTCTGCGACGTGCCACAAAAGGGATTCAATGAAGGTGCGAGTGTGACCTTTAATTAACTTTATAAATCATTAATTGTTGTATATTTTTTCAGATATCAATATGCTCGTGATTGGCGCTGTGGGCTCGTATCCGTTCTTCAAGCACTTGATTAATTCTTTGATCTTCCAATCGAGTCTCTACAATTTGGGACGCTGCGAAATGATGTTAGCGCTGCCGCCACCCATTTATATTGTGCGTAGTCCTCATCCGACTCTCGATTCCCTTTTGAACTCATTGTCTTCTCTGTTTGCAGCACTTGACATGCTCCAATGATATTGGTTATCTGATTTATCGCTCCACCTCCGTGCTGTTTCAAATACTCTTTGAGCATCGTTTTATAGCCAAGGTGCCACGAGAGCTGTTTCTGCCCCAACAGTCCAACACGAATCTGAGCAAAAGCAGCAAATTGCTCAAAATCAAGTCCATCAATCCGGAATACTTGTATTTAGTTAAGTTCAAGCCACGTCGCAATCTGCATGAATTATGTCCAATTCAGCATCTGCCTGCCTTGTGGTTCTTTATCAAGCAAAACTTTGTCAGTCGTCGCAATCGCATAATACCCAACTTAGAGTGAGTTATTTTTGCATCACCTTAAAATTCTTTAATTAATTAAGTTGCTTTTTTAGAAAGTGGATACCTGGCTGTGGGCCCAGACTTATAATTAATCAGAATGCCTCTGAGCCAGTTACGCACATCTATACGGATGAATCTGTCGAGGACTTGCCACAATACTCAAAGCAGTGCAGCACGATGAGCACACGGGATTATTTTCCCGGTATCAATATCTACACACAGTTTGGCGACCTGACGCCAAGTCAAATGTTAACGTTATTCACACAATTCCATCGGTGGCCAGAATACAGTGAGAGTTCATTTCTGGCCTCGTTGGAGAACACGTTACTTAAGATGGAATCTGTCACCGACGAACAGGTCTTGGATGAGAGTGTTAATCTGGCCGAGGAGGATGATATAAGCAGTGAAAATGTGGATGAACTAATGGAGGCAACTGAAGAAGTTACTACAAAGCCTGTGAAGAGTCGCAAGAAAACCAAGCAGACCATTTAAATTCGAGCTCATCTCGTTGGACTTGTACAGATATATAATTAGTTGTTATTGTTAACTATAAAATCGTGCTGGATTTACATGAATTGACACAAACGTATATGTATTTGTTTAAGCTGCAGGTGTGCAGCGTCCTTGAGAGGAGAGGCGACTGCCACGCAGACATCTCTCGGCGAGCTCAATGTGATAGTCTGGCGGAGCAACCTCCTGAACGGAAATGCGTGTCTCGAGTTGCATTGACAGCTGGACGCAGTCCACCATGAGGGTCTTTGGATTGACACCCAGCACATATGTGTATTCCTTGAGGGGACAGGGATTGCTGCTACTATTGCTATTGTTGCCAAACTCAAAGCACTTGTCGCGTATCATGAAATGGCCATCCTGCTGGCACGGATTGCTCACACACTCGGGTATGACCTTCTCCTTGTAGAGCACCAGCATTTCACCCGCTTTGCAGGGGCCTTGTCTATAAGCTGGATAACAGGCGTCAGTTTCCGGATAATACAACGCCGCTGAGAATATGCAAAATACCAACAATAATAATAATTATTAATAAGACATGATTGAATTATTATTGTAATTATGTCATCGCTCACCTGGCGCGCAATCGCATATCCAGTCGTTGGGCTGATCTCCCGGATAGAGCAGTTGATAGCGGGCGCAGCGGGCGGGAACATAAAGCGGCTTACGACCCTGCAGACAGAACGAGAAAGAGAGAAAGTGTGCAAGTGTGTGATTGAGTGTGTATGTAAATTCAAATATAAATAGGTACATATGTATATTGTTGTTATTGCTTGAGCTGACTTTTTTGCCTTAACAATTGTTATCAACTTAACAACTTGAGGTCGTCTTTACTTTACCTCCAAATTCATTTTCTTCTTATCAATGTCGGCTTCCTCCACATAGGCAATTTGTGCGATCACCACACCAATAATTACAATAAACAAAGCGCAAAACATAAAGAAACGCCACTGAAACATTATTATTTTTTGATTTGATTTCTCATTTACGATGATAAAACTATGCAAATGTAGTGCGCGCGCACTTAAATAATAAAATAGACCTCGCTTTTTTCCAATGACCTGTCGTCAAAGCGAATTATTTTAAACTGAGCAAGCTGTGGAGCTCAGAGAAACAGCATCTCCATCCGAGCAAGATGAATTTATAACCAGGTGATGTATTCGTTTGACGTTCCCTCTTTTTCGGGGCGCAAACGTCATTACGAAAGCAAGCATCGTAGTAAGCGGTTGTATTAAATTCTCTAAAAAATGTCCCTTGTGTGAAAAATACATATGCCGCTCGAACGCAAGTCGTTTGGTTTGTGTTTCCAGAGATATGAAAAAGAGACAAATAAATGCAACAGGAACTGTGGAAGCATGCACCGGTGAGCAGCTTCCACAAAGAGAGCAACAGGGATAACAGCGTCGATGCTGACGGCTAACAGGAGCTTAACAAATATCCATAATCACAATTAATTAATTGGTTACCTACGGGTCGTTACAGGAACAACAAGACAAACATGCCATTGCATTTTATTTTCATTTTATATATTGCACAGCGCACAAAACGAAAATGAGTGAAGAGTATAGAAAACAAAACAAAACAATTTTTCTATATATCTATCTCTGTCGTCTCTCTCACGTCAGACTCATTTTGACAATTCCGCCCCGAGAGAGAGCGAATACATCACCTGGTTATAAATTCATCTTGCATCCGAGCTTAGCATTGGCGCTCTCGCTCTCTCTCTCTCTCACACAAAACAACATTTACAAGTATGTTAACGATCATGTTAAAATAGTCAGTGTACATGGGTCATAAATGTTAATGCGCTGTTAGGGCTGCCAGCCTGCCGTATAGAAACTACGCAGCAATAAAATGTATTTATATCATGTTTTAATTCCTATCAAATTAGTGCTAGTCTGTTTAAACAAATCTTAAATATACTTTTGAATGAAATCAAATAATGCTGGGCGAGTATTAAATTTGGCTTTCGGAGAAGGCGGCGTACTTGGCAACTCTGTCACAAAACCTTCAGCTGTGTTTTTTTTTTGTATACAATAAATAAAACAGAAAAGGGAAGAAAAGTCAAGCAGCGAACAATTTAATTTTAATTTAACAGTTATTGGGCAAAGGAAAACGAATTTAGCTGAAAATGGATGACGAGGACACAGCAGGTAGATCTAGTGAACTTTTCAGCTAATTTAAAATGTATAAAAATGCCAAAATAAATGCACAGAAATCGATGAGACAACCTCGAGCGAAGCGACTGCAGCGGCAGCGGCAGCCACAGCTGCAAGTGACATGCAAGTGGAGGCAGACGCAGAGGCAGAGGCGGACGCAGAGGCGGTGGCGGTGGCAGAGACGGAGGAGGAGCGACAATTTGTGCAAATAGCCGCCGTTGCGAGAGCCCATGCAAATAATCGGACAAGACTTGAAAATATGCTCGAAGAGGTGGACAGCATGTTTGAGGAGGTCAGCGAGCTGATGGGCGATGTCAGCGATCTTATGCGACGTGCCAATGAGCTAAGAGAAGAGACATCACCAGCACTAGATCCAGTTCCAGTTCCTCTCGCTCCCCCTGTCTCGGCTCCTGTTGATGCACCGGATAATCCAACTTCGCCGCCGCCTGCTGTGGTTGAAGAGCTCCAGGATGCGGAGCAGGCGCCTGTGGCCAATGACAGTCCGAGCGATGCGAGCATCAGTTCAAGGCACAGCGGCAGTGACATGTCCCTGGACAGTCCAGGTAGTGAAGGTAGGTGCAACTCGAATGAAAGAAAGACTATCTTCGTAACCTCGATTATTAATTACAAATTCGTATTACTAATTTAGATGACTCGGACATGGAGGCCGTGCCACGCTGGATGATACCTGCGAATCGTGTGCGTTCCGCAGTTGATATGTTGGTCTCCCAGGCACGCAGTCAGGATGGTGGCATCGCAACTCTGCTGCGTCGAGAGAACTTCTTGCAGCGTGTGCGCAGCATGGTCTTCAGTCAGGATCGCATTCGCAGCCGAGTCAGGAATTTGGCTAACGCTGCTGCCGAGGACACTGCGGATTTGCCGCCACCACCGATGGACGCTGATATCGATGAGGATGTGCGATTTGATACGAATTTGCCAGCGGAGCATTCATATTTTGGCACAAATCTAAATCGTGTGCCTGGCGTGGATTATCTGGAAGTGGGCAGTACCCATCGCATGCTTATATTCATGCATCAGCACATACTGTTCCCTGGCGAGGTGCTGCCCTTCATGATTGATGGCAGCATCATCGATGAAGAGGTGCACGTTAGTGGACGCGATGGCGTCATTTTTGGCGTTGGCTTCCCACTGATGCAGCCACCCGACGATAATCCACACAAGCTCTACGGGGTAACCTGTCAGATCTACGAAAAAGGTGAAAGTGGACGCCAGTCCGTTTTCTACAAATCCCGCGCACTGCAACGCATCGTCATTAACTGCGACGATATTCAAGGGTGAGTGCAATTGTCGATGAACATGAGCTGCAACCGTTTTAAACTGGGATATTCTTTCAGACCACCTCAATATATCGCACGCAATCCGACCATGAAGTGCTACAGCAACGTCAAGATCTTACCAGAGTACTTTCTGCCCGAGCCGCTCAAATGCATTGACATGGGTTCCATAAATCGCTTTCGTGATATTCCCTCAATGCAGAATAAGTTTCAACGCTATCAACTGACCACAACGCCCTGGCCACTGGAGGCCTGCCTGGAATATTCATTTGAGGACATTGTGGAGAAGGCGCGAAAGAAGCTAGAAATACATAAAATTGACACAATGCCAAAATGTCCAATACAATTGTCATTTTGGCTAGTTCGCAATTTGCATCTGACGGAGAAAATGATGCGTTTGACGTTTTTAACGGATTCTGTGAATACAAGACTGCAGCTCATTGGCACCACATTGAAGCAGGAGTCGTTGTTCTATTGTCGCTACTGCAACAGCAGTCTCGCCTCCTGCTCCGATCTTTTTGCCATGTCCAAGCATGGCGTGCAGTCGCAATACTGCAATCCAAGTAAGATTCAAGATGATCTAAAGCTTACTAAGATTATTATATACTATTTTCTTTCTTTCAGCCGGCTATATACATGAAACCAACACGGTTTATCGCGTCATCTCACACGCTATTAGCTATAGCGGCGAGCCATCCGTCGAGTTTAGTTGGTTCCCCGGCTATCAGTGGCATATTATAATCTGCAAATTTTGCGCACAGCATGTGGGCTGGGAATTTAAGGCGGTTGAACCGAATCTGTCCCCAAAGGTATTCTTTGGCCTGGCTGGCTCCAGTGTCCGCATCGGGAAAACCAGTGAGCGCACTCCAACCAATGGCAGCACTTTTGTGGTACGCAACCTTTTACGTCTTGTCTCCAGAGAACTGGAATGAGGTTGGCGACTGGTGAAACGCATTGGCGGACTCTGTTGTCGATGTTCTGCTGACACTCGTCGACAGTCATCGGAGTCATCGGAGCTGCGAAATCTCTAGCTAGCGTAGAGCATTTAAATTCGTTTCACAATTTCGCTTAGTATATTTACAATTCCCTGTAATTTTTGTAATTCGTTAAATAGATGGACTTTGTGCGTTCGACCCTTAAGATTGATTTACCAAGATATATTAAAATTTATCCACATTTAAGATAACAATTATACAGTTGTATTTTTCTTAAAAATTTAACATATGCTTAGAGTTTTACATAGTTAATTTATAAGCTCTACTACAAAAATTATATACATTTTTATTTTAATCATTTTACAAGATTCTTGACTGTTTCAAATTTATATTTTTAGGTGTTTAGCAATGCCGCAAATGAGGTGGATAATTTCTGTAAAAATACAAAAGAATTTTAGCGAGCTCTTGGATTTATATATTTAGATATGTATGTATTTACCGCCTTGCAGAAGGGACATAGGCCAAAGGACACCTCCAGAAATGTTTTGCCATCGATGAGCGTATCAAACCATTCCTTCAAACAGGCTGCATGGCATTTTAGCACACAACGTGGATTGTCGCACGAGACGAGAGGCACCTCGCCAGTGTCCAAGCGATAAACATAGCAGATATTGCAGTGCTGCTCATCCTCATTCTTCTCCATCAGCTGGTCGAGTTCAACGCCTGCTGGCATTGGAAAATAGCACAAGTCGAATATGCGTAAGAGATTCTTATGCGTGTCCAGTTCGGCATCCCAGCTACTGAGACCATCGCTTAGCACATGCCGCAATTGAGCCACCTCCTCCGTGGGTCCAATGATCTGCACAGCAATGGAATTGAAGCTGGCAAAGGGATCAGCAATGGTAAGTTTAAGATAGACACGCTCCTTGAGGGGAAATACACGGCTGTTGTGCTTGGTGTTAATTGGAGATGGCTGCAACACATCGCACAGCTCGTCTATATCTACAAAGCAGTCATAGAAGGGACGCAGTTCGTCCAGCAGCTTTAGGTACAGATGCAGCACTTCTGTGAGAGAACGTGTGCTGATTTCCAACATATCCGCCAGGGAGACACAGTCGGGCAGACTGTATTCCAGCAGTCGCAACGTCGGCAGTTGCAGTTCCAGATAATGCGATTCATACTCTGCAAAGTTACTGAAACGTATGCGCGAACAGTGCTCGTCCAACTGCAAACGATACTCTTGTGGTTTATTAAGTTCCAATATCTCAGCATAGATATTATTCTTCTGCTGCATCAATGTGGTTTCCGGTGAAACTGGTGCTGGGGGCAGCAGCTCCACCAGACGTGTTAGTAAATCCTCCAGTTGCCAGTCTTCTTTGATCTGCAGATTCGCATTGTTATAACGTTTATATTCCAAGTGCTGTTGCACATGCAACTGAAAGTCGCGCAGCTCTGGAAAACGCGGTAAATAAAGTTTTAATCGTATCCACTTTTCATTTATGTAGACAACTCCGCTAATAACGTAAGAATTTTCCTTAATGTGCTCCATTTGTAAGCCAGGATATTTGGCTATAAATTGCCGTATTGAATTGTTTTTTACGGTGAGCATTTCAAATATTTATTTAAATGAAAAAATGTAAACAAAAAAGTGTGCTCAAATGTAAAAGTGAGTAGCTTGTAGCGCTAAATATATTCAGAATTCCGATAGCATGTGGCGGCTCACCGATAGGCATCGCCCACTATTGTAATCGACAGTTGAATTCAAGTGCCCTAAATACAACTTCCGGTCAACTATTCGCAATAGATTGATTGCATCGCATTTGATCAGCTGTGCCGGCTGTATTTATTTAACACTTAAAAACTAATCACAACAATTGTCTGGCCTCTTAGTGCTCGTTGCGTATTGTTAGCTACATACTTATTAAGTTGCTGCCTCAACACTTATCAGTCAAATTTTACGTTATTTACTGATTTTGACATAGCCAACTGGACACCTGCAGACTACATTGTATTCTCATTATTATTGTTTTTCCTTTTTTTAGTGACACCTGCACATTTTAACTGTCGATAGCCATCCGTTACGCGTATTTTGATAAACCCCACTGCTTTGTCATCACTGTGGAAATTTTTGTATTTAATGTTCCCCTATTGCGACAATAGTTTCATTCACGGTATTACACTGCTAACGATACTGTGCTTCCGTTAAATTAAAGTAAACATTACAAAAAAAATTAATTTACAATGTTCCGTTTGGCTTTTCTGACTCTTGCGTGCCTGAGTGCTGTTGCAAACGCCACAAATGTTAAGGAATGTGAGTAAAATCTTTAAATAATTAAATTAAATAATTAATAACACTTTCATATGAAATTCTATTCATAAATTTATTCAAATTTGTTTGACATTTAATTAATTTAAATTTAGCAGTTATTGCGTCAGTTAAATTTAAAATTTGCAACGTTGTGGCTACAAAGGTCGCCTAACAGCCGTCTTAAATTAATCACATGGAATAATAAACATTTCGGAAGCTCTAAAAATCCCCAATTATATATAAATATATTAATACACATACGTATAGGTGTACAGATATACATAAGCGTGAAGTTATAATCAATATAGTCCAACACGCAGCTGATAAGGCTTATCAAAATACGCTACCTAATCAAGGAACAGAATATATACAAAAGTGTTGCATACTTTTGAGAGTTGAACTAAAAGCTTTTCAATTTCAGGTAAAGGCAAACCGTCTCCACTGAAGGTTGCTGTTCGCGACTGTGAGGAGCCACCGTGTGTCGTCTATAAAGGTCAAAATGCTGTCATGGATATTCAGTTTCTTGGCGGTAAGTGAATTACAGTTTGAACAACAATTAACTGAATAGCAATTAACCTTGATATTGTTTTTATTGATAGACCGTAACAACCTTTCGAATATAACAACCACAACGACAGCCAAAGTTTTTGGAATGAATCTGCCATATGATCTACCCGAGGAAGTCTCAAATGTGTGCGACAATCTGTTGTACGGTGCAATGTGTCCCATTGATAAGGACGAGGATGTTACATATCGATTCAATTTCTATGTTGATCCCGTGTTTCCCGAAATCACTGCTGATGTTACGGTTTCATTGACCGATGCTCAAGAAAATGTTATTAGCTGTTTCGTGTGCAGCTGTAAAATTCGCAAGGGACCCACTTCACTGCTCTTGGAAACGTCCGACCAAGAGAATGATCACATCGAAAACGAGGCATAATGTTGTGACCCATAGATCTACCCGACACGACACTTGTTGGCTGACTGATTTAAGTGATTTCTCGGTTCTCGTATTGTTGACTAATAAACTTCCAATTCCAAGAGATAACTGAGGTTTTTGTTTACTGGGGCTCTACGTCATTAAATTATTGATACCTTCCAGTGCACCGCCTAATCAACGTATTCCTAATCGGTCGTGATTAGATTTAAGTCGGTGACGTTGTGATTTGCACCTAAATGTGAAGAAATTAATAATTGCCTTGGTAGCCTAAATGCTAATAAAATCCATGATGATAATCATTTATTGACCGGCAGCAGGTTGTATGAATTGACCATATGGTCAAAAAATTTTTTGATTCGATTGTTGTTGATATAGCTACGATTTCTAAGTGCAAACCGACACTCGAAGAAATTAATCATATCTTATTTCATTTCAATCGTAAGTTTATAAATCAATAGTACTTAAGTTCAGAAATTTATTTTATAAAACCGTAGAGTTTAAAGATTATTTGTAACTGGGAGTTGAAATTTAAGGATATTTCAGTTTTGAGAAATTAAATTAAGTCTTCTAAAAATTCTTGGAAAATTTCCTACGTGTCTAGTGTAAGCCCGAACTTATCTAAAATACTCCATCATGTACATTTAGAGACATTTTTCTACTTAGATACTAAAAACACAAAGAAATATATTAGTGAATGAGTATACTTTAAAAACTGTTATATTAGAGATAGTTCCCTACAGTTTAAGAGTTGATTTAAGAAATGTGTACTAAGTAATATATCCGAATAATTTAAAGTACTTATTTATAGTTCAATAGATATCCAATACAGAAATAACTTAAATACAAATAAAATCTTTTATAATTATCCGGTTTGCCTCGATATCTTTCAGTGTACTCGTATGATGATTGTCATTCTCGGCTTCGCTCGGTGCATTTCCCATCGGCCAGGTAATATGCGAACGGTGTGCTAGGACCATATAGAAGCACTTGAATCTTATCAATATAAAGCTTATTACGTTTTGATTTATCATCTTAATTAACTTGAAACTAACGCATGTGGGGATCGCTGAGTTTTTATGAGCGTTTGTACTTAAAAGTAAATCTGAGGTAATTACATTTATAGCCTATATTGAAAATGAATAAATATTTATAAACTTCTTTAGCATTTAAGCAGCAAATTAAACTAAGACAAGCTAATTAGTAATAAATTTTATTTAAAAAAAATTAATTATATTTTGAATAAATTATCACAGTACAATATATGCTGTTATAAATGAGAATAGTTTTTTTTATATTGTTTTTTTTTTTAGTTAAGATAGTTTAACTCATAGACTTTCGTGGATCCAGATCCCTTCTTGACTTTGATATCACATATGAAACAGGTCGCCGTATCACGATCCTGATCAATCAGATAAATTTCAATTTTAACACCAATTTCGGGATATTCACCGACGGGAAAAATAAATAGATAGGTAACATCCTCCGTGGGATACAAGGGACAGTAGGCGCCAAACATGAGATTTGGACAGACAGCGGCAACATCGGCAGGCAGTTCATAGGGAATGGTTATAATTCCCAATGTTGTGGCCCAAACTTTGGCAGTCATATTTGTGATGAACTTGTCAACGGCAAAATCGATCTCAAAAACAACATTTGTTCCTTTTACTAAATCACATGGAGGAACCGTGCAGCCATGAACTCGCACCTCCAACGGAAAGGGTTTACCGCCGGAGCCTAAGCAGAGAAGTGAGTTAATTAAGTTACTTTGTAGATGGTTTTCTGAATAATATAACTTACATCGCCTGACATCTGTGGGGGGATTATTATCGCCACCCTGGATCCCATTTAAAAGAGAACCCAAGAGCAAAAAGCTGAGCCAGATTAGAGCGTTTTGTTGCATATTTTTGCAATAAACTTTCGTTAAGCGTTTGCTGAAATAATTAACCGAATTAATATGCTGACTTCGTTTATATAGCCGACACTCGAGATTTCATTGAGTGAGTTCCAACGGCATGATAATCTAATCAAATAAAGGTGATTTTTGATATGTGAGTGATATATGAGTGAAAAACTAATTGATCCAATGGGATAATTACATATTTTATTAAAGCTATTTATTATACAATTAATAAGTTTATAAGGCATATTGGTATTTTTGTTTTTATATTTAAAATCTGACAAGTTGTCTCTGTTGTCTGATACTCGTTGTCAGTAGAGCATTTAAATTCGACTCACAATTTCGCTTAGTATATTTACAATTCCGTGTAGTTTCTTAATTCGTTAAATAGATGGACTTTATGCGTTCACCCTTTAAGATTGATTTACCAAGATATATTTAAATTTATTCATTTAAAAATACAGTAAAATCAAAATCAGATATTAATTGAAAAGAGAGTAACTGGACTGGATTGGAAAATAGCACAAGTCGAATATAAGTAAGAGATTCTTACACAGAAAACAAAATCCGGGATATTTAGCCCGAATTCAATCCGAAACGATGTCAGAAGTGGGGTAATCTCGGATTTACTTAAACCAAGTATGAAATACATGATTTTTTCAATCCCGAATTCAATCCTGAAAATTCTTAAAACAAATCAAAAAAAAAAAAAGTTTTTTTTAACATTGTTTTTTAGTTTTTTTTTTTGAGTTTATTTTTAAACTTTTTTTATTTATTTATTTGTTTTTAACTTTGTAAACTTTTTTTTAAATTAATTTTTTTTTAATATTTTTTTTATTTTTTTTTTTTAATATATTTTTTTTTTAAACTTTTGTTTTAAACATTTTTTATTTATTGCTTTTTTTTTAAACATTTTTTTTTAATGAAGGGAATGTTTGACTGGGGGAATCGAACCCAGGTTTTTTTTAAACAGGTCGGCGACTCTAACCACTGAGCCACCAGACCAGTTGAAATGAGAGAGGCGGAGAGAGAATCAAGTAATTTGGGCTTATTTTCCATTATAATCCCGATTAGAGATGGGCGCGGGCCTCATTTTTCAAGCCCGGCCCGACCCGAGCCTGAAATTCCCGATGGAAAAAAGGCCCAAGCCCGCCCGATACTTTTGTTATAAAGCCCGAAACCCGCCCGAAAACCTGCAGATGTGGAAAATACCCTTTTACTACTGCCAGATTCAAATGAGCGCGTCGTACCAATAATTGAACTAGCTTATTTGATCATTCGTGAAATTTATCTTTCAAAAATGCAATAGATTTTGGTGTGTTCCGGGCTTTTGGGCTTTGAAATTAGGCCCGAGCCCGGCCCGGCCCGACGCGAAATGAGATTTTTCGGCCCGAACCCGACAATTTTGTAAAAGGCCCATGGGTCCCGAGGTCCGACCCGACCCGTGCCCATCTCTAATCCCGATATAGACTTGATTGTTCAGCTTAATCCTGAAAACATACTTAAAAAATGCAGGCTTAAATTAAGTATTTTAGGCTTGATTTTAGAACGGCTTTTTTTTTCTGTGTATGCATTATTTATTTTTACATATCCGCCACGCTCTGCACGACAACACTTTTTCTGCCTCCTCGCATTAACCACGAGCCAAACCAGACTAATTTTTCCTCAATCCACAACCTAATTATCTCCTGTCAAAATTCTTGTACTGTCATCTTCTATTCCTTGATCGTCTCCTATCTTAGGTTTATATGTTTTGGTCGACGGTGATTGCGCCAAAACAGGATTTTTTTTCCCGTTGGCGCAATGGCACTTTATTTTTCGATTTGGCTCTATTTTTCATCAGTTCAGAATTAGTTATTTTGTATAGTTTTAGGTTTAAGTACATATTTATTTTTATTTAATAACATAATCACTAAATTAAGATGACAATTTGAATATGTGTTATTGTTATTATGAATATTTTATATTAAATTAAATGCTAAAATAACATGAGCTGCAAAAAAAAGTTTTGGCTCTTTTTTTTTTTGTTTTTGGCTCAATCAGATATTTTTAAGTGGCAACCGTGGTTGCCTGCGGCCAATAGATGGCGCTAGTAATAGCTGTTGTGTATCGATATATTAGGGCCGACTATAACAATATTCCATGATGACCTGCTTGTGGCGCTAAATGTGTATATCGATAACTCCGATGCCATGTGGCGGCTTACCGATAGGCAGCGCCTACTATTGTAATCGACAGTTAATTTGAAGTGCCCTTAAAACAACTTCCGGTCAACTATTCGCAAAAGTTTGATTTATCGCCTTTGATCAGCTTTGCCGCCTGTAGCAATTTTACATTTAAAAAAATAATCACAATAATTGTATGGCCTCTAAGTAATCGTTGCGTATTGTTATACATTCTTATTAAGTTGCTGCATCAACACTTATCAGTCAAATTTTACGATATTTACTGACTTTGACTTAGCAAACGTGGACATGCAGATTACATTGTATTCTCATTATTATTGTTTTTCCTTTTTAGTCACATCTGCATTTAACTGTCGAAAGCCATCCGTTACGCGTATTTCGATAAACTCCTACAGCTTTGTCATCACTGGAAATTTTGGTATTTAATGTTCCCTCATTGCGGCAAAAGTTTCATTCACGGTATTACGCTGCTGGCGATATTGTGCTTTCCTTAAATTAAAGAAAATATTTATTAAAATATTATTTAAAAATGTTCCGTTCGGTTTTGCTGACTCTTGCGTGTCTGTGTGTTGTTGCAAATGCCACAAATGTTAAAGAATGTAAGTAAAATCGTTATACTGTATATATATTGTATATACATATATATATAATTAAATTATATATATATGAAATTCTTTTATTAAATTAGTATTATTTTTCAAAGTTTGTTAAAATAACTAGCTTATTTATATTAGTTGGACATTTAATTTTAGCAGTTATTGCGACTGTTAAATTTGAATTTGATACGCTGGTAGAATAATCACATCAAATAAGAATAATTTCGTTAGCTCTTAAAATTCGCAATAATATATGATTATATATTAATACATACACATACGTATAGGTATGCAGATATACATAAGCGTAGTTATAATCAAAATAGCCCAACACTCAGCTGATAAGGCTTATCAAAATACGCTACCAAATCAAGGAACAGAAAGATATACAAAAGTGTTGCATACTTTTGAGAGTTGAGCTAAAAGCTTTTCAATTTCAGGTAAAGGCAAACCGTCTCCACTGAAGGTTGCTGTTCGCGACTGTGAGGAGCCACCGTGTGTCGTCTATAAAGGTCAAAATGCTGTCATGGATATTACGTTTCTTGGCGGTAAGTGAATTACAGTTTGAACAACAATTAACTGAATAGCAATTAACCTTGATATTGTTTTTATTGATAGACCGCAACAACCTTTCGAATATGACAACCAAAACGACAGCCAAAGTTTTTGGCATGAATCTGCCCTATGAACTACCCGAGGATGTCTCAAATGTGTGCGATAATCTGTTGTACGGTGCAATGTGTCCCATTTATAAGGACGAGGATGTCACATATCGATTCAATTTCTATGTTGATCCCGTGTTTCCCGAAATCACTGCCGATGTTACGGTTTCATTGACCGATGCTCAAGAAAATGTTATCAGCTGTTTCGTTTGCAGCTGTAAAATCCGCAAGGGACCCACTTCACTGCTCTTGGAAACATCCGACCAAGAGAATGATCACATCGAAAACGAGGCATAATGTTGTGACCCACAGTTCTACCCGACACGACACTTGTTAGCTGACTGATCTAATTTATTTCTCGGCTGTCGCGTTGTTGATAAACTAATAAACTTGCATTTCCAAAAGATAACTGAGTTTTTTGTCTACTGGGGCTCTACGTCATTAAATTTTTGAAACCTTCCAGTGCACCGAATAATCAACGTCTTCATTATCGGGCGCGATTAGTTTTCAGTCGGTGACGTTGCGATTTGCACCCAAATGTGAAGTTGCCTGGGTAGCCTAAATGCTAATAAAATCTATGATGATAATCATTTATTGACCGGCAGCAGGTTGTATGAATTGACCATATGGTCAAAAATTTTTTTGATTCGATTGTTGTTGATATGGCTACGATTTCTAAGTGCAAGCCGACACTCGAAGAAATTAATCATAATTTATTTCATTTCAATCGTCAGTTTATAAATTAATAGTATTTAGGCTAATAAATGTATTTAATAAGATCGTAGACATAGCTTAAAGATTATTCGTAGCTGGGAGTTAAACTTTAAGGACATTTCATTTTTAAAAAATTTTTAAAGATACATATTCGTTTCACTGGCTTTTGTTAATGTATTTAAGGCTTTAAAAATTTCTTGTGAACTTTACATCTTGTCTAATGTAAGCCCAAACTTATCTAAAATACTCCACGATGGATATTTAGAGGCATTTTTTTCTACTTAGATAATAAAACAACAAAAAAATGTATTAACAAATTAACTTTTCAATGTACATGTAAATTTTATTCAACATGTAGCTTTAAATTTGACAATAAATTACAAACATTATACGTAAAATTTTGGACATTGAAAAAACGGGCTTAAGTAAGAAAGAACAGTATTTAAAGTATACTCTACCTCTACACTTTAAGAGAAGATTTAAGATATTTTCGTTAATATATCCGAATAAATTAATTCGTTTATAGTTCAATTTAGAAAAAATTATCATATATTGTCTCAGCTATGTTGCATAAAGATTTCAACTTTCTAGCTTTAACCGCTTGGCCCACACGATTCTCAGTCAGTAAGTCAGTCATGACAACGAGTTTTTTTCATATAGATATATCCGGTTTACCTTAATATCTTTCAGTGTACCCGTATAATGATTCTCATTCTCAATAATGCATATACTATGATAAGTTCTTCAATCATTCTTGGCTCGGTACATTCCCATCGGCCTTCAAAAAGGTGAGGTGTGAGGTGTAGTAACTGTGCTACCTGTGCGAACAGGTGTGCTACGGCCATATAGAAGCACTTGAACCTTATCAATACAAAGCTTATTACGTTTAGATTTATCATCTCAATTAACTTGAAACTGCCGCATGTGGGGATCGCCGAATTTTTATGATCGTTTGTACTTAAAATTAAATCTTAGGTGATTAGTTTTATAGCCTATATTGATGAGTTGTATAAATTCATGAATATTTATAGACTTTTTTGTCTGTTCAGCATCAAATTCTACTAAAACAATGTAATAAGTAATAAATTTTATTTGGAAAAAATTATATATTTTGAATAAATTATCACAGTACAATATATGCTGTTATAAATGAGAATAGTTCTGTTTTATATTGTTTTTTTTTTAGTTAAGATAATTTAACTCATAGACTTTCGTGGATCCAGATCCCTTCTTGACTTTGATATCACATATGAAACAGGTCGCCGTATCACGATCCTGATCAATCAGATAAATTTCAATTTTAACACCAATTTCGGGATATTCACCGACGGGAAAATTAAATAGATAGGTAACATCCTCCGTGGGATACAATGGACAATAGGCACCATACATGAGATTTGGACAGACAGCGGCTACATCGGCAGGCAGTTCATAGGGAATCGTGATAATTCCCAATGTTGTGGCCCAAACTTTGGTAGTCATATTTGTGATGAACTTGTCAACGGCAAAATCGATCTCAAAAACAGCATTTGTTCCTTTTACTATATCACATGGAGGAACCGTGCAGCCATGAACTCGCACCTCCAACGGAAAGGGTTTACCGCCGGAGCCTAAGCAAAGAAGTGAGTTAATTAAGTTACTTTGTAGATGGTTTTCTAAATAATATTACTTACAGCGCCTGACCTCTGTGGGGGGATTATTATCGGCACCCTGGATCCCATTTAAAAGAGAGCCCAAGAGCAAAAAGCTGAGCCAGATTAGAGCGTTCTGTTGCATATTTTTGCAATAAACTTTCGTTAAGCGTTTGCTGAAATAATTAACCGAATTAATATGCTGACTTCGTTTATATAGCCGACACTCGAGATTTCATTGAGTGAGTTCCGACGGCCTGATAATCTTATCAAATAAAGGTGGTTTCTGATTTGTTAACGTTGAATTTCACTAACAAGCATTTGAGTGAACAATATTAGTAATCCAATGGGATAATTACATATGTTATTAAAGCTATTAAATATTAAATAAGTTTATCAGGCATGTTGTATAACTTTAAAACAACATTTAACCTAACAGTTTACTACTCTAAAAAAATATATTACTAATAATCTATATATATAAAATACTATATATTTAGGCTAGTATACCATCCTCAAGATAACTTTAAACATCTTGTATTAGCTATAAAAATAATTCTTACTAAATTGATTTGCGTTACTGCTATTAAAGTTGTTCATACAGAAATACTTAAAATGCTCCGCGAATAATTCGTCAAATTGTTGTCTCAAATGTTTCAAGGAAATTTATCAAGCTCCAAGTGTTCTCACATGGGCTACGCCAAGTACAAAGCCAATGTGGAATAAATCCCTCAACAGACGAAAATCAAACTACCAGGCTTACCAATGACACAAAAAAATAAAAACAAAAATTTACTTCAGAATGTCGAAGATGAAATGCCCTCACATTATAATGAAAATAAAATGCAGAAATTTATTTTGGGAAAAAGTGAAATTTTTTATTAAATAAATATAACTTTTATCTATTATCTATATGTGTGTTACACATTTATACACATAATTATAGCATCCTACACTAGTGTATGAAAACCCCACAGAAACAGACATTTGAACTCCAGTGAAAGCCATTGTCAGTGAAACTTCAAAAACGAAGAAAATAAAATGCAGAAAAAAGAGACTAAAAGTAAGCTGATAAATATAATTTTGCCGCAACTCAGTGAAAATTTTCCAAAGGTAAGTGCACGAGTGTAGCATCAAATGTTTGTCCTTCAAAATCAATGATATTAGATAGGAAAAACATAAATTGGCTAAAACTTTTTAAACTACCCTCGCATGTTTTTTTTTTCTTGGTTGAATGTGGCGTTGCGGGTGGTGGGTTGGCATGTGGCATGTGGGCAGCGCAGCATGAGATTTCTGCCTACCATATATGCTTTTGAAATCGCTCAACTTGTCCATCCTCCCTCACTCTGCTGTTTCTCTTGCGCCTTGATCCTTGCTCCTTGTCCCTTTGGCAGCTGCCAGCGTCCTGCTCGACACTAAGATGTCACATGCTGCACTGTTGTAATTGTTGTGGCATTATTTGATATGTCAAAGCAATGCCAAAATCCTATACAAAATCTCCTTGCCCATCTCATGTGTGTGTAGTATATCACCTTCAAAGCTTTTAGCTTCTTATTTTTGCCAATGGAACCACAATATTTGATTAATATCATTGGCCTCGCATTGATTTTTGCCTTGCGATATTCTATTTTCAGCTCCATCTAATGCAATTATCTGAACCGGAAAATCTAAGCACTGAGCTTCCAATTGGAGACGGAGAGGGAGACGGAACCCAAGCGGCATACTTTCACAGGCGAATTACTTACCCCATTTCCGTTTGCACTTTTCGTCGAGTACATCTTTTTTTCTTTTCTTTTTTTTTTGCATATTCCCAAATGTATTTACATGGCTCTTTTTGCCATTTTTGCGATGCGACTTTTCGAAATCAATAATACCAAGCCAGAGTTTCAGAGTGTGTTTCTTTTTATCTCTCCCTCTTTCTCTTCTTTTCTTAAATATTGATATGCTTAAATTTTCTTTGTATTTCGGATTAACATATCAGCATGTGAGAGAAGAGATTAGTAATAGTTATGAACATGAATTAATCTCCTGAGAAAATTATATACCTTAAGTAGAATAAATGTTTGGCTCTGAAGAAAAATTAATTACATTAATTATAATTATATTTAATTTTTTTATATTTCATCAATATTTTAATTTTTAGACAGTGGAAATGTAATCTCAATTTTGTTTGCCTAAAAAGATTATATTTAAAGTGTAGCATATTTTTGTGCGTCAACAATAATTTTATTTTCTCTTACTCATAACTTGGCTAGTTATATTGGTATGATAAGTACTGAAAGCGTTTTAAAATATTTCAGAAATATAAGAAATATTATAATACAAGACAATTATCTTTAATTATAAAGTCGATTGAGTTATGTATTGCACATATTTGTCTGCTATTCAACCTAAAGGAACGCACCGATCTTTTAAAACTAAATAAAATATTTATTACAATAAAGAGGACCTTAAAAAAATATATTAATTTATTTTTATTTTATTTGAAAATTTTTGTAAAACTATTAGAAAACAAAAGTAAATTTTTGAATAAAAGATAAAAATACTACTGTGGGCAAAAAGTATCGGGAATTTTAAATTTAAAAAATTTTGGGATTCCAATTGGAACAAATGTTTGTACTTTTAGGTTGGCACTACTATCATTAACATCTGTGCAAAATTATACGTTAAAATATTCATTAGTGTTTAAAGCTACGATTAGTTTGGTACGACGCCAAATGTGCATTTGGCGATTTTGGTGCCAAAAAACGGTCAATTTCATCGAAAAAAGCCCCGCGTAGAAGTGAGTGAAACAATGTTTTCTGACTACCAGGACAAGATAAAACGCATTATTACGGGCGATGAGACTTGGATCTACGCTTACGACATGGAAATTACCGATCAATCGAGCGAATATCGGCTAAAGGTGAGCCGAGACCGAAAAAATCGCGTCAAATTTGCTCAAAAATCAAGGTCATGTTGACAGTTTATTTGGATTATCGTGTTGTAGTTCATTATAAATTCCTTCCGACCGACCAAACTGTCAACAAGGAATATTGTTTGAGAGATTTGCGTCGTTTGCGCGAAGCTATGCGTAAAAAGACGCCAGAACTATGGGCTGACAACTCATGGTTCTTGCAACACGATAATGCGCCCTCTCATACTGCCCCTGTTCTTCGTGACCATTTTGCCAAAAACTCGACCAAAATTTTCCCACAGCTACCTTTTTCGCCTGATTTATCTTCGTGTGACCTCTGGCTATTTTCTAAGCTCAAAAGACCACTCCGAGGATACCGTTTCGAGTCGATTGAGGAGATTCAACCAAAATCGCCAATTGCACTTTTGGCGTCGTACAAAACTAATCGTAGCTTAAACACTAATGAATATTTTAACGTATAATTTTGCACAGATGTTAGTGATAGTAGTGCCAACCTAAAAGTAAAAACATTTGTTCCAATTGGAATCCCAAAATTTTTTAAATTTAAAATTCCCGATACTTTTTGCCCACAGTAGTATGTATTGATTAAAATCTAAAATATTCTTAAATAAAAAAGAGTTAATAAATACATTTAGATTGAAGACCATACATTTAGATTGAAAAGAGTTTAAAATAATAACATTAATTCATATCAGATAAATATTGAGTAACTTTCTCCAATTCAACACGAAGACATTGGAAATTAAAGCCAACATGCAGCCTTCGTTTATGAAAACAAACCCAATTAATTTGTCAAATCAAAGCTGACAACAAAAATGCCAGCGTCAGAGCCGAGCGATTTGTCACACCAAGTCGAGTCGAGTCGAGCCCTAGGCGCGTCACTAGCTGCCATCTGACCTCTGACCTCAAACCAGTTGGCCAGCCAACTGTCAACTCAATCGACGCCAATCGCCGCTGTCCAAAGCATTTCAATGTGTCTGTGTCTGTTTTAACACGTAATTTAATAGCCGGCATTGTGTCTCAATTAGGCGACAATTTGATTTTCGTGTTGTTAATTTTTCATTAAAAGTTTACAAGCATATTTGATGACATGGTCGTGTGTTGTCAATTAATAAAGGAATTTTCGAATGTCACGCCTAATTGTGTCACAACTGTCAGACGGCCCGACCCAATGATACCCTGTCCAACAGGTGAGTGAAGCAACCCCTTTCAGAATTCGATTCTTTGGGGTAGATTTCTGTAATAGTTTTTCGAGTGCATTCAACTGTTTGTGTTTTAACAATCTTAATACACAGCTGGTTTTCCTATGGCTTTCCTGTGGTTTTCCTTTTGGTCAGTTGACCAACTGCCCTTGAGCTGAAGTTTTACGCTTTCGCTTGCAATTTTCACCTGGCTCTGCGTACTTTTCCGCCTTGACGCACACTTTGATATTTAGATTGTTCCGGCAATTTGCATATGCTGTCATGCAAAAATTATTAAATTTTTTTCCAAGAGCACTAATTAATTTGCCAATCCCCCCGACGCCCTTGCGTCCTTTGTCAGCCGTGCTGTAATTAAATGAATGCAAAATTCATGTTTCCCGAAATCAAAAGAACATGCGTTTCGACAAGTTCTCTGCTGTCGAGCAATTTTAACTTTTGCTCAGAAAAGCTCACGTGTTGGCATTCAATGTCCTCGTCTCCGTCCTCGTCCTTCGTCCTGGCAACGCAATTTTGCCAACCTGAAAAATGCACAAATATTTTCTTGTTGCCAGCCTGCGAAAGGTTTTGCTTTATTTGCATAAATATGCCAAACTCGGCATACACAATTAAGTTTTTACTTTGTGATTTTTACGTACTCACAGTAAGAGTACTTAATTTGGGTGCTTAACTCTTTCCTTGCTCTCTCTGCAGCCTTTAGTTCCAATTGCCCCCTTAAGGCATATGTACATACTTGTATTTCGTTTTTCAAAAGAAATTTTAAATTCTACATTTCTATGTTGTTAAGTTTCCGCGGAAAAGGCCTTGAATGTTGAGGAACTTAATGAGGAAATTATAGTACACACAGCTGGGAATTATTTCCAAAAGGAACAGAATAGAAGGTATCATTAATTCTAGGAGCAAAACACATTCATATAAGGTCTAGTCGGGATCAATGTGATGTTGAAGGAGTTTCTCCTTTGTTTGTTGTAAAGAAATATTTTTATTGAATATGGTAAGGAATTCAGAAGAAATAGCCTTAATAAAGCATTAAAGAAACCGTTGGTAACTTTAACTTATATGGCTTTAAAACTTTTGTGATACTAAATTAATGATTTTCAAACCAGTTAATAAAATTTTTAAATTTAAATGTAATATTGACATATTTATACAACTGTCAAACTCTTTATACTCTTAAATTGACTGAATCGACAACCTTCTTCCAAAATATATTTAATTTTCATTGGCTTACAAACTAATTAAGAAAATGTAAATTATAATAATTGTCCAAGCACTTGAGTACTCAAAAATCCACTCTTCTTATAGAGGGCAGGCCATGGCAATCATTTAGGCATTTTAATAAGCTAGACATAAACATTTAAAAAACAATTTTCGAAAACAAGTAAATCAACTTACTTAACCCTCAATCTCTTTCAATCTGTGGAAAATCGCGTTGCTAATTTGCATATAAAACAGTTGAAATTTATCAAAAAATATGAAAATCTGAAAATATTGATGAAATTTGGGCACAAGTGGCTGCTGCTGAGGGCTAGAAAGGCAAGAATAAAAAAACTTCACCCCTTAACAAATGTTGTTGTTGTTGTTGCTGCTGCTGTTTTTGGGTGGTGATGTTGTTGCTCTTGTAAAGTCAAGTGGGTGTAAGAAATTGTATAAAACTTGTTTCAAATTGGCTATGCATATAAATTGATGTTAATGTGACGTCGAGAGCAGGCAGCAAAATATACAAATACAAGTACATACATAGCTCAGCAGCAGCTGAAACTTAAGGACACTGTGCACAGTGTGTTTGCTTTGGGGTTGCTGAACAACAGCCTAGAAGTATGCAATAAAATTGGAGAGCTGTTGTCACTAGGCCAAGTCAAAACATTGCTAATCGTTTTGCTAATTTTATTATCGCCACTGATGATAAGCAAAAACATCGAGTCCCAATGCACTTAAACAGCCCCGAGACCAATAGACCAACAGGTGTTTCAGGTGTTTGGGTTCATCATCATCGGAAACGGAGCAAGTAAGTTCATCTGCACCTACTGCTATCTTTTTGCGTTTCTTTTGGGTGTAGAAGTACTCTGAGTACCACTTAAGAGCTAGCAGGTGTTTAAATTGTTCTTTAAATAATACTTGCATTTTGTAAACAGTGCTCTGATTATTAAGATAGTTTATGAATATTAAGGCACATGCGTTAGTTACTATAGCTACTAATATTATTTCTGCTACTATTGTTGCTACTTTTACAACATTACTACTTTTGCTGCTACTTAAGGAAAAGTGAAAGTATTTACTACTTTTAGTGCTAGTAGATTTATTACTAGTACGTTTTCTAAGACTTTCTTTTAGTATTACTACTACTTTTTGCTACTACTTTTTATTCAGCTGTTGCAAAAATTACTACTATTACTATATTAAGATTTATTTACTCCTAGTAACTTTTCGATTTGTACTTGATTTCCTACTGCCTTCTACTTACATATATTATTTACTAATACAAAGACTACTACTATTACTTCTACTACTAACACTGCTACTTCCACTACACTAGACTTTGACTTACTATGAATCATTAGTTATGACTAATACCACTTTTGAGTTCTATTCCCATCACTATTATCTGTTAAACACTTAAAAAATCTGATTTATATTTCTTTAGAGGGCATATTTATTCATCTAAGGAAAATTCCAATTTCACTTTTTTCAAATCATGTTTAACTCTATTATCTGAACTTTGATTAACAATAAGTTCACAACGAACTAAGAACAGACACTCAACGTGTATTAGCCAAATTTTGGCAACAGATAAGGCATAACATAAGCAGTTAAGGTAATAAAAAATGGCTTCTAACGACAGCGATTAGATTGGATTGCAAGTGCAAACGAACTAAAGTAGGGATTGTTGGGTATAAAAGGCATCGATTACTGGCCAATGGAATTACAACTCAAACAGCTTCTGAAGAGAACAGTTTAAAGTAACTAAAAAGAAATTCAAGAAAAATTCAAAATATTTTAAAAAGATGTCTATCAATCAAATGTGCGTGTATTTTTGCCTAATCTTGGCTCTAAGTTTGACTTTGGCGAGAGCAGACACACCAGTCAGACAATGTGAGTAAACTAATGGAACACCCTGACTTCTAATGGATTACTAATGAATGCAATTATTAATAGGTGCCAATGAAAACAATCCCCTGCCCTTGATGGTGCAAATTGATGAGTGCAATGAGCTGCCCTGTGATTTGTGGAAGGGCATTGAGTCCAAAATTGCCATACAGTTTGTAGCCAGTAAGTAAATTTTATGAAGAAATAAAGTGTATAGTTTTTAATCAATTTATTATTTTTGATTTAGCACGCAATTCGATGCGTCACCTGACGGCCAGAGTGCATCTGACCTCGTTGGGCGTGACAATACCCTATGAATTGGATGCCAAGAGGAGTGATGTTTGCGACAATCTGTTGCATGGCGCCTACTGTCCCCTGGATGCTGGCGAGGATGTCACCTATAGACTTTTGTTGGCAGTGGCCAGCAATCAGCCGGAGGTGCCAACACGTCTCCAAGTGACACTACACGATGCGGAAAAGGCGGATCAAGTGGTTGCCTGCTTCTTGGCCGATACGCGGGTCAAGAAGCCCAGTTCCAACTAAAACAAATACTCAATTATGTTTGTAATTAATTTAAGCATAGTTGTATCAAACATTGTATCAATCTCTGGGCATTTGTTGATGCCAATTAATAGCAACTAAGCAGCTAAACTTTAAGCCAAACCAACAAAACACTATTAGCCATTATGAATAAATAATTAAGACAAACATTATGAATAATGTAGTTGAACATGTGAGTTAATTACCAAACAGCGCCCACACACATTTAAGCCGCCTAAGCCAGCTACCACACATGCCACATGCCTCATACCTCATGCCACACCCACCGACTCAACGAGCTGCACTGAATCGGCTTAATTAAATGACGCAGAAAATTACGCAACACCTGTGAACACAACTCACAAACAGCAGGTGAACATCACTGAGCGGCTTGATAAACTGACTGACTGACTGATTGACGGACTAACTGACTGAATGACTGACTGATTGAAGGTTGGTTTCTCTGCTCTCTATTGAGGTGTTGACGCTGCGTGCGGTTTTTCATAAATTTTCAACTTTTCATCACAAAACCATTTGCCATTTCCACAATTTACACGCACATTTCACCCACGCTTTGATTGAGATGGTGTTGGTGTTGTTGTTGATGTTGATGTTGTTGGTGGTGCTGTTGCTGTTGCTGCTGTGGTTGCGCCTCTGCGCTGTGGTTATGGCTTCCTTCCTGTCATTTGGCAAAGCAACGCTAATTGGCTTTTCAACACTTTAGACCTTCCTGACAGACTAGCACTTTTTTTTTTTATATGATGAATATATGTATATGTATGTACTTGTATATATAGTTGCTTTGACTAATGAATGAGCCCTGATTGAGCACATATCCGTCGGTTAGCTAATTGAGTCGTCGACTAGGTGGTGACATATTTCATTACAAGTGCGAGCAGTTTACAAATTGGTTACAAACTAGAAGTACATTTAACATAAACCTTAATGATGCATAAATGCAACACAGGCCAAGAGAGCAGGTTTTTAAGTTAAGGAAGTAACTATATTTTAAAATTCCTAATTTTTTTTAATACTAAACTCTGAGAATTAGAACAACACTAAACTTATTTTGGACTTAGGAATTAAAATTGTAATTCACACTTTAAGTTTAATTAAATTTAGCATTTAATAAAATAACATATTTTAAAATACAACCAATTGCGTAAGTTCCTAATGAAACCCCTCAAAAATCTATACCTTTTGGTAATTTTCAAAAAATTCTACTTCCAACATTTTTTAAATACTATTTCCACTATCGGATCGACTTTAAACACTGAGAATTAGAATAACACTAAACTTATTTTGAACTATTGAACGACTTTTTTTGTAATTCGCACTTTAAATGTAATTAAATTTTGCATTTAATAATATAACATATTTAAAAATACAGTGTATAGTTTTATCAACCAACTGCGTAATTCAAAATTAAATGATGCATATTAAATAAAGTCTACAATTAATCGAAGCAACAGCCCATAACCATAACTTTTGGTAACTTTTTTGAATATTTCCCATAATGAAATCATTCTAGAATGAAGCAACTTTTAGTTTTGTGTCTCTTGGCGCACTTACAGCTACAAAACTGTCAGGTTTCCCCGGAGGACACTGATGACTCGAGACCCATAGTATATATTATAAAATAAAATATTAATTTAAATAGACTAAAATAATTCATTACAGCCCACGGTGGAGGTGGAACGCATCAAAATCCATGGAGAGCGAAAGTATGTAATCGTGGGAAGCAGAATTCACAATAATCGCACTCAGTTTGATGTCTACATAAAGGTGATTCGAGAGCTGGGCAGTAACAATCTGGTAATGAACAGCAATATGCGTGCAAAATTCGAGGGAAAAAATGATTTCAAGAGGATCTTTGAGATGAAACGATTGGATTTTTGTGGCTGGTTAACCGAATACAAGGAGAACTTTTTCCTGCGAGCTTTCTTCAAGAAAAGCATGGAAATCAGCGATATTATAGTGTGTCCCATTCGAGTGGGCAACTATTCGCTGACCAATGTCAATATGGCTGATAATGTGTATCCACAGAATCTGGTGCCTGGCAATTACAAGTATTTCGTGGAGATTGTCGAGATCACCGGGGAAGTACCCAAAGTATTCGCATTGCAGGTGACCACAAAAATATATATTAAATCAAAATGAGAAAAGTGAGAGATGGAGTGAGTTTTTCTTTATGTCACACTCACACACACACATGTGAAATGTGAAATGCTCAACAAAGGATACGTAATTACAGCAAGGGCATCGACATCGAGTGCTGTCCCCGAGGTCACCCCCCGTCGTCCTTCGGCTGCCCTGTAAGCGGATTCCCAATGGTAAATTTGTCGCAGAAAACTGTACAGAATTCATACAGCGCGCTCACAGTTCTGCGCGCCGAGTTCATGTAAAACCCTCATTCGCTTTTATACATGCGTGGCCAAAATTCTCTGTAGGAAATTTAGAAAACCGCGCGGCAGACTCCGCTACGAACTCGAACGTTTTAGTGAGTTCTTCGCAGGGCTCTGCTGCATACTTTTCTGTATGCGAAATTCTGCTGTATAAAAATTCTAGTTGGAATTCTGGCTGGTTCTAGTACGAAATCTGGTTGGAATTCTTATTGAATACCCCACCCCTAAAAAGCGGCAAATCTGCACGGCAGTAAAAATATAATATGTTTATACATATTTTTAATTAATAATTTTATTTAAACATTGATTTACATTATTTATTACATTCTTACAGTAACTTAAACTAATTTAGATATATAAGAACACTGAAAAGAAAGAAAAATCAAACAATAATAACAAATATGGTATTTTATGTGTTTTGCATTTTACTTACCTGGCTTGTGTGTATATACAAAATAGTAGCACTGCCGAATGTGGTAGACTGTAATATATTAATTGAGTTTTATTTGTAAATTATATTAACATATGCAATAAATATATTTAACTTACCGCTTCACTTATGTTGTTTACGCAACTCGAGCTGACACTTAACTAAAACGCAAAAGAAAAACTGCAAGAAATACACACAAAAAGGGTTGCAACCCATACAAAATGTAGCTGATCGATTTTTTTTGTACACTGCAATAACTGCTACAAAACCCTATGACAACCCTACAAAAGTGAATACAAACAAAGAAACAAAAAAAAAATCCAAGCAGCGTTCTCTGCAGCAGAACGCAATGTCAAACTCAAGCAAACGAGCGAACAGCTCAGAAACAATTCTGTGCAGCGTTCTCTGCAGCTGAACGCAGTGTCAAACTCACTAAAACGTTCGAGTTCGTAGCGGACTTTGTTGCAGGGAACTTTTACCACGACGCAAACGATTCTAAGCAGCGTCTTGTACAACCAAACACTACGAGAAACTCAAGCAAACGAGCGAACTCATAGCGGAATTCGCTGCGGGGATTTCACATTTAGAGACGATCGATTCTGACTACAGAGCGCGCTAATGAAAGTTTGCAGAATCAGGGATGTGCAACTTAAATCTGAAGCGTTCTGTACAGCGGCCGTATAGAATTCGTTCACCACATGACTGAATTCCCGGCTGGGTTGTTACCTTTATTTCTTCTTCCTCATGTGTATTTTTTTTATTTTCTGTTCGAGCGCACACTTTTCCGCATTTAATTTTCCATTGTGCGTCATACTCGAACGCTTTTCCCTCGTCGCACATATTGAAAATCGTTTAAGGCGACCGAGTGCAGCGTCCGATTATTGTGATTATCTCTGACTATCGCGTGTTTTTGTTCGCTTCTTGCATTTTCCAACTCCCGCGGGACATTTGCGGTATTATAGAAGCCATATGTGCGCATTGTTACCACAATTTTCTTATGTCATTTGTCTATAATTAATAGAAAAACAATATGCTCAATGGGTAATCAATAAGCGAAGCCAAATATGATAGAAATAAGTGGATAATGCTTCAAAGCTTTAGATGAAAATTCTTTCCCCCTTATGATAATCTCTTTTGAAAAATAATATTTGCAAGTTCTGAGCGTGAAATACAGCTTTTATAATATTTGTTTTCTAATAAATATAGGCAACTTATTTAGTTTTCTTTAAAATTTTTTTTAAATTCCATGAGTTGATCATTAAACATTTTACAAACAATCTTTATTTATTTTATACTCCAGTTATTTATTAAAAAAAAAAATTATTGACGTAAGCATTTTCTAAATTAACATCAAAATTAAAAACAAAAATGTATACAAATGTGCAAAACATAAAATTTCCCTACTACCCTCCTTAAAATGTATACTCAATAATATTTTCAAATCTCTCGCTGTTTTATAAGCCACTAAAACCATTCCAACCCATTTAGTTTCAGTGTAACCTGATACTTTAATGGATATCTAACCATTTTCACAGTTAATTAAAATCCCTAATGCGGTTTACCTTCGCTTTTTATGTTATGCTTTCTATATAAAGGGGTGGCCGAAAGGTCGCACCCCGATTTCAAAGCTTCTTTAACGCACAATAAAATCATTTCGCAAATTCAATTTGCCAAAAAAAAATAAAATAATGTGAATATAAAGAGCAAATGAAAATTCAAATGGAAAAATAAAAAGTCCCAGACAACAGTAAATTCCTGCAAGTTGCGAGTCCAAGGATTTCGTATTCTTCCCCATCTTTTTTTTTTATGTGAAGTGCGAATGCCTGCTATCAAGTGTCGCACTTATGTGTGACCTTTGCAAATTCAATTTGTCACCTTTTTATCTATAAACATTTTCTATTAGCTTTCAATTTCTTTGGCCTAAACATTGGAATAGCTGAGTGCAACGGGGAGAATTTGTCAATTTGGTTGAGCTTTATTTTGAGGGGATGGTCAATTACCTTTGAGTATGTGATGTCAATAGCATAGCCTATTTTTAGAAATATTTGGAAAACCAATGAAGTTAGGTAAACTGTTAGAAATCTAATTATAATAATAATTATATAAATATAAGATATTATTGAAAAATAAAATAATAAAATACATAAAATAAAAATAAATTTT
Organism: Drosophila subquinaria; assembly: GCA_037043405.1. Lineage (NCBI taxonomy): Eukaryota > Metazoa > Arthropoda > Insecta > Diptera > Drosophilidae > Drosophila > Drosophila subquinaria. Next base: position 163,625 of record JBAMBL010000712.1, read on the forward strand.
TGAACTTTAAAATTCGCGTTGTAAGCTGTCAAAATTATGATTTTTCAGTCTATTTTTTCACAATTGTTTAAGATTTAAATTTAATACACAAAATCGACTGTCATAGAAATGCCTACAGGGTATTTACCAGTCGATAGAGTCAACTTTAAGCTCCGGAATGCTATCATATACGACTAAATTGAATCAATCAAAATTGATTTTGCTTGCTACAAAAAGTCGTCCAGCATTTCAAATTGAAAAGCATAAATATGAAAATGAAAAATTCAAATAGAAATTGTGTTCCACGCAGTTGGCCAAGAGAAAAACTGCCTGACTGGCGTCAGTTGGTAATTTTTTGTTGGTAGTGCCTTGGCTCAAGAAGCTTTTGGTAATTAAAAAGGCGTTGAGCTAGGCAATTAAACACACGAACTCAGCGAGGACACAGCTCGGAGCACAAGTAGTACACTAAAATAACGCAATGTTGCGTAATTCAGTTTCACAGTTTTGTAATTAAACGCATTTGCATAAGAATTGCATACGACGATAGCAAAGCCTCAGGCATACTTCCATGCAACTCTAATTAAAACTAGCCCCTGAAAAAACGAAAAAATTAAAAAATAACTATCCCCACGACAATTAACTCTGACTTCAGCTCAGTCCCCATTCTTCATCTCCAACTGGGCCTCCACTAAAGGTCATCAACGTGGTCAAATGGAAAATGCCAGCGACTTGACGTTAGCTCTATTGCAATATCGTTTTGTTTTCTGTGTTGCCCACAGGAAGTTTCTAATGTGCGGAAGTATGGCGACAGCTTAAATCAAATTGTTGATTTACAGGCTGTTACAGAAAAGATAGAAAAGTATCTGAGCGCCAAAATAAGTGAGTTAAATGACAAGATTTTTTTGTATAGTAAGAAATTAAAACTCATTTTCTTTTCCATAACTTTGTCAATACTTGTTTAACCATTAAGTTTATTCTTCACTAAATTTTACCTTATTTGAAAAAATTAACTTGTGCCAACAGCTTCAACTTTTTCCGTACCTAACCCTTGACACTTTTGCAAAAACGTCAAACTCCCATAACTTTTATAAAACTTTACCGATTTACTTTCGGATTGTTCTATAATTTCTTCATTCTGCATCAACATTTTATTCATTTCAAAAAATTAACTACTTTTCCAACACTTTTCCCTTTTGTTATATTTACCCCTTGACCCTTTTTCAATAATTTTAAAATTCAATTTGAAATTTTTCTATATTTTTTTTTTCAACATCTAGACATTTAATTTTTTAAGAAATCGATACCTTTTTTTGATAGAAATCAAACTCAAAGTGAAGAGTCAGCTGCGATACCTATAATATGTGGGAATATTCCCAATATTTGCAATCCAATGAAGCGAATCTTTAAGATCTTATCAACATAATCGATATGTACTCCGCACTTGCCTCATTGCACTTTATTCGCGTGCTTAGCTAATCTATTTGAATCTGTTGAATCCCCGACAAATAAACATATCGTAAATACATGTTCAAATATCATAATATCATATGATCCTAATTAAGAGCCCATTACTCACCCCTGTAAAGTAAACAGATATGATACGATGTGCAACCAAAATAAAAACCGCAAGTCAACGAAGCAACCCTCTAATAAGTAGTGGGTAAGGGTGCTGCGATTGCTATACAGATATTGGGGGAGATTCGAGGGAGTTGCGGTTTTGATTGCGACGCGTGTAATTTGACACTTGAGCATGTGCAGAGAGCACAGCGACAACCTGAGCAATTAGGCCAACAAAATCAACATCGACAAGCGCTGAAGGCATGCAAATGAGTGAACACTGTTAACAGGGCTAATTACAGTGTGGCCCAAGTGTCAGGAACAGGCAACTAACAAGGCTATCAATAACGTCTTATAAAAGCCGCAGCTATGTTAATGAGACGCATCCTTCGTCCTCGTCTTCGTCTCTGAAGAACCGACAATTAGCTGGCGCTAAAGGAAACCACAAAGTGAAACTTTATGTTTACCTGCGTTATAGAAAGAGAGAGAAAAAGTGTGAGAGGGATTGAGAAAGGCGGCTGCTAAAGGTAAAGTTGTCTAGAAAAATGTCTTAAAAAAAAAACGTAGCTGAAATCTTAATGGTCAACTTTTGTTGTCAGTTTTTTATTTTGAGCCCCAACTTTGTTAGCTCGCAGAGCATCACAAAAAATTTCATAATTACATTCCTGTTAATTAGGCGTCCTTGTGCTGAAGGCTGCGCTCGGCAATTATTAATTTAAATTTTTTTTTTAGATTTTTTTTGTACGCAGTTCAAATTAAGCTGAAAGTTAAAGCATAAATATTCTACAAAATACGTTTAATTTATTTTAAAATATAGTTTATGCATATATTTATTTAACGCAATCGAATTAAATAAAAATATATTTTACTTGTATCACTAATTTAATTAATATTGTTAATTTTTGCTGAAATGTTATGATAGCGACTTGAATACCAAATATTTAGTTACTTATTATTAACAAAATTAATTTTCTCTATAATTTTTTTAAGATTTTAAAATACATGAATTTAAGAATTAATGACGATTTACTTAAATGCAATTAATACATATTAATACATTGTTAAATGCAATATTGCAGAACTATTAAAAATCCTTTAATAGATCTGTAATTTAATTTGGTTAATTAAATTATTTTTTTAAGCTGTAAGTTTTATTATCTCCCCGCAAAAGTTAAGCAGATGAACAATTTTTAAATGCCTTAAATATATACATATTTAATTTATTAATATGTATTGAATTGAGTTTATTAATTGCAATTCAGTTGAAAGTAAAAGCAGAGCCTTTAAAATGCCACAAATTTATATTTAAAATGAAACCGTAACTGCCGCCATTTTGAAATCGCCGGATGCGTCATTAATAATGCTCGAAAAAGGAAAGCCGCAAAAAAGGAATCCTTCGGTTCTTAAAATATCTACACAATGAGGGAAAAATAAGAAAAGCTGAAGCTGACGCTGTAGCTGATGCTGAAGCAGAAACATCAATGACACAAGCTCCATTTTCCCACCCCCTTTGGATGCCTCCTTCCTGCCACCCTCCTGCCACACACTCACTCCCTACCTGCCTCCCTCTCTCGTTCTAGCCCTCGGATACGTAAGCGGAAGAAACTCCAATGCATTGCATTGAAATTCTTCATTTGCAATTCAATGACATTCCGTTTCGTGCTGTGACAAATCCTTTAGCTGTGTGGGCGTGGCATTCAACGCGCTCAAATTCTGCTCTGTCCAATGAGCGTTGCGACGCAACAGATGACGCCAGCGTGCAGCGCCCCCTGGCGTTGAAAATGTACCAACTGTAGGCGTGGCGACGCATGCGCCCTCTATCGTGTGGGAGTCAAAGACGGTTGCTGAGTGCGCGAAACGGGAGGGGGATGGTGAACGAGGGGGGGTGAGGACGTTGACAAGTCCCGCAATGCGACTGAGAGCGAATCCAATGCTTGCATGCGAGGATTCCACAGCAATGTGCGAGCGAGAACCTCAACCTGTCGCACAGATGCCAATAACTCATCCCAGGCCCAAGGGTGGATGTGTGTGTGTGTGTGTGTGGATGGGTGATGATGGTGGTGGGTGGTGATGGGTGGTGGCTGATTTCATGACTATTGCCTGCCTTGTGCAGGCTTTCATTGGCTTCGCATTCAAACCCAATTTTCGTTGGCATTGCGACAGGTGACCCAACAACGGCGCTGCCGAAGTACTCTTTTCAGTTCAGTTCTGTTCAGTTCAGTTGAGTTCGACGGGCGCAACAGGAAAGTTGCGTGTAACGGTAAATGTGAAAAGCGTGTGCGGATTCCAAGGTGAAAATCTATTGCATATTTAAAGGCGCTTACTGCTCCGCAGTTGTTCCCTAAGCAAAGTAATTTCAAAGTGTATTCATTATTGAAAGTCAATTAAAAAAAAGATTAAAAATTAAAAAATTGAATCATCGCAACGAAAGAATAATGTTTAATGATTAAATAATTAAAACATTTACAATTAACAATAAGGTTGATAAACTTTGTGAATGTGTGTTATTTTTGACTGAAAAAAAAAAAAAAAAATTTTAAAATTTAAAAAAAAAAATTTAATAAAATGATTGTTAGAAAAATATTACTCACGATTGTTATAACGTTCTTAGACAAAATTAAATAACATAGCTTGAAAAATAAAACACAATTAAACATGAGGATTTAACGAATAAAGTTTCCATTGTGACAAATAAAACCGAGTATATAATTTGTAACATCATTAATATTCTCATTCATAAATATATGGAAAAAACGTTGATTTTGAGTTAACTTAAAATGATTTGTAGACGTTTTGAGACTTTTTACAGCATTTGAATAATTTTATTTGTTATATGCCTCTCATACATACCGAAAAGCTATCCGATATTAATCAAAATTTTTGAGGATATACATTAGAGTGCATCTATTTGTATGGGCCCGAAAAAAAACAAAAAATACAAGTTCAATGTCGATAAAAATTTCCTTTGGGCCAAAATTATATTAAATTCTAAATAATTTTTTAAAATATATCTGGACATAATCGAATCGCGAAATCGTTCTTCCGTGGACGAAAATCATGTCTAAAGGACAATTGGTCCTTTGATTCTAGTTAATTTTTAAAGTCCTGGTCCTTACAAGAGTATGGACACCAGATTTGTTAGGATCGGTCAATAGACACACAAGATATACATTTTTCAACTTAAAAGCGCGGCCAGAAATTCATTTTAGAACTATGGTTTCTTGGTGAAAATATCTTAGAATTGACCATAGATTACGAAAATGGGTAACCCTTTTTGTGAAAAGAATCGATGCACTCTAATATATATATTTGCCAATTCTAAGTACACAATTTGTATCTGAACAACAAAGATGTTCATATCGCCTGACAGTATATAAAATCCAGAAATTTTGTATTATTGTGCAACATTTTAGCGTAAACTAAATTTTTTAATATCCGATGAGAAAAAGATAGTCCAAAAAAAAAAATAGAGTTTTATTTATTTTTTAAAAAATTACCTTAAACAATAAGCAGTTTAAAATTCTATTAGATGGGTTCTGTATAAAATATTAATGAAAATAAAATTATTTAATTTCACAGAAAAAACAACTTAAGACATACATTTCTAAGGACAAAGCAAATTAAAAAGAACAAATTCAATAAATTAAAGACAGACTTTAATCAAAAAAGAAGTTCGAAGGTCGGCGGACCTTGATTCACCTCAAGAATGTTGAACATGAATCAACTGCCGCCGTCGCAGTCGCAGTCGCCGTCGCAGTCGTTGGCACACCCACAACAAGTACATTACGCCGAGTGCCGCCCATTACCGGCAATCAACGAGACATTTGCACAATTTAGTCAACATCGCTCGTCAATTTCGCTGCTGTCCCCATTGGATTTATCGTTGAGAACGACAGCGAATATAGTTCCAATAACGCCACCATCGACACCGTCGCCACCGAGGAAACGTCAAAGATTAATGTCCGAGGAGAATTATTTGTGGCGGCCGCATATGGCGACGTTGCCGTTACCGACAATGCCACATGCTGCACTGGTCATGCAACCACCAGTAGCAGTAGCAGCAGCAACCACAAGTTATTTTCATCATCAACAGCAACAGCAGCAACATCATCATCAACAACAGCAACCAGCTCAATTGGGGAGCAACTGTTATGGCTTGAGGGGATTCGAGGGGTTGGCGTCCTATGATAAAAGTAATTTTCACGTTGCTGCAACGTTGAAAAGTAGCTTTGAGCAAATTCCGGCAAGTCAATCGAGTGTGGCAAGAATGACGGACAGCATTTATGTTGAAGATGAGACAATTGTGTTGACCGAGGACGAGGATGAAACAGTTGTCAGTTCCCATGACTACAATGACTATGCCACGGACACGGAGAACGACAACGACAACGATAATGATAACGATGATAATGAACACGATAATGATAACGATGATAATGATAATGATACAATACAAGTCAACGATGATGATGATGATGAAGTTGAAATCGCAGTCGAGTCGCCAGAACAAGATGAAGATGAGGAGGAAGTATTTGTGGACATTTTGAGCAACGACGATGATGAGTTGCCCGTGCAGCAGCCAAATCCCTCGGAAAGATTGGAGACCAAGGCTCTAAAGCGCAATGATCTGCTCTATGCGGATGAGCAACTGCATCATCAGGCGGTCGATGGTTTGGCCAAACTCTTTGATCGCGATTTCGGGTCAACAAACAAAGAATCCTCCACTGCGGAAATCATAACTGTCGAGGAGTCACCACAATCCGAGAAAGTCTACATGGATTTGAGTGGAAATTCAAGGGAAACGTCACCCCCTCACCTACCCCCACCACCACCGCCACCGCCACCGCCTCCGCATTCACCGCCACTGCGCAAACAGAAGACGGAACGTAAGCGAACCAAGTTGAGAAAACATTCGGCCATCGATGAGGAGACAATTAGTCCCGTGTCCGGCACCATCATCCGCAAGCTGCGGGACGATGAGGAGCTGGTGGTGCGCAAAGGTGACATTGATCCGGCTTTCAATGTGGTCGAAATCACCGAGGAGGCCAAGGCCATCTTGGCCAGCATCGATAATAAGATTGGCGATTATTTGTGCCAGCTTTGTCGCACCGTCTACGACGATGCCTTCATGCTCGCCCAGCATCGTTGTCCGCGCATCGTTCACATCGAATACAAGTGCTCCGAGTGTGAAAAGGTGATACACCAAATAATTCAATTATTTTAAAGAATTCCATTCCATTTATTAAAAAGAAAATTTAGCTAAAATTAATTTAATTTACATTTTTTATTTAAAAAAAACTGCAATTTTAAATTAATTTTTATTAATGAAAAAATTCCATTAACTAATCAACTTTTTATTATTTTTCTTAAAGACACTAAATAAAAATCATACTTTCCATACAGAAAATACTTTCCATTTTTAGCATTTAGTGATATGCATTTATTCACTTTGAATTTAGACTAAGTGTTTGAAAATTATCCTTTTTCACCTTATTGGACTTAAACTCATCACCTCAAAGTAATATCAATCCGCTGAATATCGCCAAAATGATATTAAAGCAGGTTTTAAGAAATTCGATTCCGACAAATTTAATCGAAAGTGATATTCAGAACAGGCCTTTATATCTGAAAGTTAGTTTAAAATTGTATAACATAGTATTTAACTTCAAAGATTTGTTTCATAGTTTTTTAATAACTAAATAATTATTTGGTTAATTTTAGTTACTAAAAGAAAATTAGACTTTTTAAATTAAATAAAAATAACTACTTTTATAACAATAATTCAATAGATTGACAGTTGCGGAAATTCTTAGTTTGGAAGTTTTCGTCTAAAATATGAGTATCGAACCAATAACTCTTATAGATATAGGAAACATCTTGATTGTAGGACAACTTACGAGTATTTTTGTACGATAATTTTTAAATGTCTTTTTATCAGCGTATTTTAGGATGTTTGAATGAAAATGTAATTTTATATATTTAAATCCAATCCAAATAAGATTAAAAATTGTGTTTTAGAATAGAAATTAAAGACAAACATTTTTACTTTCCTGGGCAGTCCAGGAGGATTTTTTAAAAAGTTCAATTCAAATATTTCGTATTTACTTTCGCATCTTAAATCTTTTTTCTTTTGTTCAGCTGCTTCTTTTCCAGAATCTTTTATACTAAATTCGACTTCTAACTTTTCTATTCAGTCGTTTTAAATTTTAGAGCATACAAAGAAAATGTATATGGTTTTCACTGAGTGTCATTGACTTCCCTAAGCTATTTGAGCTCCAGCTAATTACAGCTTTTATTTGCAGGTCTTCAACTGTCCGGCGAATTTGGCGTCACATCGCCGCTGGCACAAGCCCAAGTCGGAGATGCAGGCCGGCAAGAAGCGACAGAGCAGCAGCAATGAAGCCTCCGGCAATGGCGCAGAGTCCAACAAAGCAAGCGGAGATGATGCAAGCGATGGCATTTATCCTTGCCAGCAATGCGGCAAGACCTTTCGACGGTAAGTTCCATCTGCGACTCCAGTCTGTTCTCAGTTTTAATTGGTGGCTTTGACAGCTATGCCTACCTTAAGAAGCATCAGGCCTCACATCAAATGCTGGACAATCTCAAGAGCATGGAGCTCTTCAATGCCCAGCAACAACAGCAACAGCAACAACAGCAACATCCACAGACGCAACCACAGGCAGCAGCAAGTGGTGCAGCCTATGTCCTGCCACGCCCACCACATTGCGGACTTTATCCCACTGGGACGCCCAAGAATTATGCAACTGCACAGCGCTTTCCGGGCTTCCCCTTTCAGCCCTTCGATCAGCGACGCTTCTACTCGCTGGGCGAGCTGTATCTGTCGCAGCAGCTGGAACGCTCCTCGGCCTTTCAATACGTGCACGCCAATCATCTGAGGCAGCTGTCCAATGTGGCACACACCATGTTGCCGCCGCTGCCCGTCAAATGACCCAGTTCCCAGGTGCTGCGTCCTGTGCCGCGCATCGCATCCACAGTCACAGCCACAGCCACATCCACGGCCACATCCACTTCATCCACGTCGTCTTCGGCTGCTTTGGAGGTTCCGCCTCCTGTTAACTGGATGCTTCCCTTGCCGACGGCAGCTGCAAACGCTGCGGCAACCGCTGCGGTGGCGCCACCGGAGACTGTTGGTGGCAGTGTTGTTGGTGTTTAACTTGATTAGACGTTTAATAGAATTCAATAAAATATACTAGTTCAAGTTTACATTATCCTAAAAAGATAAGCGATTTTAAGTGGGTGCAACGGGGCGGATGAATGTTAAATAAAGGTAAGAAGAAATTATAAAGATAGATATATGAATGTATAGACACAGATACGTATATAAATATCAGAGCATTACCATTGCCTTTTAATTATATTGGAAAATTAGTGTTAATGAAATTTCACTAGCATTGAAAAAAGTAGTGCTAATGAACAATTTTATTTTTTATAGTTGAAAATAAAAAGTAATACAAATTTTCTATTTGGTTGATGAATATTGTTGGGAATAAATTTACAAGATTTTTAGAAATTTATTGCTAACAATATATTTAAAATTTTTTAATGCCAAGAAGAAAAATTTGTATTTGTTTTTAATTTAGCTATATTATTTTTATTAGCACTGCTTTTATCAGTGCAAATGAAATGTCAAATGCATTAGTAACGTAGTGAATAAATAAAGAGAGAGACAAATTTTGAGATATCTTGTTATTTATAGACAAATTAAACAATTTTTGGTTCAAGACGCATTTTTAAAACAATACTTCAGCTTGAGACAAAAATCTTAATAGAAAAATGTCTTGATAAGGAAAAATACTTAAAAATAAGAAAATATATTGATTTTAAGAGGATTTATTTTTATTTTGTTTTGTTTTTTATTGAATTTTCACTTAGTGTTGGCTTCTTAAAAAGTCTTCTTTTTTATCAGTGTTAGATTACAAAATGCTAGTAAAATTCTCTAAACTATAGCTGATTACCAAAGGAATTCATTCCCAGAGCATATGACAAGGCCTGAGCCAGGTAGGTTTCTTCGTGGACACCATAGAAAAGTAGACTCTTGGGACCTGCAAACAAAGAGAGTTGAAGAATTGAACTGATCCTAAGAGATACTTTACTCACCCTGTGCAAAGAGCAGACTCTCCGAGGACATTTGCTGCATCCTCATCTGCAGTTGCAGCCCAGACTCCTCGAAAGTCTCATCCAAAGTGCTTATTGTCTCCGTTTCTCCGCTGACATCGCGACTGGGACTCAGATAGTTGCCATTGGTGAGCAGCACGAGGGTCAGCGCATCCTTTTGACCCATCAAATTAGCGAGTGTTTCATTGAGTAACTTCATCTCCCGAATTGCATTCATATCTGGCTTTACAAAATGCTCCCAAATCAAGAGATGTCCCAGACCTGGACGCTTCAGCACCTCCAGCGTTTTATTGAGCATCAGTTGCAATGTAGGCGCTTGAGGATTCCCACTGAGATCCCCGTTGGCAAGTACACCCAGCAAATAGTCCAAATTGGTGGCATTTAACGAACTGAGCTCCTTCTCATGCTGCACCAGCTCGAATCTCTGGCGAGGCTTCAACTTTGATTTCTGATTTCTCCAATCGCGTAACAAATTGCGACCAGTTCTGGCGCGGCACAGCAGCTCATCCAATGGATCCCATGTGTATGTTGGAACTTTGGCGGTTAGTAATTGTCTTCCGCCGCCTAGGACGACATTCAAAGCTTGTCCCGTTTCGCCAGTGACCAATTGTTGAGCCACATCCTCGCAGCCCGCCTCGAGGTTGCCCAAGGGCATCAATCCATCGCACTCCCAGCTCGTCTCAGCCACGTTGGCAAACAGAGCTGCTCCAGTTGCTCCCGTTATCCTTTGATTGGTCACGAATCCTGTGCGCAGACCCGCAAGTTGAGCCTGTCGCAGGACACTGTGGAGTTGATCCAATCGACTGCAGTTTCTGGACAAGCTTTGGGTGGCTTTCAAGGGGACTCCCGACCAGAATGTTCGGGAAATTCGCGACATATCGCAGGGTGAATTGTAACTACAACTGTTTTTGATCCTCGCCATATGCGGAAACTGATCCCAGATGAAGTGTGTGTGTTCCTTGGTGCTGTTTTCCTTGTGGAAACGAGCTGCCGCCAATGCTCGACCATCGATTCCATTGACCAAGAGAACCAAGACATTCCTTGGCTGACTCTGTGTGGAGTAAACTCTCATTGCCTGTTGCAACTCCTCGATTCCCTTGTCGTACCAAAGTTTCTGCTCCGGCGACACCTGATCCTTCCAGTAATCCACATCGGACAGATTGACCACCTCGTGCTCCACCTCATAACGGATTGTGATGCCAATGCAAATCAGCGATATGAACACGGCCAACAACACGGATCCGGCCACAATAAACAACTGCGTCGACTTTAAGCGCAACTGAAAACAAAACTGTTTCCATCTTCGAGTTGTTGCCATATTCAGATCTTCCAGTCTGCTTCGATCCCGAGTTACTTCTCAACTGCGCCATGGAAATTTCACATCCAAAATACGATAGATAGAACTTATCTCAAGATACTATTCTCTACTCTCTATCCACATTTCAGATAAGATTTGTTAACTGTTTGAAGTTTTTACTGCTACAATATGCATTGTTGTAGTGTTGTAATTAGTTAGCAAATGTGATGAATAATTTATTAGTTAATTGCCCTATAAACAATTGCAACCACACTGCACGAAATTACACTTCATTTGATCAAAACTTAGAGTAGCATTTCATAAGAGAAGAAAGTTATCAATTTGAAATATTCTTTGGCAACATTTTATAAATGCTCGACTAGCAGATACCCTGTTGACAGGTTATTGTTTACAAAAATGTAATAAAGTCGTTGTGAAATTATCTTGTAATTTAAAGTGTTTTTTATTTTTAACTCTTTTTACTAACTTCATTTGTGTGGTTTTTACGTGGTATGTATAACCCAAGTCTGAAATCAATTACGACCCGAATGTACGACCTGCATAAATATTTATTAGAACATTTTAGCTGCTGTCTTCTTGTTTGTATATTTGTATACCCTTAACACCTCTAAATACAGGGTATTCAAAAAACGGAACAACATTTTTTTAATGAATTTCACTACTTATTTTATTTTTTAAAATCCTAGAAAAGGTGCATTATTTTTTAAAATTTGTAATACATTGTACAATTTTAGACTAACGTTCTCGACTAACAGATACCCTATACCCAGCAAATAATTCTCCATATTTGAAATTACTTTTTAAATTATTCCTCTTGGTCAATATTACAATATTTATTGTTCTAAGTATTGTATAAGTAGTTTTCAGGGTATGCACAATAAGCTTACAACATATTAATAAAAGTTCCCAACTACCTTTCTATTAATCCAACATTTCAATGATAATGTTAACATACCCTCCTAACATCTGGGTAAGGGGTATAACAAACAATTTTCAGCAATATTACAATTGTTATTTAATTATTACTTTATTTTATAATTTACAGGGTATGCTTAGCCAGTCTTGGATTTCTTACTCTGCATAATTCTCGCATTCTTATTACAAGTAAATAAATTATTAAACACACATTTGCAGACAGTCAATATGCCCATTACACATCTGAGTACAGGGTATAACAAGCATATTGCAGCCACATATTAATATGCTTTAATTACAGTATTAGAAATTCTTAAATGGCAAATTACTACCTATAATTAGCCCAATTATTTTTGTCAGTGTATGGAATGAAACAATGGAAATTCCGATTTCAATTTTAGCTCTGGCTTTTGGCTTTGAAGGGTCAACGACGTCACTGTTTTGGTAATTAACTATTGCACACTTTCATGTGGGACGCCACAACTGTTTGATTGTGTGGGCGTGTAGCAAATACCACAACCACAAGCACACACTCACACACACACACAAAGACACGCATTGACAATAAGTCTAATTGCAGCCACAGAGAGAGAGACACAAACTATTCGCTTATGAATTTTCAATTAAACGCATCGAGCAAATGGTTTTCATACATTTGCCGTTATGCGATTGGGGGAGGAGGGGGTAAAACTCTGTTTGTTGCAATTACCAGTTGTTAACCTGCAACGCCCTTACACCACCTTCCCCTCATTCAATTGTTAGCCATCATTGCGACGCTTTGAAGTTACGTCGCATTGACATGTGGTCAGTTTTCCCTGACAAAGCAAAGCTTGTCACAAATGTCACACAGTAAAAAATGTGACATGCCACTTGCAACATTTGATTATCAATTTGTCAAGTTTTATCTACTATCCTCCATGTTGCAACTGACAGGTCTGCGTAAGCAATGCCAATAATACCTACAAGTAGTTACGCCCACGGAAGTGACCTTTCTGTCTAAATTATTTTAAAATAGCAATTTACCCATCATGCTGTGAGTTCTTCCCTTACGCATTGTGCGTGTGGCATGAAAAGAGAGTGGCACTGTGTAGTGAGTGAGTGTAGTAGCAGTCACACTTGCTTGGTTTGTGCATTGGCTAAGCTTTCCATCAGAGCTTTTTTTCGTTGCGGTTAGCGCCATCTATTGAATTTTAGTGCAATCACAATCAACAGGCAAAAGCTTGGATTGCAAATTCATAAAATACATACAAATTTATGAAAATAGCCAATGACACTTTTTGTATGAAAAGGAGGAAAAAGGGGTTAAAATAGTAATTTTTTGCAGTTTTCAAAAAATTATAAAAAATACTAGAGAAGAGATTTTTGAAAAATTGTTTTTGTTGTCACTATTAGAATTGTTTAAGGAATTTTTTTGCATCAAACAATTTTTTTAAAAAAATCGAGGAAAAAAGTTTTTAAATTGACATACATATTTTAATTCAAAATTTTCAATGGGTTAAGGCCCTATTCTCCTTCAACTTGCTGTTTTTGGACCTTTTTTGAAAAAATTCTCATTTGAAAACGCAAAAAGATATTTGAATTTTGTTTTTTTTATTGAAATGAAAGAAAATAAATAATTTTTTTGCCTCGACACGAGGGGTGTTCAAAAAGTAATGAGACTTCAAAGTTGGGGGTTGAAAAAAAAGGTGTCGTCATGGCGGCCACGATTCCGGGTCTCCGGAGCGTCGGAAATGAAAAAAACGGGGTTATAATCAGTATAGATGTAATTCTGGCCCGTAGTAAAATAAAAATTTTGCGATTTTTTTTGACAAAATGGCGGCCACTTGAAATTGACAAATCGATTTAGACCCATTTTTTTGTAGTTTAGTGTAAAAAAAAAATAGTAAAAAAAATCGAAATCGGGCCAGAATGGTGACAATTCTACGTCGATTAAACTTTGTTTCATCCAAATCGGTTCAGTAGAACTGGCGGAATCGTGGCCGCCAGCTCGAAAAACGTGGTTTCGAGATAAACGCGTTCAAAGTTTTGACTCCACGTGCATTAACATTAACATTGCTGGACAAAAAAGGCCATAACTCCTAAAGTACTTCGAATTTCAAAAAACCCTTTAGGGTTATATTCTTAAATGTCCAAGCTATAAAAAAATGCAAAAAAAAAAAGTCTAAAAAAATTTTTTGCTGAAAGAGAATAGGGCCTTAAGGAAAGTTTTGTATTATTCAAACGGAATTGAAATGACTTTTCCATTGATGCCAAAATGTACATGAAATAACGATTAGATTGAACTTTAAATTTTGTCAAAATAAATATGCCGTCTAGTGTAGTTAGATAGGTGACCGCAGCTTTGTTGGCTCAAGCAAGGAAAAGAGAGGGGAACGTCAAAAGCACTGAGCAAAATTGAAAGTAGTTTAATTAAATATAGGTAAATGCGAAATTAATTAAAGATGTAAAGATATTATTGAGAATAAGTAAAATTTCAGGGAAAATTCCAGCAGGACTCCCTAGGGAATTCCCTAGGGAAAACTCCAGCAGAACTTACTATTCCCTAGGTAAAACTCCAGCAGGACTGCCTCTGGAATTCCCCAGGGAAAGCTCCATCAAGACTCCCTAGGGAATTCCATATTGAAAACTCCAGCAGGACTCCCTAGGGAATTTCGTAGTGAAAACTACAGCAGGACTCCCTAGTAAAAACTCCAGCAGGACTCTCTAGGAAATTTTCAGTGGTGGATTTTCAGCGGTGAATTTTCCGCTGTGAATTTTCAATGGTGAATTTTCAGTGGTGAATGCATATAATTTCTGTCACTGCCTCTGTTTTAATTGTCTGGCCACCCTTGAAAATTAGATTTTTTTCTTAAAAGAGATTGCACATTATTGAAGCATATGTTGATTAGTTATGTGCTGCAAACATGGTAAGTGAATGCGCAAGGATGTCGAGGAGACAATTAGTGTCGAGTGGTCATCAAGTTGAGTTGAACATGCTGCTTGACGAGATGTGCAATCGCAATGTGGGAGGGAGACAAACGCATGTGGTCACCACCGACCACCGACCGAGTGTGGGGTGCGTGGTGAGAGAGGAAAAGCTGGTCAAAGCTCTCCTGCAGCTCAACAGCTGGGTACGCCAATGCGCGCCCAAGGATGCGAAATGCCATCGCGTGGGAGAAACAAAGAGAGGAACGTGTGAGGTGGAACGCAAGAAACCAGAGTGCAACAACAATTATGTATAAAAGGGAGAGCAAATAATAGAGAGGAGGTGGAAGGTATGTGTGCGCATTTGGGTGTGTGTGTGGGTGCTGAGTGCAATTGGGCGGTTCCCAGATACTGAGTTGGTTCTCTGCTTCTCCTCTTTAGTGACCTTGTCCGCTAAGCACAAAAAAAACAACAACAAAAAGCACAAGAAGAGAGAAAAACTTAAATTTTGCAACGTCATGTGCATTGCGTGGCGCCTGCTCAACATTTAATTTGCTCAATTTGGCATATGGCTAAGGAATTTAGAAGAAATTTATGAATGCTTTTAATAATTTATACCTTTCCTAATTAATTGCGAGAAATTAGAAAAATACTTGCAAATTTGTGTAATACAATTTTTAAATAAACTGCAACGCAGTTTGATTTTTCGTGCGGGGGCCCTATGTGTGTGTGTGAGTGTGTGTGTGTAATCGCATTCTATCAAACATTTAAATATATGCATATAAATATATGTAAACAAATGGTAGGCAGAGGCGTAGCACAAAGGGGACAACCCGACCACAAACCAAACAACTAACAAATTTGCACTTTTACGAGCTTTGTCGAATTCCCCCCTTCCCCGCTCATCATGCGGTCACTAATGCTTTTTTTGTTTTTTTTTTTGCTGCTGTTGTTTTGAACGCTAAGTAATTATGGCATTGGCGCCATAATAGAAAAAACTATAAAATTGAAAACAAAAAAAAAATAAATTCAACAAAAATCAAAACAATTATTGGCATTATATAAAGTAGTTAATTTATTTATATGAGAATAGGTATTTAAAGCATACATATGTATGTACATACATACATATGTACATATAAATTTAAATGACATGCAGTGTAATTTTCATGCCCGATTGCACTTCATTCTCATTTGACAGTTTGAGATCAGCTTTATATAACTTATGAAGTAAACGCGATATTATAAATACATATCTACATATATATTATATACATAAGTTTGTATGTACGTGTGTATTTAAATTGAGGTAGTTCTGAGTGCAGTGAAAAACTTGTTTTTACCATTTGTGAAATGCGATTAGATTAGATAGCATTCAGAATTTAAAAAAATGATTAGATACGCCTGCATTTGAATAGAATTCGATGAGGTGAACTGATGTACAGTATATATCAATATTTATATTCCAGCTTAAGTCCACTTTCTTTTTATTATAAGATGCACAATCTTTGGTTTGTGGCAAACACATTTCATGATCATAAAACGAAATTAATAATGTGCTGAGCAAAATCAACCCGCAGGAGGGTTAAGTAGTGCCAAGAAGCTGCAAGTTATTGATTATAAGTTCGTCTATGTACGGCACACAGACACCTATGCACACACATACTGTATGCACTGTTCTGTGTATACACACTGTATCTGCCCATGTTCCCAGCAGAACTTTCCAGAATGCGGTTCGCCAGAGCAACATCAACAATGACAAAGTAGGAAATAAAGTATTCCTAGAAACACTTGACTTTCTGGGTGGTTTATATTTGAAAAAAATTATTTAATTCTACGTTTTTCTTAATATTAGTTTATTATTCTTATAAGAAGCGATTGGACTTTGGTAATACGCCTTTTTTTGTTTTTGTTTGAGCACACAAATTAGAAAAATTCTAAATTCGAAGCTTACTAAATGTTAAAATCCATAAAATGTTTAAGTTAAAACTTCAGAAAAGTTTGAATCAGTGAAGTTTAAATAAAGATCAGAATAAAATTACACAATTTTTTTATTTAAAACTTACAAGATAAATAAAGTTGAAAATTCTACAGCTTTTTTCCTACTTTTGTCTGAAAAGGGAAGTTTGTAGGCAACACATTTAGAATGCATTAATGTTCGACTGGGAAGTGTACAATTTCTGTGCTATTGCAAATACAGTTGACAACTGACGACAGCGACGCACTAATACAAACTAACAGCACTGTGCTTTCGTGTGTCTGTGTGTGTGTATGTGTATTCCCATACTAATGCATTTTGATACTGGCCTTGAACGTGAATTGCATTTGCGCGAAAAATCTGATGAGAGAGGGCCGCGTGCAAGCGAGCAAGCAAATGCGAGAGCGACTGAGACAGATAGGGGCAGAGACTGAGAGAGAGAGAGGAATCACAAGAAACTTTTGCCAAAGCAAAATGTTGAAAGTACATATGTATGTATGTACATACACAAGTACAAGCACAGAACCCTAGCTGAAAACGGGCTGCAACGTTGCTCACTTGCACTCACACTCTCTCTCGCTCGCCCTTCCTTTTGCTGTAGCTATCTTGCTCTCACACATAAGCAAACGTATGTACATCGCATTGCCCAACTAAATATTCAAAGCAGTCTCAAGGTTATCGCACACATATACACTTATTGCACACACCATATACATACATACTATGTACATTCATATGTACTATGTACACACAAGCAAATTTTTCTTGCACTCTTCTACGTGCTCTCCTTTTGCATTTTTATTTATTTTTTTTTTTTGGTAACCAAAAAGCTCAAAACTTTCCAACTGCATTTCTCAGAGATGGGGACGGACATAGATTCCCCTTTACTTACATATGTATGTATGTACATAGTTTATGCCTCCTGCCCCTCTGCCAAAAATAAACGTTGAAAATTTACTTTTACTGTTTACATTTCTATCTGTATTTTTTATTGTTTTGTCATTTCACAATTCGCATCACAGACGCCGCTGTGGGCGTTCAAACGGGTGCAGTGGAACGTATGTATGTAGTATATAAATTTTTTTTTTATATGGAACCTATCGCCATTACTTTTGAGTCGTATGTGCGTGTGTGTGTGTTTGTGTGAGCGAATCTTTGATTATTGATTCGTAATAGTAAAACCTTTTAAGTGCCTTCATAAATGGGTTTTATGTGCAAACAGTGAGGGGAAAGAGTATTGCCACAGTGTATATGCATTCATACAAACAAATGTATCTGATGACCTATTTACGAGCACTAAATGCAATTGCTTCATATGAAATCACGATTAAATGAAAATCTCAGGCAATTACAAAGAATCGACTGTAAAGTCAGTATACCACAGCTTAAGGAAATGCCCTTTGGCTGAATTTGACGCAAGTGGGAGGTAGATAAAAGTCAGTGGGCAGAGGAATTGTAGAAATTCATACTCAACACAGATACACACGCATTCTTGCACTAAATGTCAAAGTTGAGACAAAGAAAGACAAACAACAATCCAATTTCAAGCAAAAAGAGAGATAAATGAAAGCGAAATGAATATCATTTGATTATCCAGCGCAGAAATATTATTAAATGTAATAAAATGCACATATAAATAATATACTCGCACATATGTTTGTCTACAGATTGAAATGTCAGCATTGCATAAAATGCGCCCCTCAACAAGAGTCCCGTCACCCCGCTCTGCACTTGCGAATGCGAAACATGAAAGGGAAATTTCTGGCACATATTTTAAATGTCGACTGCAGACAACGAGTCGCACGATGATTCATCAGAACAGGCAGCTCAACTTCAACAGAGAGAGAGAGAGAGAGTGTGTGTGCGAGAGTGTGCTTATAAGCATTTGCTCTCTCGAATGTGCGATTTTATAGTCATATAAGGCACAAATACAAGCACATCTTCGCACAAACCGACCGCCCCCATGCTAGAGCGGCAGCTGCAGCGAAAGCTTTTTTAAAATCGTTGTACCAAATGCACATTTCTCTCATATGCTCTCCCTCTCTTGTTCTCTTTATTTTGGCGTTGCGCTCTCGCTAAGTTTCAATTTTCGTTCAGTTCGCTAGAAGAAGCACCGTTTCATTCCAATGTGTTTCACACAAACACACACATACACGCACATACAGGCACAGAGCGACAGTGCCAATCCTTGTAGCCTTTATTTCAAGTTCACTGTCAAGGTCACCTACTCTTGTCATGCGCTGCATTGGCGTGTTGCGGGGCAAGTAAGGGCCTGATTTGCAGCAGCTTCGTGGCAGCCTCAGCTAAGTATTTGTACCCTACAGTGGTTGCAATATGTATGCATCCCCTCTCACCAATCCCTGCGCTCGCAATACACTCTCTATTATTTCACTTTTCTCAACGAATACAGAATTTATAATAGATGTACGTCTAGTTAGTGTACATACATATTTAGGTGCACTATATATAGTACTCACTGTATGTGTTTTTGCTGCTGTCAAGCATTTTGCGCTGAGCCAAGTTTTTTCGATTTCATCTGCCCTTTCTCACCTCTGAATGGCTTTCAGTTTTAGTTTTGTTTTGTTTGTATACAGAATAATATTTATGCCAATTTTGTATAGTAAACAAATATTTTTGACCAAATTTTTGTTTACCCAGAAATATTCACGGGGCTTTTTTTTTGTGCACAGGGCGTATACTTATTTTAATGTGACATTTTAATTAACTTGATGATGAAAGTTTCCGGCTTTAAAAGCTAAGGAGTAAGCAGGCAGTAACAGTGACTCAAAGCAAACAACTGACACACGTCTGAGCTTTGTATATGCATACATATGTATGTATATTTGTGTGTAGTGTATAAAGTTCACGTATACGTAATATTTAAGTTATCCAGCAAGAAAATCCAAGTTACAAATTTAAAAATAAGGCATGATAAGAGATGAAAAACTTCAAGCAGATTTCTGAGCTTTATGTTTAAAAACAGTCAATTTTACAGTAATATGAGGTCAGAGTTTTTTTTTAAAGGGCTGCAACAAAAATTTAGCTTTAGAAAAGCAAAATATATATGTATGTCAAGTGCATGGAAAGAGAAGGGAAACATTCAGGCATGTGGGATTTTGTCTTCACGAGTAAATTAAATTTTACAATATTACGGAATTTGAGAAATGGCAATCAGATTAATCACAAAAAAGTATAAATTTACTTTTATTTTACTAAATTATATGTAGAACAATTGCTGCTGGGATGCTGAAGTGCACATCTGCAGCTGCTGTTTTTAGCAGTAGCTGCTATATATGGAAGTATATGCCTGTGTATGTGTACTCACATGAGTACCTATGTATGTTTGTATACATGCATCTGAATTCCCTTTATAAAGACAGCGCTGCGCATGACATAAGAAAACGGCGCACGAAAAGCAGCAGCAAAGCAAGTGTTTAAAGGCGAGGAGGGCAAGCAATATCATCTGTTGCACATAGTTCGCATACAGGTGCAGATACATATACAGATACAAATATAGATACAGATACTGCTACAGATATAGTCAGTTTTCTAGATGCAAGCGTTGCAGTTGTAGCATTTAATTAAATTAAACAATTAAACAAACAGGCCAGAGAGCGTCTCGCACACATATACAATGTATATTATGCATCCATGTGTGTGTTAAATTTTATATACAAACATATGTACCGTTCTATGTACAACCCCAAACAAATTCAATTAAGACATTCAAACAGGGGGCAAAGGGCAACGGCGTTCGAAAATTGCAACACACGCACATTTATCAGTGGAAAGCGCCTACAACTTACGGCATGTATGTCTGTATACATACAGTGAGTCTGGTAATTGTATTGACACAATATAAAAATTATAATTAATTAAAATATATCCCCTTTCCATAAAAGACAAGTTCAGACAACTTTTAAATTTGTGATATGTAAGAGTTGTGGGTCAAATTAGCTGTCAGCCACTGTATGTGTGAATGTAAAGACAATTGTTGTTGTTGTTGTTGCTGTGTTGCATTTAGACAGTAAATGCGCTAATTATATACAATTTGCAAACACAGCAACCTGGTTAGCCCAGTCCCAGACCCAGAACACGAAAACAACAACAAATATACATACGTACTAAAGGTAGATATATACTAATATCCAAGTACATAAGTATGCGTGTGTGCTTATACATACATATAAGTAAGGCGCGGTCAGGGTAGACTGCACAAACTAAATGCAGTGGGCGGTAGATCAGCAACGCCTTTTGCACTGGTATTGGTGAGTGAGAGAAGCAGGAGGAGCAGCTTCCTTTATATTATATACATCGCATGTACTTTCAAATGCATGTTAGTGTGCGTGTGTGTTCATGTGCTTACTCTTCAGCTCTTGTTCGCTCTTGCATTTCGCTTTATTGCATAACATCCTTGAACTTGAACCGAGGCTGAGCTGAGAGCCGAGCTTTGAGTCGCTTGGCTGCTCTGCTCGCCTGGTTTGCTTTTGGCACTGGCTGCGCTTCGGCTGACTCAGCGACACACACACACACACATGTGTCGTGTATGTGTTTGTGTATATTCACATGCATCTGACCACAACCCCACAGCTGCAGTCGTCCACACATAAATTCACCTCGTCGCCATTCGGCTCAACTACAACGACAACGAAAGCGACGTCGAAGTCGCCAACGCCGACTACGACGTTTGGCCTGTGTCTCTATCGTTTTCTGCTGTGCTTGGCATTGAACGCGCGACAAGCGAGCAGCGAACATCACCATTCCCCAGCAATAATAGCCCAAAACAAGAAAGAGAAATCAGTGTCCGCAGGAACAACCTGAAGTAAACCAAGAACAATACAGAATTGCAATATTTTATTATTTTAAATGACATCAACGAAGAACATCGAAATTAAATTGATATTCAAATGGAAACTAAAATTGACAAACCCGAAAATAACAATACAAAAATAATAATTAATTAATTGTGCAACAAAAAAACACGTATAATTTGAGAAGTGCTCATCAAATGCGCAGCACAAACAATCAAAATACAAAATAAAATAAAAACGATTGTGACAACAGTAATAAATTCCAATTGTACCTCTCTCTCTCACATACAAACAAACATCCAGTAAGTGCAATTCTATTGTGTATTCCCTAAATTACGGAAGTAACAAAAGAAAATACGAGAATTGGGCGAATACAGAGAAAACGAAATAAGTTTGTGCAAAATTCTCAACAAAATATTAGGTAAATATGCATTTTACCTTTGAGTATATTACGTGTCAAACATGTGATTCCGTTCTGCTTATATACAAATTTCAATAATGCATGCAAAAAAAATGAAGAAGAAAATGAAAAAGTCAGTGAAAATTAAAAATATTGCATCATCAAAAACTGGGAAAGCTGCTAAAAAGAATGACATATGGATGATGTTCTTCAACAAGGTAATTAATATGCAAATTATTATAAAAATCTATAATTTTATACATTTAAAAAAAACAAAATTGCGGTTTTCATTTGTGGTTTCCGTTATTCCTGTGGTTTGGAGTGCACCACAATATCAGAAAATACAATATAACGGCACCTAAAGCTCTTGTAATTCTGAGATGTGCGAGAATCGATCAAAGATATTCAAAAGTTTAGTTTTTGTTTTGTGTGTAGACAGGAAACCCAATTAATTTATCTAATCGTTGACTTAGATTAATAAATTATTCTTGATGACTTTTTTTTGTGCTTGTCATGTAGCGAAAAAAACGTCACTCTGTTAAGACTAGTTTACATAGTTTACTTTCAGTTCTCTGCCTTTCTTGCACTTATTGTAAATGAGTGTGAAGATGCGAATGTGTGTGTGTATTAAGCTTCTTTTTTGCACTCCGCCTTTGTCAGCGCTTCGGGATGTGTAAAGGAAGTCGGAAAAACGATAGAATTTTAATTAAGAATTGAAATTTGTTAAATTATATTTTTAACTTTAACTTAACAAATACGTATCTGAAGATCCTGTTAAAAGTTAACATTTCACAATGTCTGTTATCCTCATGTAGAAAGGGCAGCGTAAAACGTGTCGCGCAGCAACAGAAAGAAACTGTTGTTGGCCACAAAAAGCAAAAGTATAGCTCACACTCTCTGACTCACACACACAATCAAACAATCGACATACATACATATGCGTAGATAAAATGAGAGGCAGCATGGACAACAAAAGAGATTTTTAGTTACGGTGAGTAAAAAGCACAGTCAAAGTGTCAACACTAATACAAATGTAGAGCGCGCGGTTAGAAATATAAATACAAATACAGATAATAAGCATAAGAATGGCCAAAGAACTGGCAGTGGGTAAGATACAAACATACATTTGTACATGGAGAATGCATGAATGAAAGAATAACGACAATGACAATGAGAGAGAGGAGAAACAAGTTGAACAGAGAAAATTGAGAACTGAAGGCCGCACGCCAAAACGTGTTGTGTGATGGCAATATCGGTGTGTGGGGCAGTAGGACAAACGAGGTGGTGTGGAAGTGTAGAAGAATAACAGGAACAGGAAGAAACCAAAAACTTGACGAAACTTATGAGAGAGCGCGAGAGCAAACAAATACAAATAAAAAAAAAAAAAACTAGAAGACAGGCAAGTTCTGCCGTCGCTGTCGACGTCGCAGCAGCGTCGGCAAACACAAAACGAACTTTCCACGCGGTCCGTGACCAACAGCGACGGCATTGAGCAGCGGCACCTTTAACCGATCGCAGCGCAGTTCCTGTTCTCGCGTCCCCGCGTTTGTCAGTTGTTCGTGTCGCAAATTGTGTGAAGTCGCAGTACGATATGCGGCAAAAAGTGCTAGCTAAAATCGGTAAATAAATATATTCTATATGCATATATGCATATGTACATATGTATGTATCTCTGTACATATATGGCGTTGTTGTTTTGGTCCTGCCACTCAAAATGTCGAAATCAACCCTCGTTTAAGCCGCCAGCGACAAAGCCCAAAATGAAAATAACGCAAATCTGTGAAGAGAGGATAGAAGATGGGGATTGTGAGAGTGTGTGTGTGTGTGTGTGTAGCAAAGAGTGTGAGTAAACTGAATTGCGTCGTAGTTAGCTTTTGTTTTTGTTAAATTTTTTTTGCGATAGCTTTTGGTGTTTTTGTTATTGCAAAGAAAGATAGTCAACGTCAACAATTGCTAAAAGAAGTTTGTCAAATATTCCATGTTATTGCTTACACACACACATACATATGGGTACTTTTCCCGCGGCATTTGTTGAATAATAGATATGAATGTATTTATATCATGTATGTAAACAAAATCGAATTGAAAACAAAATTTGTAACAACAAAATTGTAGCGTAGACATGCACACATAGACACACGCACATACTCATACACTTCTAAAGAGTTCTATTAGGCAAAGAGCGAGAGAGGGAAAAAGCAATAAAAATGAATTTCTTCAGAAGTTACGCGAAGCTTAAAAGTGTAAGTATGTGTGTGTTTGTATCTGTGTGTATTTCACCAGCAGAATTTCTTATTTCCATAATCAAAACAACCAAAAAGTGTGTTAAATTAAATATTTAAAATATTGGTTAATATTATTTGTTAACATTATATTGTCAAAGCAATTTTCTGATGAATATCATCAGCAGATTCTCTGTGAAGGGAAAATTACTCTTAGATACTTTACGATCTACAATTTATATTACATTTTATTCTTTTGAAATGTCGCGAAATTTAAGCAAAACTTCTTAAAAATGTTTGTGTAATCTGTTAGCAATTTAAATAATTATATATTCAAGTCATTGATCCAATCACGTGACGTTATGCCAAAAACTGTGCGAAACTGCGTTGTTGTTGTTGCTTATCATTCTCCCTCACGTATTATATAAATATAAATATGCATACCATGACAAATGTTGAACAATTCTGTGAAATTGTAAACTACACTTTTTTTCCATACATGTATAAATATCCATATGTGTGGAATAATACAATGAAATACAGTATCGTGATGCATTCTCTGACTGCCCACAACATCGCCCTCCCACTTACACATACACTCACTCACTCACTCACTTACAATTGTACTAAGTTCGCAATCAAGATCTAAGCCCCTCTTTTTTCCTCACACCTCACATCTCTTTTCCACAACCTGCTTTGTGCCGACAAACAAGAAAACAATAATAACGAATACACAACACACTTATTTACGGCTATGTCTGTATGTAGGCGAGAGTGCGGTATTCTTTGTCCATATGTATGTGTGTGTGTTCGTGTTTATATCTAAAGTTGAGTCAAGTTTGCTTGCGTGTTGTTTTTGTTTGTGCAAGATGATTTGTGTATGTGAGATTTAGAAAACTTTTACGTAACATTCGAATATGCAAAGAGCAACAGGAAGAAGGGGCAATAAGAGAGAGAGGGAGAAAGAGTGTCATCTTTACGCTTTTGCGGTAATTGCAAAGTGGCGTCATCGTCATATTGGTTCTTAATATCAACGAGCTTTACTTACAATCCACACACAATTGAGATACATTTATATGTGTGTAGTACAGTTAATGCCTCTCTACGCAATACATGACAATACATTATTGTAACTTAAAGCATTAAAAGGATGTAAGCAAGTTAACAAGTTAAATTTATTGAAAAAGAAAACTGAAAAGAAGCCAAAACACAGACATAATAAAGCGCAAACACATAACACATGGCACGAGTGAAAAGAGAAACGAAGCAAAAATAAAATGCCAAAATACTCTCGTTAATAATGGCGGCGCTGCTGGCGTCAGCGTCAGCGTCGCTTGCTACGTTTCGTTGTCGTCGTTTTTGTTGTTGTTGCTGTTGCTGTTGTTGTTGTCATTCAGTGTGTCGAGGTGGCGGCGGGCTGTATGTGTTTCAAGTTCAAGGTTAAGATACTAGTTGTACATACAGCCCATAGGTGCGAGTGAATAAGCACTAGTTGCCACAGAGCTTCCCCATGTATCTGTGTGATGTATGTATGTTTGTGTGTATGTATGTATGTATGTATGTATGCATGTTTGTCTGCCTATGTGGAAGTGTGTGATAAACCAGTTTGGCACGTTTCGCTGCGCAAGCGAGAAACGAGACAGCAGGTCAAAGCGAGAGGGCAACATAAAGAGACAGAGAGAATAGCGTCAAACAAAGAGGAAGAGGAAGCCAACGAAAAGCAAGACCAAAAAAGCAGGCGAGCGCGTCAAACACAAAGTTTATTAAAGTACATGCATACTTACATACATATGCATGTATGTACATATAAATGTGCCTATGTCTGTATGCAGAGAACGTACGAATTTATTTATACACGAAAATAATTAGTTTAAAAACAGATTTTTTGACGGCAAATGTGACAGTTTAATACAAATTCAATTTAGGAAAAAATTAGAACAGCGAATAGCGAAAAATCTTGTTTTATTTTTTTGAATTTGTTTTGCTTTTATTCCGCTTTCTTTTAATTTTCGCAGTTTTTTTCCGATTTTGTAGTCATAACTTTAAATTAATTCAAATTTCTACACTAAAAACAGCTTTGTTTTTGCTTTTCAAAACTTTGTTACTAAAAAGATTCAAATAATAACAAAGCTTTACTTTTGATCTTAATCGCAATCATAAACAGAAAGCAAGAATTAATGAATTTAGCTCTTCGTTTAATTAAAAAAAAAAAAAAAAATTCGAGTTAGTTGGATCTTTAGCTAAAATCGCCACAATTTCTGATGGTCAGAATTCGATTGCTGTTCCTACAGAAGCTCTCTTTTAATTATTTCTATAAGTGCAATACTGAAATTTACAATGCCCAAAGGCAATTTGCCAAATTACGACATTAACTACACAACATTAAATTTAAGAATCGTGTTTAATGGCAGTATATAAGTATCTTAAATGAAAAGTACAAGCATTTCGCATAGTTTCAAGTTCGTTGCACTGCATATGGAAATAGCCTTGCATAGGAAAAACATAAAATATACTGAGTACAGTGATCCCACGGCAATTGTACGAATTTTTAAATTGAAATTTCCGAGAGATTTTTGTTGTAATGCAAAACACACAGGCATTTTCAGCAATTAGAATTGATCAATAAATAAGTTTCTCAATTTCACGAAATATGAAATATCAGAAATGAAAAATATAGAAGGAATACCTCAATTAAAATGGGAGCTGAATTACTTAATCTTACTTAATACTTATGAAGATATTTTATAATGAAGAGCATTAATTGATATCAAGTAAAAACTTACTTGTAAATGAGCTGACATCACTTCGATGAATATATCTTTATATCTATCTTTGTATCTTTATACATAGAGTTGTCGCAAATAAATAATTTCAATATAACTTAGTAAATATTTAAACAATAATTGTTTGTACATAAATAGATTTTACTGTGGCAACAACTGTTCGTTACAATCAACTCTTATGATGTATACAAAAGATTACAGATAAGATTGATAAGAAACATGAATACGAATGCAATCAAAACTATTTTTACTATTATCATTTCAAAAGCTTAGAAATAAATTTCAATAATTTGGTTGCCAGGTGTGAAATTAAAAAAAAAGATGCATCTTAAATATAAATAATCACAGATAGATTATTTAATCGTCTTTCAAATCAGAGTGCAGAGTATTTCAGTT
Organism: Drosophila subquinaria; assembly: GCA_037043405.1. Taxonomy (NCBI): domain Eukaryota; kingdom Metazoa; phylum Arthropoda; class Insecta; order Diptera; family Drosophilidae; genus Drosophila; species Drosophila subquinaria. The sequence goes on from JBAMBL010000712.1 coordinate 191,024, forward strand.
CAAATACACACACATGGAATGTAAAGATGTATGTGTACATGTCTGTGTGAAATCGATAATTTTGACATGCATTTTTCGCCAAGATAATATTTACATACAGCATTTCAACGAAAATCTTGTTTTGTATATTTATTTTTAGTGCGGTCGCAGCGTCAGCATGGAAATTTAATTAGCGACAGTCGAGTGAGCCAGCAATACCGACAACAACGACAACAACAACAATAACAGAAATAGCCATCGCCAATAAAAACGCCAGCAAACACAACGACGCCTCTGCGAGAAATAAAAGTAAACACGAAACAAAAAGAAAAGAAAATAAATAAATAAATCATGCGAGCTAAAGAGGAAGAGATACGAAATTTGCCCACACTCTGTTGCCTCCCTTTTCATATGACGACAGCAAAAAAGGCAGCAGCAACGAATATGAAAGCGATAGAGCCGACGAATGGTAAAGAGCAACAACAATGAAAGTGCACCATATTCAACCCACCGACCCCCCCTCGCCCCCACCATCAGCCGTTGCATCATGAACATCACCGTACGTGTGTATGTGTGTGCGAGCGAGTGGCCAAACAAAAATGGCGCATGACATGCGCACTGAGCGAACAACTTGAACTTGAAAACTTTTATTGTTGCGCTAGTCGGCTGTTCCATTTAACTTGACGCGGGCAGAGCAACGACGCGTCGGCAGTATAACGAGCCGGCAAACCTAAAGAGCTGAGCGTAGTGAGAGAGCACCAGACAGAGAGACGACGCGACGCGACGTGAGCGAGAGTGCTGCTATACTCAAGTTTAGTGCTGCTAGCAGCAGGTATGTATGTATGTAAGCAAGTGTGAGAGAGGTAAATAAGCTGCTATTATGCAAAGGAAAACAAAAGCGAGAACGCGAGAGCGAAAGAGAGCAAGCTGTAAAGCTTTTGCACAGCTTTTGCGTGGGCGACTTAAGGCAGCGACGTTAGCGTCGCTGTCGACGTCTGCCAACTGTTTGCTTTTGTTGTATTTGCTGCCAGATGCCAGCTGCCCGAAACTTTCTTTTTCATGGCGTCCCCGCCTCCTGCCACCACGTGTTTGCGTGTATATATGTATGTATGTAAGTATGCATGTGTGTATGACTGTAAATATGCTGTTGCATATTTACTGGGATACGATGACGCGCACCTGTGCGCACACAGCTGCAGCTGCCGACAGACAGGATGCTGCTGCTGCTACGCTAGCTGTGCTTCCTAGCTACATACATACATACATATATGAAAGTTGGTTTCCTTCTTGCCTGCTTAGCGAAAAGTTGTTCAGTGTTGAGCGCACTCCCGCCGAGGTCAGGCCAGTGTTGCCACAAATTAATTATGCGTATGTGTGTGGGTGTGTGTGTGTTAAGCTACCATATGAGTGCAATACATGTGTGATAAAACTAAATTAAAAAAGAAATATGGTAAATCAATGAACATTGAAATTAATAAAGCATGTATGTAAAAGTGTGTGACGTGTGACGTATGTTCTTCCTAACATATGGATACCAAATTTTTAATTATGAATATAGTGTATACACACAGACACACACAATTACTCTATTCAAAGCTGCGCCTTAGCATATGCAACATATTTTTGACTTGTTTTTATTACGCTTGTGACCTTTTGACAAGCACACACACACAGGCAGACTCACACACACACGCATACTGATAAAAAGCACAGCCAATACAATAAGATACGATGCGTAAGCAGCATCGAGTTATTTATATACAAAGTATATAAAAGTGTATAGATACATGTTAATCTAAGTAAGTCAAAGGGCAAACTGGCAAAGGGCAAATAAAATACACTTTTGATTAGTTGCAATATTTTAATTAAACTAAAAATTCCTATATAAACTAAAATATAAAGAAATGTTTAACGATGTTTGCATCTTTTTTGGTGATTTCTTTGATTTTCTTAAAATTGTGAAATAGAAACAGAAATGTCAAGTGAAAAAATAAATGCAATGCAAATCCAAGTGCAAGGTGACTAAAATAACAACAACGACAACAGCAGCAGCAACAACAACAAGCAACAGCAATTGAAAAGCATTGCAGCAGCAGCTGGTTCGTGTCTTCGCTAAGCTTTCGCTAAAAAGCTTTCTATGCCATTGACACTGGGATACACCCTGTGCTCGCTTTGAAATTTGTGAAAACAAGTGAACACAGCTGGTGGTATCCAGTTTCCGTTCGCATCCATGCAACACAGCTGCAACAACAACAAAAACAGCAACACGAGCAACAACAACAACAATTACGGGGTGAGTAGCATCATTTAGTTGAAAGTTTTAATTTTCTTTGCAAGTCCAATGTCTTTGTTTTTAAGTTGTTTTTAACTTGTTTTTGACTTAAGGTTTTGATTTAACTTTTGTTACAAATATCATTTGACCATACTAAATATTTATTATTCTAGCCATAAGCTTTGTTTAACAACTTTTCATTTATCTACCCCAAAAATGTTAATTGAAAACTAAAAATTGTAGCCAAAATTGTTACAATCGACAAACATTGAATCGGAAAATGAAGAAAATTACAAAAAAGAAAAATAATTTTAAGTCAGCAAAAAAAAAAAACAACGAAAAAAATTACAAAAATTGCATATAATTATATTCAGCATTTACTTGTTATTACACATTTCTATTATAAATTATAATATTATAATTATTATTATGATTATGATTTTGTATTTAAACAATTTACTATTCGCAATTTTCACGCACTCATTTCGACTGGAAGATTTTCCTCAATGTTGAGCTTGGAAAATTGATTGCGCTTCAATGCGTCCAAAAGCAACGCTCTGAAAATTTTAATGAAAATTTAATTATGACGGCTAAAGGCAGAAAAGCGGCAGCAAACAGTCCGTAGTAATAATTGAATTAAATACTCTTGATGTGAGTGAAAATTTTCTTTCTTTTTTGAAGTAGCTGGCAAAAACGCATTTGATTTGTGTGAAAATCTTTTATTTCGGCCAACAAAACAATTAAAACACATTTTCATGCTGCAATTCGGAAAAATCGCGTGCAGCGCTCGTTTGCAATTTTCTATTTTGGTTTCGTTTCGTTTCGCTTTGCCTGTTTCTCTGTTTTCTGTATGCAGCTTGTGCCGCTTTTTTGGCTTTTTGGCTCACTGACAGCAGCTTGAGGGGAGGGGGAGGAGAAAGAGACAGAAACAGAGATAGATCTTTCTATCTAAATTATATATGTACACTCAAAGGCAGACCCGTTGACATTATTTCGACATTTATTTGCATTTAGCTGCATCGTCGTTTTGTCACTTTAGCAGCTTTTGCATTTAAAATGACCCTCAATTATCCTTTGTTGACTGACTTTGCGATGTCTCTTTGTTGCTGTGTGCAGCCATGAGGTCAAGGAAAGCGAAATTGATTTTATTTTCGACCATTTCCCTTTTTATATCTACTCGTATTTAGTATAGACAGCTTTGCGCGTTGCTTATGCAATCGATAGTTTAACAGATACTCACTTTGTTCATCACCTGATTAGATTTGACCACCTTTTTAAGGCATAATCTATACTATTCTATAAAGTATATACAGCGATATCTTCTAGATTATATCTCTCGTAATTGTACCTGAGAGTTTGTAAGTCCAAGTTAGCTGACCTCATGCCAGGTTTTATGATGAAATCAGCTCTCTGACTAACAAATTACATCAAAGCACTTATAAAACAATTAAAAAAGAATAACAACAAATAAATATATGCAAATGTAACTTTGAGTACAGAGGATTTTTGGAAAACTGAAAGAATAACTTCGTAAATATCTTAATAACTTGAGAAAATAAAGTAACTAAAGTAAAAAAATTGGGAATTACTGAATAAAACTTAAGAAACACGAGTTAAATTCACAAAAAAATTAATAAACTTAGGAAATAGTTATAGCACCAACGGAAAAAACTAAAAACTGTAAATAAAGCAATACTTAAACCTTTATTTTATTCTACCTCAATTCTAATCTAATAGATTTTCAATAAACTGTGCCACACATATCTTTAATTCAGGAAACCAAAGGCGTAACAATATTGATAACTTTGAAATACGTATTAAATTTTGATTAAATACTATAGATTATGTGTGGACTATAAATCCAGAGAACCGTGGATAAGATAGAAAATACATATTTACAATTAAAAAAAAAGATTGTAGTTTTTCTCTCAGATAGAGCTAAAGTCAAAGTTTTATTTAAACCGAAAGCTTTTGCAACTACAAAACTATTCTCAATATATAAGGGGATTTTAAGTATATTAAGTATTGATTTGAGTATTTGTATTTAAAAAAACTACAAAAATAATGGCAAAAATTGAATGGAGTCATGCATGACGACGATTAACACTGACAGCGTTAGCAGCTGGCCTCACACATATACACACACACACAGCCATACCTACATAACTTAATTTTATTTCAATTTAATTTGACCTTAGAACAAAATTTGATCGATAATTTCGCATAATTGCGAAACACACACACACTCGCATACATACATATACAGGGACATAGAGGGAGACTCTAACAGAATTGTGACACATGGCAAAGCCGCCTTCACACAAACACACACACACACACACTCGGAGGTAAATCACCTTGAACATTAACGCCCAATGCAAAATGCAACTGACATGAGAAATTTGTGTGAAACATACGACAGCATTGTGTAAGCGAGACAGCAGTCTAGTGCAGGGCAAAGAAACAGTTGGGTGGGAGTGGTGTGGGGAATATGGTGGAATGGGGGAGAGGACGTCAAGTCAAACGTGAGAGACAGCTTGTTATACATAGTTTTGTGGCATGAGCGAGGCGAGACCCGCACTACATTTGCGTCATGCGAATACTAACAACAACAAAAACAACAACAAGCCACAGCGCTACAACTACAAGTCGTTAAAAAATAGTTAAAGCAAATAAAAAAAACAAACACAATCAATTGCAGCGTCAGCGGACACAGCACTGCAAAGCAAAAGCTTTAGTGCTTCCTGCTGTTGTTGTTGCCATTTGTTTCTGTGTGTGGGCGCAATGCCAAAAGCTCTCTCACATCGTTGCTCTCGCACATACACACACTCTCTTTTTTTGCTTGCGCTCTTTCGATGACTCTGCTCAGTTTTTGTTAGCTTTCGTGAACGAACTGAGCAGCTGACAGTTGCGCTTCAGCATTAGAGGAGCGTAGTTTGCAGTTTACTTTGCGCCGAACGAAATGAAAAGTTGTGACTGTGCCTCAAGTGTGCTTGTGTGTGTTTGGGAGCGAATTTGTAGTGTGTGAGTTGGGTGTTGTGGCAGCATCGGCAGCAGCACCTTGCTGCAGTTGCAGCGAGAGCGGCTCGTACAGAAATAAAATGTTGCCACAATGCAGACCAGCGACGTTTAGTATATTTCACCTTTGAGCGTCTTTGGGTCTGCCACACACCGTCAACTCACACCACTAACTCACTCACTCACACTTTTACACTTGGACACGCAGCGCTGCAAGTTTCATTCACGCCGCGTGGCCATCGAAATTGTCGTTGTCGTTGCCGTTGTAGTTGCCGTTGCCGTCGTCGAGTCGCGTCGCGTAGCGTTCATAAAAGAAATTGGCCTAAAATTGTAACAGTTTTCTTTTACTACAAACACAACACAAAGTAGAAGAAGCAGAACAGCAACAACAACGAAACGCAACGCAGTCGCAGCTGCAGTTGGCGTCGACAGCATTGCGCTGCCAGCTGCTACTGCTGCTGCTGACTGACTGCTGGCTGCTTTTTCAGCTGCATGGCCAACGTCAGTCGTCAGTTTTAATTTCCACATCGAGTTAACAACACGAGGCGGCGGCGGCTTCTTCCAAACAGAGCGAAGAAAGGAGCAGAGCGCCCAAAAGCACAAAGTTGGCGGCTGTCAGTTGGCATTTGGATTTTGTGGATTGTGGACTGTGGATTGTGGATTTTGTGGAATTTGGATTAGTCGAGCCAGAGAGTCGAGGATTGCAACGTGGTTTCATTTTGTTGTTGTGTGTTTGTTAATCGAAACAGCTGTTTAACTTTATGTCTGTCTGTCTGTGTGTTGAGAGTGTGCGACTGTTTGTGTGTATGTGTGTGTGGAGGTTGCATAAACTATTTGATGCATACGTAACGCTTGTCAGCACATCTGCCTGCAATCATTTTTAATTTGTATTTGAATTACAATTTTGCCTGCAGCTTTTTTATTTTTTTTGTTTTTGCATTATGCAACAACGAAACACAATGCAAGCTGCCATGTGAAATAAATTCATTGTAAATTTTTGGGGAAATGCCGCCGCACAATGCGAGTTGAGCTAGACTTGAGTTAAAAAGCTCTCCCTTGCTCGTGCATGTGAGTGAGTCTGCGTGTGTGGGTTTGAAAACAATCAGCGACTTTATCTACGCCTTTTGCCACATCAATTCACACTCAAACACTCTCACTCACACACATTCCTACTCCCGCACACTCTCTTGTAGCTTAAGCTGTCGCCGTCTCATTCTGGCAGTTGACAAACTCTTTCGTTCAGTTTAATTTTAGATAAGCCTGCAGTTTTGTTGCTGCAATTGCAACCTTTTTTCTTCGCTCTTTCTTCCACTTACGCGTACGAGCATTATATAATGTGTGAAAAAGAGAGAGAGAGAGAGAATGTGTGAGTCCTCGTTTGTTTTTAATTGCATTTCGCAGTAAAATCTCAAATTAAAGCGTCGGTTGCTTTGAAATTTCGTGCGCTGTCAATTAAACAAGACGCGCACACGCGGCGTATGCGCAATTTCACAGATTTTTTCATGCAATAACAACAAAATGCACACACACACACACATAGACAATGCATAACGTAACCACTTGACCTTGCACACATGCAGCTTGTATTACACTCACACACCCATGCACACACTCACTCACTCACACTGACCCACAGTTTATTGGCTTATATAGTTTTACCTATAGAAAGACTCGTATTTTGTGTGAATTTTGCAATATTTTTTGTGTGTAAAAATAACAAATGTCGGCATATGGTGCCTATATACATAGATACAGATATATGTAGATGTAGATATACAGATATGTATATGTGTGTCGTGTGTGGGCGTAGCAAGGCTTGTTATGAGGTCGATCTTGTAGGTGTGTGTGTGTGTGTAAAAAGATGACTGAAAAATGCATTTGACACAGAAAGGCAAAGGCGACAACAACAACAACCAATAGTTTGTTTCATTTCACTTGGTTTGGCATTTTCTACTGAAGGTTTTTCAATGCTTTTTAAGCTTTATCCAAGGCATAAAAATTCCCCCTCTCTCTCAATGATTCACAATTATTCATAGTACTCACAAAATACACTGAGTATTATTAAGAAATTTATTATGCGGGTCAATTTGCAAAAGTTTTGCAAAATAAAAAAAAATAATTGCAAAAAAAAACAGCCAAACCGGTTTAAACTTTAAACAATTAATTACGTATAAATTAAATGTATTAGTCATGAAATTGTTACATTCACTTTATGCGCAAATTTCAACAAGCTTTATTTTGTATAAAGCTAACAAATGTTGTTGGCTTTATTTCGACAAATTAGCGGCATATTTATACATATTTTGGAATTTGTACCTCAACTTGAAACTTGCCGTATCAGCATATTGAACGTCAACAACCTAAGCAGACAATTTCGCTGGAATCTTGTCTGTCTGTCTGACTGTCTATCTCGCTATCTGTCTGTCTGTGCGTCTTTATGTTTATTTGTCTGCGTATACGTATCTGAAAAAGGTACACAAAATGACATCATTTGTCGTGTCTGTGAATCGTCGTTTGGATCATTAGTCAACAAGAAAATATAGATACTTAGGACTTGGCGAGTATCTACATGTCGCAGACGTTGAAAAAAAAATACAAAAATGCACTGATAAGCGATTACAGCGTCTGCAACAGCGGCAATTCATGAATCACGTGTTTCCAGATAAGCACAACGCAAAATGCTAGAAATATATGTACATACATGCATATGTTTGTATATAGAGCTTGCCATATTTCATGCTTTGTTGCTTTTTTGGGGAGGGCGACCTTCAGAGCCGGCGACAAGGTCACACAAACACACACAGATTTCATCTTCAGTTTGACTGCAGTTCCGATTGCAGTTTGTAACTTGAAACAAAATTGGGTCAGTGTTATGACCCAGTTTCCATGGACCCCTTCTATTCAGCCCGCCACCCCACCCCAACCCCTAGCAATGTTTGTGGCCTAAAGCACTTTTGACACCTTTTTGGTTATAAGCAATTACAAAATGTTGAATGGGTTTCGTGTTAGCAAAGTTTTACTATTGATTTTGCTGCATCTAGTATAAGGTGGCAACCTACATAACAATGTATCTAACAGATACATAAAGCACTCTGTGTGAATATGTATCTGTATCTGCATATCTTGTAGCTGGTAACAACTGCAGTTTTCTGTGTGAGCTGTGAGCTTAGCCAAGTAGCCAAAAATAAAATACTCATTGGCTAAATGCCAAAATGCACAACAACAGCAACAACAACAAAAGGGATATAGATATACTATATGTATGTATGTGTATATATTGTGTAGAAAGCGAAATGTTGGCCCAAAACGAAGTCAAAACGTTGCTATAAATACTGCAAAATGCAAATTGACAATGAGAGAAAGAGAAGGAGCAAAGAGAATTGTGAACTGCAAAGTGCATAAATTTTTATACTTGCCACTGACAGGGTGTGTATGTATGTGTGTGTGCATCCTCTCAAGGCAGCAAATGCAATAAACCCCCGCCCCATTCTCCTCCTTTTAGCTGCAGAGCAAAATCAATGCGCACTTTTGTGTCATTTCGCTTTTCACTTATTACATCACACACAAATACAAATACACAAATACAAATACTGAAATCGAGGCCCAGCAATTTGGGTCAGCTCAGCTGCAAACCTGGCCAACTAAGCAACCAATGTTGCCAAGAATCTATAGCCATACATACATATATCTATCTATCTATCTGTCTATATATATTATGTATCTATATATATCTGTAGCTAGTCTTGTGGCAACTGTTTAAACTTTAACGAGTTCAGTACGTTGTCAGTTGCTTTGTTTCTGTATGTTGTGTGTTTTGTTGACTTGAATTTCATAATAAATGCGAGGACAGCTCAACAAATCCTTAACTCAAACTGCGACTGTAAGAGGGTCAAGTTATGAGTAGAACTATTTACATTTCAAATTTTTAATGCATTGATAATTAAACTTCTTAAAATTTTTAATAAGTCTAGAATGTGCACTCATTTTGAAACATTTTCTGACCAACTTTCATTTGAGTTTAGTAAAGAAATCGACCGCTTTTCGTCCATTTAAAGTAGAACAACTTTGCGTGCTGTAATTTTCCAAGCCAGACAAAGAAAGTTGAAGATAACTTTTTATTTTTATTTTTGAGCAGCATGATTTTAATAAAAATTCAAATATGTAATTTCAACAGCTGCAAAAATCTTTCAACTAATTTTTCTTGCTCTTGCATCCTCTTTTTTTATTTCTCTCTTGTAGACTGGTGTTATAATTTTCCAAGTAAAGCAAAAGAAAGCTAAATAAACTTGTTAAAATTTAATAGAAGTTTTAAACACGATTTTAATACAAATTAAAACAATTGTATCAGCTGCAGAGATTTAACAATAATCTTTACTAATATTTCTCACTTTATAATTATAAATTTCTCTCTCTCTATCAAATTCTCATACATGCTACACACAATTCGCTTTTGATCGTCATCGGGCCGAGCATAATATCTTTTTGGGCCTATCACGCATTTGCCACATGACTAATTTGTCCGCCTCTCTTTCAAATTATTTTATTTGTGTTTTTTTGCGTGGCTTTTTGTTAAAATTAGCCGAAAGAGCCATAAAAACAGTCTGTTGTCTGGCGCTTCTTGTTGGATATGCTTGAACAAAGAAAATTACACACATACGACCATAGAAATTGCCCAAAGGCGTTGAATTCCCTGACCAAACATATGGAAATCTGTTTAAAATCCCACTGGAATTTTTGTGTTGTATCTTTTTGGCCAACATGTGATTCGCGAATTAATTGGTTTGATTGTTGGCCAGGTCGAAATGCGGTTGCCAAGCGTTTTTTTTTTCTCAGTCGAATCGCAGTTGATCATTAACAAATTTTTGAATAATCAATGTTTACACACAAGTAGCTAAAGGCTTAAGAGCAATGAATGTCTGTGCACAGTATGTTGAGTAAATATATTGTACAGTAGAAACTGGTTAACGAGAACAGCACAGCAGCAAATAAACTTGTACTTTTAATTTATTTTTTATCTTACTTGTACAGTTTTTCCTTCTGACTAAAGATCTTTGTTCTTAATAAATGCGTGTCTGTACAGTAGACGCTCGTCAACGAGCAACCAAAGCTAATCTTGAAACTAACTTCACATTGCTAATAATTTTCTATATCTGTCATATGCCGTTTTCCATCGGATTTCCGTACAGTTGAGCTTCTTTAGTGTGGATAATCAAGCTACAGATTCATTAAGAAGATCTTCCGATTTAAAATAAAATATTTCCTTCTGGGATTTTGAAATTATTTGCTACTTCTGTAAAGTAGAAGCTCGTTAACATGTTCTGAAATGAATGCTGTCCGTTATAAGGTGTGTGCACTGTAGTATATACATATATCTAGCGATTATGCGACGTGCTAAGTGGCTGCCACTGTTTGGCCGTCAATTCGTTCTGTGACTCGTTACAAATTGTTCGCAATTCACAAATGTTTTTTTTTTGGCCAGTCAAACAGTAAATTAATTTAAGTAGCGTTATGTGGGGCGTATGTATGTGTGTGTGTGTGTGTGTGTACTTGCAACTCTTTGGGCAGCACTTCCGTTGACAACAAACAGCAAAACAGAGTAAAAGAAATAAGTTAAAAAAAATACTTGAGCTCCAAAATTTTACGACACTTTGGCAGGGCAGGTTTTGGATGTGTGTGTGTGTGTGTCGGCGTTTTATGACCCAGATAAAAATAAGCGTGTTTGTCAACAACAACAACAACAACAACAACAACCACACACACACATACATTTATATGTAGTATAACTGAGAACTGTTAATGAAAAGCGCTCAGCATTTGCCTAATGAAATTATAACTGAGATACTAAGTGATTTAGCAGAGAGGGAGGGCTTCAAAGAGGGGAATGAGGAGGGGGGGGGGGGATCATGTTGCAAGCTACATTTGTTGGGCACTTTTAGAAATGTACACACAACAAACAACAACTACAACAACCACAACGACGACGACTGTCTACTAACCCATTTAACACACATCATAAATTAAATTTGTTTGTTTTTTTTCGACAACTTTTTTTTTTGTTAAGAAACATTTTTTAGTAACGCTTTTTGAGCCAAGTCGATACACCTAAATGCACACACACACACACACACACACTGACATAAATAAGCCTTAATTTATTTAATTGCCAGCGTTGTTGTTACTATTGTAGTAGTTGTTTTTTTTGCGCTTTTGCATTTATTATTATTTTTTCAGTTTTTTTTTATTTGATTCTCTTATATTTTTTTCTGTTTTCTGTCTGGAAATTAGAGCACACAACATTTGCGCGCACGCGATTAAAAACTGTGTTAGACACACACACACACACAGACAGTGTCAGAGAGTGAGAGAGAGAGGGAGATACGCACACAGTCAAGCGCTTATTAATTGTGCGGCGCATGCGGCGTATACGCAATTAATTTTGGCCTTTGCGTGACATTTGCAGCATTTGCAATACGACGCGTATTAACACAATTGACAACATTCAAGTGTTAATTGTCAGCTTTAGCTGTAGTTTGTTAAAGTTCTTACTTTGATTTTCGCCTTTTCGTTTGGTTTAGCCACTCCTCACAACAGCAACAACACAATCGAGGCCAGAATTGACTGCGCCCAAAACTGTGCCACGCAACAGTTCATTTTGACCAAATCGCTAAAATCAAATTGTCATGATTTGGACTCGTTTTTTTTCTTCTTGGCAACTAGAAATTTGACTTTTGCACATTAGAAATCAAAACTTGTAATCGCTTTTGGGTTGTGTTATCTTATCTCTAAGCTTTAGCTCTGCTTCGCTTCAGTTTGTTTGATTTAGATTTCCGCGTTTTCCGGCCAAGAATCCAATGACTGATGATTGTATTAAAAGGGGGAATTTGAAACTGGCGACAGTTTGTGACACATAAACGACTCGAATAAGCGATTGAAAACCCACATTGACCCACTTAACTAATCACATTTCAATTGATAGCATTTTTTCGTTTTTTTTTTTATTTGTTTTGCACTCTCCCTCTCTCTCTTTCTCTTCCCATTCATCTCTTCTCCTCAGCGTGTTGTTGTTGCATGTGCGTTTATTTTGTTTGATTTGTTTTCCGTTAGTTTTTGGTTTTACAACATGACGTCAATAACAATTGAAAAGTTAGAAAATTCCAAAACAAAAATTCAACAACGTCCAACGAGCTCTCGATGATGCCAACAACAACTTTGCCACGCCTACACTGACACGCCGCCGCCTCTCTCGATGTGTTTGCCGCCAAAGTTAACAAAATAAAACGAAACATAAATGATATAGTTAGTTGTATCTATAAAAATGCATCCTTGAAACAGTTTTGGGCTGCGTGTCAGGAGTGCATTTGCACTGAAACATTCTGAAGCTTGTAAATGCACTATCTGGTACGACATTCCAGAACGTACAATCTTCCCGAATGCAACAAAATGCTGAATATAATCTAATAAAAGAAATACAAATATATGCAATTTTTGTGTTATAGTGTGACTAAATATAAATATGCAACATAATTCTTATATCTTTATATATACAAACAATAGTTTAGCGACTCTCTTAGCATTAAGTACAATTTAAAATTAAGCGTTTATTGCTGAAATAAATATATAAATAAATAAAATGAAAAATTATTATAAAATCTATCATATTTATTGTGGTTTTATTTCTTTAAATCTAATTTATCCCCTAAGGAAGTCACTTCATAGAAAGTTAGACTCACTAGCGTCGACCTTGAACGTAAACCGCTAAAAAGTGGGTTGTCCCACTAGCCAACTTCAATAACTAAATAAAGCGCCATATACTAACTTTTAACCATTAGTTAAAGTTCCGCAATTATAACAAATTGCTAAAAGTTAAGCTTAATGTCGACCTTCATACGTCGCATGCTGTAAGTAATTTGCAGCCCACTACTCTCCCCTTCTCCCCTACACACACACACACCCATTTGCCAAGGCTAGCATAGAGCAAAATACCAACAAACGTCCCCCGCCCCCAGCAACATATTTTCTTAAAAGTTTCATTGCATATTTTACAGCGCTGCGTTTGGACGAGCACGCAAAGCTTTTGATGCGGACAAGAACCAACCACGCAATGAAGCATAAACTGCAGCATAGATGAGCCGCAAGATGGCGCCCCCAAATATTCGCCGTCGTGTTGAAAAGCTCCAAAGCAGTTGCAGTCAAACAGCCGCAGGATGGCGACAATCGCTTTGGCGCCAGAGCAGACAGTTTTAAAGCGATGTAACTTCATACTTTCTCATGTTATTTAAAAGTTTTGTTTGTTTTTTTTACCATTTAAAAAGAAAACGGTTGCTTCCGGCAACAACAATTCAATTGGCTATGCGCTTTGGCAGTGTGGTTAGCTGGTTGTGTGACCAATTGACAATTCACAGCCACTATCTTCACTGCCGCCGCGAAAAGCTATGACAGCAATGACTAGAAAATGAATGATTAAAATTTAATCATTAAATGAATGATTGAAGATGCTTTAAATTATTAATAAATGAGAAATTTATATTACATTTAATGTGTTTTAACTCTATATACAAACCTGCGAAATGGTAGAAACTTATGGAAAAAATCCACAAAAGTAACGAAAGCTTTAATTTCTGCCGATAGTCATGTAATCCTAAATTCAAAGTAACAGGCGAACAGAATTCATAGCAGCTAAATATTTGAGCAAATTGTATAGCAAAAACAAAGTTAAATGGAAAGTTTAAAGTTCTTGTGTGCGATCGACTTCCAGCTCGATTTCAAAGCTCTAAAGCAGCGGTGGGCACGCATGGGCTCCGGGAGCTAGCGGCTGCTCCCGAATTCAGGTTTCGTGCCCACCGCTGCTCTAAAGTAACAGGCGAAGATAATCAAAAGAAAGAGAATATTTCAACGAAAAGTGGAGCTTAATACAACTCTTGTTACCAAAGAGCGGCTCTCTTAAATGAGCAATGATTAAAGAAACAGAGAGTAAGTTAGGCACCCAGAAGAGAATTTCAGATGAGTTTAAGGAGGCAACAATAATGTAGCCACACTTTATTTATGAGTAAATAAATACGAGTCGCTTAGAATGTGTCCCCAAAAAGAAGTAAGTATACAAAAAATAAAAGTTTAAATAAATTCGCTTTTAGTTTTATGTTTTGTTTCATATATATAAATTTTAAATTAATAAAATTTACTTGCTATATTTCTATATAAGTTCATCTTCATATAAATAATAATTTTAAATCGCACATTTTTTCTGTTTTTTTTTTTTAATTTCTTGTTTTTTATTTGAATTACACAACATTACTATTATTTATCGTTACCGTTTTTGTTTTGTTTATACGTATGTTAAAAGATTTTTTGTTTTTCTTACATATTATTGACACTGTTCTTCAAATAAATAAGAAGATCCTGTTTGTATTATATTTATTCCTTATGCTTGTTGTTCAGTTGTTGTTGTTTTACATTTAATTACTTTCAAGTTGATTTGTTTTTCTTTTAAATTATGTTTAGAATTCTATTATGTTTTCTCAGTTAATGATTTGCATTTCCAGTTGATTTATTTTTAATTTTTTTAATTGTTAATGTTTATCGCTGCTTATGGTTGTTGCTGTATTTGCTTTAAATAATTTAAGAGTATTTAATAAAGGACTAATAATTTAGTTATACGCATGGTAGGTATTGGCAAAGTTTAATATAATTATTATGATTGTATCAACAAAATGTAATGAATTATATAATCGTTTGTTTACCCCATTTCATTGCGTTGATGTGTGTGTGTGTGTGAGCGAGCGTGTACCTCTGCGTGTGTATGTGTGTGTGTGAGAGCGTGTGTTTTGTTAAATTATAGTAATAAATACAACGTTATACAAATAAGAGAGGGTTTCCATGTTGTTAACATTTAGCGCGACATAAAACAAAATAGTTGAAATTCATAAATTTTGTTGACTGTTCAATTTTATAACGCCTAATTGTTAGCAACATTCATGCTTGTACATAACTAGAAAATAATAATACAAAATAATCTTTAATGAATGAAGAAAAAACTAATAAAGATAATAATAGATAACTGTTGCATTTTAGTTTGTTTCACGCACGAATTATACACAAAACTTGACAAACTAAACTAATGCTAATTTAAAAAAAAAAATAATAAAGAAACAACAAAAAATAATTAGAAGCAATTACATTGATAATTTCTTTCAACTATAATTTTAATGCATACTTGTATGTAACTAGAAACTTTTCAAGTTGACGAAAAATGCGCTTTAAAAGCGCATTTTCGACAAGTTTTGTAATCGCAATTTCGATTTGAGAGATTGCCTGCTTGGTTTTTAAGTTTAAGTTAACATATGCCAATTTGTTGTTAATTGCATTTTAGGATTTTTCGTTTATACACATATAATTCATTTTGATTGTTATTAAAGTTTTATTTAATTTCAATTAAAAATTATAAGCCTAGGCATGTGTGTGTTTTGCTTTCCTGCTTTTTTTTTGTGTATAATTCGAGCTGTCTGTGTGAGTGTTGTGTGTGTGTGTTGTGTGTGTGTGTTAGTATGTGTATGATTGTATAGTTATTACATATTTTCATGTATATTATGCTTTGTTTTAGTTACTCAAATAGTTTCTCAAACATTTCTTTTATTATTTATGCCTACTCTACACGTTGTTCATCTGGTTCATGTTGTTGTTGTTATTATTATTTCTGTTCTGTTGTATGTTGTGTGTGGTTTCGTTATGTTTATGTATATGTTATGTTTATGTGGTGGCGATGGTTAACGACATTAACATTTAAATTTATTTATCTGCCTGCATTATTTATGTTTCTGCCTGCAACAATTTGTTTAAACGAACAATGTGCAATGTTGTGTTGTTGTTGTTGTTATTGTTGCTGATGCTTCTGTGTATGTGTTTGTTGTTGTTGCTGATGCTGCTGCCTGTTTCTGCTGCTTAGGACGTACCATTGACCAGACCCTCCTTCTTAATGGTATTATCCGTTGTAGCCGCCTGATCCGTATGGTTGTTGCGATTCTTGTTGTTGCGACGTGGCTTTGACTGCTGTGCCGCCTGTGGTTGTTGTTGTTGTTGCTGCTGCTGCTGCTGTGGTTGTTGTTGCGGTGGTTGCTGCTGCTGTTGTGGCTGCTGCTGCTGCTGTGTACCAGCAGCCTGTTGTTTGTCGCTGTTTCTCGGCGCATCCTTTGACTTGTTCGCACCGCCAGCAGAGTTCCGCATTGCCGCTGCTCTGTTTGTTGTTCTCTTGTGCATTCAGTGGCGCTTTATTCGATTGCGCTGGCGCCTGTTGTTGTTGCTGTGCCGAAGACGACGACGCCGAAGCCGCCGGCGGCGGCTGTTGCTGCTGCTGTGTTTTGTTATTGTTGTTATTGCCCACCGCACCATTAGCTGCCAAAATTAAATACGACAAATGTTGAGCTTGACGAGATTAGCTTTGATTTCTCCTCACCATACTCACTGTTGCTTGGCCCGTTGTTGTTCTTTTGCCTTCTGCGTCTTCTGGAGCTGCCCTCGTACGACGAGTTGCTGTCCGCTGTATCAAAGAGAAAGACGATCGTGAAATTGAAAACAAAGTTACGTATTATTTTTCAAGAGGTAAACTATTATTTTAACCCCAACAAAAAACAAGATTTATAAGTGAAATTATTCGTTTACATTATGAGAGATTACACGTGATGAAAAATGCAAATTCTGTTGAGTTAAAATCAAATCAATCCACACATAATCACCGGTTACACATTTTGTAAATAAAGCATTTGTGTTGTGGGTTGCAGTGGAACTTGAATTGTAATTGTGGACGATCGATGATCCTCAAGTTGACTGCCGAGTAGTCTCGATCCTAATCCATTGCTTGATTGAATGACTCACCACGCTCCACGCTGCTCACTTCGCGCGTCTCTCGCATCTCCTCGGTGTGATTGTGGTATTGATAATCTCGGCCACCGTTCTGCTCGTTGCGTGGCGGCCGGCGATTGATGCCACGTCGATCGTTGCCACCGCGATAGTTGCCACCGCCACCGCCCCCGCCGCCATTGTTGCCAGTATTTGATGGGCCAACATTGCCGCGATCGTTGTTATAGCGCTGCTCGCGCTGATGATCGCCGCGGGAATTGTAGTCGTCATCCTCGCGTCGGTTGTTGTGATAGCGCTGATTCATATTGTTGCCACCGCCGCCGGCGCCACGACCACGTCCGCGACCACGTTGACCGCCGCTGCCGCCACGTATCGAGCGCACGGATTCAATGTCGCTGCTGTAGCCACGTTCGGAGCGCCGTGAGACGGCAAAGCTTTGTGTGGAACCCATCGAGGATTCTTGTATGGCTCGCAGCTGTTGATCGATTTCCAGCTTCTCCTGACGCAGCTGCTCCACTTCCTGCAAATCAATAATAATGTGTGAGTAATGATCTTAAGTGTTCAGCTTAGATTTGAATACTCACCTTCAGATGTGACAGATGATATTCCAGTAGCACTTTGGCATTCGCAATGCTCTCCGTGGTGCCAATGAACACAAAGGGTACGTGCAACAATTCGCGTGGTATATTCTGATCCTGTTCGTCATCGCCAGCGATCTGTGTTTGTGTTTTATTGGTTTTGGATTATCGATTAGGCCGTGTCCGTGCCAAGTGTACAATACTCACAGCACTCACCTTGATTCGAAACACGCCGCTTTTATCAACAATCTCCTGTATGATGCGACCATTCTTGCCAATCACTTTGCCCACCAACTCCCTGGGCACTTGAAAGAATTCCTCGGCATATTCGAGCATTGCCCGTGCCCGCTGCACCGACTCCTCTGTCTCGCCGCTGATTTTGAATGTGCACGACTTCTCCTCCAGCTCAATATTCGTGACGCCGACCAGCGTGCGTGCCGCTTGTATATTGGAGCCGTGCGAGCCAATTGCCAGGCCCATGAGATCTTCGCGCACACGAAATTCCTCAATAAAATTGCTGTGAAAAGAGCAGAAAGGAGAAAACAATGGTTAGAAATGTTTTTTACATTGTTTTTTTTTCAAAGAATAAAATGCACATATATTTTTTATCCATTTTGAAAAGCAGGTAAGTTTATAATTTAAATTCTTTATTCAAATCTTGTTAACAAAGCACAAGCAATTTAAAAAAAACAAGTGGGAAAGGCTTAAATCGAGCTCCCGACTATAGGATACCCGTTACTTATTTAAATAAATTTACAATATTTTTTTTTTTGCATGCTTTTAGAAATTTAAAATGCTTTTAAGCTTTAATCAGCCAATACCACAGTTCTATTTGTCAGATCTTGTTACGATTTACTTAGTGGAATGATAGGTAATAATAGTATTTAACGTTAAAATTAAAAAAAATTCATAATCAGGCCGGTTCCGGTTTTCACTTTCGGTAAGATTTTGCGGAAGTGAATTTCTTTAACCTGCTGTAATAACATTTCGGCGCAGCTCTACGGATTTATTTCACTTTGAGCTGATGAGTTTAAGTCCGATAAATTGAAAAACGAGGATTTTTAAATACTTAGCCTCAATGAAAAGTGAATAAATGCATTTCACTAAATGCTATAAAATAAAAAGTGAAAACCGGAACAGGCCTGAATATCTTGAAAACTGTGCGTGTGTTGGCTTTTTGCGATTTACGTAAGCAGAAGGGGGAGTGGCAAAAATTTTAAACAAACTTGATCTGCGTGGGGTTTATCGAAGTCTGTGTGCTAAGTTTGGTTGCTCTAGCTCTTATAGTCTCTGAGATCTAGGCCCTTACACAGACGGACAGACAGACGGAAAGACGGACATGGCTATATCGACTCGACTGTTGATGCTGATCAATAATATATATACTTTATAGGGTCGGAGAAGCTTCCTTCTCCCTGTTACATAATTTGCACCGAATACAATATCCCCTTTTACGTATTTTTTAAGTAATGGGTAAAATAAATTAATGACGCATTTAAATATGTGAAATTTTCCTTGATACAACAATTACTTGACAAACTGTGTGCAACTTACCCGCGACTCATTAGCTTAGTCGTTTCCAGCTGACGAGCAGCTTCTTCAGTCCGTTTCAATAGCATAACCTGTTGGAAAGAAAAAGGCACAAGTTATAAGGTAATCGAAGTTAGTAAGACAAAGTCTAATATCATATTGAAAAAGGGCACCATGTGTTTACCTTTTGTGAGAGATTACGAAAATGCATATCCTTGAGCATGCTGGCGCGCTTCTGAGTGTGTTCCCATTTGGAGATGACAATTAGAGCGTCCAATTCGCGATTGTAGTTGCAGACGCCAGCATCGATGGTGCGCTGGAACTCCTTGTGTATGCCATCCTTTTGAGCTCTATTACAACAATGAGATTACAATTATTTATAAGGATTATTTAAAATTTATTTAAGAACTTGAAAGACTCACTCTTCGCGCAGCTCCTCGGGCACGGGCAACGTAAACTGAAAGAACGATTTGGACGTAATTGGCGGATTTGGGTTCTTGGGGCGCAGTCTGCCCAGTTCACAGATTTCAGTATAGGGCGTCTCAAAGCCAATATATGCCACTGCACAGATCTCGGCCTTAAGCATTTTGATAACAGCCACCCACCAACCGCAAGTCTCTCGCTCATTTGTGCGCGTCAACACCTCCACCTCCATGCCCTCCTCAAAGTTGGGCACGGCCACAACGGTCACCTCATCGGGTGGCAGGCGGACATTGACGAAGGCGTATTTCAGCACCTCTGGCACGCTGTAAAGGTAAAATTAAATATGGTATTAAATTATTACAAGACAGTAACAAGCATAAAAGAACAATAATATGTATTAATAAGAGAAATATGGCTAAGAGAAAGAATTGTAATAAAATAATAAATATTTAAGAAAAATAAATTAAAAAAATATATCTTAATCTAAATTATTTAATCATTTAGGCGACATTAGATAAATAATCTTAACCTAAAAGCATCCCTATAAAATTTAATATTAACAACAATAATAATTTAAAAATACAGTTAAACTTCCATAACTCGAATATCTCGCTAACTCGAACTAAATCGAGTGGCAATAAAATTTATAATTTAAAAAAAAAAAGAATTCCGTAATTAGAAGTCTTAATAATTCGAACCTTTTCTTTAAATAATGGTGATTTGAGTTAGGGAAGTTTCACTGTATAAATAAGAGAAACGTAATTTAATAAAAATATTTAAGATGGAAATTTAGTAATTCATAAATTAAATATTTAAAATAAAAATTTTTGTTTGAAATAGATTCAATAATGATTACTTTATCTTGCTAATAAAGTTAGTGCCATAAATTACAAGTAATAAATAAATAATAATATTCTGACACACACGTATACACTCATTTAAAAGCGATGCGCTAGCCAAATATTTAAATATGAGCAAAATGAGCAGACAAGTGTTTTTTTTGCCGACGCCAGCGTAGCAGTCAACGTCGACGCGAACAGCGACAGCGACGGCAGCAACTGCAACAACTGTTGGCAGCGCGCCAAGCGAGCCTAAATACATTTGCGGGGGTGCCCCGTTTTATCACGTCTATCACAAGACATAGATCGGAAATGACTATAATACATGCAAACTTTTGAATATATGTATATTTATTTGTATGTGTGTGTCTAAAGAGAGAGTCAACAGGGTGGCAACTAAATTTAGACTCAGCTGCTGACTCTGCCTCTTCGCTCAGCTCAGGCCTTAAAAAATAAGGCACAAACAAATAAAATATCATATATTTAAAATAGAGGCCAAAAAGATTTTTAAATCGAAACTACAAGATTTGTTCCAAAAATGTCACGAGAAATGCAGCAAAGGCGGAGACGACAGACAGCAAATGAAAGAAATGACAAGAAAAATAGTTTCTTTCCGCGGTTAAAAATAACCAACTGCGACGCCTGCAGAGACGTCGGCAGCACAAAGTTGTTGTTGTTTGTGTTGTTGTTGCTGCTGCTGCTTGTGTTGCTGCTTAGTGGCATTTGCTGTTGATGCTTGACAGCTAGAATCGTGCACACACAGTTATTGCCTTTGAAAAGCTGGCACTTGTCCGGCGCACCGGACAGTCGTCGTCGTCCGTCGGTCAGTCCGCTAGTCAGTCAGTCAGCAGTTTGTCGTCTGTCGGAAGGAGCTGCCGTTGCTCGCGTTGCTGCTGCTGTTGCAGCATTTAACAAATTGCGCCAAATTAAACTCTGGCAAACGATGGCGTCACACGGACAGTGAGGCAACTGCAACATAAATGATGCGCCACCCAAGCATCCTCTGGTCTAGAGTCTAGAGACGCTGCCAAAGGCACGGAGAACGACGTTGTAAATTGGTTAGAAAATATACGCACTAATTTACAGAATCATTTTTTTTTTTTATGTAAATACGCTTATATTGTAATTTTTGTTTAAATGCTTCATTTTTTGTTGTTTGTTTGAGACACAACTTACCCGTCTACATCCACAAAGATGCCATCATCGCCGACAGCTGTCACCTGGCCCTGTTGTCGTTGTTATTATTATTGTTGTTGTGGTTGTCGTTGTTGTTGTTGCGTTGACGTAGACAGCGGCGACAGAAGAAAAGAAGACAGAGCAAGAAAAAGAGAAATATGTGTCATTAATGCTGTTGCTAGTGTTTTATGATATATATACATATTTTTAATTATATTTTTATGATCGCTTTTATATATGCCGCAAATACGAGCCGAGTAAGATCACAACGTGTTGCTGTAGCGTGCGAGAGAGGGGAAGTCCCGTGATAAGGAATGCAACACAACTGTCTTATCAAAAGCTCAGGATTTTATACTTAATTGAAAAATAATTGTAAATGTATTCGAACTATATAATAATTCAGAGTGAAAATTGTTTGAAATTCAGCTGTAAAATTCAATAAAACGGATAATAATTCAGAAAGCAACATCTACGATTAAATATAAATATTTAATCATATATACTTAAGTAAATTGATAAATTTATAAGATACTGATTCAGAATGGAGATTGATTAAACTGATAGTAAATCGAATGAATTATCTTCTATTTAAATTATAATATACGCTCAAATTGAGCGCGCTTATACTACGTTTAATTTTGTAGTATTTTAATTGTAAAATTGATTAGTAACAATAAGCAAATTTAATAAAAGCTGATAACAAATCAGATTTGGAATATCGTCTATTCAAATTGGAATAAGCCCTCATGCTACAAACGTTTGTTATAATGAATGCAAATCTGATAAGAATTTAGAAAGGGAAATCACAAAAGCAGCGCAGTTGAAAGCAACTCTCATCTGTCATCCCCTTCTGCTCCCACGCACGCACACACACACACATACGCGAACGTGATTATGCAGCGCTGCCCGCGCAGGCGGCAACCTACACACACACACACACCCCCACACGGACAGCAAAATGCGCCCTATATGATAATGTGTGTGCGTGTGTGGCTCTTTGCATGTGTTTGTGTTGTGCGTATGTCGATGAGGGACTCCACTCAACAAAATGTTGCAGTTATTTATAGAAATAAAGCTAAAATTTACGAAATTAGAAACTGAGGCCGTCGCGCGTGTTGCAGCAGCCGCTGTCGCAGCAGCGGTGACTTTAAAAGTCAGACTCTCTTACCTTGTAGTAGGCACCATTATCGAGTCGCACTTCGACCATAAGATCGCCCATGTTGTTAGCCCTTGTGCTTAGCTGTGTTTACGCTGCAACTCCTTTATTTGTTGTTTGCTGGATGTTGATGTCGCTTTTGTTTGTTGTTGTTGCCCCCGCCAATTGTTGTTTGCGTTTTAGCCTGTTTAAAGAAGAAGAAATTTGCATAAAATGATTCTTTGCCAATGAATTTAAAAGTAATCACCTACAAAGATACAACTTATTATTCTCGTTATTCCCTGCCTTTTCGTCGTTATCAGTCTTTTGCTTTGTTACTGTTGTGGATGTTGTTGTTATTGGTGTTCCAGTTGTTGTTGTTGTTGCTGTGGTGTTGGTGGTGGTAATGCTTACTTCTGCTGCTTTTGTCAGAAACACCCACACACACACACAAACGTACGTTCCACTCTCACAGTTACTGTAAAAATAAACAAGAAGAGAGCTTGCAATTAAAACAATAAATAAAGTTTTAGTTTATACTGAAAATATTAATACGATGAATTAAATTTACGGAGCAGAGAGAGAGAGGGAGAGAGACACGACAACTGCCTTGCGATGGCAATCAAAAATTTTGAAGTTATTTTGGGCCCAGCATAGGAATGAAATTCCTTTCTGGTTGAGAACAGTAGCAAAATCTCAAGAACAACAACAACAAATGCAGAGACAAACGTCAACGCGCTTTTGCCGGGGCAGCGCTGCCAGCATGCTTCTTCTTCGTTTTATAGCCAGCGCCGCTGCGCCGTCGTCTTTCTTTTGTGTCTTCACATCACTTCTCCGCTCTCACACAGACGCACACACCACACACACACACATATATACGAGCGAGTCACTCACACATACAAACAAATATATACAACTGTCAGCAGCAGCCGCCGAAATGCTGAGCACGCTTTTCCAATAAGAATTTCATGCACACACACATTCACACTCATATGGCCCCAGCACATGCCGATTTTTCATACATACACACACAAATGTATTAAATTTACGGGATTATTCCTTTGGAGTTCTGTCACCTTCTTGAATGTGTCAGTTAAACTACATTAAAATTCTTAACTATTCCACAATCCGTGCGCTTTTCGTAGAATTTTTCTTCTTTTCACCTCCCTTTTGCTGCACAAATTCGCCGCAGTCGCGGCTGCTGCTGCTGCCGCCTTAGCCGCTGTGCAAAAATTTTTTCGCTTCTTGCAAAATTCTTGGGACGAACTACGCGGCTGTATAATTACGTTGAATGTTGAAAAAGTTAATACACTTACGGCTGCCCGTCACGTTGATCGTTGAATTGATTAATGCGAGCTTGAACCCTTTGAAAATAAAAAATATATCGCGTGCAGTGCGCTGCTTTACTGCTTCCAAAATTTTTTTTCGGCTGCGCTGCGTTCTCTTCGCTTTGCTTATGCACTCTGCTTCGCAGCTCAGCATTCGATAATGCTGCCAACTCGTTTAAAATGACTCGCGTTCGCAACAATCTTTTTCAAATTTAACTTTATTCGCTAAGTTTTCAATATGCTTTGAGCACAAAAAATTCTACAATATTATTTGATAAATACTTTTTGTTAAATAGCCCGACGCTCGCTTCAAAACACACCGGAAAATCATATGTGACATGTATCGCACGGTGGGGCAACCCTTAAAACTGACAAGCAACTGGGCGTTGCCAACTGTTTGATTTTGTTATTTCACTTCTGATTTGTACCAGGGCTTCCACAAAGGGCCAAGGCTGCCACGCAGTTGCAACTTTTTGTGTGTTTTTTGTAATTTTTGTTGAAATTTTTAAAATATT
Source organism: Drosophila subquinaria (assembly GCA_037043405.1). NCBI lineage: Eukaryota > Metazoa > Arthropoda > Insecta > Diptera > Drosophilidae > Drosophila > Drosophila subquinaria. Next base: position 215,667 of record JBAMBL010000712.1, read on the forward strand.
TAAATAATTCAATAATGATATTTAAAACGCAATTCAAAATACCAAACAAATTATAAATTTTCTAAAATAAAAAATTTTATTTTAAAAATGGTTTGGGGCAAGTGAGCCTTTGCGGAGTGAAGAAATTATTAAATTAGTAAGGTATTCTAAAACAAAAATTATAAAATCGAAAAAAATATAACAAATCTCCTGTTAAATTTTTATTTAATTAAAAAAAATAACAATGTTGATATTTAACTTCTTTTTCTGAGAAGAGTTCAATTCGGTCAAATATGATACCGTTGCCAAGGCTGCCACCTTTTTTTGCCAATGCAATCAGCTGATTTATTAGAGGTGTGTGTGTGTGTGTCCGATGCTTCAATGTTTGCTGAACACACAAAATATTTTGGACACAGCTTTTAAGGGATTGTATTGATTGTATTCTCGAAATGTTTTGAAATTGTTTCCTTCCAATATTTTAGAGGGCCTTAATGATCAGGATAGTTTATTTTTGTTGTATATAAAAACATTCGATAGTGGCCTACCAAACACCGATGACTCCGATGTTTTGCAAGCATGTCGACATCGATGTAGAGAAATTTAAAATTTGAATTGTGATAAGTAACGGTTTTTTGAGTTCAAAGATCAAATAGCTTTTTGTTCACTTTTCTGCCCAACGAGGACAATTTAATTAAGTTGCAGACGCAGTTCAGTTCGAGACAATCAGTTCAATTCACATGATGTTCGCTATTCAATTGATTTTTATTCGATTTGAATTCTTTAAATTAATCATATGGCGACCGAGTCACACGTTTATCGTCGCATCTTTACTATACATATGCTTTCAACAAATTTACTACTCGACCTTTACCATTTAATGTAATTGTAATTGTTATTGGGGTCAGTTTTGTGTGCACAATGTCGCATGACTTTTTTTTGTTTGTTTTTTTCTGTTTTTTTATGCTCAGGCGACTTTTAGTCGCGTGACGCGTTGATCAGCACGGCTTTCAATCAACGAGCAAGCGCACAGATGTAATGGGTGCAGTGTTTTAGGCCGTTCCCCTCCATGCGTTTACAAATCTGAAGTTCAAGTTCCCTAAGGACGCAATTAAATGATTAGGTTAAACATGCAATTTCGCTATTTTCACATATGATTGGCCAAAAAACATATTTTTTTAAGAAATTTAAAAAAACTATTAATTTATTAGCTAAATTAACCAAAAATTTTAAATACATAAAAAATCTATACACTCTAAATTAACTCAAATATTAAAAAAAAGTTATTTTGATTTCAAAAATCATATCACATATCCAATCTTTAATCTACTGTGAATTGGTAATTGTCAAAACAATTACTCGACTAACTGTATCCGTATCTGTATGTACGTATGTGTGTGTGTGTGTGTGTTCCCAGCAACTTTGCAGGTATAGAGTATCAAGATTTGCATTTCGATAGCCGCAAATTGTGGGACAGCGTTGACGGCTAATTGTAGCGGATATGCATTTTGATTTACACACAAACAAACATAGCCGGCAAAACACATACTGACACACTTATACACACACAGACACACACACATGTATAGACGTCATTAGGCTGTCGGCAGCGGTGCAAAACAACAAACAAACGGCAGCAGCAGTTTGACATTGACTTTTGTTATGTCCCGAGTATTAACTGCAGTTTAACGACGCGCCGTCGACAGTCAACTGCGGGAGGGTAGGAGCGAGACAGGGAGGGCAACATACTTACAACAAACAGAGACACGCCCAGAGGCTGTGACTAGAAAATTTGCCTCATCAATTGGTGATTCTTTCTGCATGTGGGTGCAACAATTGGACTACAACAATAATGACGCGACGACGACGACTACGACAACGACGATGACAAAGCAAGCGACTTGACCCGTCAATTATTAATACACCAAATTTAATTAAGAAATCGCTTCCAAGTGATGCTCAGAATTATGTAGATTGTACATTGTGTCTCACTTCATCTACATGTATGTTATTTGTTAAATTATTTTTTTTTCATTTATTTTTTAAATTCCTATTTATTTGATCATAACGCTTTAAAGTATACTAGTATTAAATTACATTTCGATTTAAATAATATGATTATTATAATTTCTTAATCTAAAAATGTCACTAAATTTGTATATAATTGAATTGATCATATTTAAAATGTTTTTTTTTCTTTTGGGGGCTTTAAATTTATTTCGGACTATTGCTTTCAACTAATTCTGTGTAAAGCGCTTAATGAAATTTTCAATTCAATTGCCGCTACGTCACTTCCGGCGTTGCTCGCGCTGCATACGTGTGTATGTTTGTGTGTGTGGGGCACGCGCCATTTATGCTCTCTCGCTCAAACGGTCTCTCTTTCTATGTTTCTATCTCCAGCGGCTGTCAGTGATCGTCAGTTACTACTACTTTCTACTACGTTTATTTTACGCTCATTTCATGTTCTTCCGCTTGCTTATCAATTAATCAGCTGCGTCGACAGCCTCTGTCGGCAGCGACGCGTCGCGTCGTCGCTTCTAACAATCGTAACATTGCAATTCACTCGGCAAACTTCGGCTCACCTATTGCTGTTTTTGTTGTTGCAGTCGTTTAATAAGCTCCATTTTGTTGTCACTTGACTGCTGACAGAGAGCGAAAGAGCAAGAGAGCGTAAGAGAATGCGAGTGCATAAAACCTACGAAAAAAAACCTGTGTGCTTCTGCCATCATTCAATTCAATTCTTACCGTCTCTCTGTACATATGCAAGTGTGTGTGCGATGTGTATGTGTGTGTTTGTATCTGTATCTGTATCTGTGTGCGCACTTATTCGCTTGATGCTCGTACCGCATTCAGTAATCATTCTGTGCTGTGAACTGCGGGTTCTGTTCTTCGTCGAATGAATCGTTTGGGCTCGGTTCGGTGTTGTTCACTTTGGTTATAAAAGACGAGGGTTCTATTCCAAATTTATGGAGTTGTCATTGAGCTCGCAAAGGTTCCGAGTCCTTACTGACTAGTGTTAAATAAAAGTGATAATAAATACAAGTGATAAAAGAAAACTTTTCTTTCTGAATTTCTTCGCAAACATTTTAAGATGCATTTGCTATTCGCAATATTAGGTAAATTATTTTACAATATTTTTAAATTTAAATTTGAATGAAAAGTGTGTTTCCGATTACCTGAAAGTCAGTTTGAATCAGCATTAACTACTTAAGCCTACCTAGAAGTGAATATCGATACATTTTCTTTATCAATTTGCTGGCATGTACTTGTACTAAGCACTACTACATATATACTATATATTTAGATCAACACATTCTTAGGATTTGTAATACAAGCTTTTCTATCAATAAAAGACGAGTAGTCACGTTCTGCCTCGTAGCCCGATTAAAATACTTTTATAGATCCCACGTTAAATATTTCACACTCAACGTGCCATTTCTTTTACAAACTGCAAACAATACATGTTTTCAATTGGGCTACACAATTTGTAGCATGTTTCTTCAAATGCTGTTGAGTTTTGCTTCATGTAAAATATTGCCAAAATTCCAGCAAAATAAATAACACGTTTATTCAATTTGCATTTGAATAAAATTATGATAAACTCTTGTAACTATAATGATATTAAAATTGTAAGGAAAGAACAATATTATTCAGAATGAATACCGATAATATTTCAAAATCTCTTGTGAAAAATAGTCAAAATTAATTTTCCAAATATATGTATGAATGCTGATATTTTTCTTAGAACCTTCATTAAATTCTTGTATCAGAATAATACAATATATTGTTCTTAAGGTCATAGGAAAGTTTTCGTTAATGAAGTCAGTATGACTCATTGAAAAGTAATAATAGTATATCAGATTAGTTACATGTGCTTATCCCAATTTCAATCGCAATAAAAATTGGGGAACTTTTTTTTTGGGAACTTTGCACGACATTAAATGGTACATGCCATGAACCTACCTATCTCTTCGCTCATTAAGAAACCTTAACACATACTCAAAGTCATGATAACTTTTGATAAAAGTGTCGACTCATATAGACTTCTGGAGTACCCTAGAGCAATTGGAGTTCATGAATCACAACACACGGCAATAATTGTAAAGCAATCATTAGTAAATTTTTGAAACACATTTATAACCAATAGGCTGACATAATTTTAAGGCCAAAAACAAATAGCAAAAATGTGCAGATTGTGTCAGTAACCCCATTTTACAGACCCTTGACTCATCGGCGCCTGGTGAATATGGTAAACAGTCGCACCCTATGGCACCCACGGGACTGACCACATGATGACGATAAGGTCACAGTAGTTAAATATACTTATACTGAACTCGGGGGTCGTAAAACTCTCAGTGGAAACTGCTGAGGCAGCATACGATCAGTGTGTATTTAGTCGATAGTAAAATGAAATCGAGTTATTTAGTAATTAGTATGGCTTAAATCGAATTCACTAATCAGCGATAAGGGCAGCAAAACACTTTGTAAATTTTGTGATAAGCCAGCCTTAGGCATGCTTAAGTACATATTAAACAATTATTTTGATAGTCGCTTGTGAGATTCGATTTGCAACAATAAAACTTAATAAAAGAGTCTTACACTAAAACCCATTAAGATAACAATAGCAATAACAATAACAGTAACAAGAGATTCAGATAGAAAGAGCTTCTGGGCATTTTTAGAACCTGTTGTGCTAGACCCTATAACGTATATAAAATCTTCATCGTGTTGCCTGAGGAGCTTATGAAGTCTTACAACTTGAGATTTAAAATTGTGAAGAAATGTTAATGCATAATGAATTAAGAGGTCAATCCATAATCAAAATGACATTCCGATTGGAAATTAGATGAATTTTCACAAAGTTATATAAGATTAAAGTTTGTCTGATTTTCCAGCTAGCAATTTTACAAGTTAAAATTTTTACACCTTTTGTTAGACATTTTACAAAAATGTTCGCTTACAGAAGTTGATTAAAGTTTGAAAATTGAGATTTAAAATTTTATATTTTTGAAAAACACAGAGTCTTTAACAGTCGGGTTCTTTCTCCTATTATTTTTTGTGCTTTTGTACCAAAGATTAACTGTGATTTTGGCTCAAGATATTTAACAATTATATACCCGTGTCACATTAATATTACTGATTATACAACTATGGTGTGTGGGTTTCTGCTCTACGTCAATTGATAGTTTCCATTGATAATTGGGAATAAAGCAAGCTGATAGCTCCTATAATGCCTTTTGGCGAGGTACTTCCTCTGATAACTCAATGCTGATAGCTTTTCATTAAAACCCACTGAAGCGTTGTAGCTCAATTATCAGATTTAGACTTGGACTTGTCGCATTCCAGATACAAAACCATGCGACGTCTCGACGAGACTTTAAAATGCATTTTAAAATCAGCAAACCGTGTGAAAAATCGGACATTGTTGACCCCCAGTATGATGTGTACTTACTATCATCACAAGTGTCATGTTAAACGGTTTCCGTTTGCTGTTTATTTACAAAGGGATATAAATATAATCACAATCAGCAATAGTGAATGAACTACTTATGCTCATGAACTCAATTCTTTTGCTCTGTTATCTGTTCTTTGTTTATAACTACATTGTTATTGCACTTTAATTCATTGATATGGTCCCGAGGCGTTGTCAACAGCCCATCCTCAACTTGTTAATGGAAAGTTTCCCCAATTGCCATCATTATCGATCATCCATAATCACAGCTATAAAATCAGGGGTACTCAATTCATTGAATCTGGGTAGGGGAAAGTGTGTCTGCAAACAATTCATAAAAGCCAAAATAAAGTTAATTTCACATCAATCTATACTTTCAGTCAAGTGATTTGACGTTTTCGTCACACTCCAGAGTCAGTTAAATAGAGCCATTCTGATTATAATATGTATAAAATAATTAAAAACTTTGATAAAATTATTAATTTAAAGTGAAAACAATAGACTTATCATATGTTAAGTTATCTGCAATTCTACATACATATATAAAGTTCAAATTCCACTGTCATATTCACATGACCAGCACTGTGGGTGAATACAACCGTCATTAGACGTTATCACACGAATGTCGACTGTCGAATGATAATCTAATAAAACAAAGCGAGCGCACTCCCGAAATCGTTTATCACAGAACAACTTTGATTATTGTTGGGATAATAAAATGTAAATAAATTAACAATACGGAAAATCACCAAAGATTGACTTGAATATGTCGTCGGGGTGACTCGACAGAAAGGCCTCCAAAAAAGCAGAAAATCTTGCGAATGAATTCAGACGCTTTTTACGAGTGTGCAATATGTTTCAATTACGTTTCGCTGACATTGCCAAAAAATGCAGTGATAAACAACTGTACATGTCGAGACGCACCAGAACCGAAAATGATGAAAACAATAGCGAAACTCGGTGGCAAATCGTACATGCCGCATATTTCCGTTGTCATCTGTCGAGTGAATAGTTTTTATTCTCTTTAAGTTCTATGCATCTCTATCTCTGACAGCTGACACCGAGCAAATGTTTTCCATTTTATAGTCAAGAGTAATGCATAACAAAAAAAAAATTAGATAAACACTTTTCAAATACAAACACATACCAATTGAAAACTTCACTGGCTTTTCTCTCATGTGCATAAAAGTTGTTTGTTTTGTGCAATTTTTCACATGGTGTTTTTTACAGCATCTAAAAATCTAGAATGCAATTATCGCTTTGCTGTGTTGGCAGTTTTGTTCAACACCCTCGTCACGGTCACACCCCTTGCCTCACTGCCGCCCTTCTGTTCTCGCTTGAATCTCAAAGTAAACTTAATTGCAGCCCATTTTTAACAGCTTCAACTTTTAATAAGCTTTCGTTGCATGTGAAATTTAATTATATTTATATTGGCTAATATTTGTAATTACAACCTGCCCCAATGTAGCATACAGGTCGTGTCATTAACTACATATTTCCCTACATTATTATATAATTCGACTGACATTTGATTAAGCCTAACGATAAGTTGAATCTAATCGAAAAAAAAATTCGCATTTCAATAAGTAAAATATCGTTAAATATTTAGACTATTTTTATTTTTGCCTAATAATTTTTACTAAAGTGGCACTTGAAAATTCATGTTTAATTATTTGTCATGGGAAAGTACACAATTAAGTTCTAAAATGTTAAAGCTAATGAACTGATTCGTCACTTTTAAATTTAACGGAAAACTTACTCAAATTATAAAGATAGCGTATTAAACGCTCTGAAACGAAATATCGAAAAATCAATTTGTTATGTATACATTTCTAGTAATTCTGCAATTAACTCAGATTATATAACATTCATTAAAAATCAGCACACATTATATTTAATGATTTTTTTAATGTAAAATTTTAGACTACTTTGTTTATAATGAAATATTAAGTATTGTCTCGGATACAGAGAAAACTCATTAAATATACAAAGATAGGTATAATATTATACAGAGAAAGCTCATTAAATATACAAAGAAAGGTACAATAATAGAACTTATATTTCAAAATATATTGCTAAAAATCAGCAGTGGAACACGTTGCTGACAACTTTCTTGCATTTTTCAAATATATAGTACTTATGTCGAGCCCATAAATCTGAATAATGTGCGAATTTCGAACAGCTGCTGTCGTCATTTCGCATTTATCTGATAAGTCGCGAAAAAGTCAAACAAGTAGCATAAATATGTCAAAGATTTAGCAAAGCGTTAAAAAAAAATAAATTATCGGGGATTTGTATGTATTTTTTTAATATTTTTTTATTGCATTTGTGGATACATTTACGAGCTTTTTATTAAACCATTAATGACTATATAAACACGAGTTTAGAGTTATGCTGATGGGTCAATTATTTAATGGAACTACAAAATGTTTTGCATTCAAATGGATCGTAAAAAATGAAAAGGAAATTATAAAAAAGAAAAGCGAGGAAAAGCAATAGAAATGCTTTCACATTTAAATAAATTTAGCTGATATTTTGATGTTTGGCTGTCAAAAGGCTTTTAGTTGGTTGTGGTTTCCAAAGAAAATAGAAACGAAAGCAATCAAAATATGTTTTTTATGTCCATTTCGGTTATGTAAACATTAAAATTGCAATTGAATTGGGATAATATGATAATGAGAATATATGACGACAGAGACGCAGATCAGTCTATGGGAGCATTCGTCTGGTTCTTGGCCAGTCTTCATAAATTTAATGCTTATTTTTAGCATGTTGTCGGCCAAGTCAAGTGCAAGGTGCTGCGGCTGTTGACGTTGCCAAACAAACGAAACAGACAGACGCCAATTTCAACATTATTTTGCCCTCTCTCTCTCTCTCTGTGCACATTTTGTACCTTTATTCACGGCCAAGAACACTGTCACACTAAACATATTATGTCGGTCAAGTTGAAGTTGAAAAAACATATAAAAATAAAACACATTTAGCGCATGGCAAATGGGCGAATTTAATTTGTTATGCGGCGTATACTTAATACTTATACTAATGTTTACATTGCTTTATTACAGCCTGCAGCACAGTAGCTTTGAGTGCGGCACATGATTGGGGCTACCCAGATCTGGATAACAATCAGGATGAGCGTAAGTAAAGCCAATAAAAATAATACACATCTACGAGAGTTGCCCTCGACTCGTTAAAGTCTATTTGCTAAAATTAGTTAATCAACGGCCGACTACGACTACGACTACGAGTACGAGTACAATACGAGTACATATATGTATCAACTGCTTGTAGTCGTGAGTGGGTCAGCCGATCATTGTCAAGTGGTCATCCCAATTTGTTGTTTATTTTAAATTGCGCCAAATTGCGGTGTATGCAAATTAGACTCAAACGTTTGTCCAAGAGCTGCAAGACCTTGTATTCCTTGACTTTCTTGTTGAATGCTCTTCAATCTTCTCTAATCTCTAACATTATTTTCTTGTAGCATTTCCAAAGTGGGGCGGCCTGTGTGACAATGGCAAGAAGCAGAGTCCCATCAATCTGCATGCCAAAGGCGCCCTCAAGGGTGAATTCGATCCGCTTAGATTTGAGAACTATGATGAGCATCAAAGTTCACTGCGAATGATCAACAATGGACACTCAAGTACGTATTGTAAACAAGCCGAAAGAAAGACAAACTGATACTCACTGAACTATTATCTCATTTTGGCAGTTCAATTATCGGGCTTTGATCACGATTTGACTTTGAGTGGAGGCGGCCTGGGCAGTGATTATGTTGTGGAGCAGATTCACATGCATTGGTGGTCGGAGCACACCATCAACGATATACGTTATCCCCTGGAGGTGCACATTGTGCATCGCAATACGATTTATCCCAACATTTCAATGGCTGCCAATTTCAAGGATGGCATCACAGTGCTGGGCGTTCTGTATCACGTATCGAATACACCCAACGAGGCCATCGAGAGCATCATTCGGAGTCTGAGCGATATCAAGAGCTATGAGAATAAAGATAAACCAGTTCACATTGCCGACAGTCTGGCAGTTGATGACTTAATACCCAATGTGGACACATACTTTACCTATGCTGGTTCCTTGACCACGCCCACCTGTGCCGAGGCTGTCACCTGGATTGTGCTCACAGAAACCTTTCCAGTTACCCTGGACCAGGTGAATGAGTTCAAAGAGATCGAGTACGACAAGGGCAAGCAGCTGCACAACAATTATCGTGAAATTCAAAGTGAGAACAATCGTGCTGTGGTTTTGGTGCAACAATTGCGAGGTGGATCAGCTCAACTCTCCGCACTGAGCTTGAGCATAACATTGTTACTCGGCTTTGCAGCCCAAAAGATACATCTTGTGTAGTTACCAAAACAGCCATAACAGCCATAGATACACCAAAGACCACAACGAATTTTAACAGCAATCTAAACTGAGGAGAGCTAAAGATTTTTGAGAAGAACGAGAACGAGAGCAATGACCAGACCAGACAATTTATACATACTCATTATTTGATATCAATGCTTGAAATTCAAATAAAAAATTCAGCTAGTCAATTTATGTGACATTCAAAGCATGTGCCTTAAAACCACTCACAATTTATTCTACGAAATATAAATATTTAATAAAAAGTTTTATAAGCATTTCGTGTATTTCATTTCTTTGCTGGTCAACTTAAAAGGGCGCCGATCGATTAAAGTTCAAATTGTTGGACTTTATAAAGTTCAAACTGATTGATGTTGGGCATTTATTGCATTTATTGTCCGCAATATACATATCTAATTATAGCAGGTGAGCTACAATAGTTCATCATATTTTCACCACTTTATGGCCATTGGTCATTTTTTGGATTCCTTGAAAGTCGCACGCGTTCTGCGGATTTTATGAGTACTTATTATTAAATTAACTAGCACGTTAAAAAATCACCTGCGCGCTAGTATGCACATATGTATATGGCTAAATATAGTTAATACAGAAATCACTGATAAGCAGTTGAAATTAGCGTTCGCGTCAACTGACCAAGCATTCTCCCGATAGTACTATTAATGGACAATTACCAAATGTCCAAGTATTATACAAGATAACTTCGAATTCTTACTGCAGTGCCATTTGATTTGTTTACGGCTAATTCAATTGAGTTCGTTTTGATTCCTAATCGGTACTTGATGTGGTAAAATTTATTGCATCAAATGACCAGCGTTGTGTCTCATTAAATGCAATTTCAATCAACCACTCAATAAACTGAAATTATTGCGTATTAATAAAATTGCATTTCAAAATCTTATGGGTTTATTATATAAAAAATAAATTTGAATTGCAAAATTCAATAATTATTTATAAATTTGAAGTATTTTTTGTTAGGCGAGTTGACATTTTTATTTTTATAATGCAGAAATTCGAATTTAAATCTTTCGGAAGGCGCGAAATGAGCGGCGAGCGCACTGAACGTTAGATGGCGCCACACACTGTTGAATGTCGCCTGAAAGTATGCAACAAAATCAAGATTGCGCGTAAGTTTGAAATGAAAATTTGAAATTTTCAAAAATCAATTAAAAATTAGATAAAAACAATTTCAAAAAAACAACAAAATACAAAATTTTGTAAAATAATTCAGTTCAATCTAAAATTGGTTTGGTGCATTTAGCTTTTCGCGTTGCAAAGTTGAGTAAAAATGCTGAAAAAAATCTTAAAAATTAGAGAAAATTTCAACAAAAATTCTGGTAAAATTTTCAAAATTCTAGCTTCAAAATTAAGAAAGTTCCACTTTTATGTCGCGAAAAAACGCTCCACTTTTGAAAGTGAGAAAAGTGGAGCCCAGAGGTTGCCACCCTTTTTTTTGCATCATCTTACCATCGAACTGCGACGCGCATAATCTAAAATGCTAAGCTTTTCATATATTAACTACATAAAGTATATTAAACACTGCAGGAAGTTGTACATATAATTTTTGTTGTATAAATATAGTTAGTACATTTATTTATAATATTAATCCCTTTCATGGCACAATAACTTTGTTTTAAATGCTTTTTTAATTTTTTTATTGACTGCTCTACTATCAAGTTGCTCACCAAAATGCTGTCTCTTTCGATGATATTCTTGAAGAGGACAGTTAGAACAAAACAAAAACAACAATACAGTTTAATAGCTAGACCAATTATAAAAAAGTGTTGATACATTTAAAGTCAAAATTTTAACTTTGACTTTCTTATTTTTGGCCTATGGGAGGAACCACTGTGCATTGCTGCCTCGGATTAAAAAAATGTAGACTATAAAAAAGAATAGAAAAATAAAACAATGTACGTTTTGGAATAGTTAATTTACAACTTAAAAATATATTAAAATGAACGGGAATAAATCCAACCCAGTAGGCGGAGTGCTAGTATCCGAGCCGGCAAATTCTGTTACTTACCTATAATTGTATCTTATCTTAATTTTGCAACAATGCAATAATAACAGTATTAAGAAAATTATCTAAAGTTGGATCTTATTAAAAGTTGGGAAATGTTTTTAAAGCGCACAAGTAGCATTGAATTTATACAATTTTTTGGTTTTTTTTATTAAGAATATTAATAATTTACAAGAATTAAATATTTAAATTTTTAAAAAATTTACAATATGAAAGTTAAAAGAAGGCCTTGTGTCCATTCGAAATTTAAACTTAACTATCTGTTTAATTTTGTAACTTGGTTTGAACCAGTATTTTAAATGATTTCAAATGATAATGAATCAATCAAAGTATACTATTAATTAATACGCTAGAGCTTAGACGTTTTTTACGCGTATGCATAACAAGATACTTGAATCTATAAAATCAAATTCATTCATAAATTTTTACTATGGCTAATACTAAAGATATGGGCATAAGACAAATCATGTCTTTTACTGAAATGAGCTTAAATATTTTGGTACATTTTAAAATACATCGGATTGAATCGCTCTTAAGACTTTTCTGTGATTTGTCAATGAAAAGTATACTATAATTAATCTGAAATAATTTTTGGGCCAATAATCAAAAGTGCATTTGTCACTCCAGCACCTAATCAAATGTCTTCCCTAGTCACTTAGCTGGTTTTAATATTATGCAGACTCGTATAATCCACATTAATGTTACCAAAACAAACAAAACCAATGTCAAAATCTGACAGTTAGCGTTAGCTTCACAATAAATTAATAAATTAAAAAAAACTTGTTACAAAATACAGATTTATGCCTCTTCACAACATTCACTTTTAAAATATCATATCAAATTTACTACAGCTGTATTTCATATAAAATTTATCTAAAAACCCCATTAGCATTTGCGAAACATAGTCAAGTAGCAGCAGAGTTGAGATACATTTTATTAAAATAATATGGTACTTAAAAATTTGTATTTTATCTGGATTTGCTTAAAATTAATGAAAGTCTGCCCTTTAGTTTCACATTTCTAGCGGAAGTTGTTCAAAGATATTTTGGATATTGTTTTGCATATTTAATTTTGCTAAATTAAAAAAAAACGGAATGGTCAGTTTTATTCCCTACTTTGCTTTTTGGTCATGCCTCACGGAATTGGCGTGAGAAAGTGAGAAACCTGTTTTGATAGCTCCATCTTCGGCTTTGACTCTGAGTGCCCGAAGAGACAGCCCCAAGAAAAATGGGTTGCTTTTATAATTTTGAAGGTTGCTCGACTGATTTGTTTGCAAACTTCTGTTAATGAGATGCACTCAGTCCATCTCCAAGTTGAATTGCATTTGTTACTTGCATAGCTAGGCGATTTAATGCTTGGTTTGGTGCAAGGGGAGCATTTGGTAAGAGTTTAGCGTGGGATACCATAAATCTATCTTTCATAATTAGATTACAGATAAATTTGTTGTAGGCTAAACTTTTGTGGTAGCTTTAGCATTCACTAAAGCTGCATTTTAACAGCCAATCCAATTAAGTTGATAAAAACCAATCTGGATTCATTCCATATGCATCTTTTTATAATTTGAAAATGCTTGTTATGACAACTCATTTCCGTTGCCAAAGGTTTTCCTCAGAAAGTTAACGCGTAACCTGCGCAAAATGTCAACCTCAAAAACTACATTAAACAATCGCATGAAAATCAGAGCTTTCAAATTGACTAAGTGATTTACCTTCACTTTTGTGAAACGCACATAACTAATGGCTGACTCTGATTATAAAAATATAAATCTACACATATAATATATGTATATATATGGGCATTTGTATCAATTTGGCGACAATGTTTACACCCTGCGTATACACAATATGCAGCTAGACCTTGACTTACCTCCTCTTTACAGTGTCCGTCGCCAGTATATAGTCCACTATCTGAAATTTCCATTTGCATTTTATAGTTCAAGTTGTTTGCAATAAACCACAATCGCAACCAAACAATAGATCTGGACAAACAAAAGTCATAGAAAACGATTGTAAACGATTGTAACCTCGTCCATAATATTCGATATGCAAATATTGTATGAGTATATCTATTCAATTTGACTGCAAAATTTAGACAGCCCATCAAATGATAATCTTGCAAAGTTTTTGTGTTTTTACGACATTGTTGACACTTGTTTTTTTTGTGTTTTCTCTCTGTTTTACTCTGATTAAAAATGATGATAATAATTAAAATATTAATAATTTGTTCCACGGCAAGTATTTGTTTTGTAGGCATACAAAATTATGCTAATTTCGGATCTTTGCTTATTTTTAAACTAATTAATTATTGGCCACACTTTGCTGCTTAAATTGGCAAACCAAAAGAAACTAAGAAAATACAAATCTAAAGTAGTAAGAGAAATACAATAGCAAGAGTATTGTATTCTAATAGATATGTTAATTGGACTTAAATTAATTTAGTAATTAATTGTAATTAAATATTTACATATTATTATTAGTTTTTTTTTTACCCAAAAATTCCCAATAAAATAATTTCGGAATCCCAAAACAATGAAAAAATATATCATTTATATCCAGAGAGTGTATAAAATGCCACGATTTGAAATGATATCAGCTTGGTTAGTGTGTCAAAATTGCCAGGTTGATTTGTTGGCCTAAACAATAGACTGTCTTGAGGCGTAACAAAAGCCCACTTCCACTTGCCACCCCACAAACAGTTTCAGTGTCTTCATCTTCATCTTGAACTTCATCTTCATATTCGTCTTCATCTTCGTCTGTGACTTTGCCATGCAAATGAATTTGTTGTTGACTGTTGCAACAATTTGTTGTTATTGTTAGGCGGCAGCTGCTGTTGCTGCTGTTTCATTATTAGTTTCCGATTATAAACAAGTTGCGGCCACGCATTTAATCTGGTATAAAAGGCCAAGTCGTTGTTTGACCCAACATCACAACCACTTGACACACAGCAAGGGCCAAAAGCAAGTTCAGCTAACTGAAGAAGACGAGAAGTTCCAGCCTAGGCAACAGCATGAAGATATTTGTGGTGCGTCTACAAGGATTTAACAAATGGATACCATTCAAAAAAAGGATTATCAGTGACAAATATTATTTATAATTCTCAATTTGTATTTTAGACTATACTTATGGGCGCTTTGGCGTTGGCCAATGCTGATATCAGTCTGACGCAGCAGGGCTACAATTACCGCGTGCAACAGCAGCAGCAACAACAGCAACAACAACAACAACAACCGACTGTTGTTGCACATTTGCTCAATCAGCAGTTGCAACAACAACAACAACAGTTGCAGCAGCAATCGTCGCATCCCGTGTTGCCACCTCTGTCCGTGCCACTGCCTTACCTGCCACCTGTTGGCCAATACCAGCCACAATCTCATCATCATGGCCAGCAACAGCAGCCCCGCATCGTCACCGCCTCCTTCCCCATGCCATCGGGTTTCCCCGTCAATTTTCAGACAGCTCCCGTCCAGCAACAGCGTCGTGCTCGTCCACGTGTCCGAATTCCGAAGCGACCAATTGTCACCAAGAATTTCTTCATTCACTCGGCACCCGAGGAGTCCGATGATGAGATCCAGGATGAGCTGCAGCAGTTGAATCAACAGCCCAGAAATCACTACAACGTGCTCTTTGTGAAGACACCTGCGCAGACGAATCGTGCGGCGGCTTTGAATCTGGCCAAGACGCTGAAGCAGGAGAAGACTGTCGTCTATGTGCTGGCCAAGAAGACAACGGCCTCTGATCTGCAGGATGCCATTGCCGAGGCGCCACAGCAGATCAACAAGCCCGAGGTGTTCTTCATCAAGTACCGCACTCCCGAGGAGGCTCTCAATGCCCAGCGACAGATTCAATCGCAGTACGATACTCTGGGAGGCACCTCCACCATCACCGACGAGGGATTGGCTCCCATCACCTCTGTCGTGGGATCTCTGGATGCGCCTGAGGAGGAGGAAGAGGATCAGCAACAGGTGCCGGTGCAGCAGCAGCAGCAACAGAATATTGATGGCGCCTTTGATGCTCATGGCAACGGCCCAGTTAACAATCAGTATCTGCCCGCCAACCAATACTAGAATATCTTCATTGCTCACCACATCACATCAAATCTTAGTTAGAATGAACTCGCATTTCCCTGTTGTCTAAGTTTATAAGTGAATTTATAGATTGTAATTCCTGTCAATTTGAATCAAGTTTGTATTAAAGATTCAAGATTGTAATTGATATGATCACGGTTTTATTTTATGAACATTGCATTGAAATCTGATATGAAGTGATTTTTAGGATGAACAGTCAAATTAAGCCTAAAAGCTTATTAATCAGGCCTGTTCTGGGTTTTACTTTTTTCTTTTTAGCATTTAGTGATATTTATTTATTAACTAATTTAGACTAAGTGTTTAAAAATTATAGTTTTTCACTTTATCGGACTTAAACTCATCAACTCAAAGTGATATCAATCCGCTAAATTTCGCCGAAATGGTTTTAGGGCAGGTTAAAGAAATTCCTTTCTGAAAAATCTTACCCAAAGTGAAATCTGGAACAGAACTGTATGTGTTTTAAAATATCTGTTTTCAACTATATTGGATTAAGACATTAAGTTTTATAAAATTCAGAATTAGTTAGACTAAGTCCCAGTGGGTTAAGTCTCAAATAAAAAACTAAGAAATACTTTGGTAACAAATGCATAAAAATGTATATCAAATTCCAGAATATTTATTAGTTAAAATTTAGCTAGACTACAAAGCAAAGGGACTAAATTAGATTACAGCAGGTTGATAAGATAAAGCATACAATACAATGGGAGTAACACGAAGATTCGAAGCAGCTATAAAGTTAAATATTCCTTACTTTCATTTTATGAGACTTTATTATATAGAAGATTCAGTTGCAATGGGCGTGATTGTTGGCCTTGTCCCTGGATTCCGACTCTGCAGCCTCCGCCTCTCCCAGACTGAGATGGGTGCGAATAAAGTCATGGTAGTAGGCGATGCTGGCCATGGCATCGGGCTTACCCCTGGCACAGGGCATGCCCCAGTTGACCAGGGCCACCAGCTTGCCATTGTGGACCAGTGGACCGCCAGAGTCGCCATGACAGGCACCTCGTCCCTTGTCGTTGTAGGTGCACACGTGTCCGATGTCCACATTGGTGCTGTTGCCGTGCGCC
This sequence comes from Drosophila subquinaria, assembly GCA_037043405.1. Classification (NCBI taxonomy): domain Eukaryota; kingdom Metazoa; phylum Arthropoda; class Insecta; order Diptera; family Drosophilidae; genus Drosophila; species Drosophila subquinaria. The sequence continues at coordinate 232,649 of JBAMBL010000712.1, forward strand.
TCTCGACACTGCTCGAAGGGCACATATTCCACCTCCAGGCGTTGCAGCTTGGCAGGGACTTCACCACCCAGCGAGAGAGTGCCCCAGCCGGTGAGGAGCAGCCAGTCTCCAGCCACCAAAGGCTGATGATCAAGTTCCACACGCTGTGTGGCATTGTCAAAGACAATCGATTCATTCAGATGCAGCAGGGCAATGTCATTGCGATACTTGCGAGGCTCATAGTTGCAGTGCTCGACAATCCTGTCCACATAGTAGTACTTGGACACATTCTGCTGCAGATCTTGGGTGCCTGTGAGCACTCTAAACACATCAGGCGACTTGCCATGGATGCAATGGGCCGCCGTGATAATCCAACGCTCGTCGATAATGGCGCCGCCACAGGAATGTTGCCCATTCTTGCCCTGCAGCGAGATTTGATAGGGGGCCATGCCCTCGGGTGCTTCCTCGCCGCCCACAATGCGTTGTGTGGTATATTGGGGTGGGTAAAGGACCTGGTCAGACATCTCACCCGCCACAATGGAGATCGACAGTAGCAGCAACAGCATTGTGTGATCGGAACAGACTACGAATGCAACCTACTTGCCACATTTGGTTGCCTTTTATTGGTTTTTAAGCCGCAGTTATTTTGTAGGCCAGACACGCTGTTACCAAACCGAAACACACACTCTGTAGGGGTTCCGACCGCCAATCACAGCACTTGTCTACGGGCACTTCAGCAGAAGGCCGACACTGATAAGGAGCGTGTTCAAGCTGTGCAATGAGGAAAAAATAGACTTAAATGGACTTATCACTCAAGATAACTTTACTTTGCTTGCTTGTTTGTTGGAAAGTTCTTGGTCAAAACAAGGCAAATGTGGGCTAGTTGATATTGAAATTAAATAGGAAGAAACTCCATGAAAGCACGCATCCGGGTCACTTTTGAACGCTCTGAAAGTTAAAAAATGTTCATACAAAATAGATCTTCTCTTGCCTTTTACACAAAACCAATAAATTTTCATAGGAAATGCTTAGCTGGTCCAGCTTTAATCAAATGTGAAATCTCTCAATCTCTCAAAAATTTATTTATTTATTTATACATTTTTTCTAACTTTATTTGTCTGTTTGTTGGCTATTAATTTTTATATAAATAGATTATCCATCTCCTACCCCTTGCCATGATAAGTTGATACGCAGGCTTATCAGCCAATATTCTTATTCAGTTGACCGACAGCTCAACGATAAATAATTATGTTAGCTGACTTGGCTAATTTTAGACAGAGACTCATGCGATTGGACACTAACTTTTATGACTCACCTGGCCAGCTGACTATCATTTTATTTTTTTGTAAGAAGAAGCCGCTTTTCGACTGATTAAATAACAAGTGAATAAAGTAATAAGTATATTATAGATACACTGCCTCCAATTTGAGCCTATAAACATTTTTTATAATTGGAATTTGTGATAAAAGATATATATGGACTAGATATAAGTATTGTTTATTGGGGCTTTTGTTTTTTGTGGAATTGTTTCTAGACATTTATGGGATCCTTTCATTGCTTTTTTTTAATGTGGTTCTCTACCCTCTAAATTTATTCTCTGAACCTTTTTATATTTTTATATCTTTCATATCTATAAAGGAGCTATAGACCTTGTATTGGGTGCTATAGTTGATGTTCATAAATAATTTTATTTGCAATGTAAGTTATAGTATACTGTTGGACTTTTGATAAAATTATAGGGTCTAAGCTAGAAGGACTATGTTTCAAAAAATATGAATTTTGTTCGCTGCGGCTTTTCTATTTTTTTCCAGGATCCCTTTAGAATTTTTTGTTTGCCCTTGTTTTTAGATCTGTAGACTTGAATTTATTATAAAAACACTGCCTTCAATTGTAGGCAATAATTGATGCGGATAAATATATTTTATTTGCGATATATATTTTTGTTTTTCTGATAAATATTATATGTACTAAAGATTATGTTATAAAATTATTTGATATATGTAAATTTTGTTCTTTGGGGCTTTTGTTCTTTGGTTTCGATTTTTTTTTTTTGTTTCATGGTTTTTGTGATCCTTGCATTGTTCTTCAGTTGAAAGATCTTTGAGAGAACTGAGCTCTCATCATTTTAGGGTTTTAACAGGCTTTACCCTGTGCCGTCATCATTTTGGTGATCCAGGGCTGATAATATTGAACTGAGGCGAATACGTCCGGGTAGCCGAGGGCACAGGCCTCTCCCCAGTTGACGACGCCGACCAGCGTCTGGTTGTCATCCACAAGTGGACCGCCGGAGTCGCCGTGGCAGGAGCCCTCGCCCTCCTTGGTGAGGGTGCAGAGGTGACCCTCGCCCAGCCAGTTGGCATTGCGCACCTTCTGCTCACACGTCTTGTGCTCCAGGAAGGCCAGATCGATCTTCTGCAGCTGGGTGGCATAGCGACCCCAGGCCTTGATGCTGCCCCAGCCAGTGAGGGTGACCTTGTCGCCCCCCTTCAGGTAATCCCTTGAGGCCATCTTAATGGGCTGAGTGCGCGCATTGAATTCAATGGGCGTGGCAGTGTGAATAAGGGCAATATCATTGTGATAGGCGGGCTTATCGTGATCACAATGCTTCTTGGCCGCATCCACGAGATACTCGGCTCCGGGTTTCGTATAGTCATTGCTGCCCGTGACTATTTTGAGGTACTGTATGGGCCAGTCCAGGCAATGGGCGGCTGTGAGGATCCAATTCTTGTCGATGATGCTGCCACCGCACACGTGTTCGCCAAAGGTGTTCATGATGGACACCTGATAGGGTGCGAAGGCCGTTGGCGCATCTGATCCGCCCACAATTCGCGACTCGGGACGCACTTCATCCAAATCCAGTTGATGTGTTAGCTTCTGGCCAAGTCCAATTTCGCGTGTTTCACACAGTGAAACAACCAACAAAGTTGTTAATAAAATAAGGAACTTCATTTTTCAGAATATTTGTGTTCGCGTTGTTTCGGCTTTCGATTTCGAATTGTCAATATTTTCAGGCAGGTTTTCCTTTTATACTCAAGCAGCTATTGGGCCGGGAACTGGACTTATCTTGACGCTAGCTTTCTTTGAATATGGTTCCCGTTAAGATAACGAATTCAACGCAATTCTGGGGAAGTTCCGATAGTGACATTACCATAGCCAACAAACACACTTACCACCGAGCTGATAATGCCGAGTTCTCGCAAAAAGGGAATAAGTACCGAAAGCCAGTCAGCCGTCGACGGAATGACAACACTTCACTGTTAGCTTTAACAACAGATTACTCATACGACATGTGGAAACGGACTTTGAACTGGTAACAGCGAACGAGTTAACGATCTGCAGACTTGACGTTACACAGCGAAACTTTCTCAACATTAGATAACCAGGGCAATTAAATATTAATAATTGTTATATTTCAACGAGTTATTCTATATAGATAAGAGACGAATTGGTTATTAAGAGTATATTTCTATTGTATATTTGTTTTTGTAAGTCATTTTTGTGGATGCAAAGTTCACATGTTGTCAGCAGACAATCTCCAGACGTCTGCACTTTAAAGATTGCAGATAGAGTTTATGGTTTATATATGCCGCAGCCTTTGATTGTCGACTGAATCCAATCGTAGTAGAAACTGACACGCGCAAACACATCTGGGAATCCTCGACCGCAAGGAACTCCCCAATTGCCAATGCCGACCAGACGACCCTGACCATCAACCAACGGACCGCCCTGATCTCCAAGACAGGCACCAGCTCCGACCTTTCCGACCGCACAGATGTGTCCGACATCCAGATCTTTGGTGTAACCAAAAGTGGAATTACACTTGGCTGGCGGCACATACGACAGCTCCAGTTTCCTCAGATCGAATGTGTATTCGCCGCTTTCCTCTGTATTGCCCCAACCCGTCATCACGAGCTTGTCTCCCTCCACAAGATCATCCAGTGCTGCAATCGTTATGTTCTTGGTAACCTCATCGTAGGCCACCTTCGTTGTCATTTTGATCAGTGCAATATCATTGTGATACAGCGGCTGATCGAATTTGCAATGAATTATGATCTCCTCCGTGTAGTATTCCCATGCGGGACCAGCCCAATCGTTAGTACTCATCACCGTCTTCACGTTCTTTTTGTGCATTCCGGCGACACAACTTGCCGCGGTCAGAATGTACTGATCGTGTATGATGACACCACCACACATGTGATTGCTGCAAAGGTTAAAAGGGTATTATTATACCTAATATATAAATCTATTCCTACAATTAATATTTATCACAAAAAACGTACACATTCAATATTACTTTCTACTTTCTACCGGCATTTTAGTACTAATTGTAATATACATCCTTTATTTATAAATGTCTTCTTTCATTTTATTTCTTGTAATTTTCTAGAATTGACTTTAATTATACTTTTTTATTTATTTTTTAAAATGAATTCGGGAGCACAACAATAACAACTACAAAAACATCATCAACCACAAAAACATCATCGCTGCTCCCGGAGCCACTGCGTGCCCACCGCTGATATAGATACTTAAAATATCTGTTCATGTATTCATTTCCTTCGCGCTTTTAAATCCTTTTTCATTGCTATAAATTTATTTTCAGCCTGTCAGTCTTAACTTATGTGGATGTTAATAAACAAGCAGTCTTATAGTTACCCCAAGGCATTCTGTATGGACACCTGATACGGTGCAGCGCCCAGAGACGCAACATCACCGCCAACGACACGAGAATTAAGCTTCAGTTTGGATGCGGGCACTGATTTAAAATCACGACGATTGACGGACTGAGAGGAGGATACGAGAAGTAGGAAACTGAAAAGAAACACTCCGATTTGGTAAGACATGTTGAAAGCTCTGCCAAAAGTGGACTGATTTGAAGTTCTAGCAATGTCAAGCAGCTAAACTGTAGCATGATTGGGCATTGGATATTAATGACCGGTCATAAAATCATACTGGATATCAATCCGAATAAAACAAAGTATGGTTCGTAAAAATCATTTAATCACAACTTGATAATGACATACATAAGTACAAGTGCAATCAAAGTTATACATATATCTAGACTTTGCCACAGCCATTGATGATGGTGCGTATCCAATCGTTGTAGAAGGCCACTCGGGCATAGACATCCGGGAATCCATTGCCACACGGCACTCCCCAATTGCCAATGCCCACGAGTTGCCTTTGAGCATTGATCAGTGGTCCACCCGTGTCGCCATGGCACATGCCCTTGCCCGTCTCCATTTGGACACAAACATGACCCAGATCCACATCATCGGTTTCCCCGAGCGCGCTGCGGCATTTATCCACAGACAGATAGTTGCCCCCGGATTGCTGCAAGTACTGAGATCTGCTGCCATCTGCTGAAGTTGTGCCCCAGCCGGCAAATGACAAGTTCTCGCCCTCCTGCAGCTCATCGACCTCGGATAGGGAAATCTTTGCCGTCTCCTTGTTGTACTTGATGGATGAACTTAAATGCAGCATCGCAATGTCATTGTGATAAAGCGGCTTATCAAAGTTGCAATGCACATGAATCTGATCCACAAAATAATGCAGTGCAGTATTGTTCCAGCTGGACAAAGTTCCGGTTAAAATAATTAAATTGCGGGCTCGCAAACCAGCGACACAACTGGCGGCAGTTAGAATCCAGGCATCGTCGATGATGACACCACCACAAAAGGCGAAGCCAAATTGATTCTGCACGGAGACAATCCAAGGCCATTCTCCCAGACCCGCCAGATCCCCACCAGTTACTCGTTCCTCCCTCTCTGGCGAAATTCTAGCTGAAGATCTCATACGAATCGAAGCTTGTCCCGGCATTTGTTCTCCATGTAAACGCAGTGCATCCGAGGATTGCAGCTGGACGAAGGTCAAGCAAAGGCAGAGGCTGATGAGGCCTTTGGACAGCGATGATTTTGGCAATGTTCTCATTGTTTTTACTGTGCAATCGAAACTAAATTCCATTCAGAATTGTACATGGAATTATACATCGGACAAGGCTTATCGGCTGTGACATTTATTGGGACGATAATAAGAATTGTGGACATTCATTGCGGGCATGCGAATCGTATATGGATGAAAGCCAGCCAAAGAACCCTCCATATATAGCCGACTGAGATTTCCAGTCCCGACACTGCACCATGGGCACCTTAGCCATTTTATCTGAAATAAACATAATTTTGCAAAAAAGTTGAAATAATAAAAATAATAATAATAAAGAAATCCGTTTTTAAATAAAATAATTTTACTAGGCCCATACTTTTATATCGACCAAAAATATCCATCTTCATAATTGATTTATTATTAATTATTTAAAAAATGGGACAAAACTACCCATAGTGCATGTCATGCATTGCATGACTGTAATCATTTTTCTATCATTTATGAACCCTCCAATTGAAGTACATTTGCCGTGTGGGTTTTATCCTTTGGCACCGTAAAGATATGCATATTCATAAAGATATATTTGGCCAGTGAGTTGACCAAAACAATGTGCGATAGCCAAAGCTGCGATAAATATGGCTGATGGTCATATAAAAGCTTCAGCTTGGGTCATTCCCAATTTCATTGCTGGTCATTAATTGCAGTTCTACTCGTAAACTGGACAAAACATGTCTGCATTGTTCTGTTTAGGCCCAAAATGTTGCCTTTTTGGCCTGTTTCTATTGCTCTTGGGCAATTCCATTGACGTCACGAGAGCCAAGCGGATTCATAATAAATTTGCAGCATATGGCAATCGCATTGTTGGCGGCCAGCAGGCGGAGGAGGGTGTGGCACCCTATCAGGTATCGATACAAACCCTGTGGAGAACACATATCTGTGGTGGAGTCATCCTCAACGATCGCTGGATACTCACTGCCGGACACTGTGCCAATGGTTTTGCTGTCCACGATCTGCAGATTATCGTGGGCACCAATGAGAGACTCAAGCCGGGACAAATTATCTACCCGGATAATGCCATAGTTCACTCCATGTACGACATTCCCGCAATCTATGCCAATGACATTGGCTTATTCCATCTCAACGATTCGATTGTGTTCAATGAACGCACTCAAGTTGTTCAACTGAGCACCGAGTATCCGCCAGTCGGTGCCACAGTCACCTTGACGGGCTGGGGTGCTCGTGGTCTCAACTGGGCTCCAGAGGAGCGACTGCAAACCATCAACTTGACCGTCATCGATCATGGGGTTTGCAAGGCAGCTTGGGATGACACCGACAGCGTCGACATTGGACATCTCTGCACCTTCACCCGGGCAGGGGAAGGCGCCTGCAATGGCGACTCCGGTGGTCCCATCATGTGGGACAACAAGCTGGTGGGCCTGGTCAACTGGGGTGCCCCCTGTGCTGTGGGCAAACCCGATATGCAGGCCAATACAATTTACTACATGGACTGGATACGTCGCAACGTTGCAGGCTGCAAGCATCGCGTCAATTGATTATCAAGCTGGAAAAGCGAATTTTCTTACTGTTAATAACAAATCAAATGACTGTCCAAATTGTTAGCTTGGTCAAGTCTTTTTTGTAATAAAATTTATTCTTTTTGTCAAAGTTCCATCGTTATTTATATACATTCTCATTGTTTGTTTTATGGCTTTGTTTGCATAGGAAAACTTTTAAACCATAATTGTGTATTATTATTATGTTAATTATAACTTTTAACTTGGGTATTTATTTAAAAAAAAAGTTTATAAAATTTAATACGGATATCAATTATTCGTTAACTGACTAAAGATAAGATATTTTTTGGGGACTTTTAAAATTTGTAAATAGAAGAATGTAATCATACGAAAGGTGGATAGACTCGAATATACTCTTTGTCAACTTAACCTTTTTGGGAAATATCTGCCCTACTACAGCCGGATAAAATGTCAAACATCAACTTTAAAGAAATTTGAGCAACAACTTAGTAAAGCAAACAGTTTATCAAATGCTTTTGAAAGATACACTAACTGATTTTTTCCTCAATTTTACTTTTTTGCTTTTTACTCAGATTTTTCTGGTGGGCTTGTTTTGAATTTGTGGCTAATAGTTGGCAAACATGGATAAACTCGGATATGTGGTGTAGCTTAGCAAAGCCTTAAACCAACAACTCAAGCTGCTGTTTTATTTGCTCTGAACTTGTAATAACACATGCAGCGCAAAAGTATGCTTTATATTTCTTGCAAATAATTTGCGGATAATCTCGGAATGCGTCTCTGCTAAATCTCTTCGGCTCTTAATGTACAACTCTTTTTTTTGCATATTACAAATCGAACTTTACAGGGTATTTACAAAACATGATGCTCTGCTTTTAAATAATATATTGCGTATATAGCTTGATTAATTGTTGAGGAAGTCAAAGTCCCTCTACGATATTAATTACCCCATAACAAAATCCTAATCAGAACAGTTTATGGACTAGATACCAAAGCTGGACAATATCGATTCCGATTTACGATAAAAAATATGGTTAATATAGTATATGTATGTATGTCAATCTATGGTTTTTTGCGAGTATAAAAGCAAAATCACGACGTGTTGAAATGTTTAATACGCGTTAACAGATTGATTCGTGAGGATGTGGAATCGCTTAGCCAAAGTATCGATACTTTTGCTGCTCCTGAATTGGAGCAGTTTCTCAAACGGGAAACGTACCCCAGAGCATAGTGCCGAGAAGATGCAGCAGATTTTAGCCAAGAACAGTAAAGGAATTGACAATCGCGTTGTGCAAGGCAGCGATGCGGAATTGGGATTGGCGCCGTACCAAATCTCACTGCAGGGCATGTACGGGGATCACATGTGCGGAGGAGCAATCATCGATGAGCGTTGGATTCTGACAGCCGCCCATTGTGTCTACGGCTACAATCCGAGCTATCTGCGAGTGGCAACTGGCACTGTGGAGTGGGAGAAGCCCGATGCCAAATACTTTGTGGAGGAACATTGGGTGCACTGCAATTACAATTATCCCGTCATGCACAATGATATCGCATTGATGCGTCTGAATGATTCGATCAAGTGGAATGATTATACCAAGCCTATAGCACTACCTGATCTTCCACTGGCCAACGGCTCTCAGTTATTGTTGACGGGCTGGGGATCCACATACTTTGGCAGTGATACACCCGATCTGCTCCAGAAGGCGACCTTGACCTACGTGGACTATGCCACATGTCAGCAGGAAATGGAAGGCGATCCATATAATGGTCCCGGTCACATTTGCACCCTCACAGATGAGGGACAGGGCGCGTGTCACGGCGATTCTGGCGGTCCAGTGGCTGCCGATGGCATCCTGTATGGATTGGTCAACTGGGGACATCCCTGTGCCATCGGCTATCCAGACAGTTATGCCTCGACGCACTTCTATCGTGACTGGATCAGACGCACCATGGCCGAGTCAAGCTGCAAGACTTGTCACTGCTATGCCAGCAATTATGGCATTTAGTGATTTAAATAAAAGCTATTTCTAAAATATTAAACTTTATTATATCGTTGCAGATAATTATAATTGACACAGCATCAAAATTATTCATTTATAGCAGAAGTTGTGTAATTAATCTTACTTTATAAATTCTAATCCAACTTTGTGAAAATCAGACTACTCTATAATATATTTAGCAGTGTTAGAAACAATCGATTCACAACTGGGTTTAATATAAAAATATCTGCTGTAACTCAAGATATCTCAACAAAACTCGCCAGTTCAGTGTTTAACAACATTTTATATATCCCGATAAAATTTTTCAGACTAGAAAATTTAAAAATATTGCTATTATGGGAACAATCAGTTGAAAACTGAACTGTTGAACATTATTCTAGTCCTTTGAGATATTTAACTAAATTAAATAAAAACTCTTTTTTAAAACCAAGCGAAAAAGTTACTTAATTTTTAATTTGTAATAAAAAGTTTTTATAAGTTTATAGTATTCCGAAGTTGACATTTCTTTATTGCTATGTCATATAACAGTTTTTAGGTTCATGTGCTGCACTTGGAGTTGCCGCTCATGACATTTCGGATCCAGTCAAGGTAATAATAAACATTGGCCTGCACGTCTGGGAATCCCTTGGCACACGGCCTGCCCCAGTTGACCAGGCCAACAATATGACCATTGCTTACTAAAGGACCTCCCGAATCGCCATGACAGGCGCCCTCGCCCTCCTTGGAGAAGGTGCAAATGTGTCCGACTCCCAGACTGCTGGTCTGATTGAATATATCGATGCATTCGTTCAGTTTGACAAAGTCCAAGTCGAGCTTCTGCAGATTATCGTTGGCATCTCCATTTGGCGTCTCAGCTCCCCAGCCCGTGAGCACTATTTTATCCCCCTCCCGCAACGGAGCTAGAGGCAAGGAAATCGGTTGTGTCAACTCGTTGAAAGTAATCTTCTCAGTGAGTTTCAAGAGCGCAATGTCATTGTGCATATAAGGCCTATCGTACAGACAATGGACATGCTTCTCCAAGGTGTAGTAGACGCCATCCGGTTCCATATAGCGATTGGTGCCTGTGACCACGACAATTAGCTCGGGCGGAAAGTTTACCACACAATGTCCAGCCGTAATGATCCATTGTTGATTGAGAATGGCTCCTCCACAGTTGTGATATCCCAGAGCGGGTTGAAGGGAAACTTGATATTTGGCAAAGCCAATCTCCGCATTCTGACCGCCTGCAATGCGACCTTCAAGGCGACCTCCAGCTTTATCTATCTCCAAGTATCGTTTGGCCAACGATCTCGGCTGGAGCAGGAAGAAAAGGAAACAAAAGCAGAGCAACTTCATCTTGCACCTTCGACTGGCAAGCCTAAACTAAAGTCAAATGTACTCGGAGTTTTATCACAAAAGACTTTTATCACTTTTATCAGACAGACTTTATGATCGCCTTGACCAGTTTATTATTGCAATGCTGACATGGCCAAGTCTAGCGATAGCCAATTTCTATTGCCATTTCCTACGGTTATGGTTTATTCAGACGCAGTTCATACTTTTTGAGCATTCCAAGCTTTGACTTCAGGAAAAAATAAATAATGCCTATTAATTATATTCTATTGTCTATAATTGAATTATTAAAATTTTTTTATTAATATTTTATTATTAATATTTTAGTATTTTTAATAAGTTAGGAAAATTCTAATAAAATTTCATGAAGATCAAGCAAGTTTGGAGATCAATAAAGTTATTCAATGAGCAATATTACAGAGTGTATATTTATTAATTTGTCCAAACTGAAAAGCTGAACACAGGGTATCTAATAGTGGATAACACTCGACTAGATTGGATTGTTATCGAAAATTGCTAGAACATTTATTAGATTAAGATATACATTCAGTTTATGGTCCTTATCGAAAGAGAATTCATAACACAAGTAACTATAACTTTAATCTGTCAGTCGGCACTTGAAAATCAAATATGATACAACACAGAGAGTTGCTTTGGACAATACTCGTACTGGATGTTCTCCTACTTTTAGTGAACCCCGTCGAACTCATTGTGGGCGGTCAGAATGCAGCTGAGGGCGAGGCGCCCTATCAGATCTCATTGCAGACGCTGGCGGGGAATCATCTGTGTGGCGGGGCAATCATTTCGTCACGTTGGATTCTGACGGCTGGACACTGTGTCAGTGGCTGGCCAGCGGATCGGCTGCAGGTGGCAATGGGATCTATACGATATACACAGCCTGGTGCGGTTCATTATCCATCAGCCATCTATATGCACTGCAACTACGATCGTCCCAAGTATCACAATGACATTGCCCTGCTTCAGCTGAACGAGAGCATCGTCTACGATGCACTTACTCAACCCGTCTCAGTGGCAACTGAATCCTGTCCCGTGGGCACATCCCAGCTTGTCTTTACTGGCTGGGGCACGCAGTCAGTAGCTGGAGCGATGCCCACGTTGATGCAACGCGTCCATCAGAATCACATTTCACGACAAGATTGCGAGTCCCGCTTCTCTGACTTCGCGGATGTCGAGCTGGGGCCGTGTCATCTGTGCGCTTTGAGAGAGGTTAATGTCGGCGCCTGTCATGGCGACACGGGCGGACCTTTGGTCCACAATGGGACCTTGATTGGCATACTCAACTTTGTGGTACCCTGTGCGACGGGTGTGCCGGATGTGTTTATGGATGTGCGCTACTACAGGGACTGGATGAGGCAGGTCATGAGTGGCAACAGTAGATGTGGACAGGTGCGACATCAGACTATTAATTAGTCATTTCATTGTCATTATCATTAGTTACTACTTATTATAAATAATATGTATATATATTATATATCCTTAACTTAATTACTCCAATTTTTGTTTGATATAATTTGATTTAAAAATAAATCTTATTTTCAAAGGATTTTCGATATTTATGTCCCGACCAAATATTTTCACACTTAACTGTCAAAGTCAATTCATGTCAAATTCTTTAAAATATCTGAAATGAATCGATACTTTTTTAATCGCTGTTATAATTATTAATTATTTTTTCGCGAATTTTAATGCGAATTCTTTTTGAAAATTTCATATGTAAGATACGATATCTTATCAGCTATTTTGATAATTCAATCAACCAAAAACGAAAGTCTCAACACCTATTAAAATAGCTGACTAGCCTAATTTACAAGTAACTCAATTTTATGTGTATTGGACTTTTGTTATGACAAACTTGTGTTTTACCACTTCATTTGAAAGATAATGAAACTTTGGACGAAAGTGACAGACTTATAGATATCTTGTAACAATAAGTAACTTATGCCTCTGGATTATATTACAACCTAACCTGGGACTAGTAATTCATAGAGAGTCTGATTATTTCTACAGATCATTTCAAATTAATTTGTTGATTAGTAATTATATTGAAAGGCTTACAAACCCATTTTACTTTAGTAATCAATATTTAGCACAACTTCGTAACACATTTTTATGTTTACAGGGTATATGAGAATTGCGAATGTTTGTTTCAAAGAAATGTGAGATAAGGCGACAAATAATACTGAGTCAAACTCAGTCCGGTTAGGCATGACATTATCACCAATAAGAAGTCCAAAACTCGAACTCAAGCAGTCACAACGCTTGCAAACATCAAACGGAAAAGAACAAAGATAAACTAAAGTGAAAAATCTATATATATATATTTAGATTTCAGCCATAGTCAAAATAAAACAGTGATTAATCCTCGACCTAGAAATGGACGCAGAAAGAGTTCGTATTGCTGGTGATGCACCTTGGAAGAAGATCCAACAGAATACCTTTACCCGTTGGGCCAATGAACATCTCAAGACTGCCAATAGTTCCATAGAAAACTTGGAAACGGATTTCTCGGATGGCCTGCGACTGGTTGCTCTTGTCGAAGTGTTGTCCCAGAAACATATGCCGAAACACAACCGAAATCCAACATTCCGCACCCAAAAACTGGAGAATGTATCGATTGCATTGATATTTCTACAGGGGGAGGAGGGCATTAAAATTGTGAATATTGGTGAGCTGTCAATTATATATTACCCATGAGTCAAACTCTATTTATTGTTATCAAGTGTTAAGTGCTTTACTCATACACAAAGACTATCTCTTTGATAGTGAAAGACTATTAAAATTAGTATGAATTGCATAATAAATCTAAATGAAGTATTTGTTTGTTCTTTTTGCCACAGATTCTTCGGATATTGTCGACGGCAAACTGAAGCTGATTATGGGATTAGTATGGACTCTTATAATTCACTACTCGATATCGATGCCCAAGTGGGATGGGGAAGATGATCAGGTTGAATCGGGTGCAACGCCCAAGCAACGGTAAGAATATTACAACCTCAAAATTTCTGATCTTAAATATTTTTTTTTCCCCGTCAGCCTGTTGAACTGGATACAGTCGAAGTTACCTGACATGCCCATCAAGAATTTCACCCATGACTGGACGACCGGAAAGCCAGTGGGAGCTTTGGTTGATGCCTGTGCTCCTGGTCTGTGTCCCGATTGGGACCTGTGGGATCCCAACGATGCTGTGGCGAATGCTACTGAGGCTATGACTCTGGCCGATGATTGGCTTGATGTCCGTCAGTTGATCAGACCAGAGGAGCTGGTTGACCCCAATGTGGATGAGCAGTCGGTGATGACATACTTGTCTCAATATCCCAATGCCAAGTTGAAAGAAGGTGCTCCACTGCGACCCAAATCAGATCCCAACAGGTTAGTGTGCTCTTAAATAAAAGAATTTGAGTTGGGGCAAACTAAAAGGTTAAATTAATTACAAGTGGATTTTCATTATAGCGCTTAAAAGTATGCAATTGTTTTTGTTGAAGTAGCTAACAAAGTATAGCAAACGTTTAGTTTTTAACTCTTCATCATTGCATACTTTTTGGCTGATATTTTTAAATATTTCTATCAATTTCAAGTAGTGAAAAGAGACTATAAGCAATTTGCTTTTTAGTGTTTCTAGCCCTCCTTCGATTGATGGAGTGCGTGCTTATGGACCTGGCCTTGAACCCGTTGGCATTGTGATTGGTACGACAGTCAAGTTTACCGTGGAAACTCTCGCTGTTGGTCAGGGTAAGTCTCATCATAAGAAATCGCGTTGACAAGTATAAATTACGAAATTTAATTGACTTTTTAGATGTTGTCGATGTTGATATTGAGGATCCTAACGGAGATATAGAGCAGGCCTATGTCTACTTTAACAATGATATGAATCTCACATATACGATTTCTTACATGCCCAAGATAGAAGGTCAGCACAAGGTCATTGTCAGGTATTCGGGAATTGAAATAACCAACTCACCGTTTTATGTGCAAGTTCAACATCCTGTTGAGGATTGTCAAAATTTCAAGGTAATTAATTAACCTAGCAGGAAACAACTGAAAACTAATCACACTTTATTCTATTTACTTTAGGATTGCTATGATGATTATTTGGATCTGCCTATTGTTAGCAACAGCGCTCAAATAGATCACTTGTGCGAAGGCATGAGTTTTACCTTCATCGGACAAATTGGCCCAAAGTGCAATGTGTAAGTTAAACACTTAACTCACAATCAGCAGCTCACCTAATGTTAATAACCTTTATATTCAAAGTTTCTCTATCAACTTTGTTTACCCGAACGAGGCTGAGGATATCGCTCTGCACATCAATCCTCGACTTTACGGTAAATTTATTGTACGTAATACGAGAATGGATGGAAAATGGGGCCCTGAAGAAGTCACAACACCAACGTCCTTTTCACTCACACGTGGCAGTAGATTTAAAATTCAAGTGCTAGTCACCAGCGATTACTACTTGATATCCATAAACAATCAACCTTTTGCTCAGTACAAACATCGTTTGCCCTTTGAAAATGTACGCATTCTACGTGTCGATGGAGACGTTGAACTCTATCAGATTTATCGCACTATTGTCAATGGATATCCAAGCGGTTTTCCGCATTTCGGGGTAAGTATTAAATTGATCAATGTTTTAATTTATTTAAGTAATTCTTCATTTAAATTCCGCTTATATTTTTAGCCTTCTGTTGGGGAACTGTATGAATTGCCTCTAGTCGAAAATTGCGTCCCAATTGGCGAACTATTTGAAGGTTATAGTTTCATCTTCTGCGGCAGAATCGCCAGCGATTGTGATGAGTAAGTAAAATTGGATAATATGTATTCCTTTAATTAACTACATTTTTTAAATTTCTTTTTACAGATTCTCTATTAATTTTGTCTATGACAATGAGAGTCAAGATATTGCTCTGCATGTCGTCACACGACTTGCACAAAAATCCATTGTTCGTAACACGAGATTAAATAATGTCTGGGTTCGTGAGGAGGCTTCTTCAGAGCTGCCATTCCTCCTCAGTCGAGGAGGAACTTTCACCATTCAAGTGCTCGTCACGGCTGCCTGTTATCTGATATCGATAAATGGCCATCATTTTGCGCAGTTTACCCATCGATTGTCCTACGGGGCAGTGCGTTTCCTAGAGGTCTATGGCAAGGTGGAAAACTTACAGATTTATCGCACGATGGTTTATGGTTATCCAGTGCCCATTATGCCTGCAAGGCGACAACGATGCATCGAGGAAGGAATCCAAGAAGCATAAATATAATTATATTTGATTTTAACAACTGTTTCAGAAAAACAAAAATAAAAATGTTGATATAACAGATGATTGTCCATTTCATAGTTAAACAGCATTCGATAACCTTCGATTCCTATTTAATAGTTGTCCCACTGCGATGACAAATCAAGCAAGAGCTTGGCCAACGACCAGAAGTTGGTCACTACAAAAATGCTGTTGGCACTTTGATTTATGTCATTGTCATGCGGATTGTCTCTCATTTTCACTTGCCACACGTGTCGGAGGCTGCTCTAATTGGAGGCATGTCGAATCGAGGGAAACAACTGTTAGTCACTATTCGAAATTCTAAAATGCAGAGAACATGCTGTCAAGAATATTTCATAGGCATCGCTCAAAATTGTTTCGTACGTCCGACAGACGCATGGAAATTCTGAAATATTTTCGAAGAATTTTCTTGGCTCTCAATTCAGCTATAGTCTTTTAGATTTACTCGTCGGCCATGTCTGTGGCAATTTCGAAAAGACTTTCAGTTGCTGCATTGACTTCGAAGTGTGCGGTGTGCGAGCGAACTGCGTGCTTTAAGATCTACCAAGGAATACGCGACGTATACGCAATATATTCGAGTGCCAAAACAAAGCGTGTATATGTAGGCGCGTGTCAGTGTGCGTGTGTGTATGTGTATATGTGTGTGCTGTACTCGTACATATAGCGCCACATAATTGTTCAATTAGTGCATAACGAGATAATCAAGAAATACGTATACGAAATACTCGATAAAATGTTTAAGTATGTGAAACGGTCGAATTTGGCCTTTTGAAGGCAATTGCGCGACAAAATCTCAACAATTTCAACATATACTAGAATATTTCGATAAATAATATAGTATATGCACAAGAACATTATGTGTGTATCTACATATATGTATGTGCACACACAGAAACGCGTACAATATTTTGTGCAAATGAAAATCTCTCATCTCTGAAATGAGTTTTCTTTTTAATTTCAAGAATATTTCGTAAAATAAAATAGAATAAAAATTTTGGCCAATATGTGATGTTTCTGAAATGTCCCAAAGTGTTGCCACTGGATTCTCCACATTTAGCCCAACAGACAGTAAAGTCAACAAGCGTATTAGACTGGTCCAAAGCGAACGCCAGATGCTAATCTTATTTTAGAAACAGTTGCATGCGTCGATACACCTGAGTGACGAATTGGAATGAAATTTGTCTACTTAAAAGTTTAATGTGCACACCAAAGATACAACGATTTCGGAGTGTGCAGAGGGCAATTTCGAATATTCTTCGAGCACTCGATTTATTGTTATGCTGAACTCATAAAAGTTGAGATATTGCAAACATTTAGATCATTCGCAATTGCGAGTGTTTTATTTTTGGATTTGTATGTTTTTCCCCACTGAAATGAAAAAGAGCTGAAGAATATATAAAATAGAAAGGGAAAATGCGAGAGATGGAAGAGCGTGAAGGGAAGGGGGCACTTGAAAGAAAATGTTTGCACGTGAATGTCGTGAAGACGCCAAAGCGGCGTATGCGCAACATCAAATGCTCAACAGCTGCTGAAAAGTCTACAAGAAGAATTATAACTAATCTAAAAAAAATTTATTTTAATGTGTGAAATTTCAAAATGAACTTAGTCATAGTTTGCTTAAAATTTTAATTATTATATTTATTATTAATATAACAAAATATTTAATCTAAATTATAGTCATGATTTAATCTGTCTCTGATAATATATTTTCTCGGTGCTGATCAACTGAGAATTATGCAAACATTCGCAAAGTTTAAGAACCTCGAGATATAAAATGAAACAATTTATGAACGAATGCTGTTGGCCTGGCCAAAAGACTTAGTCATCCATAAAGTCAAAACATGCCGCAAAACATGCATAATTTATTTCATAATTTTATGAAGGCTGCCCATCTTTGTTTAGTATTTCTATTTATTTATTTTTCTATGTCAAACCATTCTTTTCGTCTGCTGATGAGTCACGCGCCTGGGAAGGGAACTTTTCAGGGGTCAGTGAAAATGCAATTGGCAACAAATGAAGCCTATTAGCCACATTCAATTGTTCTCGTACTAACAAAAAAAAAAAACACAAACAGCAACAACAAATACACGAGTATTCTATAAATAAAAGAACAACAAAATCAGCTGCGCGCAAATATCACAGAGTTGAGGGGAATATCGCCAAACTGACGTTTGCCAAACAGATTCAAGACTGCGGTCAGCGTCGACGTCGACGTCGCAGTCAGCTTCGCAGTCGCGGTCAACGATGACGCTTACGTGAGCGACACAAGCAACACAAAAACACAACACAAAACATAAAGCAAAATAAATATTGAAGAAATTATGTATTGATGAGCCGCACATAGGTGGACAGTCGAATAGAAGCGATTGAATCTAACTTTAAATAGGAAACTTGGGTTACATTTTTAAGTGATGAAAATATTAAAAATTAAACTTTTGACTTAAAAAAAAAAAATTTAATTTAAAATAATGTAGATAAAAACAAGCGTAAAGGAAATAAATATTATAAAATGAAAATCAAATTAAACTTAAAGAAGAAATATTTTTTAGGTTATAAAGTTTATTTTCTGAAGTGACTTGTGATTAGTTTTCCTAAAACTTAACTTTAAAGCCAGCTTGTCTAAGCAAGTTATTGATGTTTTGATCTGACGCAACTTCAGATTGACGACAAATCGATGCCAGTATTTATTTATGTGGCACATTGTCGCTAATCGCTTGAGCTCTGCTGTAGAATTCTGAAAAATAATAATAAAGAAATTGAGTAAGAAAAAAAGCTGCGAGCGTTGTGCTGGCATAAAAACATTGAGCAAGGAGGCGAACACAAGTCAGTCGAACTGAGAAATTGCCACGATCAGAACATTAACGTTACAACGACGCGACGGTGACAACAACGACAACAACAACAAAGACAACAACGACAACAAGAGGTCCCAAGCCCAAAGTCGAGTCCCCAAAGTGGACAAACCGCGTGAACAAATCAAACGGAACACAACAAAACTGAACTGAAAAAGAAAAAAAATAGAAAAAAGAAAACCCGAACAGAACCCGAAACAAAACGCGCGCAGTTCGCGAAAAGTATTTTTGAAATATTTAAATATTTGAATATATTTCAATTTTGCAATTGTTTACGAAAAGGCTTGTGTTGAGAAAACGTGCTGCGGCATTGTGCAATTAATTGGGTGATTAGTGATCAGTATTATATATAGCAAAAGCTACAAAGGAACAAAAGTATTACTAAAACAAAATCCAGTAACCAGAAATCACAATCAAAATGGCAGCACGAAAAGTGAGTTTTGGTAACTACGAATGAAAAGTTATGGGATAAAATCTCACCTGTCTTTTAAGCATAATTTCACACACTATTTTCCCATTTGAATGCATTTTCCATATATGTATATGTATTTGACCAAATTGGAGGACATGTGGCTTGCATTACCTTTTCATAAATACGTGTACACAAAACAACAACCCGAAATATTTGTCAATTTATTTTTAGAAAAAACACTCTGCAGTTTCCTTGGCTATTTTGTGTGTAATTTTTAGTTGCAAATAAATTAAAATTAATTAAAATGGAAGTGAAAATTTATTTAGCATTTCATTACGTGCTGTGGCTATGGCTGAATCATGCCTCCAATGCAATGCAAGGAAAACGAGAACTCAGCCAAGTGGCGCCTCACGTTTTTCAACGTCAACTTGTTGACGTTATTGGCAACACTTTTGGTCTGACGTCTCAGTTTATTTCCATATCGGGTCAGTCGGTTGAGCTGCTTTAAATGGTCAACGAATTTACTCCCTTGTGGAATGCGTTCGAAGGATTTCAAACCTGATTAGAAACTCCCAATGCGTAGCATTGACTAACGAATCGATCAGATGATTAATGAAGCTTAACAAATTTTATTTTGACTAATTTGGCTAAAATTAACAATTGCTAACCATATTGAGAAGGTCGTCATTTGTTTCGCTCATTCAAATGTCAGTGTGCATTTGTGTCTCGCATCTCGCTTTGAATTTGGCCAGAGACAACCGAGGTGTGGCGAGGGGGCCAAGATCTTGGTGGGGGCTGGGGAATTACATATAAAAGGCGATTGCCAAAAGCAATTCGCAAATACGCCAAATATTTGACTAAATTTATTTGTTTTCCTTTGGGTGTGCTGAAGTTAAGTGCATGAATCATTTCTCTCGGTTCGTTATGCATATGGAATTAATATGAATATTTCACCCTGCGTCTCATGCGATCGTTATATGAAACCACAGATCGCATGAGTAACTAAAATATTATTTTTGATAACGATTAATGAGGTGTGTAATTATTTATTCTACACTTTATTATCAATTTAGTTCAATTTTTGTCAATATTTAGTTGTTTATTTTTAATCAAAAGATAAATTTAAGTAGCAAAGACATTTTGATAACAGATCTTAAGATTTGAAAGAGCGCCCAATTTCAGACACATATTCTTAGGTGAAGTTAATTGAAGTTGCATACTTTGCGGCTAATTCAAAAACATAAAATTGAAGCTAGCTGCTGAAATTCCATAAATAAATATTATTATGCTTGCAATTTCAAATCCAAATCTTTTATCAAACGTAATAAAGATCATAGAATGAAAAGAGACTGTGAGCAATTATTCTGTTTGTGTGATATCTTTTTGCTCAGAGTGTAAAAAGCGCAGCTGAGAGTACAAGAGAGCTCCAGAATGAGCGCAGTGCAAGAGAGCTAAATTAAGTGATCGCCCGCGAGAGAGGGAGACCGGTAAATAAAAGAAAGCAGCAAAGCAACAATAACAAACCGGTCATTGAAATATGTACGCGCCTAAGTATGTGTATACGTGTGCATAGCAGGGATGTTGTCAGAAATTTCTTACGTAGGGGGCAGTCCTAATGCATATGCATAGTCTTAATTAATTAAAATAATATTTTGAATCAGGTTTCGAAAACTAGTAGCAGCAAATAAAATTCTCATTTGCATTAATGATGATATTTTTAATAAACTTGATTATGTACTTGTTTATTAGTGCTAATAAAATAAGTATATAAATAAGTACTGGCATATATTATTTTAATACAAATATAAATTAAAAACTGCGTAGCCCACTGTTACAACATTTATACTCGAGTGTTTAATTTTTGTGCAGAGTGTAAAAAGCGTGCAGCTGAGAGAGAGAGAGCGAAAAAGCGCAAGAGCAAAGGAATTTGTAAGCACGCCGCTTGAGAGTGTGTGCAAGAGCGGGAAAGAGCAAGAGAGCGAGAGAGAACAAGAGAGAGCGATAAACAAAAACAAGAAACAAAAAGCGTGATAGCCGTGCTCCGATCAGTGGCGGCAGAATCAACAACAACAACAGCAACTTAAAGAAGAAGAGAAACAGAAACCGGCCATCAAAATGTACAGCGATCAGCAGTTGGTGTTAGTTAACGGTGGTACGCTCAACAGTAACGACGCTGTCGGCGACGCGCGTCAGTTAAATTCAACGAGACACAACAGCAACAACAATAGCAATAAAATCCATAACAATAGAAGTCAACAAATCGGTTCGGTCGTCCCTGTTGGTGAATTAGTGCAAAACGCGAATTATACAAACAACAACAGCAAAAGTCAAACAACACAGGCGACATTATATCTGAATCACAACAACAACAATAACAATCACGGCAGAAAGAACCCGCCAAATTTGCAACCGAAGAACGTTGCAACTGCCGCCGCCGCGTGTGTTTATACAAATTGCAACAACAACAATAGCAACAATTTTAGCAACTTAAGTTTTTACGCCCAACAACCAACAAATAACTCGAACTACAACAACAATAACAACAACTGTAGCAGCAGCAGCAACGACAACAACAACTACAACCAGGTTTATCAACAACTGCAGGTGTGTGTTCCCCCCACCGCGCCACGTCGCGTCTTCAGACTCCAGCCTTAGATTATATGACCTTCTTCTTCAATTTTTAATTGCAAGTTTTCCACATTACGTCGCGGACATTTCGCAATTAATGAAAATGTTAATGAACTTCACACGCTGCGCACTGAGCGCGGCGAAATATTTTGTCTCTCGCCGCGTCGTCGTCGCCGTCGCTCCATTTCTTTTTTGTTGTTGTTTTCTAGCCCTTTTTCGCCAGACAGGCGACTCTCTACCTACTCTATTTTGGTTGATTTAGCCGGCAAGCACACACACACACACACACTCATACGTTGCCACTCAAACTTTTGTGGCACTGGCACGCGAATGTATGTATTTACATGCATACATATATGTATATCAGTGTTGACAACTTTTGGGAAGCCAAAAAAGCTGTTAATAGTGGGCCGAAATAAGCTGGACTCCAAAAAAAAAAGTTAAAAATAGCGGATGTTTTTTCATAAAATTTTTTTATTAAAGCATAGTATCCAGTTGTTGAAAATTCAGTTTGAAAGGTGTCAACTTCATATAAAAAAAAGGGTTGCAAACTGGCTCGAAATTATTTTGTAAGGCTATTTCTAAACCCTTGTACCCAGTACCTAAATTTGGGCAGCTCAGAAAATGTTTAGGTGTTTTACAGCACTCTTTAATGACAGCTGGCAGCTTTTTTTTTAGACCTTTCAAAACATCGATTCGTTCAGTGTTTCGACTAGTCGAAATCATTTTGAGCAGCAATGGAGCCAAATAAGGAACAAATTAAGAGCCGCATTGAGCTCTTTGACAATGAAGAACGAATTAAATTAATAGAAGAGGTGCAACACAGACCGATCCTGTGGGATCTAACCTCTTTTAGTACAATATAAGTGGTCATTAATCCCATAATTAGGGTATTAGTTGCTACCAATTGTCTTATGACCGTATTGTCCATTTTCATTCTTCAATTATTTTCAATTTAATTTAATTGATTTATTTTGTTGTTTATTTATTTTATGTGCACAGTTGACGCAACAGTGTGACCACAGACGCATAAGACCAACAATCTCTCAACTTTTTAATGATTTTTGGTATTATGCTGTCACACTGAATTCTGAAAGGTCCGAAATCAAAACATCGAACATTTTGAGCGTCCAAAATATTTTCAACTACTGGATATTATGCTTAAATGAGAAAAAAAATTAGGCTTGTACAAAAAATTCTGAATTCCAAGTGCTTTTGAATTTATGTTCAAATTTTATAATTCAATTTTACGATAATAATACTGTTCTGACAACACTGATGTATGCATGTCTGTATGTATGCATTTTTTCGGCTCTTTGGCCTCATTAAACTTATTGTTGTTGGCGACGCTCTTTTTGTGCGTTCTTTAACCTTTAAACTTAAAAGCTTTTAAGAGATTTCCATGAAGGGGGGATCCTAAAACTAAAAACATATGAATTGACATTTCTAGAGTATAATTTAACAGTTAAAAGTTATATGGCATGATAGAGTATGCAAGTTTCACCATGGATCCATTAACTTTAAGCTTGTTTGCCAGTCGGCTGAAGAAGCAGCGACGAAGAATGTGTGGAAAGTTGACTGAATGTCCACTCCACTCAGATAAAGTGTGTGTGTGTGTGTGTGTTTGTTGTGTGGGGCTTTAAACTGGAACAAGTTGGCGTCGTTATATCCAGAGTCAACCACACCACACCTTGTGTTATTAGATCGTATCGAATACAATCGTCCACGCTCAACAGTTGACAGGGAAAGAAATACAGAGAGAGATCTCTTTATGCGTATTGCATTAAGTGGTTTTCGTAGTAAATGCAAAATCCACCCACCCACATAGCACTGTCATTATCCATTTCATATGTAGTTTGTATGTCCATTTCATATCCTGCCTAACTTGTTCCAAAACAACTATTACCGTCAACAGCAATCGGAGCCGTACGAGGAGAACTTCGACGACGATATGGAGGCTGAACGTGATCTTGCCGAGGATGCGCAATGGAAGAAAATCCAACAGAACACCTTCACACGCTGGGCCAATGAGCATCTGAAGACCATCGATCGTTCCATTAACAGTCTGGAAACGGATCTCTCTGATGGCCTACGATTGATTGCCCTCATCGAGGTGTTATCCCAGAAGCGTATGCCCAAATACAATAAACGTCCAACATTCCGTAGCCAGAAACTGGAGAACGTATCGGTTGCACTCAAATTCCTTCAGGATGAGGGCATTAAAATTGTTAACATTGGTAAGTTATGCAACATTTTTGATTTATCTACATACGTTTATTTTGTTTTTGAAGTCTCTCTTCCTGTTCTGGGAATTTGGGATTAGCTCAATTGGGTTGGGTTTGTGGCTTTAAAGTCACGTCTTGATGTGGCCATGAGTCAACTTCTATTAGCAACTTGAAAAATAGCAAATATGTTCATGCAAATTGCATAATAAGCCATTATATTATTATCAAGAAAGTCGAATACGCAACATGTACCCCCCGATGAGATAGCGAATAAAAGGGACAGACAGACAGATAAACGAAATCGCATTGATGGTAAAAGGTCCCGACTCCTCCATTGCATTCCAAACAAATCGTTAAATACTGTACATAAATAAGATACTTTTTTTTCTTGCTTTTCAATGCCTCGTTTCCAGACTACTAAAAAACAAATGATGTCATATGTTGTTGTTCGTAGCGCCAGCTCCATTGAGATTTTTACTTTCATTTCATTTGTACTCGTATTTTAATGCATAATTAAGAATTTGTATGACAAATTTGCAATCAGGTGCATATGATGTCAGATATTATACTCATGCCAGTAGAATCCGTATAGTCGTAATGTTTTCATGTAGTTTTTTTCACACTCGCCACGATCATTTTGATGGCCTGTTTCCCACAAAAGAACTCCAACGAAGCGTGGACGCTACCTGAAGGTCTTTTTCTCTCATTCATGTTAGGGGCTTCGTTTTGATAGCTATCATTTTCAATGCCCTCCTCCGTTTAAAGACCTTAACAGAGCCGATCACGAGCTCTATAGAACCAGCTCTAACGGCATTAAAACAATATGTTTAATAGCGTGCTAATTTGCATTGATTAATAAAAAAAAACATCTATGAGCATGTGATATGATAGTGTAGGTTGAGTGATTCACACTTATATTCACATTCATACTCATAGTCAGTGTCGAATCTGAGCTCAACGTTCACTCGGCCATTCAGTCATTCAGTCAGACACTCATTTGTTCTCAAATGTACTCGTACTTTATACAATTTACATATTTATTTGACTTCCAATTACTACTCACTTTATTTATGGAATACTCATGACGCAATTGATAAGCCAACAGTTTGTCTGTCAATCTCGACGGATTGCCTAAGTTCATTTGTAATTCCATTAGGAGAAGCCAACTGATAAGGGAGAAGATCGTTCAGTAGGTGACATCCTACATTCGTACGTACATATGTATATATAAATTACATACTGTATAAGTATGTGTGGGTAAACGAATAACATGTACATAAAAACCCGTTCGTCAATAATTGACAGCTACGTAAATAATGTTAACATTTATGGGTCCCAACCGTTTTTATACCCTACCGAAGGGTATTATAATATTGTTAAAGTACTTATAAAATCGATCTACAATGCCTTTAGAGTCTAGACAATATTGATACAAAATTAACATTTTTCGAAATTCGTTTGTAAAATGAAATAATGAAAAAATGCAGATAGCTAAATGAATGAATAACAAGTAAAATATTCAAAACAGTTATCCATTCAGGGAGCTTACATTTTTAAAAATTGAAATATGTTGGTAATATTAATAATTTCTAAAAATGTTAATGTTTAATGTTAGCGTATTAAATTGTCGATACAACAGACTGTTTTTTACTTTCTTTATTTTGACTGTTTTTTTTTTATTATTATCAACAAACGGCGTACAGAAAAACAGTTTAAATTCCAAAATTGCAGAGCTCGAAAATAAAGAGACGGAATGTGGTTAATAAAACACAAGTTTATCGCAGTGAGAGAGTGCAAAGTAAATATTTTGTGGTATTTTTTCACGTTTTGTGTCAATTTATATTGCTAATCAGCAAGTGGAACTTTCGCTTTTGTTTGAATGATAGAAATGTTTAACTGACCATCGATAAGCTGGCAAATCTTAGCAAAAATTTCGCCATTGATTAAAATTTGCAAAATATATTAAAGCTATTAAAACGGCCAAATGATTCATACAAATCATTTTCTTTTTAAAATTGAGTATTTTTGACTCATCGATTGGGTCAATAGTATTCTTGCCAACCAATTTAAGTTATTCACTTCATTCAAGTGAATCATTAAGTAAGTGAATTAATGTGCTATCTGCACTATTATCTTATATCAAAATTGTCATTAAATGTTTCGTATTGCCCAAAAACTCAAGACGAACCAAATTTGTTTATTTACCAAATGAGCTAATTTAATTTTCATTTTATTTACGTATATGTTTGAATTGTTGTGCAAGTAAATACTGTTAATTAATTTAACGAGCTGCACATTATTATTGACTCAAGACGCACCTCTTCCTGTCTGTCGCCATCACAGAAAGAGAAAAGAGCTATAGAAATTACTTATGTTTAAGCATCTTGGGGAATGGAAATTGTGGGACCTGCAAGTGAAACTGGTTTCCAAATATCTCAAGCCACTGTCACAATTCATTTGTCAGTTATTTTTTAAGATCTTTTGTGCTGTCAATTGAATTAGCGCGATGTCTGACCGAAAACCCGATTCCAACTGCCTCTTGTAGAATTTCCTGCGATTCGCATTCTTATATCTCCAAATGTTTGCGCTTAAATCTACGAAAGAACCGAATAAAATGATAAAGCAGTTGCGGGCAATAAAATGCAAAAAAAAAAAAGAAAAAAAAAAAAAGAACGAAATAAAGAAATACTAAGCAGAGAGAAACAAAACTAATACATGTGGATACAAATGTGTGTATGTCTAGAGAAGTCGCTCAGTTTACTCAATGACATCATCTGCGGCTTTTTTGTTGAGTTTGCGCGAAGTTTGTGCGGCTTTAATAAATGTTTGTGCTCAATTTTTCACATCACAGATTTCTGGCAAACAGATCGACAATTCTTTGAATTCTCTTTTTTTATTCATAACGCAGTTATCTAACTCAATTTGTCACAGACAATTGATTGTTATTGATGACGCCATATCATCAAGGGCTCAGATGAGTCAGAAAGAATTCTCGACTTCCTTAAAGATTCATAAATTGAAAGATAATTGAGGCTTCATGTTCCATTTGACACCATTTTCTATTTCGATTGCTTCTTAATAGTCTCTTCAAATATTTACAATCTTTTATACAGATTTATTACAGTCAAACTGTTGCTTCTCATATGTAGATATGACTCGAATCTGGGCGATTCATCTAAATTTCTTATCATGTGCTTTTTAACAAATTTGTTTTTAAACCTTCCTAAAATTTTTTGCGAAGAAAACAATTTTGTTTACTGTTTATTCTGGGAACTCGTTCATGATATCAACCATTTTTGATGGTACTTCTAACATCTTTATGCTCTTTCCTCGGGTATTTTTTCTGTTATGAATCAAAAATAGCTTGATTATAAATACTTATTAGTATAGTTATGAATTGGGGAAATTGGTTAATAGCCGTAGTAAAATTCTTAAACTTTCCTTGGGTACCCCGATAGGATATATACATATGTATATAAAGTGGGGTACTGAATCTTAAATTGAACCACTAAATATGATATTTCAGTCTAAGATCCCTGTAAGATTTTTATTATGGAATATTGACATATAAAAAGCAATTATAATTTTTACTATATATAAATATATGGGTTCCCTAACTTCCGGGGTAAACTTAAAGATCTATTGGCCTTTGGGTATGAGAACAGTTGGTTAAACATAATTAATAGATATTTTTTGTGTACTTCTTTCTTTTCTCGCAAAAGAATTTTTTTTACTAAAACTTAACTTATTTTCAGACCTGTCCTAAATGATTTCTTCTAAAAAATGATTTTTTTTTCTAAGTACCTTGTTTTTAGCACAGCTCTTAAAAATTGTACTAAAGCTAATTAAGTAAAAGCTGAAGTTTCAACAATTTACTTTGCAAATTTAAAAGAGTATCTAATTCTAGGCAAATTAAAAAGACTTTGCTGCTTTCGTGTTAACTTGTTAAATTAGCTAAAAAAAATGCACATAACTGTTTATTTTTGTTCACAAGTAGAATAATTATCAGGGAAGCAGCGCCAAATATTAAATATTTATATATGTATACACTTTATATACATAAATATCACATGGTTCCCTTGCGAATTAATGGAAGTTTCTAGTTCCTGCAGCACATAAGTGAGATTAGTTCAACATGTTGCTTCCGTTGTTGTGACGTCTTTTTTGTTTTTTTTTTGCTTACGGTAAACATGTATTTTCTTAAGCCAAACTCACGTAGATGAATCACCATGAATTGAAATTATTGTAGCACCCACATTTTACTTCGGATTTCCGTTGAATTCCAGCTGACACGTTAAGGCTAAAGTCTATTCATGATGATGATGTTTTCTGCAGTCAGCACGTATTATTAATCATTGCATATTTTGTTAAAGTTGTTAACATGACGCCATCAATTGCCAGTCGTCATGGTTGTTGCAATTGTCGATCGTCTGACATTGGATCACCGAAAATAGAAGTGATGCGTACAATTTGGATTATTATCACAACCGTCATCGTTACGCTCACAATTGTGATAAGATTAAAACCTTTTTTTAGTATGATTTGCACTTGCGTTGAGTGCGCTTTGAAATCTACTTTGAAATCTCTCGGCAATTTTGTCATCTATTCAAATTAGCAACTTTGTTAGAGATGTAGTCTGAGACCCGGTTCAATTAACCCCGAAAACAAGTGCGCGACGACAATGAAAAATTGCTGTGGAGAAAGAGCTACAAATGTGGGCCACAAGGCGTATACTTAATATGTAAAAAAAAAAGAACCCCAGCCCACGCCGAATCTTTGAGCGGCTTAAAGTTGGGTTGATTGTTCGTTGCTCAGTCTTCCTCAACTTTCTAGGCAATGACAACAGTTTCGTGGCATTGTTGCAACGACTTTGAGGCTGCCTCTAATTTAATTAGCGACGCGCGCGTCGGGCTTCCAGACTGAACTGCAGTTAAGCCGATCTTCGTTGTCTGCATGATTAGACCAGGTCGTGTGTAAACTGGTTTTCCCCAGCCCCACATTTTTCTACGCTGGAAAAATGTCGGGAAAAATCACAGTCTTCCTCTCTCTCTGTCTGTCTGTCTGTCTGGTTGTGTCTCTCTGGTATGCGCGTGCCGCTCAAGAACGTGTCTGACGACTGTGACCCAGGCGAGTCCAAGTTGCCACAGACTCCGACTCCGATTCAGATTTAGATTCTAACATCGAGTAGTGGAGTGTTGGCAATTTTGTAGCTTGTTGTTGTTAGTTATCTATAAATTAAGTAGTTTTCTTCTTTTAGCTGCGCTTAACATCATAATTCTTCGATGTGGCAGCTTAAATTGTGCCACGTCATCAAGATGGTGCATGTACAGAGCTAATGCCAAGGCATAACCTCTGGTCAATTCAGGACTACACAGCGAGAAAAAAATATTACCAAAATGAAGTTTGAAATTCGTTGAATTAAATGTCTTTGCGATTCTTTAAGATGATATATATAATCTAATAATAATAATAATCTTATATAATCTTTTTAATCCGATAATTTAAATTTTTTTTATAAATTATAGTTTAAAAATCACTGGAATATCAAGTTTAAAATGCAGTGCTCTCAGTAGAACTTTTCGCTCTGTGTATGTGATACATACTACATTCCTTTGTCAGATTTACATAATGTTGCAAGCATCTGCAAAATGTTGCGCCCTTCGTCTCACGCTGTTGCCTCGATTAGCTAAAAAATGTTCACACTTATGCATATGTATGTGTACATGTGAAGTGTCTAGCTAACTGGTTAATATGCATTACCTGTGGATCGAGATAGATAGAGAGAAAGAGAGAGAGGGTGGCAGATACTTATCGCAGTTATGGCATCTCCCATTGGCATTCATTTACATATTTCTACATAATTTACAGACATTCTTGTGTTGACCTGGCCAAGAGAGAGGGGGAGATGAACAGGGCAAACAAACAATTGAGTTGACAAGCAATTCCAGTTGTTAGATAGATCCACAGTTAGACATTTGTTTGCCTAATTAGCCAAATCATCGCTTGCAACGTATTTTCTTTTTCGTTTTGCCCCGTTTTAATTGCCGCTTTCTTCTCTCTCTTTCTCTCTCTCTCTATTATTTTGAGATGAGCTGGGAGTTAACTCCATGAATATAGGAGTATATACATATGTATGTCAATGGACTTCGGCTAATACATTTGTCATGCCACCATTTCAAACGTTAAACATTTTAAGTGGCCATTGAGATGTGCGTTTAAATGGCCACAGGCTTGCCAATTTGATGGCGTTTGGCAGACCAACTTGGCCAACTGGCTAACTCGGCCAACCTGGCCAAACAGCCGGTTTCTTCTCCATTCTCTCGTTGTTTTCTACAAGTGGCTCTAAAAGTAAACAATGCCAAATTGCAAATTTAGCAAATGTCGTCTCCTCGGTGGCACAATCCGAAGGGGGAGAGGGTATAAGTGTTGCCATATAAAGATGTCCCACTGCATGTGTATTTGTATATGGAAGCGCTGTATCAGCAAATGGTTTAACGGCCCGTTGAGCAGCCAAAACAGCGGCAAAAGCGTTCTACTAGAAAGCATCTAGAAAGCCTGTAAGTGCTCGATCAGTAGATACCCTGTAGAGAGACTTAAAGTACTCTTAAACTAACTAAACAACTGATTGAATTAACGCTACCCTAGGAAAAGTTTGAATCAATATTTTGATCATTTAATGTTTTTATTTTTTCAAAATTTGAATATGTTTATTATTGTTTACATCATTATTTATTTATCTATGCAATTTCCTCAAAAATTGTTGGCTTGCTAGCTTAGTCATGATTCCTCAACCCATGTTTAGCTACAGGGTACACACTGTTGACCTGCAGCGCCTACACATTCCAGTATGTATGCATATACTGCCATGCTTCACTGTAGTTGACACTGACGACAATCACTTAAAATTTGACTTGTAAGCAAATACTGTATTTGGTTACAATCGTTGACCAGGGCAGCTTAAAGTTTCGCTCAACTTTCACTATGATAAAGTGCATTTCACATCACAACAACGACAATGACAACGACAGCAACATTGACACTTGTCTTGGGGCTGGTTGTGGCCTTAACTTGATTACCAGTCATGCCTGCAATGTTGGCCACAAGTTCCAGATCGTTAGAGAGCACCATATAAGTAGGTAGGTGTGTTCAGGTGTTGGGTAATCTGTAAGTTTCGCTGATTTACTAATTGTCACGGTACAAATTGATAAGCTATCAGCTGGAGAACCTTTCACTTTGTTAACGGTTATCAAATGACCAATAAACACATTGACGTTGCGGTTCAATAAACTCACAAAAAGCAAAGAAGAGCAGCGCTTTAATGTTTTGTGATTACCATAACAAAAGACAAATCTGTTTCCATTCGCGGAGGTCGTCTTGTGAAATGAAACCGGCCAGACAAGTTGGTCGCGTGCAGCCCTGAACTTGACCAGGCCAAAATGCCGGCTGTAGATGCTTGGCCCGTTGTTTAGCAAGTGGTTGTAACAGTTAGCAAATATCTTGCACATAATTGGCAGCTTGTCCAACGGCAACGACAACGAGTTTACAACAAAACGGAGCTCGGGTGTTGGCATTGACAGATGTGGCAGCTTCTGTAGTTGCTCTATGTGTGTGTGTGTGGATGCCACTGCAAGCGGTCTTAGCAATTAATAGATATATTAAGTTTATGACGGCTTCAAGTGCTCGTAACGGTTACCGTTCTCGTTTCCGTTCCTGGTTTGACAACAATCCCCAGTAGCAAACGATTTATTTGTTTTGACTCTGCAGCACGATTTCGTCGTATTGCAAATTATGTTAATAAATTAAATCAAATATCAAAGTCGAAAGAAACGATCTGGTTTAATAAAAACTGTAGATTGAAATAACCTCCTAGATTTATATTTTAAGCTTTTTTAAGCTAAATCATAATTACTTATTGTATCAAATTTTCTAATTTAGATTAAATATAAGGAAATTGAACTTCATTTATTAATAAAGGTCAGGAATCGTTTTAAAATCAAATCTATATTAAATCATGTGGATTACTAATAAAAAAAAGATTTATAATTTTTTAACTGTGGAATACTGGAACAGGATAAACTTTTTATCATTAACAAATTTAATTATATATTTATTTATTTTAAATTATAATCGTTCTCTGCTTTGCAGACTCTTCGGATATTGTCGACTGCAAGCTGAAGCTAATATTGGGTCTCATATGGACGCTCATTCTGCACTACTCGATATCGACGCCCATGTGGGACGGTGAGGATGAGAAGCAGATGAATGGCTCGGGTCCAACGCCCAAGCAGCGGTAAGTTTGCTACACAACAACTTTCTTCACAGCGTCTCTTCAATAACTCTTATTTTCTTGGCAGCTTGTTGAATTGGATACACGCCAGGATACCCGATATGCCCATTAATAACTTCACCAACGACTGGACCACAGGCAAGGCAGTTGGCGCTTTGGTTGATGCCTGCGCTCCTGGTCTGTGCCCCGACTGGGAGATGTGGGATCCCAAGGATGCTGTGCAGAATGCCTCCGAGGCCATGGGTCTGGCAGATGATTGGCTTAATGTGCGTCAACTGATTAAGCCAGAGGAGTTGGTTAATCCCAATGTAGATGAGCAGTCGATGATGACATACTTGTCGCAATATCCCAACTCCAAGTTGAAGACCGGTGCTCCGTTGCGGCCCAAGACGAATCCAAACAGGTGAGCGAACCATCAATCAATCAAATTTGATTGTCAATCTTCTCAGTTAACTGCAACTATGGCACGTAATCTTTTTCAAACTGTTGTCTCCTAAAACAATTTCTCTTTTTCTCAACTGCATATGTTTTTAATCCCAGTTATAATCCTGTTACTCTTTTCTCTCTCTCTTTCTTCTTTTATATATCTATTTCATATGCATATATATATTCTTTCAATGTATGCATTATATGGGAAATATTTTAATTTATTGGATATTGTTTTTGTTTTCCATTCCGCTCTCCAATAAAATGTATATATATACATTATATACTATTTGACCACCAATACCTATATATGTACATGTATCTACCTATATATTTTATATATGTCTGAAATGCAAAACTCAGCATTCCTCCGCCGCGGTAAGTTCGGCATGCTTTTTTCTTGTTTCGGCCTTCAATTCTTTTGGCTTATGTTTTTGATATTTTTTCGCTCTTTTCTTGTTGTTGGCCATTTTATGTGTCTGCGCCCGCTTCACATGATTTAAATGTTCTACCAGTTTTCTTTTGTTGTTATTCTGTTATTTCTTAAGACTTTTAGATTTTTTGTTGCTGTTATCTGCGGCTTTACCTTGTCAGCCTAGCCTTGAGCACACGTATCTAATGGATACTTCAACACGCTGGCTCAATCTCTTGCCGGCTTCTGGCTGCTTGCCTGCTTTTGTATCTTAGCCCTCTTATTTTTTTGAGGCAACATTCTTGTTCGCTTTGTGCGGCTTCATTAGCGCATTTTGTTGCCAACAATTTGTATTAACAAAAGCAAGTTTTTATCCATGCAATAAACGCTCGCTAATTAAAATCGCACTTTTCTGCTCGAGTTATTTAAATTTTATGCTCTTTGTTACTCTTTCAAAGCAGCTTTATTATATTAAGAAAAATATGCAATGGTTTTGTAGTTGGCTTTAAAGAAAAAACAATTTTGTGTTGTTTTTTGTTTGAAGAAAGCGAGTTTTGGCATTTCATTCTCCTGTCTCCAGATGTAAAATTACACACGATTTCCTCATCAGCTTCGTTTGTCATGTTGAACTAAATTGTACATTTTATTTTGAACTAAACATTTATGTATCGCAAAATTATCGTGTGTTAAATTATTTTAAAATGTACTTTATTAAGTCAAAGCTAGTGAACATCGATACAACTTTTTGTAGCATACTTTTAGCTGCTCATTTTTAATGCTGAAATATGAATGCTGTAGCATACTGCTAGGATGCTTATGAAATTATAATAATTTAGTTATTTGAAGTAAAATTATTCTTTTATATCAATTTATCAACTTTTCAATATTTATTTATTTTATTAATGTATTTATGAAAGGAATGTACAAGCAATTTTTGAGCATTAACACCAACATTTTCTAAAGTTAACAATACACTAATTATGCTGTCTTTTTCCAAATCCTATCGCAGAGTGCGTGCTTATGGACCTGGCATTGAACCCATCGGCCCTGTGGTTGGCGCTCCCGCCAATTTCACCGTTGAAACTTTCTCCGCTGGCAAGGGTATGCTTTCTTTCCACTAGGAAATCAATCAATTGTTTAACCATTTTAATTACAATATTTTGTGTTTCAATTTTAGGTGTTGTCGATGTGGACATCGAGGGACCCAACGGGGAGGTGGAAAAGGCCGATGTGCGTTTCAACAATGACAAGAATCTCACGTACACGATTTCCTACATCCCCAAGGCGGAGGGCGTGCACAAGGTGACCGTTAAGTATTCGGGCCGTGATATTCCCAAGTCGCCGTTCCCCGTCAAGGTGGAGGGACACGCTGGCGATGCCTCGAAGGTGAAGGTAACCGGTCCTGGCATTCAACCCAGTGGAGTGACCATCAAGAAGCCCACGTTCTTTGACATACTCACTAAGGATGCGGGTCGTGGTGTTCCCGAGGTGATCATCATTGATCCGGCCAACCATAAGACATCGGTGGCCGCTAAGGTTCGTCAGTTGGAGAATGATACTTGGCGCTGCGAATACGTCACCGCACTCCAGGGACTGCATTCGGTGAATGTGTTCTATGCTGGCACTCCCATACCGAACAGTCCATTCCCCGTCAAGGTCGCCCCTCTCTCCGATGCTCGCAAGGTGCGTGTCTCCGGACGTGGCCTCCAGGCAACTGGTGTTCGGGTGGGAGACGATGCGGACTTCAAGATCCACACCGAGGGGGCTGGCGAGGGTGTGCCCGAGGTGCGCGTCATTGGACCTGGTGGCATGAACCAGAACGTCATGCAGTCCAAGGTAGATGGCAACACCTACGAGTGCCATTATTACCCCACCAAGGAGGGTCGCTATGTGGTCATGGTCACCTTCAGTGGCCAGGAAGTGCCCAAGTCGCCGTTCGAGGTGACCGTTGGCCCCAAGAAGGAATCCTCCATCGTTGCCTATGGTCCGGGATTGAGCAGCGGCGTTATTGGCTACCCAGCTGCCTTTGTGGTGGAGACGAATGGTGAGACTGGCGCTCTGGGCTTCACTGTGGCCGGTCCCTCGCAGGCAGAGATCGAGTGCCATGATAATGGTGACGGCTCCGCATTGGTCAAGTATCATCCAACTGCCGTTGGAGAGTATGCCGTGCACATTCTGTGCGACAACGAGGACATACCCAAGTCACCCTTCATTGCCCAGATACTGCCACGCACAGACTTCCATCCCGAGCTGGTTAAGGCCAGCGGTCCAGGGCTGGAGAAGAATGGCGTCACCATCAATCAGGCCGCCAGCTTCGATGTGGACACCAGCAAGGCTGGCAATGCTCCGCTCGATGTTGTGGTTCAGGATGTCTATGGCAGCAAGTTGCCCGTGCAGATCAAGAACAATCCCGATGGCACCAAGAAGGTTTCCTACACGCCCAACTCCGGCGTACCTCACACTGTCGAAGGTAAGTCAATCCACCTTCCACCATGTATCGTGTTTTCATTGATTCTCCTCCTTTGTTGCAGTCAACTACGGTGGCGTCTCCACGCCCAACTCGCCACATCGCATCTATGTGGGCGTGCCTGTGGATGCCGCAAAGGTGCAAGCCTTTGGCCCCTGGCTGCAGCCTGGCGTGCGTCCTAATGTGCCCACCCACTTCAACGTGGACGCCCGTGATGCTGGCGATGCCGAGCTGAAGGTTAAAGTGGTGCATGAGGACACGAAACTGGACGTGCCGTGTCGCATCATCGACAACGAGGACAGCACCTACTCGGTTGAGGTCATTCCACCCATGAAGGGCGCCTACACCACAACCATGACATATGGCGGTCAACGCGTGCCCCTGGGACAGAAGGTCGTGGTCGAACAGACGGTGGACGTGTCCAAGATCAAGGTGGACGGACTCGAGCCCAGTAAGTTGTTTCATAGTTTAAGAGATGGGTTACATACCAGCTTTATATACCCTTGCAGAAAGGGTAGAAAAAGACCCATGTAAAATGGTATATATATTATTTGATATATAGAGTCTTGATCAGGACGACTAGCTTAGTCATTATAGCCATGTAAGTCAGTTTCCAAGCAAACTTGTCTCTGAGTTTTAAAGCTATCTCGATAATGCTTGGTGCAAATTCGGCTTAATACATAACTCTTGGTTGTTTCTTAAAATATTTAAACAAAAAACTCAACATTTATATTCTTAATGATATTTTATATATCCGAATCAAATTTGGCAAATATCTGATTGGTATTTTATATAGTTGTTATTATTTTTGTTTGGAAATCCTTGTTGTTTTTCAAAATATCTTAACTATATTTTATAAAAGTTTAATTATGAAATCCTTTTTTTTTTTTAGAAAGATTTTACTTTTTGTTTTTTTAAAATTCTGCAATTTCTAAAATCTACAAGGGTATAAAGTCTTCGGTGTGCCGAAGGTAACATTTTATTCTTGTTGATTACATACATAAATACTGTGAGTTTGTCATGGTCTAAGTGCAAGTCCATTTCATTCGTTCATTCATAAGCCGCGCCCCTGAACAGTTTGCAGCAGTTTCGCATTATAACCCACGGGTTGCCCAAGGCGGATTTGGCCGTGACGATCACGAGTCCGTCGGGCAATCGCATCAAGGCCCACATCATACCGACGGCCGAGGGATTTCTGGTAAATTTCACGCCCACCCAATTGGGCGAGTATTTGTTGAGCATTTGCTTTGGCGGCACACCGATAACGCCACGCCCATTCCGCCTGCAATGCTTGACCGGCAGCGATTCCAACAAGGTGCATGCCTTTGGTCCCGGACTGGAGCGTGGCATTGTCGGGCAGCCGGCGGAGTTTATGATCGACACCCGTGGCGCTGGCCAAGGTGGACTGGGAGTCACTGTCGAGGGTCCCTGCGAGGCGGCCATCAATTGTCGGGACAATGGCGATGGCACCTGCAATGTGGCCTATTTGCCCACCGAGGCGGGCGACTACAGTGTTAACATCACGTTCAACGAGCGACACATCAACGGCTCTCCATTCCAACCGATCATTGTGCCCGTTCCCAATCTGAAGAACACGCGTGTCAGCGGCATCGGCATTCAGCCGCATGGTATGGATATAAACACATGCTCGTTATGGACTGACTTGCAGTTATGAGTTCCGAGTTCTCCAGCTCTAATCCGCCAAAGCTAATGAATCCCCAGCTCTGTTGCAGCTCTCTGACCATAAAAAAGGCTAATCTTTGACTCCGCCTCCGTTCCGCCTCGTTTCGTTGTTGTCTTGCATTTGTTGTTCGAATATCAGGGACCGCATATTATAGTAATGAAATCAAATTTGAAATAAATAATAAAAAAAAATCAATACTTCCATTTATAGTTTATAAATTATATATACAAAATTTTAATTCTTTCAAATAATTGTTAAATTTTAACTTTAAAATAAATATGTATTGACCAATAATTATAATCTTACAAACTCACACTCTTTCAAAATTAATAATCGTAAGATAAATTGCATCAACATTTGTATTTCAAATTTGATAACAGTTGCGGTCCCTGCTGAAAACTATAACCATTTTTTACACTAATCGCATCACAAATTGTTGTTCTTGTTGTTGTCCTGTGATTTCGAATATTATTCAGTTCCCCCCACTAATCATCTACGATTTGTCCCTTCCTTCCTTCCATTAGGTGTCATTATGAATGCCGCCACAGATTTCATGGTGGACATGAGCAAAGTGGGCAGCAATATTGAATCGGGCAAGCTCTCCTGCGCCATCTTCGATCCCATGGGACACGTGCTGCCCAGCAAGATTGTCCAGGGACCCACCGATGACATTTTCCGCATCATGTACACGCCCTTCGAGGCAGGTCGTCATACCATCGAACTGATGTACGATAATATTCCCGTGCCGGGTTCACCTTTCGTGGTGAATGTGAAGAGCGGCTGCGATCCAACGCGTTGCAAGGCCTATGGACCTGGCTTGGAGAAGGGACTGACCAATCAGAAGAACAAGTTTACCGTGGAAACCAAGGGCGCTGGCAATGGAGGCTTGTCGCTGGCCATTGAAGGACCCTCCGAGGCCAAGATGACGTGCACCGATAATCGCGACGGCAGCTGTGATGTGGACTATCTGGCCACGGATCCGGGAGAGTATGATATAACCATACGATTTGCCGATAAGCATATTCCCGGCTCGCCGTTCCGTGTGCTCGTCGAGGAGACTGTGGATCCCAGCAAGGTGAAGGTCTACGGACCGGGCATCGAGCATGGCCAGGTGCGTGAGGGTGTGCCAACTGTCTTCAACGTGGATGTGGGCGAGGCTGGACCTGGTCGCATTGCGGTTAAGCTGACCAACACCGAGGGCATCCCCGTGGATAATCTGAGTGTGGAGGACAAGGGCAATTGCATTTACGCGGTCCACTATGTGCCGCCCAAGGCGGGATCCGTGCTGACTTGCCAGGTGAAGTTTGCCGATGTCGAAGTGCCTTGCAGGTGAGACTACAGACATTTGGGAATTGGGGGAAATGCTTTACTTTAACTGGGTTGCTTGCAGTCCATTTGTGATGACCGTCTTTCCCAAGTCCGAGGCGACCAAAGTCCGTGTCAAGGGTGTCAATGAGAAGAAGAAGACGCCCGCCTCGTTGCCCGCTGAATTTGAGATTGATACCAAGCAAGCCGGACAGGCGGACATCAATGTGGCCATCAAGAATCCCAAGGGCAAGCCCATGCAGCCCCGCCTCGAGGAGGTGGCCAGCGGCACCTATGTGGTCTCCTTTGTGCCGGACGAGTGCGGCACGTATCAGTGCAGCATCAAGTATGGCGACAAGGAAATCGAGGGCTCGCCCTTCAAACTCGAAGCATTCCCCACCGGCGAGGCCAAGAAATGCAAGCTGGTGGAGCAGGTGCCCAAGATTCAACCATCTGGCAGTCAATCCCACTTGAAAGTCGATGCTCGCGAAGCTGGCGACGGTGCTGTCACCTGTAAGATTACCAACAAGGAAGGCAGGTCAGTACATTTGAATCTTCTCTTGATCCATCCAAGGGATCATTTAGAATAATTTTGTCTTTATTTTATAGCGAAATTGTGGACATTGATGTGATCGAGAAGGATGGCTTCTTTGACATCCTGTATGCCTTGAATGATCCTGGGGATTATGATATCAACGTCAAGTTCGGTGGCAAGGATATACCGAATGGTAGCTTCTCCATTAAGGTAGCCTGATTGACACATTTACAAACCAATCTGAAAATTCTGAACAAGAAATGGAAAATAATTTTGTTGAAAAATTAGCAATTATTATCATAATTATTATTTCTATCCTTCTATCTAGTCACATAAGAGATATCGGATGATATTTATATATATATATACAATCTAGTCAGATTCGCAGTCATTTTTTTTGGTGTTTGTGTCTTGTGTGTCCCTTTTATGTTTATCGACAAATTGTTTATGTAAAAACTCATTTTGTTCGCAATACAAAAACACGCAAACAATTTACCTTATGTATACATATATGTACATAAAATGTATGTATGTACATACATATGTATGCATCAAGCAATAAAGACCAAAAACTCAGCAATAAAACAAGGAATACAATTTAAGTGCAACATTGTAAAACATGACAACATAAATAAAATGAAAAGAACAAAAATTCTTAAAGAAAAATCTACCAAAAAATTGTAAAACTGAAATTGAATTGCATGCAAATTTGTTCGTATTTTTTTTCTTAATTTCCAAATTATACATATTTTTGAACCCAAAAAATTGCTCTGCTATGCTAAATTACAAAATGCGCTTTGTTTTACATTATGCATTTAATGCACAAAATTATTGAATTGTTTTAATGCTTCATTTGTTATTATCATTTAGTCGTAGAATGCGTAAGTTGTTTGTGTGTGTTTGTAATTGTATTTATTGATTTATTTTAATTGTAATTTTAGCACAGCCAATCCAAAACGAAACTTGAACTGATTGCGCTCTCTTAAATTTTATATGCTTAAGCACCAACATTAAAACATATAATTTATAATAATTGCTAATTTAACAACAATATTCCTAACCCACCACGCGAGTCGTATACTTTGCACTTTTAAAAAATATTCTGTTTCAGCTCTCTGCACAAAAAAATGTTGTAAGTACAAATATATTTGTTAACGTTGACAGCGTGAGTAATGAACGTGTCTGCAATATGTTGACAAGATTAAGAGAACTGACAGCAACAGCAAGTAGAAGATACACATCAGTCAGACAGTTGAACAATTCGAATTAAACATATTAATATTGCGGGCAGTTTGCCCAAAGTATGAAACAATTTTGAAGCAAAGATTAATTGAGTTTAATCTCAAAAGATACGCATAATTTGTTGGCTTTCAAATTTAATTTTGTTATGGCCTTTCTCTTTCCCTCTTTATTCACACTCTCCCTCTCCCCCTCTTAAGGGCAACCGTTGTCTGTCATGTGTCTATTTTTTGACAGCGACTTTTATAAGCTCAAGAACTTCATTATCGTCTGTTAATGCCACATTGTCTACGTGACGCAAAACACATTCATTGGCCCTATTTTGAAACACATGGCAATTAAACTATTAATGCCAGATACTTCCAAATGTGTCTATTACTTTTTGAATTGCCCTAATAGTTAACAATTATATACAAAATATCGAAAACTACTTCCTCAATTAGATTTGAATAGACCAATATAAAAAGTGAAAGACATTTCCCACTTTTATTTTGTGTATTTAATTTTTAAGGAAGTTATTATGTGGCACATAAATAAACAGACTGTTTACCGCCGAAAGAATTTAATTATTTGAATAATTATAATCAGCGAAATTAAAAATGCTATATATACTTTTGTATATACATAAATAAGAGTGCAGAAAGACAGCAAAATCGTAATGTAAAAATTTCGAAATTTTATTAGTGCTGCAAAAACAAATTTAGAAACTTTTACAAAAATAATGAATATAAAAATCTATGAGTGTGTGCGTATCAAAATGAGTATAAAGTGTAGCTAGATTATATATACATATATATGTATATAAAAATAATAATATTTATATGTATGTACATGTACAGTGTACACATGTAAATGGTGTTAAAAGATGTTGATTCACAGTTTTTGTTGTAGGCCATCGCGTGGCCAGCGCAAATATCAAGTATACGCCGCATCTAACGGCGACTGCATATGATATTCATTTTGTGCAAGCAAATAAAATGCTGCAAGTAATTAAAATAAGAAAATCAAATCACACACACATATTATGTCGCAGACTGTGTGTGTGTTGTTGTTGCTGTTTGTGGAATCTATTAAGTTTGGCAAGAGGAAGAGAGCTCTGAGTGGTGCCAAATACTACGCCTAGTCGCCATTGCTAGTCGTGCACCGATTCTTAGTCAGAGTTTGTCCTCGCGGCTGTCGTCACCGTCATCTCGTCGCGTTTTACAACAACTGGAAGTGCAAAAGGTGGCAACCAAAAATTAGATTCCATCTTTCTTTTTTATTCCTTATTTTCATTTATATTTTTGTTGATTAGATTTCATGACGTTTTTTGATGCATGTCGTATTCGTGTAGAGATCTTCTTGGATCGCATATAGTAGATGCATATAGCGACAGCAGTCGCGCTGCCTTTTCTATTTATTTTTTGTTTTTTTTTTTTTTAAATTTTTCTATTGATTGGCCGTGTATTCGCGTACTTCTTATTAATAGCTCAAATATTTTATTGAGATTTGTATCTTTGACTTTTTCGATTTGGCCACGGATATGGCACGGAATTATTTCAATATTTGCACTCATTATAATATGCTTATGCAACAGCTGTTGTGGAAATTCTTTGCACATGACCACAAAACACAAAACTACGACTACAACGCGTATCAATCAATGCCACTTCCTCCTGAATCGTGCGTGCGTCTGTATACGTATTCAGACATAGATTCACATTAACATTCACATATTCATATTTATCATTTTAATCGTAATCGTAATTGTATATTTATTATTTGTTCTCTTTGCTGTGTGTGTTGTTGTGTTTTTCACCCTTTTTGCATCGCTTTTGCTGTTTTGTTGTTTCACACTTTCAAGTTTTTCCATATCAATCAATGCATCAAGTTTTAATAATAAGCAGAAGCCATCGACGCGTCGACTTGCCATACTCGTAATTGTAAAATATTTCTGCTATTTTCTTCACAAGTGCAAAGTATACGAATCGAAGTAGATGTGGTAGTTCTCCTATTCGTACTCGTGATTGTGTTCTGATTTCCAAATTGCCTGCTTGTTGTTTTATGAATTTCAAATGAAATTTCCTTACTTACATACAAATACATACATATTTTGTGGATAAATTGGCAATTTTCAATTTTATTTTCATTGACCTCAGGCTGTCGAAAGCATCGAGCAATACGAATTCGTCGAGGAGCATACGACCAAAGTGATTCAGCAAACTAAAACACAGGTGAGTGAAGCACTTGGAAACATTATGAGGAAGAAATATTATGTTCACACGGATAATGAAATAAGAACAGAATTGTCTCTACCTAATAAAATTACTTTAGAACTTTGTTTTCAGTTGATCTTAAAAATAATCTTTATTATACTAGTTACATTTTATTTAGAGATGTTTAAGAGAACATCTTTAAGGTTAGACAAGTGCCGGTTTAAAAAGCTGTAGATTATTTATTTATTTTATTTTACTAAAAATATACTTTGGCAAAAATTGCAATCAACTTAGAAAAGTTTCAGAAGTTTTACTGCTGTTTTTATATTACTACTTTATTGTTTTAATTTATTTTTATTAAGTTATTAAAAAATAATTTTCTTCTGTTAATAAAAGTTTCAGCTAGAGAAGAAAATATATTTTAATTTCATTAAATAGTCTTTTCTTCTAGGAAAAGTTGAACTAAAGTTTATGTACATATATTATAATTTATTTTATTATTATTATTTATATTTATTTCCTTTCACTTTATTTTCCTTTTTCTTTAGAGCGAACTGGTTAACGGAAAATCGGAAATTACATACCGAAGCGTTGCCTTTGAGAAGTTGCCACTACCCACAACCGGCGGAAACGTAACTGGTGCGTATACTTAATATCTAACAATTTCCCAAACAATATATTTTTTGCTATACATTTTGCAACAAGATTCCTTC
Organism: Drosophila subquinaria; assembly: GCA_037043405.1. Lineage (NCBI taxonomy): Eukaryota > Metazoa > Arthropoda > Insecta > Diptera > Drosophilidae > Drosophila > Drosophila subquinaria. Next base: position 276,052 of record JBAMBL010000712.1, read on the forward strand.
ACTATCATATAGCTATAATATTAATTTTTAGTCAATGTTTTTTTTTTGTGAAAAGAAGGCGTCGGTGGTAAGCGAAATTTTAATTAAACGCAAAAAATTTGATTTGTTTAATCTAGAAAATATTTATGCGCCATTTAAACATGCTGTCTGTCTCTCTCATGTTTTTGCAATTTGGTGCAACGCCTCGACAAAGATGTTTTCGCGCTTCTATTGTGAAATAACAAAAATAGAAAGAAAAAACAGTCGTAAATTTTGACATATTTATATGAATACAAGTGTCGTCTTGAAAATACAATATTCAACATGAACGATGAGACACCGTGGTCAAAAGATATGACAGAGACAACGCACTCGAGACTGGGACATGCAGATGTAGATGGAGATTTAGATGAAGATTGAGATGGATGTAGAGAAAGGAGAGTGTACATGAACTGACGGCTTATCTGGCTAATTGTTGACAGTCGGACAACTTAATTAGACAATGGAATTGACAATAATGTCTTGGGAGGTCTGTCACTTGGCACTTGTAAATGAAAGTGGGCGATTTTTTAATTTTTTCTTTGTGTTTAATTCGGTTCATTGACTGGGAATCGTTTGAGGTTCATGACTTTTGCCTCGTGCAAATAATTAGGTATTAAATTGCTTACTTGTAGACGAGTAGGTGCGTTAATTATTTGAATTTATGTGATTCTGTGCGGTCGGTCGATGGATTTACGAGTTGTAAAACGTTTGCCTATAAAATTTCATTAATTTCTCAAGATGATGGATGACTTTTCTGCTTGTAGTTGTAGTTTTCTTTGGCTAGTATGTTCATTCAAATCAATAAATAAATATTCATTTTATTCGTTGGCCGCCTGATGATGCAAATATTTGTTCGATTTTTCACGCTTCCATGCAATTTGCAAGCATTTTCGCCGCTTGGCTACGCTGAGAGACCCCGTGTCGATGTACTGCCCCCAGAAACTGGGTCTGGGCTCCTCATTAAGATCACACAGCGCGCCACGTTCCATTTGGGCTGAGACTCTCTGCAAGTGGCAACAACTATGTATCAACTACAAGTTTGCCTCTCGGTTGCTTAAGTGTCGTGTCTTTTGGTGTCGCCTCTTTGTGGTTTTTATGGTGCGCTCCATTTCGTTTGAAGATGGTTTATTGTAAATGATTCGTTTTGGCCAAATGACATATTTTGTCGCGCATTTGTTGCTCAGATTTTTCATTGCTCACTTTTTTCCCATTCAACTCTTAGTTTAACTGAAATTCAACTTCATTTCTCGAACATATTTATGTGTATTTTTAATTTCTCGTATATCTGATGACAATTATAATTTTGCTGATTTTCGAAATTTTGATTGATTTCCGTTTCTGTGCCGTTCAATGCCAAAATTCGAATGTCTTTTACAAAATCAATTACATAAGCATAGGAAAACATATTTATTTTCATATTCATACTCAATATTCGATCAATTCCGACTGCTTAAACAGTTTGACAAAATGTTTCACGCATTTTTGGCATTCCAAACGATTTTTATTATTACATATATATTTTATAGTTGAATATTTTTTCCGTCTCCAAGCCATAAAAATCAACATACAGTCGAACTTCCCTAACTCGAATCACCATTATCCAAGAAAAAAGTTCGAGTTAGGGAGACTTCGAGTTAGAGAATTTTTTTTTTTTAGTGTTTTAAAAGAAACTACAAATGCATTCTATCATAAGTACAATTCAAATTTAAATTTTTTTTTGTTATTTTCAACAAAAAGGGATTCCAGTTTGTTCAAGACCTGTTAATATTCTCAAAAATTGGTTTCTTCGTTCTTTTGCCGTATCCAGAAGAAGTCCCTATTCAAATGTCATCATAATTAATATTTCATTTTTTAATATAATGAAAAATGTTTTTGCTGAGATACCACATTTTTCAGCAATTTTAATTTATTTGGTCTACTTTCAAATTCCTTAACTACTAATAAGTTTGAATATTTCCTTAAACATTTTAGTACACTGATGCGCTGACAAAGAAGTACATTACGAACATCTTTCCTATAGCAATTTCACAAGCTTAAGTAATTTTTGATGCAATATTCTATCATATTTCATCACCATATGCTAATGTAAATCAATATAACATATGGGCATTTCCATACTCGCGCACGGGACATTCGTACACATTCAAAGTAAAAAAACGGTAAAAAGGAAACGGTTTTTTTTTCTGATGAAGGGCTTAACATATAGCATTTGATTAGCTCTTTCATTGGTGCAAAGAGTGATTTTGGGTAATTTTTCATTTTAAAAATAATAGAAAAATTCAAGTGATTCGCACGGGACACAAAACGGAAGTGACTTGTGAGGTCAACCAATTCAAACGCCAATTTCAGCGAATCCAGAGGCAATATTTTAATGCAACTTATTTTTAACTCTTGTGCATTGATGCCTCTTAAAAATGGTTATGATTTTTTTCAAAGATGACGTGCACTTTTTTTTAAATTCAATTTGACGTAAATTCGCACGGGACATCGCGCACGGGACATTTTTTACCATCACTTTTTATTGTTCTTTCTGTCTCTCTATTTAAAAATTATATGTCCAAAACAGCCCGAAAAACTTATTTAAATTAAATTTTCAATATATTTCTTTGAATTAAAATGGTTCATGTTACAATTTTACTGTCCTACTAAGTGTAATCGTTAAAATATAAACGGTCCATTTTGGAAGTCAATTTTTAAGAAAATTTACATAAATATGAAAAAGTGAATTTATTCCACTGTAGAATCTATATGTTCATCCTATTGAATTTTTTCCAGTGTATATTGCTTAAATAAATAACTTAAATACATTTCTGGAAGAAAATTTCAAAAGATGTGAATTTTTGATCAATTTTACGTTTTTGGCCGCGGTGGACCTTTCTGTGGAAATGCCCATATTCAAACGATCCGGTAACAAAAGTATAAAATAGAAACGAAAAAAAATTCAAACTTTGTTGGAGACTTTCCCGAAAAATTCGACTTACAGAAGTACGGGCCAATATTTTTGTTCGAGTTAGGGAGAAATTCGAGTTAGGGAAGTTCGAGTTAGGGAGACAGAATTGTATGAAATTTGCCCAGTAAACGCTATTGCCACTCGATTTTGTTCGAGTTAGAGAAAATTCGAGTTAGGGAAGTTCGAGTTAGAGAAGTTCGACTGTATTACATTTATTTTTAAACATTTTTTTTTTTTTGCCATTTTTAATGGGCGAATATTAATAAATTTGATGTCGTCTTTTGCTGCAATAAGTAATAAATTGTATTTCATTTAGCTATATCTATATATACAAATGTACGACCTGAGCTCAAAATCGCAAAAATGAATTTCATATTTGCACCTTTTCCACCAAATGACCAATACTAGGATACATTCTAGGCGCATTCTATGTTAGCAGCCATAAAATGTATATGCATGTATATGTATGTACAGTCTGTTTTAAATATATTTGTATATGTATAGACACTTGTCATATACAAATATTTCCAATTTTCTATATATTTTTTAATTTATATATCGTTCATTGGCTCTGTTGCTCTTTGCCTACTTTATAGCAAAGGCCTCAACATCGTCGGCCATATTTTCGAAGATTCAACTGGGGGTGCGAATGTGTGCATTTACCTGTGTATGTGTGTGTGTGAGTGTGTGTGCATTTGTGTGTAGTGGTTGATCTATGCTGCCAACGTCGCTGCTTTCGATAGAGACGCATCTTTGTGGTAGGAACTGGTGTGCTTTTATATATTGGCCTTAATTTCGATTTGGAACTGTCGATGTTCACTTGAAATCGGGACGTGGAGACGCGTGGACCTGCAAAACGTCGCTGGCAATTAAAATCGTGCGCTAACAAATGACACATACATAAATTAATCAAAATAATAATTTAACAATTTACTGTGTGTAGCTGTGAGTGTGTGTGTGTGTGTGTGTTTCAAAGGATTCTCTTAAAAATAAATATAATAAAAACTAAATTACATATTATGTAATACTTTCATTGCTTAACTTATTTTTTGTGAATCCCATGTCCTTTTAAAATATCTTGTGCTGTCCCTAGTAGAGCAAGGATATATGTTAAAATGATAATACTCAAATATAAAATAAAAATAGACATTTATCCTTGCTCACTGATCGCAACAAAATATATACAACACTATATGCGTTGTTATATTTAATTGTTCTAAATTTTAAGTGTCTTTATTTCAAAATCGATTTTATACGCGCTTTCAAACAAACAATATATGATAAAAAAATAAATAATCGAATTAAAAAAAATATATTATTGTAAAACTACAACAAAAATGCACTTCAGTTGGTTATCTGAGAAACCGAAAACGCCGGAAGCGACCTGGGCAGATCATTCGTATTATTTTCGACCCTATTATTATAAAGTAACCGTTTCCGAACGCGATCACGCGGAGCGCACACACGTCTATTTCAATGAGACCATCATAACGCAGAATCAAGGATTAGATGGTTGTGATTATTTACCATTAAATTCAATATCATCATTTTCAATTGTAACGCATCAAGGTAAATCTATCCCTATAGAATAATTTATTGGAGTTGTCGCTGAGATCGCAGTCGAAATGCAAATTCCTTGCCATTTTTATTATTTTAATAAATTTTTTTTGATATTTTGCCAGACAAAATGACGTGCATCGTGCCGTCAATAAAAACCATTCCCAACCCAATTCCGCTGACTAAACCCAAAAATATTTATTTCATTTGTGTTAATTACCAAAATCTCACCCAAAACGACCGAAAACGCCTCCGATTTGAAGACGGCGCTTGGCCACACACACATTTTCATATAGTTATAGTATTTGACTAAAGTGTTTGTGTTCGCCTCCTCAAGTTGGATCACCTTCTCCTTCAGTGCGAGCCAATGCAATTTTGAATTATGACCAAAAGTCTCTTAAAAGTGTCTTCTTTTATGGCACCGACGCATTTGTCTCTTGCTGCCTTTTTATGCTGCTCGTTGTTCCAAATTATATTCTATGATTTATTATCAGAGTTTGCAACAAAGCGTAAAATTCGTTTGGCCACTTGCATGTGATTTACCAGGGACTGCGTATTATAGTTTTACACTAGCCAACATGATTTGGGGCACATAATTAAATATATGGAATCAATTAAATTTTTTAACTATTTTTTGTATTGAAATAAAATATTATTGTAACAAGTGGTTAAATTAAAGATTTCCCTTTATCCAATGTTCACTTTATTATATATATAATCTTCTGATCAAAATATTTGCACGAATATTGTAGCATAAAATCTGACTTAAATGAGTTAAATTTATAATCTATTTTATATGTAGTTTATTGAGTTTTGTCTAACACTAGGCACTATTATTAAATTGTTATAAATTCTTAAATAATAAGAATCCAAAAAAAAAAAACAGAAATTTACTCTATATATCTTTCTTCGATTGAATACGACGTCAATTTTGTTGCTGATTTGACAATCATAATTTACACAAATGACAAAAAAACAGATAAAATGAATTGTGAGAAAAAGCTTTGAAACATAACACATTTTTCAGATACTTAAATTATTATCTTTTGAGTCATCATGAAATTATAATGCTATAAATATCTTTGATATAATAAAAATATTTTTTAATAGCATACACTCGCTAACAAAATCAAAGATTCGTTTGTTTAGTATCTTAACGATATTGAATTTTATATCCGTTGATAATTTTCACTATCCAAAAAGAGTGAATTTTTATTTGTTATTTTATTCGAAATACAAAATTATATATTTGAATAACTTAAAACCGTATTCCTTACTTTTGCTGACTAGTTTTTGTTCCTTTTTGGCTATGCACAAATGGCGCAAACTTTCGCTGATATATCGAAAACATATATGCCGATCGTTGTCGTGACTAGAACAGCTTGAGAGTCATTAAATCTTTCATTTGTATTGCCAGCGTCCATTAGATGCCACTGCCAAAAGATGCCGCTGGCCCAGCGACTGTGTCTTCGCATGCTTCAATGGGCGGCGCTGGCAGGTAGACTGGGCCCAGGGGGGGAAGGTTGGACAGATCGGTGGCGGACTTATGGGACGGACAGCAACAAATGTTCAAACATAAATAATCATATTTTTTTTCCTAAAAGATGATGACCAAAGCCAAGCGAATACTCTTAGCTATAGAGTTGTCTTGGCCACATTTTTTATTATACGTTCAATTTCTTTTCTAGTCATTTTCTGTTTTTTTTCTTTGCCTTCATTTGCTTTATATTTATTTTCAACATATTTAATGCACGCACTCAGCGCCACATTTTGATCGTTAATTTGCAAAGTTCTTTGAAAAGAATTTCGGATTATTTGAATTTTACATGTCATTTCCTTTATGAAATTGAACAGCTGAAAAAAAAGTCGATTTGAAAGCGTTTGCAATGTTTATTTATGATTACAGTTTATATAATTTTTTGTATCGTTTATTAAGTAATTTTGTATTCAGAAAAGAGATTGGAACTTAATAAATGCCCCTTTAATTGTTCAACATCAACAACAAACGCCAGCCCATAAATTTTTCAATTGTCCGAAAATTGTTCCACTTGGCACTACGGCCAGATAATCTTCGCTATTCTCGATCTTCTATATGTCTTCGGGTTTTCCATTGTTTTTTTTTTTAAGCATTGAACAGGCACGCGACTCGCAGCTCTGATTTATTGTCTGTTTACCGACTGAGTTTTTGTCTCAGATAAACTTAATGATGGGACCGTTTTCTTCTTTTCCGGGGGATCAAAACAATGTGAATTATTAGCTCAATAAATAGATAAACCAAGAATATCAAAGTGATGAGTTGTCTAGAATCCCGCAACAGATTTTCAATATTTATGATTTGTTCGACATGATATTTATGTACAAATTGAAACAACTTGAAGATTTTGAGCATATCATTAATTTATGATAATGTCGTGGTAACGAATGAATAAACAAATATATGTAGTTTTGTGTAATATATTTAATTTTATATTATTTATGATATACAGTTTGACAGTCACTGTACATTAACGCTCGTTTTCCCTATGTCAAATCTGAGTCATTTTGATTCCTCTACTATATATTTAGCTAAATATACAGGGGTGGTCAAAAGTATTTACACAACACTTAAAGTTAATTGTACTCGTAATTTGAGCTTACTTCATGTAAAGTTTGGTATCAATGGAAAGGTCTTTTGAATTCCTTTCAAATGATACCAAAATTTGTTTAATCCGTTAAGTACCCACTGATAAATTTGAGTTTTTGTAAAAGTCAATTTTTTTGACTTTTTTTCTGGGTCTCAAACAAAAAATGTTTTGATGCAAAAAGTTTCTTCAAACAATTTAAATAGTGACTGCAAAAAAAAATTTTAAAAAATCTCTTCGCTAGTATTTTTTTTAATTTTTTGAAAACTGCCAAAAAGGCACTTTTTGCACGAAAATGAGGAAAAAGTGCCTTTTTGGCAGTTTTCAAAAAATTATTAAAAATACTAGCGAAGAGATTTTTTAAAATTTTTTTTTGCAGTCACTATTTAAATTGTTTGAAGAAACTTTTTGCATCAAAACATTTTTTGTTTGAGACCCAGGAAAAAAGTCAACAAAATTGACTTTTACAAAATCTTAAATTTATCAGTGGGTACTTAATGGGTTAAGGAAACTTTTGTATCATTTGAAAGGAATTCAAGAGACCTTTCCATTGATACCAAACTTTAACTGAAGTAAGTTCAAATTACGAGTAGATTTAACGTTAAGTGTTGTGTAAATACTTTTGACCACCTCTGTATATTTACTACCGAAAAACCCATTAAATTCCATGCAGGTGAATTTCGTTTTTTGAATATCAACATTTGTTTTCTTTTCTGTCTCTTTATGTGGCAACCACTTAAATTAATGATCCCTCGTGGTTCATCTATATACACAATTTTATAAATACTTATAACCGTTTTTTGTAAATTTTGTTCGGGAATATTGTGTATAGATTTCAAAAATTTCCCGAATTTAAAAATATAAATCTTTTAATAAAAATAGAGGCACGTGCCCGATGTTTGTCCTCAAAATAAGAGCTACTCCAGCAATTGTCTAGAAATTATTGTATTTGGAATGTATGTATATATACATTTATATGTAAATGATTTTCTGGATATGTATATCTCAGTTCTATGAAGATGTGTGCTCTACATAAGTGTCTAGAAAATTGAAACATTGTCCTATACTTGACCTCAAAAACATCCGGGACCGAGTTTTTTTTTTCGACTGCGCGTGGGAAAGTATAAAAGCAATTGTAGGCGTTGAGGGAAATTTCTTCAGAAAGTGGAAAGCTTACTGCAGACTCAGTTCGCGCGGAGCATTCGTTGAGTTGACAAGTGATTTGAACAATACGGTTACAATTAAGTGCTACAAGGATTATTATCAAATAAGGATTAACAAGTTAACATATACTACAATATCTCATTGGAATACAGTACGTTTTTATGTGGAAAAACAAAACAAAAAAAATCAAATGAAGAGACTTATTCTTAAAAAGAAATATTTGTTTTTCAATTTGAATACATACCGATGTCCTGTTCGAACATTTTTCAAATACTTTAATGAAACGAAAATCCAGTTCCGAGTGCAAAAATAACGGGCAGAACATTTGTTCCCATTAATTAACTGTGCTCTGTCATAAATTTCGCACAATTTTTAAAAAATTCGCATACGAAAATAGATTCATTTCAATAAAAAATTGTCCCGCTAGTTCGAACATAAAAATGAAATTATGATTTTTCAACAAAATATTGACTATGAATATGCAAACTTATGGCGACCACCTACACCTTATTTTTATTTTATTTTTTTTTACATACATTGATATACTTTTTATAGAACTTAGCATTAAAAGACACGCCCCTTGTTTAGAAATGATGCTTTAAGGTTATGATTTTATCTTTGACCTTAGCAATAATTTTTAAAGAGTTAAATATTTTTTGCATAGGATTTCTTTTATGCTATGTTAGGGTTTGCAATTGGATTTGACTAACGATTTGATTTGATTTTATTTTACAGCTGAAGTCAGAATGCCAAGTGGTAAAGTAGATAAACCCGTTATTCAGGACAACCGTGATGGTACCGTCTCCGTGAAGTACGATCCCCGCGAGGAGGGCTCCCACGAGCTGATTGTTAAATACAATGGCGAGCCAGTTCAAGGTAATAATATTTAACTTTTTTTCAACAGTTTATAATATTTTTACGCCCAGAACACCATTATCAATATTTATATCCGTTATTGAATTAAAACATAATTGTTAGAATCACTAACAAGCAGAGTGGCGCGTGCTGGGCCCATAACCCAGAGGTCCGAGGATCGAAACCTTGCTCTGCTATGAGAAAAAGAGATTTTTAGTAAATTACTCTAGCCTTTTAAATATAATTTTATAGTTTTTAAGTGTACATATAATTTAATTTGAATATTGCAAAAGTTTTGAAATAATTATTAATTTACATTTAAATATAAAATTTATCATTGCATAGTTTAAATCTGCGGGTTGAAATTAAAAAAATTTAGTTCTGAGCGTTATTCTTAAAATATGAAAATTATAAGTTTATTTATTTTTATTTTGTATTATTCAATTATGATTCTCAATTATAACATATTTAAAGCTCTATATCTACTCGAAGCGAAGCAGGTTTCATACAATTTTTTATTCCGAAAACATTGTTTCGAGTGGATATTGGGCTTGAAGGGCAAAAATTATTCGAAATATAAACAATTAATCAAATATATAATATGAAGGTCTTTATTAATCTGTATCGTTTATTTTCTTGCAGGATCTCCCTTCAAATTCCATGTGGATTCCATAACATCCGGCTATGTGACCGCCTATGGACCCGGTCTGACCCATGGCGTCACTGGAGAGCCAGCCAACTTCACCATCTCCACCAAGGGCGCCAGCGCAGGAGGATTAACCATGGCTGTCGAGGGTCCCAGCAAGGCAGATGTGAGTGCTCTTAATAAACTGCCTGTATTCAGTTTTAAAATGATTTGCTTTTTAGATCAACTACCATGACAACAAAGATGGCACTGTGTCGGTGCAGTATCTGCCCACTGCCCCCGGTGAATACCAGGTGTCGGTGCGCTTTGGCGACAAGCACATCAAGGGTTCGCCCTACTTTGCCAAGATAACGGGCGAGGGTCGCAAGCGCAATCAGATTTCGGTTGGGTCCTGCTCCGAGGTGACCATGCCTGGCGACATCACCGACGATGATCTGCGTGCCCTTAACGCCTCCATTCAGGCGCCCAGCGGCCTGGAGGAGCCGTGCTTCCTCAAGCGCATGCCCACCGGCAACATTGGCATTTCCTTCACGCCCCGCGAGATCGGCGAGCATATGGTGTCCGTCAAGCGGCTGGGCAAGCACATCAACAACTCACCCTTCAAGGTGACCGTGTGCGAGCGTGAGGTCGGCGATGCCAAGAAGGTCAAGGTCGGCGGAACGGGCCTCAAGGAGGGTCAGACCCACAGTGACAACATCTTCTCGGTGGATACGCGCAATGCCGGCTTTGGCGGTCTCTCCGTCTCCATTGAGGGTCCCAGCAAGGCGGAGATCCAGTGCACGGATAAGGACGATGGCACCCTTAACATCTCCTATAAGCCTACGGAGCCGGGCTATTACATTGTCAATCTGAAGTTTGCCGATCACCATGTGGAGGGTTCTCCCTTCACCGTCAAGGTGGCCGGCGAGGGCAGCAACCGCAAGCGCGAGAAGATTCAGCGGGAACGCGATGCAGTTCCCATTACGGAAATTGGCAGCCAGTGCAAGTTGACCTTCAAGATGCCCGGAATCACCTCATTCGATTTGGCTGCCTGCGTCACCTCGCCCAGCAATGTGACCGAGGATGCCGAGATCCAGGAGGTGGAGGATGGCCTCTACTCGGTGCACTTTGTGCCCAAGGAACTGGGCGTGCACACCGTCTCAGTGCGCTACTCGGAGATGCACATACCTGGCTCGCCCTTCCAGTTCACAGTGGGTCCACTGCGCGACTCTGGCAGCCATTTGGTCAAGGCTGGAGGATCTGGTCTGGAGCGTGGCGTTGTCGGCGAGGCAGCCGAGTTCAATGTGTGGACACGTGAGGCTGGCGGCGGCTCATTGGCCATTTCCGTGGAGGGCCCCAGCAAGGCGGACATTGAGTTCAAGGATCGCAAGGACGGCAGCTGCGATGTCTCCTACAAGGTGACGGAGCCGGGAGAGTATCGCGTCGGTCTCAAGTTCAACGATCGCCACATCCCCGACTCGCCATTCAAGGTGTACATCTCGCCGGATGCGGGCGATGCCCACAAGCTGGAGGTGCAGCAGTTCCCACAGGGCAACATTCAGGCGGATGCTCCCTATCAGTTCATGGTGCGCAAGAACGGCGCCAAAGGTGAGCTGGATGCCAAGATTGTGGCCCCATCCGGCACCGACGATGATTGCTTCATTCAAGTGATTGACGGTGAAATGTATTCGGTGCGTTTCTATCCACGTGAGAATGGCATTCATGCCATTCACGTCAAGTTCAATGGCGTCCACATACCCGACTCCCCGTTCAGAATCAAGGTCGGCAAGGATGTCGCTGATCCCGCTGCCGTGCATGCCAGCGGCAATGGCCTGGACGAGGTCAAGACTGGACACAAGGCCGACTTTATCATCAACACGTGCAATGCGGGAGTTGGCACATTGGCCGTCTCCATCGATGGCCCCTCCAAGGTGGCCATGGACTGCACAGAGGTCGAGGAGGGCTACAAGGTGCGCTACACACCTTTGCTGCCGGGCGAGCATTACATCACGGTCAAATACAACAATATGCACATCGTGGGATCACCATTCAAGGTTAATGCCACCGGCGACAAGCTGGCGGATGAAGGTGCACAGGAGACATCCTCCGTCATTGTGGAGACGGTGCAAAAGATTGCCAAGGGTGGCAAAAACACTGGCGTCCATCTGCCCAACTTCAAGTCCGATGCCAGCAAGGTGGTCTCCAAGGGCATGGGCCTGAAGAAGGCCTACATGGGCAAGCAGAATCAGTTCAGCATCTGTGCCACAGATGCGGGTGAGTAATCAAGCCAAGGATTATCACTTAACATGTGTACTCAATATATTCATTCTTTTGTCAGGCAACAACATCCTCTACGTGGGCATGTACGGACCCAAGGGACCCTGCGAGGAGTTCCACGTGAAGCATGCTGGGCACAACAACTACAATGTGCAGTATCTGGTGCGCGATCGTGGCCAATACGTGCTTCTAATCAAATGGGGCGAAGAGCATATACCCGGCTCCCCATTCCAGATCGATGTTTAGGCTAAATAGTATGCCGAACAATCACACACACATGCATACATATATTCATACGATACATACATACGATACATATAGCCCCTGAATATGGGCACTAGTATATTGTGAACCGATCTGTTCGTTGTCCTGTTCCATTTCCAGGGTCTAATTTGTGTGTTTTGCTGCTTCATGATTGTCTTTGTTTTTAATTTTAATTCTTTGACTATCATTATTATAAGTGATTATTATTTTTTGTTATTTGTACATAAAAAAAGAAGAAAAATAGAAGAAAAATGTGTTTTCGACTTGAAAAAGTTTGTGCGCCATTTTCACATTATATTCATTAAATTGTTTTTGTGTGAATACTTAAACTAAACTAAAAAAAAAACAACAAAATTAAATGCATTCAATTAATTTTCATAATCGAGATCTAAATTCGAGTCGACACAAGAAATGTTAAAATGCGAATAAATCTCTTAAACAATTATTTAATACTTAAGCAAACAAACATTTATGAAGATGATTATTATGATTATGACGTATTATGTTTTTTATTATCACTATCGACATGTAATTTACGTAAACTCAAATAAACAAATTCAAAACGAAAACTTAAACATCAATCAGTTCATGATAAAGTTATCCATCAAGGGGCTAATTTAACAATTATTCAATATTTTTGTGCTGTTTATTAGCCTGTAGTTGTTTTATTTGCATAGAACAAATAATGTTGTAAGTCTGCCTTTTGGCCTCGATTAAAAGATCATCACTTAACATGTTAAGTTCTTTGGTAACAAATTCGCCAAACTCTCTGGTTAATTGTGTTTTCGGAGAGATCTCTGTTGGCTTTTGGGTTGTACATGTACCTTCTGTTGATATGTCCTTTAAGATATTATCAAGCTCAGATTCATCCAGATCAGGAGTAACAGATTCGACTCCTTCAGATGAAGCTATACTAATTTTTGTAATATTTAAATGTTCCGATAATACTTTAGTATCAGTTTCACTGACATTGCTGACTATTTCAATATCTTCATCAGACGGATTGTCATCAGTTTCCTTACATATTTGTAAATCTAGACATTCTTCATCGTTAAAGATTTCAACATCAACGGAGCACTCGATGTTTTCAGACAGCTGATCAGAAGTTGTGGCCTCCCGGCGTTTTTGAATTTCGAAAACTGCATTAAAGTATCCTTATCCGCATTATCTCTATTCCGATATTCACTAAAAAGAAAAGGTCATTAAGTAAAAAGCTCAATTCTATCTTAAGTCTTTCAATCTAACCGAAATTTACGAGTAAACGAGAATATTTTGTTTTGAATTTCTCTACTTGTGACTTCAATTCCTTGACGATGGAGATCTGATTCCATCTCTTTAGCAACGCCTGCAGTAAGTTTCGGGGCTCCTAAAGTACGTACGCGATTTTTCCATACTTCCAGCAAAATTTCTTCTTCCTTTACAGTCCATACCTTTCGAACAGGATTTTTGTTCGAATTATATTCTTTATTCTGTTTCGCCTGTCTTGGCAAAGCTTTTTTCGCAATTTTCTTCTCCTCCTTCCCATTGATAAGCTTGGAAGTTTCATCTAAAAACCAAACAGATATTGTCTTTAATATTGTTTGTTATGTTATTGTTTGTCCTCCTTTGCACTTACTTGAGCTGTTATTCTCCGAGAGCGAAGAGAGTCGCTTTGTGTCTTCCGAGCGTGGAACAGATCCCATAATTTGAGCCATGCTTTTATAGTACTTCCACTTCTTTTGTTCAACTTTGCATCTTCTTACACTATTGATATTATTTATGCTGTTTATCGTGTTCACTTGAAACAATACCGGAACTTACCGATAATATCTCCGCATGAGAGAATGCATTCTTGACATGATATTATTGGCTGGTATTTCAACATCTATTTTCTGGAATTCAACTTCCAGTTCCTTGCTGGTTTCTAGGAGCGCTCTTTCAGTGCGCACCGTTTTCAAGTGCTTACTCCACAATCGAAGTAGTATATTTTCCTCATTAGGCGTCCAAGCCCTTCGATTGAAACTCACTAAAAGTACAAGTTAAATTTGAATTCTCGAATGCTGCAGTTTGTAACTAATTAATAATACTTACTTTTTAATGTTCAAAACGCTCTTGTTAATTTTTTACTATTAATTTTAAGAAATCAAAACAATGCACAATCACGGTTGCCACAATTGCCGTTTTTGTTTTTTGAGCTAGAGCTTTGAAATTTGTGTCAGAGAATTTGTTGAATTTTTCTCGAATTATTGATATTTGTTGTTTCTCAAATTTCCTGTTATTTCTCAATTTTTTTTTGGTTTTTTCTCAATTTTGCCACCAAAACCAATTTCTAAATAAAGTTAATTATTTTACCTAATTATGGATTTTGTTGTTTTTTTTAAATTGTTTCTCAATTTTTTTAAATTAATTTTTGTAAATTTCACGTTTTTCCATTTCAAATTGCGCGCAATTTGCGCGCACCAAAAAAAGGTTGCAACTTTTATATCCGCTCTCTGAGAGAGTCGAGAGAGCTCTGAGAGAGCTCTGTTAAGCATATTAACAGAGAAATGTTAATTAACATTCGGCGCCTTTTTTGAATTTTGGCTCATTTTTTGTTTCTTTTTTAATTTTAAGAAATCAAAACAATGCACAATACTTTGATAAGATTTAATATCCGCGCGCATTCTTCAATTCACCAAAAAAATACGACTGTGACGTCACTGCCAACCCGTAACTGTTCTTTTCTTATGCCATATGCATTGTGTCAGATTAGCTTATTTCAGGCTAGATCTAGCATATTTAAAAATGGAATAACATAAGCTATATAAGTTTTATGGTAAGCCATAAATTTAGCATATTTTTATCCATTTGAGTCCCTTGCTTTATTTGCCATTCAAATGCTCTCATTGACGTGGTCAAATGCGGAAGTGAAACCCGTTTTAAATCATAATTATTTATTTTAAAATTATTTTTTATTTAATTTCACTGACATGGATTGCTCAGACATGAAGTCTGCAGTCCCACCTACAACTCGCTAAAAAAATATGAGACTCTTATTTAAATGCGGAAGAAAATGATGAAATCGATGATTTGTTAACTAAACTATTTTTTATAAAAATTTAATGATTTTGAATACTGTCTGTCAGGCATTTGGATATAGCTTTTTTTCAGCATATTTGTAGCTTGTTTTTTAGCTTGTTTTACTCAGATCTAGCTTATCCGGGCGCTCACCACCTGGCAGCACTAGCCATGTGTAAGCAGTCAGCGCTGCCAGACTATTCAGCCTTATGCTAATATGGCACTGTTGTCTGTTCCCAATTTAGGCTGATTAGTAATTGTTTATTAACCTTAAACGTTTTACACTCTTATAATATTATTATTTTTTTTAATTCTTGCTACAGGTCGATGTTCCTGTGAAACGAATTAATATTTTAAAAGATTAATTTTTCAAAAAGTGGACAGCCCTGATAAATAACAGATGTTAAACTCTGTTCTGCTAATCAGTCAGTTAATTAACAGGGTTCACAGCGCAGCCAACTTCGCGTTTACGGCGCGCAATTCAAAGGTTGTTTGAATTTTAAACAATAAAATGAATAAAAAGGCATTAATTAAAATGTACGTAATTACATTGTTTATTTGTGTTGTTGTAGATTAAGTGGCATTAAAACTTATTTACATGGTTGTGCACTAAGCGAATAATTAATTTTAGTGTTAGACATTACAAAATAACTTGTTTATTGATAAGTTATATAAGTATGTAGGTTTTTGCATATATGCAATGTTTTAGACCATGCGTTAAGGACACTCAATTTCCCCTATGGGAGGGAGGCTACAATCCAACTTCACTTAGATCACTGTGCTCTGGAGTTTAAAATATATTTGTTTTTTTGTTTACTTAGTGCTAAATGGCTTAGTAGTTAAAGTTCCTAGTGATCTTTTTTTTGTTATAACACGCATAATTAAAAGTAAGTGTGTAGATTTTACCCAAGCAACATTCGAAAGTTTCTTTTATCTTTTAATCTTTTTGGCAAGGGAATAATGAGGGGATTGTTGGATGCGTCATCCTACTGATTATTAATTATCTCAAATGATGAAAGTACATGAAATCTATAATAAAATGATCATACTTTTAGTTAGCTTTAGCATTTGTTGTGATCGCAATATTTCAAACATAGGAACGTAACGACAAATCAAAATAAATTACAATACATAAAGCAATCGAAGCCTGACTTAAAAATAAATAAATATACAATACACTTGCAAAAAGTATAATAATAAGTATGCTTTTATATCTTCTCTTGACCTTAACTATGTTGGCTAACTTACACGTTTATATCACTTTTCGCAAATAATTCGTTTTTAAAATTATATTGAGGCTGTTGAATAATAATAAAGTCGCATTTTTGGTTGAAAAGCTTCATAACTTGATGGTGCTTGATGATGCTTAAAAGATGTTGATCTGGAACTCGCTGACAATGCCCTCAAGGAATCCTTTCAGATTATCATAGGAGTGAGTGCGCCAGTAAATGTTATCATTGACCTGTTCCATTGCCATGCCAATGGCTATTTCGACAGCCTTTAGGCCAAGTTTGCGACAGTTGGCAGCCAACGCCTGCAGCTGCTGCTTGTGATAGTCCTTGTTCATATAGATGGTCAGGGACTTGATCATCTCCGATATCGTTGAGAAGCCATCGCCATAGCTACAAATAAAGATGTACAAGTTTAGTTTCAGTTCAAGTCTTAAGTATTGTTTGGGGGCCACTCACTAATCAGCAATTTCCTTGATGTTGGACTGAAGGAAGTCAAAGGCAATCTCATAGCCAATGGCATTGGAGGCCACAGCGCGGAAAGCCAAGGCGCCATCCTGCTTTAAGATGCCCGACGTCGAGTTGATGGTCAAATTGAGGTACCTGAATAATAAATAAGAAATGATGATCGTGAGAAATAGTGGTCAAAGAGAATATTGAATAATAATTAGACGCTATTCTATATGTTTCATAAGATACCGATTTTCAGTTGAAAAAACTATATATTATGTATCCCTCTTTACTACTCACTTTGATAACAACCAGGGCTTTGTGGTGCAGCCGAGAGAAGTGAGAATCTCCTCCTTCTCCGAGGCGCTGTTTGTGCGCTTATATTGCTTATAGGCAAAATACCATTCCGGATAGGAACCCTCCGCCAATGCCGTGCAATATATGACAGATTTCAAATTCGGCTTAATGCTGTGAAATAAATTACGTTAAATTTAGCTAGGAATTGGGTCCTTGAAGCACTTAAAGTACTTACGGATTCTTTTTGGCATCTCGCATCCATTCGCGGAATTTCATTTGGGCAACTTGAGTGCAGCGATCGTAGTTAAATTTGCAGGCAAAGTTGGCCACCAAAGCGCGATGTTTGAGCTGCAAATGCGACTCGTTGTCGGGCTCGTTTAGGCCATAATGATCGAAGGCGGGACGCACAATGAATTTCATAAAGGCCTAGAGATAAAAAGTATATTAGCAATTTTAAAATTATAATTTATAATGAGCAATTACCCTAAACGTTTCATATGCTGGTTCTCGCTTCAGATTGTAGATGAGATAGTTGAGTCCCGGCTTAGCGGCACTCCAGAGCAGCTCATCGTCGACAGCGGTGAACAGCTCCATGAGGAAGGTCAAGCTGTAAATGAGAAAGAGAAGAGATTTTAATTGAAGATATTATAGGCATCGAAAAGAACTGCATAAATCATGTAGAATACCGATATAAAATCAATTACATAAGGTGTGAAAATTATTCTATTTTATGTATCTTACGGTATATCGTAGGGCAGATACTCTGCCTGTGACAGATGCAGTGCATCATCCAGCAGCTGGGCACGTGTGATTCTTGGCAAGGTGCTAAAGTTCTTCTTCAGGGCCAACCACGAAGCCATGTCGTAATTCACACGATAGTAGCTCTCTCTGTTCAAATTCAGGTAGACAACATTGTCGCTGTTGCTCTGCTTGGTGAACACATCCTTGATCACAAGTTGTTCCTGATCCTGGGTCATCCAATGTGTGGGTATATTGTCGCCCTTATGCAACTCATCCGTCTCGTAGGTGATGGGAATGAACCAACGGCTGTGGTCCAAGGGATTCCGAGCAGGCAACAAATAACGTTGCTGTCTCAGCACCAAATCTGCGCCAGTACGTTCCACATGCACCACCGGATAGCCAGGTTGCGTTATCCACGAGTCCATTATCTGCTTGACATTGAGATCCTTGGGAAGGGTGCCCTTCTCGTGGCCATGGCGGGTGAGGAAGGCCCAGAGATCATCGCGATTCATGTTTCCATAGGCAAAAGTCTGCAGCAAATCCTGAGTTGCCGAACGGAAGGCCTCGTCCCCAACGATGGAGTTGAGCATGCGCAGTAGAATGGTGCCCTTGGAGTAGCTAATGGGATCGAAGATGCGACGCACATCGTTTGTGGTCTTCACATCGAAGGAGATGGCGTGAGAAGTGTTTGCCGCATCATGTTGCATGGACTCTTTGAATTCCTGCAATATAAATCACATTAACATTAAGATTTCTTGAAAGAGCTAACAACTTACAAGCACTGTAAAGGTGTCCATGATCTGGAACTCGGGATGCACTTGGTTCAGCGCCTTGTAGCTCATGTAACAGGCGAATCCCTCCTTCAGCCAGAGATCATCCCACCCCTTGGGCGTCACCAGATTGCCAAACCAATTGTGGGCCAGCTCGTGAGCGATAATCTGTGCAACATACTGCATGTGCTCCGACGAGGAGGCCAGCTCCTGATCCTCGGGCACCAGCAGAGCCGAGTCGCGGAAGGTAATCAAGCCCCAGTTCTCCATGGCACCAAAACCAAAATCAGGCACCGAGACGAGATCAATCTTGGGCAACTTGTTCTTGATGCCAAAGTATTCCTCATAGTAAGGCAGGAACTTGCGAACCATTTTATAGGCATAGTGCGTCATGTCCACAAACGTCGGACGTGTCCAGATCTCCACGCGCGGCACCAGGTCACCATCCAGATCCGCAAAGCGAGAGTCGACCATGTTGGAGACAATGAAGGCCAACAGGTAGGTTGGCATTTTGGGCGTGGTCATGAAATCATCGCGAATGTAACCGGTGCGGTGGGAACTATATTGAGACGAAGGGAATGAGAGATGGGAATTTTTCATGATTATCAATTAGTTATTATTAATGTAGAATTAATTTAGTATGTTTTATATGTAAATAAATAATTTAATAATCTTGATACACTCACCTGCTACGGTAGCTGGGCATATTGGACAATGCCATTGATGTTTTGATGTTGCGAACGATGCTCAATGTGAAGTTGGCCTTCATGTCTGGACGATCGAAGCAGGGAAAAGCACGACGAGCATCAATTGGAGAGAATTGAGTGCTGATAACCCATCTGAAAAGCAGGAGGCGATTGATTTATATCCCCATTTGAATATGCATATTAAAATTACTTACTGTAGCTGCTTGTTGTCCGGATTCGCATAGCTCGTCTTATAGATACCCTGCAACGTGTCCGTCACCTGGCTGACAAAGTCCAGACTCAGCAGCACTTGCAGATTGGGTTCCGTTGCCAATTCCTTGGCCAGTTTGATGACAAATGTGCCATTGCTATCACCATAATCGCTGTCAAAGTCCAGTTCCACTTCTTCGCTGGCGTTGGCCAATGGAGATCGCAGGACACGCACATTGGAGATGCTCACGTTGTAGACATCCAGCACAATGGGCTCCCAGCTGGTCACCTTGGGGTCCCGTGCTATTTCAATGGTCAGGCTGCCATTGCTGGCAGATGACTCGACATTTGGCTCAATGACAATCCTGCAAACAGATGAGGTGAATGAGGAATTGCATTAATCGCTGCCAAACAACGACAAGTTGCTTCAATCAAAAGTGCCAATCAATCAATCATTGGGCGTGTTGGGAAAGCATCTTTGGGTCATGCCATTGACTAGTGATGCCTTTGCAAGGCATTTGGTTAAAATGCATGCCATAAACTGCAACGAAAACAACTAAGAGCGCTCTCTATTCAAGTGCGCACGACTTCGAGATACCCTGTACTCTGCCCCAGGTTTTAAGGCCTTACATTAAACAGATTTACATTTCTAAAATCAAGAATATTCGAGTTAAATGTATTTTTCTTGAAGAAGAAAACGTTAAGGAAAAATACATAAAAATAAGAATTACTGCTTACAAATGTTTAAAAGAAAGATTAGAATGCTAAGTAACTTAAATTCATAATTTAAATAATATGTCGAAAATGTTGAAATATTTAAGTCTATCGACTCTAGACTCGGCTGTTGATATTAATCATATACTATTCATATATTCATATATACTCTAGTTTAAAGGGTCGAAAAAGCCTCCTGCCATCTGTTACATACATTCGCACAAAACTATACGACTCTTATTGGTATTTTTTAATGGTTGCGGGGTATAATAAAACATACAGTCAAAACAACAACCAAGCTCTTTTGGTTGGCCAAGAAAGCAGTCTAGAAGCGAAAGAATCGCATGCACTTTGGAAGCAGTTGCAACTTCAAACTTGTTGATGCCACATTCAAGTGGCAGCGTATTCGCATAAGATGGAAGATGAATTCCCCAATGTGCATATGATGCCAAGAATGCCACTGCCAAGACTGGTCGCCAGATGCAGCCAGTAGTTGGAGTCGGGAATCGGGAATGGGGAATCGGGAACGGGGAGTCGGGAATGGGGAATCGGGAGTTGGGAGGCCGCCTTTGCGCCTTGTTGCTTTTAATTGAGGCGATTGGTTTACAATGTGAATGAACCAGGAAGCGTGTTTCAAAGCAATTTGCCAATGGACTCGGGACATGGAAAGGGACGGACACACGGCCTTTCTGCTTTGATCAGCAGCTGGAAAATCAGTTACCATTGATGGCATCGATATCAACACAACGCTTTTATCTGAGCTTCAGTTTCAGCTGCGTGCTTGGCACAAATTGAGCCCTGGTCTTTGCTTTTCTGTGTCAATTATATTAATGCATGCGGCAGGCAGAGCTACTGAGCATCAACTACTCTCATCTCATCGCGTCTCATCTCGTCTCATCATCTGGCCATCTATCTGTCCAAGTATCTCGCCTCATGCTGACAGTTGGCGTGCTGCGTTCTCTTTAGATCTTTGCCGCCTGGGCAGCTTCTGTGTCTTCAAAGTGCCACTGAAGGTTGACTTAACTGGTCGCCTTTTTGGTCAACATTGTAGAACACGTTGTTATGTCTACAATAGCTGTCATCGATGTGGGATGTCGTAAGTAGGAGGTGGATATGCATTTATTTAGTCAAAGTGCTTGCAATCCTTGACCCACTTCAAGTCGCCCGCGCTGACGTCATTGAAGTCCAAAGGAGTGCTTGACACGTGAGGTCAAGGGTTACACGCTTTTTCTTATGGAAATCAAACTAAATACAAATATCAAAAACGAGAGATAAAGCGGTTATTATTATTGCTTTATTACAATTATTCTGCGTTCTTGGGGAGTGTATCGCTCCATGGCTTATTCACTTGTATTCTGTATCTGTCTAGTCCACAAATGTCAAAACAGATTTGACATTAGCGGCCATTTGCAAAAATGAGAGCATCTTCGAATAGGGTGACTTCTTTTGCGCCACCTTGTATGTACAAAGCTGACAATGCTTTTTAGCAGATTGCAGTGTCAATTTGATCATTATTTGAATTGTAAATTGGCACATGAACTAAAATATGTGGTCTTGAAAAGTTAAGTTTATTTTGAACCTTTTTTAATTATTTTCTTACTCTTTAAATATCATTATTTTAATTAAAAAACTTTTTGTAAATTTGCAAATTTGTTTTGTTAACGTTTACCTTGCTGTTTTTGTCATAAAAAGAGAGACAAATTCAAAGAAAATATGTCCATTAAATACTTTTTAAATGTTCCAGTTTCATAATAATTGTACCATAAATGGCAACGGTGATTGCAGCACGAGAGCCGGAAACGGCAGACACAACAAATCTCCACAATCAATTTATGTCGAGACGGACAGACTTGAATTGAATTGAAAAGCGGGCATTCAAAATCAAAATCACTTAAGCAGGCGGGCGACACGCGCGTGTCGCCGCAATTGAAGCCCCATTATTCAATCTCCCAGACTGAAGTGCAAAGTGATGCAGTGCCTCCCCCATCCCCTTCGTTTGCTTTGTCCCCTCCCTTACCTGTAGTGCTGGGGACGCCAACCATCGTAGAGTTGGAGCAGACGCTCGCTGGACTTAATGCTGGTGTCCAGTGTCTCCTCAATTACGGGTATATCCCCCACGGGCGGTGCCGCCAGTTTGTCCTCATTCTGGACAATCACAGGCGGCAACTCTGGCGAGGATGTTGACGCTTCCTTCCTTGTCTTCAGCCAGTCGGGTATGTCGAACTTGGCGTTTGCCAAGGGCGTTGCATTTGCGTGTGAATCAGCTTGATGTTCTGGATGATCCTTGGATTGTGCTTGGGCACTGTAAATAAAAGCAGTTTAATGCAAAGTGCTCTTAATTGCATTTGTAAACAAAGGCGTGTCCCACAAAAGGGCAGCTTCTTTTGACCCTTTCCGCACCTTGAAATGCGTCAGAGCCAAAAGAAGAAGTAATGAAGACACAGCAATTGCTTTCACTTTCGCATGAAAGGGCGTAAAACGAGGTCACGAGGGGCTCGACTGCCAATTAGCCACGAGTTGTTGGCCAAAAACGTTTTGCGAAAAATATTAATAATCCAGACGCACCCACGTAACTTGAAGACGCTTTGATTTGTTTAACCGGGCTCTTAACTCACCTGGGCTGGGGATCCGTGATGGGCAAACCCTGTGAGGTCAGGAAGTATGTGATAAGCACTGACGATATCAGAGCTGCCACCATGATAAGAGCCGAAATAATCAGGCAGGTTCGCGAGACGTAAACACCCGATGACGGTGGACCGTTGAAGACATACTTCTGGCCATTCTTCGTCTTCAGCTGACCGCCTGGGAACGAAATGAAAAATAGATCACTCAGTTGGGGTTATAAAATAGATAAACGATTCCACAATAATAAAAA
Source organism: Drosophila subquinaria (assembly GCA_037043405.1). Classification (NCBI taxonomy): domain Eukaryota; kingdom Metazoa; phylum Arthropoda; class Insecta; order Diptera; family Drosophilidae; genus Drosophila; species Drosophila subquinaria. The sequence goes on from JBAMBL010000712.1 coordinate 299,394, forward strand.
ACTTAAGTGTACTTGAATTGATAGGTCTTGGTTTTATGTGCAGATCGTAAAGTTTATATGCTTTGTCCCACTGTAAATTGTTTATGGCATTCCTTGTTTGTTGCATTTTAAAATACTTGTAACAAAATAAATGATGCACTTGGAGCAAGAGTCTCTCGCATGGAAGTCATGTAAACAGAACGCGAACATTAAATTGATTTATGGCATAATTTAGCCAATATTTAAGGGAGGTGGAAATTATATGTTAACGGGCCATTTAGCAAGGTGTTGACAGTGCCTCAATTCAACTCTTCCTGCCACACACTTCCCGCTTATAACACTTCCTCCTCTTGCCTCTTGCTGTTGCCAAGGCGTCTAAAGATCATTAAACTCGAAAACAGAAAACTTAATTCGTATATGGCGAAAACTTGAGTGAAATTAATGTTTGGATCATTTTTAAGGCCGGAACATTTGTGGAAAGACAGACGGACAGACAAACGTTGCTGCCAAGTGGGCAATGCATAAACAAATAGCGCTGACAGTGCTGCACAAAAGTAATTGCACGCCATCTTAAAATGAAAACAAATTTCCATATGTGAATTTGCTTAGCTTTTAAATAAGTGTAGTAATTGTTTCAACTTCTCTTAAATTGTGGAAACTTGCAGGAATATTTAGAATAGTCTCAGCTCGATCGTAGACTTTTCGTGCGCACTGTTCACCTGCTGGTCAAAAGAGGCAACGATCGCGAGCAGAAGACGCACGTGCTGGGAATGTTCAATTGCCAATTAGCATGATCCAAAACAACCTTTGTGTTGGTTGCTGGACTTTGGCTATAAACCACGTTGTTTGGGTGTTTTATGACGTACGCGAGTGAAGAAGAGAGTGAGAGTAAGGAAGGGAGAGAGAAAGATACAGAGTGGAAAAGTGGGAAGTACTTCAAATCAAAGTAAAATGCCAGTGACTTTTTTCAGTTTAAATTTTAATTAAACTGCACTAAGAAGGTTAACAACAATTTGACTGAGAGACTTTCTAGCACACACACACACACCACACACACACACACCTCTTTTACACCTGTTGCACCTGTCGCAATGTCTGGCAGTTATCTTCTGGCCAACATCTGTCTGTGGTGTGTCCATCCCAGCCACATGCACACCCACTGGCTTTGATCTTTGACCAAGAGGCAAATGGAATTTATGTGGCAGCCGAAAATACACATTTCAAAAAGTTGCATGCAACATGCGGCAAACAGAAACAGACTGCAAGCTGATTAGTTTGCCAAGATATGGATCATGTTGAATGCACTTTTTTCGAGACCATGGGATAAATCAGATCAGTTCAAAATTATAACTTTGACGTTGAAAGCTTTTTTAATTCCATTATTTTTCTTCTTAATATTATTTATTGTTTGTTTAGTTTTATTACGTTTTGTGCCTTTTGTGGTTAGGTGAGAAACGATTGAAAAATTTCATTAATTTTCCTGCTCCCATGATGAATGAACACATGTTGCACATGTCTACAACGTGGGCACGTCGTCTCATTAACAGTCAAATATTGGAACACTCCTCCTCCAGACTGTATTTATTTGTATATTAATATGCATAAGTCGAGTTTAAGTAGCATTTAACGACAATAAAACATTCAAATTAAGTTGTGTGTTTGTTTTTTTTGTGTTTTTGTGTGTGGGAGTTTTGTGAGTGAGGCGCCAGTTCGAGAAATTGAAAACTGGAACGCCCACGAAAATGGGAATGAATGCGATTAATACAAGAGTGTTGAGTTGTTCTGTTTTTCAATAGATGTTAGTCGGTATACCTGTTATGTACATCTGAGTTTCGATAGTTGTAGAAAATTTAGAAACATACCCAAAAATCTGTCCTTTGATATGAAATCGAAATGTAAACGTTTTCTGAAATTCTTTTTCGATTCGTCGAATTTGAAATTACGCAATTTTGCAACGAATCCATTGAATGGGCCCACAGCATTATTCACACCCAAAGCTGGAGTTCTGGATGAATCTGATGATGAGCTTGTTGGTGGTGCAGTTGGTGGTGCTATTGATGATGGCAATGATGATGATGCTACGTCTATGGCGATGTTAGGAGCGTTCCCTGTCGTTGTCGTTGTAGGCGCATAAATTGATGTATTTTGCAGTTTGGGATTTGTATAGGATATGATGGCTGCAAGTATGCGTGAGAAAGAGAGAGAGAGAAAGAGAGGGAGAAAGAGAAGAATGCGAAAATTTTGAGCAAAGCCAGATGAATGTTTAAATGTTGATTTCTACTTTTTTTTAACTTTTTTACTTCTAATTAACAATTAATGAGCGTGTCGAATGTGTTCAAAAAAAAAGTGCATTCAAATGAAAAAGCAGAGCGAGTTCAGTGTCATTGTGTGTGTGAGTGTTTGTGTATGTGTGTGGGTGGGTAATGTGGAATGAAAGCCAATAAACATTCATACTCGTGTATCAATTGAAAGGCATTTAATCAAATTGACGCCGCAGTTGGTCAACACTAAGGGGCGGGGAAAGGGGAAAACAGATCAAGTGTGCAACGTTCAGTGGCACGTGTCGCGATGGGGGTGCGTCAATGTTGTTGTAGTTGTGGTTGTAATTGTAATTGTTGTTATTTTGTGGCAGTGAAGCGTTCGTCTAAATTACAACAAAACTCAGCGAATAATACGAGTTCAATTGCCGGCGCCAAATGTTGAAATGTTTCCCTCACATGTTTGCTAAAAATACGACACAATCTTAACAATTCGCAGTTCGCACAATTTCAATAGGGTGTCTAAAAATAGAACACCCCAACAACAATTATTTTCGAAATTAACACATTTCGCTTTTCATCACATTAAAAATCAAGAATTTTTGCGTACCTCAGGGAATCAAATGAATGAAATAATTGAGTTTGTTGGATTTATTTGTTTAAAAGAAACCCAATTTAAATATTTAAGTTACCACAACATTTAATTGCCAATATCAACACAATATGCTCATAGCTCATGTTACTCACATCTGGTAAACCTCCCGAGCTGTCAATATGTGGAATGGAGTACAGTAAAGCCACAATGTGATTCATCACTGAGTTGGGCAGTCAAATGAAACCAAATGCCCAACGTAGCTGCTTCATTCTTCGTTAATTTTGTGTGTGTAAAGAGAGAAGTTCTGCGCCCCATAAAATTAAATTGCTTCTTTTTTTTTTTTTGCATTTTGCGCACATAAGAAAGGGGACTCAATCATGCGATTACTGGAAACGTTGGTTCGATGTTCTTTTGAGCATATAAATCAACTAGAGTTCAATAGCAGCATAAATGTTCGACTTTGAACTTGATAGCCAACCAAATGATCGTAAAGATTTCTTGTTGTTTCACATATTAAAAAGACAGCAAAAATGATTAAAAAGACAAGATTTATTTCAGCTAATGAGGAAGTCGAAAATAGCTTTTTTCTTCACGGCTGCAACAAATGTTTTGTTGTGAAAGACCCAAAATATGGAGTACATCTTATCGGGAGTGAGTTGGCGATAAACGGAAATAAGTTGTGTAGTTTACGTCATCGTGGAGCTTTGCTTTCTACTGCATTTTGTGCCCGGGTCGTTTATCTTATCTCTTATCGTTGCCATCGAAATCACAACACATGGCAAACAAACGCATTTGGAATGCTCTTTATTTTCGGTTAATTGTTCACATTGGGCTGTTTCACTTCCCATTCCCATTTCCCTTCAACACCTCGACTGGGTCACATTTAATGATAACCCATTTTCATAGTTGAAAATTGGTAAAAAGCGTTTACCGTGTCTACAAGTAGGTTATATAAACAACAATTTCTCATTGTTGTTATTGTTGTGCCTGTTTACAAGTGAGTTTCTTTCTTTGACTTTTCCCCCCATTTTCCCATTTTCCATTTCCCCCAGATTTATGAGTCACATATGAATAGTTGGCGAGATCTGATAGACCGACGCTTGATTAACTTTTTGGTTGAAGCTGGAACCAACTAATGTAATGTGAGTTGCCCATTGGGCTGTAGCCACATGCTCGGGATCTGTTTACAGCGCATTTCCTACTGGGTGGGGTGGGGTGTCTCCTCCCCTTGTTTCTTCAACTGATTTAATTGCTCAGTGACCCAATTCTGGCTGTCTGAGCTCCAAGAGGCAGCTCCTCGGTGAAAGAGCTGACAATTTTTGCATTAATTACGGTTAACAGATGTTGAAGATGTGACAAGAAGATTCGCAATGAAAGCAAAAGGATGACTATCTTCACAGATTCTGCAGACTCCGTCTGTCTCTCAAAATATGGGTCAACTGTAACCCCATAATAAACACTCTTTATTCTGTGTGCTTGTCTCGAATAACGGGTACTCACTAGCCATTCACTGCGTTCATTCATTATTATGTCACATGAATCGAAGAACTCTTTCGAACTGCAATTAAATTGTTATAAACAATTCGCACACACAGCACAACGTTACAATAATGACAAATTGATAGTAAAAAATAATTAAAGAAACAATGTTTGCTGATTCTTATTTTCTCACTTTTTGTGTTCTTGTCATTTGTTCAGCTGAATTGTTAAACTCGTGTATTGACAAATAAAAAAGTGGTAGAAATAAAACAAAGCGAAACTCAGAGTTGACTGAACTTTGCTGGACGTGTTGTGAGTGTGGAACGAATGTGTGCGAGTGTGTGTGTGAGTACTCGACCCGGTATTCGGTATTCAGTTTTATTGCCCATATCGTTTTGCATGCCTCTAATGAACCGTTGAACGTTGCAATTACCCAACTACTAAAGGGCCAATCAAGTGTGGGGCAAACAGTTCTGCGGAAATGTCAGCAAAGTTAACGAGGAGGAGGACGCAATGCCAATGTTGCATGTGCTGTGGTTATAAACAATTCAGTTGTTGTCCCATCACAACTAAAATCCAAACAAACTTTCAACTCAAATAATACACGTAGTTCATATTGTGTTTGCCTGCTCCGTTTGCTTTGACGCCTCAAAAAAACTCAAAAAAAATGTTTATATCCAACTCTCGAAACTTTGGAGTCAGCACAATTTCTTTGATTCACGCCGACTCAGAAACAAAAGAAGAGAAGAAAAGTAGAAAAGCCACAACTTCATTTGAAGTTTTGTCTTAGCTTTTATTATTTCAGCAGAATTTGTTAAGACTTTTCTGGGGCAAATGAAATGAAAGTGAAGCTGTCTATCCAGTCTCATATTGTATAACTGTTTAGCTAAGCTCTGGATTAACATAGTTATTGATAATATATGAATATTAACAAGTTGTTGTTGGGCTAAACAAAACATAATTATAAACAATGCAGCTTATTATGGAATTCAAGATTAAGTTTGCCCATGGTTCACATTTCCGGCGCAGACAAACTTGAAAACCAGTCGCATTATTTGCTTTGCGCAACGGTAGCTGAGAGTCGAGATGCAGATACAGATACAGATGACATTCACAGATACAAAAACAGGAGCACACATAATTATAATTATGTATACAGTCACAATTGGTGGGGGCAACACATTGTGACAACATGGGGGAAAACTGTGACAGTTCACAAACAAAAACCAGAGCTGAGCCCTGGGAACTGAGGAACTTGTCAGCACTTCACCTTGAAGCGATTGTGGAGCAGCAGGAAGAGAAGACTGGGATAAGGGAGAATGAAGAAGAGAGAAGAGTTCCAAGCTCGACTGACTCCCTTTGGAATCTAGATAATTTAGCGAGACAAATAAGCAATGAGATTAAGCATCAAGTTGAGTTTTCTTTTATTTTTTCTTGCTATTTATGATTTATCATCACCTTGGGCCACAAGAAAGTGGGCGTGGCACTGACTCCCCTGCAGAGTCAGAGCTGTTTCTCATCACTTCTTTTTTGCATTGCAATTGCCTGAAGATAAAGGCGTGTCATAAATAAGAAAAGACATGTACCTAAGATAATGATCAGAAGAGTTGTCTGTTCAACTATGATAAATACATTGTCACTTGAATGGATTTGCTGTAGTTTGCGCTTGTCATTTGAGGCACTTGCTTAGCACATGATCTATTTAGTATGTCGGTTTTTGAAACTGTAAGCGGCTTTCTCAGTCGGCAACAAGTTGGATGCCTAATTTGCAAATTAAATTAGCGCTCATTCTCATTCGCTGGCTGAAAATGACGCCATGACGCCACCGAAAATGCAAACAGAGAAAACAAAGCCGTCGTCAGTTATCAACCTGCCCCAGGTCCCTTCTCCCTTCCCTTGCTGCCACCTAGCTAAACCAATTTCCATTAGTTTGACGAAGCGTGAGATCAACCTGGGATGGAGACGCAGGAGAAGGCGCCGACTGGCAGAATTAACTCGCCTACAAATACAAATTTTGCATGTCAAACGTAACGTGGCCAAAAAAGCCATAAAAAGTGGAGCAATAAAAATGGCAATGAAATGTTAGGCAGCCAAATGGAATTAACTTCGTCTTGACGTTTGCTACCTGTAACTGCTGACGAGATCTTTCCATATGGAGGTCTTCCAATAAAGCCTTTTTTTTATTGAAATAAACCCATTGCCTTATGGCCAACTCATAAAAAATAGGCTCGTACAACGCGGCGTATGAGCAATGCGAAACAATTCGTTATAGGGCAATGACTGCCCTGACGGTGACACTCTAAACAATTTCTAAACAATTCTCAGCTTTAATTAACAATGGCACGTTACTCAACAACCACAGCAACAATAGTAGTTAAAAAATCTTTTTTTTGTAAAATTTTCATTGCGTTACACGCAAAAACCTTTTTTAAACTTGACATGCAATCGTTTGTTGATGAGCTCGCGATATTCCGTGTATTTTCGAATTGAGTTGACAAGTTTGTAACAATTAATTAAAGTGCTTTACAATTTGTCACTTTGCAAATTAGAATCAAAGCTGCAATTTAGTTTCATTTAAAAAACCTGCACAGATACGAGAATTTTTAATTACTTCTCGGAGAATTGCATTGCTATTGTTATTAATATTGGGAAAACATTTACATTGCTTGCCAAATTTATTGCCATTTGTTTTGCAAATTTATTGCTTTTTTGATTAGCATTTTCCAAGTATTTTTTATACTTGACACTGGCTTCCGGGCGACACCCAATCAATAAATTTCACAACTGACGCCTCTAAATATAAAGAACAAATTGAATAGTTTTCATAAACTATAATAAACTATAATCATTTCATAAGTATTATTAAATATTGTGTGTCCTTCGCTGGCATTAAACTGTCGCCCTATACACTATAATTTGTGAGGTTTTATATACGTTAAAGCTCATAAATTAATATGTATTTAGCAGCTCAAAAAACAAATATACGTCAAACAAATTATTATATATAATATATAATCGTGAACTGGATGCTTAGTTGGGGAAATATGCCTATATTCATATTTATTAATAAATAAATTAATATTTACTTTTTCTGTAATTAAGAATCGTGATTACTTTAATGCTAATCTTTAAACTCAACACCTTGTAGTTTAAGACTTTAATGACTTTATCTGTTTTAGTTTAAAGAATATATTTTTATAGCGATTTCTGACTCAGTTCCATGTATTCCATGTATTTTTAAGGTATTTCTCTTGGTATTTTTCTGTATTAAAGGGTATATTTTACTTGATTGTGTATTAATTGTTCTCTTATCTCTTTTATAACGATTCCAACTTAGTTAGGGTATCTCTTAGTCTTTACTACCAATTAATTAATTGTATTATGTTTCGTTTTCACCATTACGGCATTTTATTTTTTATGCTTTTCATATAGCTAACACATACATGCTCCAAAGAAACGTATGTGTTTCGTAGGTAGTATGATTGAGTTTTGATTTGGCCTGTTGCCAAATTAGTTTCGCTCTCATTTTCACTCGCTGGCACTGACATTGTCACGCTCTGTACATTTATTGTTTTTGTTGTTGTTGCTCTACAAAAATATTTAGGTTTTGTTTATAAGCACACGGGCAAAAGTTTTATTTATAACGCTGTCAAAATTGTATGCTTAAAATTGCTCAAAACGAGGCAACATCAAATATTATTTGATATTTGCTTTCGAGCTAATGGAAATAATTCTCTTGGAAAATGCTACTTAGCCGTATGAGTAAGTTAAGTGTATGTTATTCTGTTTAAGTTGCTGTGTGTGGGTTTGGATTTAGCCGGGTCTTTGATCTGCACGCATGCCCCATTGGCATTGAGCCGTGTGATTTATGGCCACCATTTATCTGTTGGCAAGTCGCGCGAGTTTCTGTCTCGCTTAATTTCAATTTAATGAAGTTTTTATTTTATTATATTTTTGCTCTCCAAGCCAAAGCCCCCACACCTGCGTTTAGGCCTAGCTCGAGAGCTTGTCGCTGTCCCATCGACAACTGTTGGCCCACGCACCACGCACAACAACCAACAATAACACACAAGATTCGTTTTTATTATGACAATTGATTAATTGGAATTGCTCCGTTTGGTTTCCGTTTGCCAATTTAGAGCGGGACACCCATGGCTCCAAATTAAAACAATTTCAATTCTTAGTGTGCCAATTAAACTAAAAATGCTGCAGAGTTACGCTCATCGACTATGAGATACCCGGACTTGAAATTTATTTATATTTCCATGGAAAAAGACTAAAACTCAAAAAATTTATATAAGAATGTCATGAGTTTGAAATTTACAAATCAAATTATGTTCCTGCCCCTTGTAATATATATTTATTTAATTAGTTTCTCATTTCCTAGTGCTAAAGATTTAAAAACAAACCAGATATCTATTGATTCTGATCAAAAAATATATATAGTTTCTGCATAAATATTTTATGAACTTGCAATATTTGCGCAAAAGTCTAGTACATTTTATCGGGCACTTCAATTCACACAGAGTACAAGGCACGGGCTACAAAGACATAAAGCCTGAATAAAATGCGTGGGATTGCAATTCGTCTTGTGTTGAACTCTGTCTTCAGTCGCCTGTCATATGGTGTATGGATAACTATGCACAACACATACATATGAATCCATACACAAATGACGGGCATTTGTTCCGCATTATGACAAATGTGCGCCACGTTCCACGCTTAATGCAGCTCAGGTGCAGGCGGCTCCTCGATTTATCTATTTAAGTGCAATCTAAGCATTTCAAAGGCTTACGTGCTGGCTTCCACAGATCCGATAGCATCGCCAATATTGTGCTTTACTGCAGTTCAATGTATTTTCCATGTTCGATTGTGACGACGCTTAGCTCACGAACTGGCTCCCGGCTTTGTGCACTTTTCTAGCCATAATTTTAGCCAATTTTGGTCAATTTTGCATACCAGCCCCCAAAGCATGAAGTCTACCAGGCTCATTTGTATACCCTGTACTGATTGAAAAGCTATTAATGAATGATATACATAACAGATAGAAGAAGATATCAGCCAAGTTTATATTAATATATTTAATTTTAGTCGTAAATTCACGTCAAATTTAACTCTCCTATCAAAAATAATATTTATATCCGTTACAGGGTATTTATGAGTTGCTTATTTTTTAACTCTCCCGTCTAAGTTGATGTTTGCATACTTTTGACTTACAATCTACAGCGAAAAACACTTAGCCCCGTTAACATGGATTGCCATTAAAATAAATTATTTAATTTTATTATTGCTGATAAAGCTGCAAAATTACGCGAATAATATGCTAAAGATTCGACTGTCAGTCGGCTCAGCTTAAAGCGATTACAACGATTACAACAATTTGACGTTAGCTGAAAATTTGAATATTGTCGAAACAAACATAAAAATGAATGATTTTATCGTTAAGATAAACCCAAAAGAACAATAAAAATGGTCTTAAATTCAAATAGTCTTTGCAGACAACTCCCCAAGCTGCTGAAAATTAGCAACGTTGCCTTTGGCTGAAAATTGTCAACGCTGCATTCAACTAATTGTTGCGCATGCTCGCAACTCGCAATTGACTCATAACATTTGCATAAACTACAGATATTCTCAAGTATTTGTGCATGTGAATGTTTGCTCAAGAGTTTTATTATCTCTATCGAAGTGTTCATTTAGCAAATCGATGGGCGTTGTCATTGGCAATTGGAGTTTGTCGAGTTTGTTGAGATTGCCGAGGGGCGAAATTGTTTTTAATTGTGCACACTGTGCAGTTGCAATTCAAGTGCTGACGTCACTTTGCCCGTGATCTGTCGTTTCCAAAGATTTCCCGATCGATATCCATATATGTGGGACAAGTTCGACAGCCCGGCAAAGAGCCAATGCAAATAAATAGACCAAATGGCAGTCAGTGCCAATGTGAAATTCAATTTCGCGGTTAGCCAAACAATTGCAATATTCAAATGCAAATCACGTGTTTTCTTTAGTGATTTTTGAGATCAATTGATGATCGGAGAGGGACAGCGGGGACGGTCTGAACTTGAGCTGGAAATGTGCATGAAAATATTGTTGCATTGTCGTCATTAAATGCGATCACCAATGAAAATTGACATCTGAATGTTGCCACATGGAGAAATGTGGCGTAACTAGGTGAAAATAGAAATGATGAAGTGCAACGGTTGTTGCATTGTGGCATTGTTTCCTTGTGGCTTCGTTGCAGCAATCTACAGTCATAACTGTAAGCCATTAATTATCATTGAAAAGCTGTCACAACTCTTTGAAATGCAGCTTCCTATTTCAATTGATCCGCTTTACTTTTGTACTTTATCTATAAGTACTTAATGTTTTCCCTCAGCTTTGACATTTTGACACTTTGACACTTTGCCGCATGCAACTTCAGATGCATTTTTCGTGTCAGGTAATCGAACACCTCACAAATGAGGCATTTATGGCATTACAAATAATTTCAAATGCCTGTCCAAGTTCTCAAAAAATTATAAAAACAAGTTCAGACTGCGGTGATCGAGTGTACCAAATCATTAGATACCCAGTAGTCTGAATGAATGATTGCAGACTGACTTGCATGTTTATTAAATGACAAACTATATTTTAATTAAGATATCAAACTATATTATTAAAGTTTCTCTCAATTAGGTTCTAATGCATTTTCTTTTAGCACACACTTAAATTACCCGTTTACATTTATTGATTGCAGGGTATTTCAAACTAGTTTTGACAGCTTAATACCGAAGCTGTAACTGCTGAAGTACAATTACGAATTCGTATCAAATAATCTGTTGCCTGTTTATCGACGTCATTTTTGCCGAGGTGTCAGAATTAACGCCTCGTTGTCACGTGGATTATGCAAATGAAGATACCTTATCATGCCCAATTATGTAGATAGCACAAGATACAAGATACAAGGCACACAGGCTGCCTAGACATTTATTGTACAAGTATATATTCTAAGGTCAAGTTGAAGACTACATAAAACAAAGAGCAGCTGCCAGCAGTAAATTCAACAAAACATCAACAACTGATGCTTATAAATTGTTGCTAAAAAACTTGGACTCCCATTGGGTTCATGTTGTCGTCATCGCAGATCGCAGTGCTGCGACTAAATTTACATATCCAAAGGCCCACATGTAAGTCTGTATATTTGTATATTTGTGTGTGTTTGTTGTATCTAAGTTTTGTTTACAGTTCAAAGCACTCGCGGACACAGGGTCAATGTAAAAATGATCCAAGCATGTCCATGTTTCATTTTCGTTTTCCGACTTCAGTCCGATGTACAATTAATTTGGGATATAAACAGCGGACTGACACCATAAATTATCGTGCCATCTAATTGCGATTTAATATTTCAATGTGAATTTGAATTATAGTCAGTTGATTTACTCATCGCTGTTTATTTCGATAGGATGTTGATTATTACTTTAAAAAAAGAAAAATAATGTGCGGGTGGATTGTTAATGTCTTTTTTATTTATCACTTTTCAACATTAAATTTCCGATTCTGTTTTTAGTGCAGCTGTTATTTTTATGAGAATTTCACACATGTCTTCAAGGTCTAATCAACAGGTTTGCTCAGTTATCAAAGTAGAGGAAAACACTCGTACAGTATTAGAGTCAACAGAACAAGAGCAAGTTCAAGGTTTTTCTTGTGGTGAATACTCGTACACATGAATCGATTCACATTCAAGTTGTGTATTCAAGTCGCAGCTGCGCACGCCCTTTTTGGTTTTAAAGCCAAACCGAGCCAGGTTATTTATGTTGATCTTAGTCTTGGCAGAGACAGAATTCCGGGAATCAAATTCGTTGTTCCTCGACAGACGATAAACTTTAAAGCGCTTCGACAAAACATAAAAGAATATTGCAAAATTTATCTTCATTGTGTCGCGATCGCAGCAATTTCAAAACGTGATCAAGATATATAGACAGCTGAGATCCTTGGAAAGATCTCTTGCGTCTGACGATGACATCATCAGCCTCGGATGTTGCCCCAAATTGCCTGGAATATGTGTTTTTTTTTTGCTGATGCAACGTTGGGCTGGCAGTTGTCTGTCTGTGGCCTCAGTTTTCTTTTTTTTTTGTGGAACCCGTGAAAGACGTGCCTCAAATTGCATTGCGTTCTCATTCGCATTGGCATTCTCCGTACTTGAAGTTTGACATTGCATCAATCGTTTAATTTATTTCTAGACATCACAGATATTCTTCCTCAGTGCATTTATGACAGTTATAGTTTATTGAAATGAATATTTATATTAATTCCTATAAGGTTGCGACAGCATTCGCCAAAAATGGAACACGGTTGTCAACAATCAACAGACGACAGTCGACTACTAATGCTTACTCTGATGAGCATTAAATAATGTGATTATGTAAATTCTAGACAGTCACAAGTTTAGGCTATTTTTCCATCTCATCAACCACGTTGGCCCTAGAATAGCTGGAGAATTAACTTCGCATCAACTGTCAATGTGGGCGATGCGACGACGAGTTGCGATGCTAATAACCGGATCGTATCTGAAGGCGATATCAAAACCCGTCTGTCGACTTGCCACAAACTGTTGTCGCTTTGGGCGTCCATCTGGTTTAATGACCTCCCCTAATCATACGTATATTGATAATTGGGTGCTGTTAATGTATCAATTTACCTGGACTTTCCACGCCCATAATGGCATCGGAATCCTCTGTGGGGCATGAAAGAGAATAGCATTTATCAGCTCAACTTAATGATGTCAGCTAATTCGAATAACAAACCGAAATAAATGCCAACATAAATGAATAGAAAAGATAAAATCTTGATGCATTGGCTCATTGCACTGACTAATGTTGAGCAACACTGAAAGTGGCAACAAATGTGATGCAATTTGGTGTCACTGTGCAAAAATAACTAAAGTCTTTTGGCATTACAAATGTCTTGGCATTTTTCAAAGTCAAAAATTGGCAAACATCTGTTGTGTCTTCAAAAATTTGAATGAATTGCTGCAATGTGAAACAGGTGAGCATGAGATAATACCCAGAAAATGCAAATGGCAATCGAATATAATGTTAATATATATAAAATTATATATAGAAAGAAAGAGAAATTATGCAAAAGTCCATTGACAGCAAGTCAGACTGGACTGCAAGTATGAGTGATATATATATTTTAAGTTTGCCAAGTTCTTAGCGATCTGTCTATAAATAAACTCAAAGCAGGTAGGAACGTGAGTAAGCGCAACAATTGTCTAAATGGCGTCATAAGTGCACAATAAAATTACTATAAATAAAAGTGAAAACACTAAAGAAACATTTCAAAATTTGCTGCATAAATTATGTGATTAAGGAAACCACATAAAAACTAGCAATAAACTCATTCAATGTACAAATTCAAAAGTTGTAAACCCAGCAAATTGTCCGTAAATGGTTTTGATAATTGCTTTTTAAATACTACAACTATAATTTCTAAACATAATATGCATTTGATGCAAGAATGCAATTGCAAACTTAAAATTGAGGAAATCAATTGAGTTCTGGAATATAGAACATACTTGGTATAGATGGATTTATTGGGATTTTCAACTCACCTTCGTTTACGTAACCGCCCTCCATGGTGCCGAATGTGTACACCTCGTTGCGGCTGCGATTGTAGTTGTTGTCTTTGTTGCCGAACACCTTGGCCACGACCTACGTTCACACGTGCTCAGAGAAATGGGAGTGAGAGAGGCGGGGAGGCGATTCTCAACTGGAACGGGAACTGGAATCTGTAGTCGAACACCTCAGCCGGTAGTAGTTGCCGCTTCTTATTTATTTTCGTGGCAAGTTCTGACTGTCTGCCTATTTATTAGAATGTATTTTGCGATTGCACAACGTGCCACAAATACGTTGCAACACTCTCAAAATATTGCTGCCGTCGCGCACTTTATTTTTCTTATGGATTTCGAATTGAAATTGGAATAGGAATTGTTGGGCATGATCTGTTGCGAAGAGGCACTTTGTTTATTTTCATATGTATGTGTGTATGTATGGCTAAATGCTTGGCATCTTGTGTCTGTGACTGCAAGATGAGTTCCAGTTGCAACAAACTGGCTTCGCTCGTCCCACTGTGCAGAGTGCGGAAATGTGTTGGATAACTTATCAAGCTATTGTATCTGGACAACGTTGCAGCTACTCTATGGTATATTCCTATTCCTATTCCTGGTGCTCGTGTCTCTCTCTCTCTCTGTTTTTTAATTCTTGTGAATTTGCATTTGCCTGTGGCTCAACTTGGCTTCGGTTTCTCCGTTGGGGTTTGGTTTGCTTTGGTTTGGCGTCTATAATACTTCTCGGTGATGTTGATGTTGTTGTTGCTGCTGCTGTTGTTTTTGTTGTTGTTGCCTGCAAGTAAAGACAGCACATAAATAAACATGCTATAAAATTGGCCATTGATAAATGTTGACCCCAGTTTGAACTGAGTTAAATCAAATGGGCTGGGCATGCTTTCAGATGAACTCCAAAGATATATAAAAATTATCTTCTATGTCATGGCTCATGGACTGTCTGACGCCTCTAATTTTGGATAAGCCATATGAGAGAGGCCCTGACATTTGCCTGACATTGCGAATTCTGCAGCTGCATTTGAAATGCGACACAGGCAGCCCTTGAATGTGGCAAGCTGCAAACTGAAACGTTTTCGACACATAAAAATAGCTAAACAAGCTGATGACATACAGTTTGTGCAGTATATTATTTGACAAAATAAAAAAATCATATACTCAAAAAAAAAAAAAATTTGTTTTAGCTTAATTAACAAGTTCAATTATATAATCAAATCCACTGGATGTAAATATTTATGATAAAAACCTTTTGCATATGGGAATATATTTTCGTTTAACCCATTAGTTGACTAACTGTGTGTTCGTCAGTAAACTTTTCTCATTTTGGCAATCTTAATGACTCATTAGACCTTTTGCAGCTTAAAGTGAGCTCAAGTTTGGACGCTTGCTTGACTTCTTGGAATCTCTCACCCAGCACACTTTGTTGTTGTTGTCTTGTTGTTTGTATATTAAATCTATTGGTAAATAAATGTTGGGTACTTCTATTTGGAGGCAACTGCTGATGTCACTCTGTCAATATTTGCAGCGTAAATTGCAAACTAATTTGGACTGCAAACAAGCGGACGCTCGAACTTTGCTTAACTGAAATCATTTGTTTGTTTGTTTCCATTTTCGTATGTTTGTTGAGTCGATTTTGAAGTCGCAAGTTCAATGCCAAATTGTACAACAATAACATTGGTTAAATATGATCACAATAATTATAATAACATTAACTAAAGTCACATTTTAATGTCATTCAAGAGACAGAGAGAGAAAGAGAGAAATGAGACCGAAGAACGAACCGCACGCGGTCAAAGCTGTCGGAAAACTGTTTGAAGAAATGAATGCCGGAAACACAGCGTGAGCTGGGATAAAACTTGAAATTGCTTTACCAAAAAGCGCTGAATTTATGCATACTGAAAGATATAGTAATAAAAAATGAGAGACAAGACAGAACTGAGGAAAGGCCATCAAATGAATGTCGCTGGCGATGACAAACGTTGACAATGGTTCATCAATGGATTCATACTTGACATTTGATTAAGACCCCAAACTGAGTGGTCGAAGGAGGGGAATGAGGGGAAAGAGGGGAGTGCCAAAAACGCAGCTCGTCTACTTTCAATTTGGGCAGTTGTTTGGGTTTGATCGAATGGGTTGCGGCGAGCGAAACGAATTTTAATTGATGCCACAGACCGCAGACTAAAAAGAGAGAGAAGAGTAAAGACAGCAGAGAGTAGACAGCAGACGTCACTACTCAAATTCGTATTCATATTCGAATTGCCCCCTGAGCTATTACTTCTACACTTCTATTTATTATTACATGCTTTACTACCCAACGATGCATAATTAAGGCGACACTTGATTAATAATCGTTGAACTCGACGTGACCCGCAGTCGAGTGCCACGCCTCCTAATTCTACGCTCTATATTTATTTCGATATACCAATTGATGTTGTTTTGAATTGTGGTTGATTTGTTGTAACTATTAGCGCAGTATTATGCGCTTTTAATAGACCTTTATTGAGTTAAATCTGTGACCATAATTTTAAAGTAACCCTCAGAATACATTTTTCAACCCTCCCCTTCCTTCTTGTGTTTGGCAAACAATTAAAAAAGCGACAATTCGATCAATTGATTCGAGAACTCTCTTCTTCTTTATGTTCATCATTATTTATGAGTGTAAATATTTGAAGTTAAGGACAGCTGCAGGGCCATTCTTAAATGGGAAACCTTCCCATTCTCCTCTGCTTAATTCAATCCGAGTGCCATCAATCAAAACTACAAATTGGTCTCAAGGAAGGGCATGTTTGGGATAACTGAATGGTTACTGGTTTCTCAGTGTCGAGTTAATTGCCAACACAAGTTTCTAATTATGTAATTGTCAGCGTTGTCTTCTTGTAAACTCCTCAGTTGCCTTGGGAAAGGTCACACTTATTATGGTTGCCATGACTCTGACAAGGGTTTTGATGTCAACGTCGACTCCGCATGACAAACGAAAAAAATGCAGTAATTTCAGCATTAACAAGGGACAAATCAACATTATATATACATATATATATAAGGAAAAACAAACTTCCCTAATAAAATACAGAATTATTTATTACACGAGTTTTTTGTTTCCTTTATTTTGTCACATTTAAATTCATATATAATTTTTCAATATTTAAATGTGGCACAATCATTTAAATTAAAAATAATACCTTTGCAGTTCTATTACTTGACATCATTTTAAAATGCTCAACAGAGTTTGAGAATTCAGAAAAAATTACTTAGCTGTCTTATGGGAAACTTCAACAATCTAAGAGTTATCCTAATAGAACTGAGTTTTAAACATTTCAGAAGGTTAATAAGTCACAGAAGTGCAGTAAACACACATATTTAACTCACACACACTTAACGCTAAGTTATAAATTTTGATGTTTCAATTTATTGCTCATGGCAGTCAGATGATTATATGCTGAGTTTAGTATATAATGTATCTTTGTTTATAGCGCTGGTAATTAGTATTTTGTCAGTGTTCTCGACGCCCACTGATAAGCGAGTTAACCGCGACCTGTCTGCGAATTGTGGGGGGTATTAAGTATACGTATTACGTATACGTATCGCGTATTCAGCAGAGATCATTAGGCCGCCGCAAAACCCAATTGAGCGCCAGTTCGGCGGGGTAAACAAAACAATGGAAATAAACGTGCCAAGGGGGCAGGAGGGCAAAATACTCGCACAAATAGCGCAGACAAAATTAATAGCTTGTTTTTTTTTTTGTTCTTTTCGTTTTTTCGATCAGCATCGGCGACAACGACGTCATCGTTAGCTGTCACTGCGGGCAACTACTGTACAGTAGAATAATAACAGCACATAAATATATTATTCAGTCAGACAGTGCTTTTTTTAGCCGAAAAGAATTCATAAATCTATTGAAAGTAAATAACAAAACTGGGTCAGCCTTAGAATCACTCTCGATACTTGAGGTAGTCACAAACACATCAATCATAATAATAATATTAATAATAGAAAAGGCCGGCGGCATTAGCTTATAAACTTGAATTCAATTTAGCGCCAAGAAAGACAACACTTTTTTGTTTGTTTGTTTCTTCGTTTGTCAATTGGTAGGAGTACTCGTGCTCTTACTAATAATGACATAAGCTGGCGTTGCACGTGGCGTATGCTTAACATTAATTGCTGTATTGCCTTAACGAGTTGTCATAAAACCAATTACGCTATACGCATAACGTTCTCTGACTCACAGCAAAAGTTCAGCGCACTTTTGTGGCGCTAGAAATAAAAGAGAATTACAAATTCATAAAAACAAACAAATTATATTCCGGTCTTGTCTTTTAGGGAGGGACAAAAGCCCTAAGGGAAATGTCAATAGACCGAAGGACGTGATGCAAATTGGCAACCGATGCCGACAAAGTAAAGAAATTTCATTGGACTTTATTCAACTTGAAATTGCTAAATTTAAATGTTATTATTTGAAACACCTACGCAAAGCATAGAAGCTGACATCATGGTCTTGCTGGGAAAATGGAAAATTGCAAAGTCAACTGGGCTAAGTACTCTTAAGTATTTAGCACGTTACCAAGAATTGTGTGAAAATATTATTCAATTGAAATCAAATTTACGTCTGCATAAAATACCAAATTATATAATTTATATGCAAGTATTTTAATTCAAATTTTTATTAAAGCACGCGGCAAATTCTCCAGTTGGCGGCCTTCAGTCTTTTTGACCAGATGTTTCTTGGTATTTGTCGAAGGTAAGTCCGAAATGTTCTCGCATTTCTGTTAATTTCAGTTTATTTGTATATGAAATATTTTCTGAATTCATTTTAAAAAACATTCATTCACTTCATTTTATTTTAGTTGAAAGTTTATTTGCTTGTTCTTTTTTGTTGCTATTTTTATAGCTGATCTTATGCTTGCCATTGGCCATTATCAAAGGCAGGTTAAATCATCGTGCTTCATATCAAAAAATAAGTATTTCTCGCCTCTGTTTTTATTATTTTTTTTTTGTTTTGTATGTTGCTTTATTTCTGTTTATCGCAAAGGTTGACTAAATGACGCGTGCGTTCCAATTTTATGAAATCAGCCAAGTCAATTAAGGCGGCCCAAAGTCTTTTTGACAGTTTCTTGTCAGCTAATGGGACAGTTTCGGTCTCGGTCTCTCTGTCTGTGGGCCTGCTCTTGTTTGTTGGCTTGTTTCGTGGTCAGGTGACGCAACTTGGCTTAATTTGATATTATTTCAAGGTTACAACCCAACTAAGTCATGAGTTGCACTATCTTAAATGTAAGTAAATGATTCCCTTTGACAATGCACTTTATCAGAGCGAAGTAAACGATGAGATCATTGATATTGTTTCTCTTAGTCATATTTGCATAGTTCATAGTTTGTCTGTTCCCAGAATCTTAAGATAAACATTGTTATCACTTGTGTGGAATGGCATGAAAATATTTAATCTTTCAAGTGGACAATCTAATAAATTGCCATGTCGGAAGAGATAAAGTTGCGGGTTGATGTCATATCCCTGACTTACATAAGCTAAAGTGTGTAATACTCCCTTTCGTTTGCTCTGTTTCTCCATCTCTCTTCCTCTCTCTCTCTCTCTCTTTCTCTGTAGGCCTTTAGTATCTGCCACCCAGAAGCTATCGCTGTAATCTTCACAAAAATGTTTCATTTTCTTTCCATTGCGTGACCAACTGACGGTTACACCTTCAACTGCAGCGCTGCCTTCTCTTTCTACTCTCTTTCTCTCTCTTTTTGCCTGCCCCCAACTGCAATTGTCATATTATAAATTTTATTCTATCTTTATATATGTATATATACTTTTTTTATTCTGCTAAACACGCATAAAAATTTAACGCATGTTGCATGTTGTGTTTTTGTCATGTGCCGCTGCCCCTTTGACCTGCCCCCTTTGACAGCTGATGAAGTTTGCTGATATGACGCCGAGAGTCGTCACCAGCCGGGGGTATCAAAAGGGGGGTGGAGGGACTGGAGTTGGGGGATGTTGCCGCATTGCGCGGGAGCCGTCATCAGTTTCGTTTCGGTTTTGGGCAGGCGTGCCCCCCCCTCACATTTTAATGTGTCAAGTCAAATTTGTTACGCTCTATGTGTGTGTGTGTGTGAGAGAGTTTCTGGCTGTTGCAGGTGGTTGTTGTTGCAACTAATGCTGTCCAAATAGAACTGTCATTGCCACAGTTGACAGTCATAAAAAGAAAAACTAAAACTGCTAGCTCATATTCATATTTAGCAGCACATTCATCCACTCATTCACTTATTCATCCATTCATTCATCTTCATTTGTGGCATGCATTTGCATTTGCCACATTCGCTTTGTTGTGTCATCTGTCAAATGCATCGTTGACTTCACTTTCCCACCCCCTTTTCAATGTCGTGTCTGTTCAATAGATTTTCGGGTTGCCCTCGTCGCTTATCACGATCGTCTCGCTTTATCAATCATTGTTCACACTCACATTTAAAATGAATTCAATTTGTTTTTACTAATTTTGGCACCTTTTGCTGTTTGCTATTTTGGTTGATGTGCAAATTTTATTTTCTGTCCGCCTGACTTGAATAAACATTGCATTGCTCAAACACTCACTCACCCACACTCACTCATTCATCCGTACTCATATGTATTCGTATTTGCGATTGTTTTTATCACCTAACATTGAATTTGTGCAGTGTGCTCTATATACTCTTCTATACATACCCATGCATTTATATCAAACAATCGCACATCGCATATTTACTTTTGCTTTAATGGCAAACAAAATGAGTTTTTTTCTTACTGAAGAATTTTACGACATGGTTGACCTTGAAGGTGGCTATATGCTAAATACCACTACAGTGGTAAGTTGCTAATTTTAATTTCAGCATGTTAGTAATTATCAGATAATAATTATGATATGAAATAATAATAGTTCTGCACTTTTAATTCAAATTTTGAACTGAAGCATTAAGTTTAATTTTAAATACATATTTCTATTATTTTTTATCCCTTTAACACCTTATGACTTTCGTGCTTTTGCAGGGTATTTACTATTCGCATACTCTTAACCTGTAGTTAATTAAATAAGCAGGCGGAAAATGCAGAATGTCAAATGTTTCAAAACAATTTCACCAATGGCACACACACAAGCACACTCAGCAAACATGCACACAAACACACACACACACACACACACACACACTCAGCAAACACATATAAAATACACCCAAACTATTGGATTGAGGGAGGGTGCCATTCAGCTGTGTGGATCGTATGTGTGGATTGTGTTTGCGTATTTTTGTTTGCCTCGCACATTGCACTTGAAATAGTTTCTGCTCTTCTGTTGCTATTTGAACGCACATTAAAATTTTGTTTGCTATTTCTGTTGCTATTGTTGTTATTGTAGTTATTATTATTATTGTTTTGTTGTTGCTTTTGCCTAACGCTTAAGAGCGCTTCATTATCATTATTCTTATCAAATGAGTCATGAAATAATATATGAATATTCATGCGCAACAGTTGGAAATTTTTGTTAGTTTTTCGCTGGCATCGAAATAGTGTAAACAATTAAAAAACAAACGCAATATTGTTGTTTGAATTGTGCAATAAAATTAATTTATTGTTTTAGAGTGAGAGAGCATTAGATAATTCGGCGAGTTCGCATAAGGAAAAGTTGAGTAAAAACTGTGCTTCAAGTAATTTTTTGAAGAGCTTACAAATGATTTCTCTCAGCACAAATAAATTGTGAAATGCCATTTAAAAAAAATAACACGGGGTTGAGGATAATAATCTCATATACTTGATTAAATAAAAATAAATTAAGCAAATAATTTGAGAATTTTGCTTAAACAATTTCCCAAAATTAAACATTTAATAATATCTCAAGCGAGTAATAGGGTACGGAAAAAACTGACTGAAAAGGTTAATAAAAGAGGAAAACCGATGTTGTCCCTCTTTAAGCAATTTTCCCAAGAGTTCACATTAGATTTTCAATAGATAGAATTCCATATTCAATAGCCGTATTGTCTGACAACTTATGGCTTCTCGCAGTCTATTATGTTATGGCAAAGTTACAATTATGCCAGTCAGGCAGTAAAAGGATATGCTTTTCACTTTCTCCCCCTTTCACCGCGGCAAACCAAAAAGGTGTTCGGCAAACGAGCGAAACCGCAAAAAACTCAAAGCCAAATGGGAAACCACAAAACGTTGCAATCAACTGCATTTCAAAAAGGGCTGGGCACAGAGAATTGTGCGGGTCTAAAAAGTAAATGCAATTATGCAAATGCCAAAAAGGTGGTAACCAAACAGAAAGAGAGGGAGGGTAAAAGTATCCAAGAGGGTAAGAAAATCAAATCAAAATAAAATATAGATAGAGAAAAGAGAGGCACGATTGATAGTGCCACTGAAAAGGGCAATTAAACTAAAATAAATTGAAAACACGCGCCACAAACTACAATAAAAGGTCTTTCTTTAATGTGGAATCGATACCTAAACGAGGGATGGATGCGGCAAAGGTAAATACGAGGGGAGAGTAACGAGAACCGATTGTCTAACTCACCCTTTTCCGCTTCTCGCTTGCCACTTCCCACTGCCCTCTGGCAATATGATACGCTTTTTGCTTTACCTTTTTTTTTGCTAAAATTTGAGAGGCAGAACCCAAAAGCAAAATCCAAAATCAAATAGTCAGATAAGTGAACTCTGTCTGAAATTACAATACGGCTGGAACGCGCCTACGACCCTCGTTTGTGAACATATTATACATAAGTCCACCTATGTATTTCGATCACATATTTGGCATATGTGCTTGCCCTTATCTGAGTATTTCTATCAAATTACAATCCCCTCCTCCTACCACTTTGTGCTGTAATCTGATAATCAGCCCGACAAAATCGCTCTACTGTTAAATTATGTGTTGAGTGCGGTTTGCATATAATTTATATAAAAATAGTCGATTGTCGCATTGATGCGTAGCCGACAATTAATCAATGAAAAGGCGACTTGCAACAAGCTAAACTAACAGACACTCTGCAAAAACACTTTTTGCACTGAAATCGCAAGAGAAATTATGTTAAGTGAGTGCCAAAAATATTATTTAAAATATTTAGTGTTTTAATTTGCCAATTGCATATTTTTTAGTGAATGTCAGGAATATTTACATTAAGTTATGTTTTTTAAAAATATTTTCCGTTTCAAAATATATATTTCACACAGCCAATTAAACTTATAGATACCCTAAACACAATCTTTGCATTGAAATGGCAAATTTTCTCAAGCGAAAGTTAAATAAATTATTTATAGTGTTCTTAAAAGTTTAATTTCTGTTTGTTTGTTGCTTTAATTGTAGCATATTCGCAGGCGTTGGGGCATGCAACAATGCAAAGTGCTTGGCAATAATGCGAACAGCAGGCGGAGGCAGAGACAACAACGACAACAACAGCGACGACAACAACGACAACGACGATGGCGACGACCCACTTAGGCACTCGTAGAGTCTGAGGTAATCACTGAATGGGCTGCTTTTTTCTTCTTGTTGCATGTATGAGAATGTAATTACGTATACGCCCCGTGTCTACAGGCCAAAATGCCCACGCGGTGCCGGCCAACTTAACAAGTGGTCTCGCGAGAGAGCACCACAAATGCTTGTTGTTGTGGTTGTTGTTGTTGTTATTGTTGTACACCCACACGTGTCCACAACAGGGTGCCGGTTGCAGAGGCAACACCCTACACACACTTGTTTTTATCGTTGAAATGGAAAACACACAGCGAGCGAAAAGTTGCATGAAAATGTTGCCGAATCAATGCAAGGACACAATGTTGCCAGCTTGAACTTTTGTAACAGCTGTTTTACTGCGGCGGCAGGTGGAGAGTTTGAAAGTTCAAGCACTGCATCAACAACAGCAACAACAACGAGAACATTTGTGGCAAGTATGTGTGTCCTTGGGCTCTCGTTGCAGCTGCCCGGTCGGTCCCCGGCAAGTTGCAGCCAGCGAAGGACATTTTCCTGCTTGCCGGGTGCACTGCGCATATGTGAAAATCAATAGATTTTCCTCCTCCAACGATAGAGAGTGTAGAGGCAGTACAAATTGAATCCATAGATTCATCAAGAATGCTCTTCAAAAATGCGATTGCCAAACTCACCTTAAAAAATCCACTTGTAATATGAAATATTTTGATTTCTTGAATTTACAACAATAGAGTAAACAATTTTCAATCAAACACAAAAAAAAAAACAATATGGAAATATTTTCAGTTTACGAAACAAAGCTTACAACAACAACAACAAAAAGGCGTGATACAGTTCGATTTTTATGCTGTTGCTGCGTGCGATTTGATTTTGATTAGAGTCGCAGGCAACAACAACAGCAACAACAACAACAACAGCCACAAAAACAAAAAGAGCAACAAATCAAAAATTAACAAATACGATAAGCAATGCGAATCGATTGAAACTTAACATTGTTGTTGTTTTTATTGTTGTTGTTGCTGCTTCTGTTGTTGTTATTGCTGTTGTTGTCTGGCCTTACATGCAATGTTAAACATTTAGTTTTGCTTTTAGTTTATTTCTGGCTTGCACGAGTTTAGCTACTTTCAGTTTCAGTTTCAGTTTTGATAGCCATTTGTTATTACCTGTTTTGCATATGAAAGAAATGCGAACTAAAAATCAAAACCGAAAACCGAAAATCGGTAGTAAAAAATAGAATAATAACGATAAGAACCTGCACACGCACTCCAAAAATAATTCAATTCTTTAGTTTATTTTATTTTTTGAATGGTAAATGGCTTGAAACGCCCACTCGCATATTATTTCACCCACACGCACATTCAGATAACAATAATAATAGTGAAAAAATAATGATAATTAAAATTGTTGTTAATTTCGGGAACTTTCGTACTTAGACTTTGCTGGCCTAAAGACACTCGTGTTTATTTTGTGTTGTTGTTATTTTATTCTTTTTTTTGTATATTTCGCTTTAACTGAGAACTCGACAGCGGCAAACCGAGAGACGTGCGCTCACTCGACACACCGACAACCTTCGCGTTTCAGTTGCGACAACAGACTGAATTTCTCATGCCGAACTGAACTCAGCTGAGCTGA
Organism: Drosophila subquinaria; assembly: GCA_037043405.1. Classification (NCBI taxonomy): domain Eukaryota; kingdom Metazoa; phylum Arthropoda; class Insecta; order Diptera; family Drosophilidae; genus Drosophila; species Drosophila subquinaria. The sequence goes on from JBAMBL010000712.1 coordinate 324,369, forward strand.
ACTGAACTGAGAGCGACGTTGTGCGAACAGCGAGCGAGCAATAACAAAACAAGAGCAGCAACAGCAGCAGCAGCAGCGACAGCAGCAACACCAACCAGCGACAGCGGCAACACCAACCAGCAACATAAAATGCCGGCAACAGCAATAGTCAATTTCACAGACAGCATTTGATAAGAATCATTTAATCAATTCAATTGCATGTAAGTAGCAATCAATTAATGCTATTATTTGCAAATTAAAGTTAATAATTAATTACTTTAATTTAATTAATCACTTTATAAAGCAATGTAGTTTATTTGCCAGGTTTGAAGGTCGCTGCCAAAACGATAGATGGCGCCAGTCTTGCTGCTCCTGTTCTACACAATATGGTAATATATTTTCTTTAAAAACTTTGCTGTTTATAAGCCGAACCTAATGAAACTTTCAGCATAGATAGACATTATTGTAAAGTCCATGTTTTCCAAAGGGCAAATTTAAAAAAACTAATGTAACAATTTAATTCTATTGGTAAGGGAAGGGTTACATCTACTTATGATACACAGGAAATAGAGTTTTTAGCCCTCTGAGATCGTGCTAATATTGAGCACTTAATTTATTAGTAACACCTAGTTTGAACCAAAAATATTGCTGACATTTTAATTAAACATTCTAACTAAGCAAAATCTTTAGTAGTGCTCCTTTGTGTTTTTGGCCCAGTTTAAAATAGAATTTACGGTCAAAATTGTTAAAAGTACTCGAATGATGGCACTCTAAGCATGACTCAAAGCCAAATTCATTATTTGGAAATAACGAATGTGCTGACTTGATGAGTCGCTTAAAAAGCCTGTCACCACCAAAAGTTATGAATCATACAATATTTGAAATGCTTTTAAGTATATTCAAATGAACGTAATTTAATTTGACTTAACCGAAAATCGAATGTTCTTTATGAACTTTCAAAAGTTCTATCTAAAGCTCAACATCGTCGGCGAAAAGTGGCTAATAAAACATGCATAAGGAAACGTTGAACGACCAAAACCTACCAAGTCCGTGTCTAACATCCTGTCAAGGTTGTAGGTGTAGTCCAAAAAACGAATAAAAATAAAAAAAAAGGAAAAACGAAACTAAACTGAATAATTTATGCGTTGACCCAGTTAGCAAAAAGTAAGCAATTAATTAATAAAAATTATGAAATGAAAAACTAAAAAACGGAAATGGAAATGGAAATTGGAAGTGGAAATGGAAATGGAAAAATCCACTTGAGTTATGCGCTAAAGGAACGCAAACTCGCCTTTGAAATGTCCTTGCAATTGTCGAATTCCAAGTGGATGATGATGATGACCCCAAAAATACACTGAAAAATGCAAATATTCCACTTGTTCCAGTTTCGGGACTCTAGTCACATTCACATTCAGATCCATGTGGGAGTTGGCCTATTGATTTAATTTCTACGTCTGTTTCTAGTGACGCAATGTGCGGCGAGTTGAATGCGCTGTGTCGCCGTGGCGTCCCATAATCCTGAGGCGCCTCCAAGGGGTTGTTTTCGGCCACACACACACACACATACATATATGTGAACAGGGCTCATAAGCCAAGTTGGTTCCGTGTCGGCGCCACAATGACTGCGCATAATTTTTATGGTATTCTCCTCAGTTGTCAGTTCCCATGCGAGTTGTTATTGTGTTGCTCTTTTAGACCATAATTTGATATCAATATTTTTGGCTAGCTTCAGGCTTCGCTCTCTCCTTTTGGCCAAGTAAACTGCAGCTGTCTGAGCCTAGTCCTAAACGACCTGACCTAGACACTTTGTGCTAGTTAAATAAATATTTATTTTGCATTTAGATAACGATCAGCTTCAGTTCAGTTCAGTTGCTTTGAAGGGCAAGTTGCAGACAGGAAGAGGGAAGAGGGAAGTGCAGCTGATTTGCATAGACAATATCTTGTTAATACACAAAATGACTAATGATGTGCGGTTGATAATGACTCAACCTGGTTTGGTCAGCGGCAAGAGTCACAGAGTCAACTTAGAGCCAAGTGAGCTAAGCATTTAGTCAGCATTTGACCAAATACTTATAAATACCAATTTATTTAAGAAGGAAACATACAAAAAAAAAATTCAAAAATATTCTATATAAGCCAGTCAAATAACTTGTAATTATTATGTTATTTTTATTTAAATTACAGCTATAAAATGTATAACATATTTTTTAATTTAAATTGTAAATTTTATACTGCAGTTTTCTTCGAAATTCGCCAATAACCATCATCACCAGACTCAATGGCAAATAAACTACGACCAACTGAGTCAACAATGAGGTAATGAATGTTATTCACTGCAAAACTCATTTACCGAGGGGAAGTGTCACGAGGGGAGTTCAACATGGAAAATCGTTTGTTGTAACAAGTGCGCTTTGCACTTGAAGTGTCGACAAATTGGTTTACTGTGTTACCCCTGTTCCCCCTGCGCCCCTGCAGCCTCCCGCCCACGGGTGATAAGACAATTGTCGGCCTTTGTCTATGACTCTCCGACTCTTCAACTCTCCGACTCCTCGACTGACACACTGACTGATGCAGGTTCTTTGGCATTTTATCTGGCTTTGTGGGTGCTCCACTTACTCGGCCACTCATTCATTGGTGGCCATGCACTTCCTCAATGCGTTTAGACAAACATTGCCAATTGTCTCTCCCTCTCTCTGTGTCTCTTTTACTATCTGCAAATTCCATTTCAGAGTGTGCCACTCAATGAAAGTGGGCGTTTTGAGTGTCGTTAATCAATGAACGTGGCAAGCATTAAATTAATTTCAACAGAATACGAGTATGAGTGCAAAGATTGTTGAATCACTTCAGATATTCAAATATCGCCAATGACAATTTGGTCAGCAGTGGCCATAAATTTCCTTATTAGCTGTCAACAACATCGCCAACAATTAAGCTGATCAAAAGAAATTTTCATATGGTTTTTTGATTGTTTGGCTAAATTGAAATGCTTTTTTTTCGTTACCATTCCACAATGAATGAGAACATAAATAGTATGTTCTAAGTGTCATGTCATCATTAAAATATAATATGTTATTAGGCATATAAAAATAAAATTATTTTTGTCTTTTTATTCACTTTTTACATTTACTTAATTTTTTACATATACTTCAACAAATAAACGCGCCCATTCACTTTTTACTTTATTTATTTAATCTAATTAAATAAGTAAAAATTATTTTGTATTTTGAAATTTGAATATTCAAAGTTTGAATTTCAAACTAAGAACCGCCAAACTGCGCTTGCATTACAAAGCTAATTGCTACAATACGCCAAGTTGGCAGCACCACTAAGCAAATGCGCTAAAAAAAATACCAAAAACAGCATTGCATATCTGTTTATTAGAGTTGGGCTGTTTAGTTCAATTTGCTGAACAAGTTTTTTTTCAGTCGAGAACTAAATCAGTCATTCATTTAGCTCAGTTATTCAGTTGGTCATGAACGATGCAAGATAAGTAGGTCATTCTGATCAGTTGGTCGGTTGTTTATGAACGATACACGATATGGAATATAAAATGTGCTTTAACTTTTTAGTTAGAATGTAAATAAAGAAGAAATTGAATCCAATCGCGGAACTCCATTTAATTGTATATCTCTAAGAAACTTAACAATTTATTTTAAAGAAATTACTGACCATTTGAGAAATGAACGATTTAGTTCATGATTGACTGAATAAGTTTATTCGTTCATCTTAATGACACGCTCATTTGAACTTTTTCAGAACGAATCGACACAACTCTATCACTTTGTTGCTGTTTACAAATAAAGCGCACGCAATTTGTTAAAAACTGTGCAAAATATAAGCAATTGAAAATGGAAGGCAACCACGACCTGTCCGAGGAGTTAATACAACGCCTAAGCTCTGGTGGCGGTCTGGGTAAGTGTGGAAACCCAAGCGCGGGCTGCTGCGTGTGATCGATGGCCACAGTGTGAGGCGAAAGTCTGCGCAAAGCAACAGTTGTCAATAATGAAATGTTCACATTGCAGAGGAAGTGATATCAAGTGAAATCTTTGAGGAAACTAACATCTATGAGGATGGCAACGATGTGGAAAACGAGCCCGATGATATTATCATAGTGCACATGGATATTAGGGAACCGTTGAGTACGCTCAAGTAAGTGTATCAATATAACCATAAAATCCTAACTTTAAGTCTTCCTTTTTTCCTTTCAATCCAAGAAAACTCGTGGAACAGAAGATTGGCGTGGAACTGCACTATTATACATTCTGCCTGCAGGAGCAGCAGGAGGTAATAAGCTAAGAAATATAAATGTAATAAATACCCGCTAATTGCATGGATTTGCAGTTGGAGCCGCACAAGAATCTGGTCGATCAGTGCGTCAAGGGCGAGGGTCTGGTGCAGATCAATGTGCAGATCCAGACGATACGCAAGAAGATCAACATTGCGGATGTGCTCAAGCCCACTGAGGCAGCCCTGGCCACCTTGGCCCTCGAGGAGGCATCGCATCTAAACACACAGGACACCAACAGCAGCAGCAAGAGCTCGCCCAGCTCAAGTCCCAGCAAAGCAGCCAAGAAACAACACAAGTCCAAGGAGGAATCAGCCGAAGTCGAGGTCACCGACGAGGACAAGGACACGGACGGGGATGGAGCCAAGCCAGTACTTAACTGGGTCTTGGACAGCAAATTCAAGCGCGAGCAGATGCGTCTCAAAATCCCCGAAGCAGTTGGTGAATGGACCCAGGCGCATGTCGCCCACTGGCTGGACTGGGCCATCAAGGAGTTTGAGCTGCGGGATCTGAACATGGATGCCTGGTACATCAATGGACAAGCGCTGTGCGCAATGACCCACGAGGAGTTCAGTCGCAAGCTGCCTCGTGATCCGGGCAATGTCTTCTGGACGCATCTGCAGCTGCTCAAGGAGTGCAACTTTGTGTCCGTGGTGCACAAACAGGCGGAGGAATTGCGCAAACCAAAACAGGGCAAAGCGACGGGCACAATGTCGGCGACGACAACGAGTACAGTTGGAGGATTGGAGCAGCGCATCATGCGCAAGTCCTATCAAAGTGTCAAAAGCAATGACTGTAAGTAGCAAGTCACATCTCTAAGTCCAGAGTCCAGCGTTAAAGGTTTCTTCTTTTACAGCCTCCGAGAGTTCGCCCGCGCCTCAAAGTCCCAGTCATCACAACAGCATTGGCTCGGGCAACAACGGACAGGTGCAGCTGTGGCAATTTCTGCTCGAGATTCTCACCGACAGCGAGCACACGGACATCATTGAATGGGTGGGCACCGATGGCGAGTTCAAGCTCAGTGATCCCGATCGTGTGGCCCGCCTTTGGGGCGAGAAGAAGAACAAGCCCGCGATGAACTATGAGAAATTGTCGCGTGCACTGCGCTATTACTACGATGGAGACATGATATCCAAGGTGTCTGGCAAACGATTCGCCTACAAGTTCGACTGTGATCTGAAACTGTTGATTGGCTACGATGCCTGTGAGCTGTCGCGGCTGGTGACCGAGCGCAAATGGTCAGAGCATCTGCAGATTTCCCACAAGGAAGCGAGCAATGAGGCAACATGACCTACAGACAAAACAATCATTAAGGAAGATCCCAGCATACTCTGGAAATACGAGGCGCCTTAACGCTGGACAGCATTGTCCGGTTTTAGCTCTAGTTGGTTCCAAATAAGAAAACATTTGAAGTATCGACTTAAGGACAACATTTTATTGTTCATAATGTACTATGTGTATTCACTAAGCAAATTTAATCTCCATCTCTGTAAGCTTCTCGTATAAATATCATTACATTTGTAGGTACTGTATCTATATCTATAAGTATGGTAGACATTTAGTTGTAGATCTAGATCTAGAGATTATTCTTCATTGTTCGTCGTTACATGATTGTTGCGATTTTTGTAAAATCCATAAAATTCAATTTATATTTTCATTTTTACATTTTTCTGTGATTTTACTTGACTAGTTCGCTTCTCTAGGCTAGGCACTAACTTAAGCTAGGACTATAGTTAACTAAACTAAACTAAACGTGAACATTTAGCGACTCGATAACTAAATGTGCGTCTCAGTTTGAATTCATTGATGGCCTGACGGAATGTGGTCAACTTGGTTGCTTGGCTGCAAAACGCTGCACTTGGATTCGTGTAGCGGCGCCAGCTTTTTTTGTGCTAGGATTAATACTTCGGATTAAACATTAAGATGCGGCCGCAGCCACAGCCAACTATAGCTCAGTCGTGATCTCGTCCTGCCGGTCGAAAGCCCAGCTTGTAGAACTCATCCTCCAGCCACAAGGAGCTGGCATTGAGATCCGATATGAGATTGCCGCTCTTCAGCGTGTTGAAGCTGCTGCCAAATGGATCCGAGGCACGCGGCTCCTCGAACTCGTGCAGACTGATGAGCGAGCCAAACAGATGCAGCTTTTGCTGTGCCGAAGCGTTGCTGTTGCGATCTCCCGGCAACAGATCCCCGCCCAACTGATGGCTCTGCGTGGGCGCCGTCGGCTGGTGCCTGTAGATGCTGTGACCCGACTGCTTCTTGTGGGGCGCCGCATAGAGCACCTCCTGGCCGCCGGCACCAGCTGCATTAGAGGCCTGGAAGAAGTCGATGAGGTGACCCACTTGCGGTTTATACCGTTCCAGCGCTTGCTCCGACCATGCATAAAGTCGCGCCCAGTCGTGCGGCGGCGTGGGAATCAACTCAATGGGCCTGTTCAGCAGTATGAGCAGCTTGGCCAGATCCCGCACAATGGGACGATACGAGTTGGCCGCCGCCACCTCGCCGGATAGATACAATTTGCGTATTTGCCGTCGAGTGTCGTTGAGCATGGCCAGAAAGTACTCAGCATTGGGACGCATCTCGTTCAGCTGACGCATAAAGTCCGCTCGATCCATGGTGTTCTCATTGATGAGCTTCTGCTTGACGGACTTGCGGCGTCGCTTCCTCCGCACCAGCATCACGGACACCGCCAGCAGCGACAGACAGACCAGAAATCCACCGAGGAGACCGGCAAGCGCTGCCATCAGTGGACCCGAGTAGCCCGTGGGCACACAGACGCGACCCATGAACTCGGTGTGGGCTGACCATTGATCCAGATACCCGGTGGGACATTGCTCCATGCACTGACGTGTGTCCGTCACCAGGTACAGTGGGCACTTGATGCAACCCGCCTTGTTGCAGCGCAGACAATGGGAACTCGTCGTCGCCGGGCAGCCTGAAGTGAAAAGAGAATAGAGAAATGGAAATTAGATGGATTCCCAGTTAGTTACATGGATGTAGTGAACTACAATTGGGACGCTGTCAATTAGCGCTGGTTCAATCATCATAATTGTGCCTCATTTGCATGTGCTCCCACAGACAGTTCTAAAGCAACATTAATGGCCATAAATTAAGTCATCATCATGCTTTGAGAATTAGCACTAAAGATGGAAATACACTGCACAGCTAGGTAAAGGGAGAGAACTATAGCAAATGGAGAAGAACAAAACAAGCAATATTTTTAAATCTTAATTAACAAATCAATATTTCCCTAACATTTTCAGAAATAATTAAAATATTCAAGCTTCAACATTTTCTCAATTCTTTTATTATTAGAATACAATTATTAAATTGTGCTATTTGTATGACCATGACTGTAAGTGTATTTAAGAAAAATCTACTAGTAGTTCATATTTCTTATTTCAGAACATCAACGCTGTTGTACAATGTTATGCTGAGGGCTCTATGAGCTACGCCCATTTCACGTTAACTGAGCTTTGTAACTGGCCATTTCAAGGTAATGCCAACAAATTGTTTAACTTTTGGTTTAAGAAAACAACGACGACAGCGACGTTGACAACAACATTAACATATGAAGCTCTCAAGCGTTGGGCAAACAGCGACAAAGAGACAGACCGACAGACAGATGCTACATATTCTAGGAAGACGACAACTTTGTCGTCTAGTCGCCACCACTGGGAAAGTTCAACATTTGTCGCACAACATCAAAAGCTTTTTCGGAGTTGCCAACTGACAACAAATGCAACGCAACGCGATGACTCCCAAGCAGCTTCAACTTCAGTTCAGTTCCAATTTCAACTTAAACTTCAGCTGCAATCCAAGTCTGATCAGCAGCTGGCCCATTTATCTTTGCCAGAAGTCGCTTGTTGATTTCAGCCAGTGTCTCTTGTTGTTTTGTTTTGTGTTTTGGCATTGCACCACGTACGTGCGCCTTAACTTGGCCCATTGCCATGCATTGGGCGTTCGTTCAGTTTCAGTTCAGTCGAGTTGCAGTTGCCTCAGCATCGAAATCATCCTCGCATTATTGTTTAAGCGCTAATCAGACACAACCCCTCGAAGCAAAACAGCAAGCGAAACCAATTGCCAATTCTGCAGCCTTTACCTTATTGCCTTGACCATGGCCAATTCCCAGGCAGCAAGCGAGAGACAGACAGAGATAGAGAGATAGAAAGGAAGAGAGAAGAGCTGGCGGATAATCAGGCGTAATCGTAACTCGTAATTGATATTATTGTGCTGCGTCTGTGTCTCCTCTCTTTGTCTTTATCTCCTCTCCACTGTCTTCATCTCTCTACCTCTCTCTCTCTTAATACCCTACGCTTATTGGAAATATGCAAAAGGGCATGATAGCTTTGTGTAAAAGTGTGTAACAGAAAATGTATTTAAAAAAGATATGCTTTTGTTGTCAGTAAATTTTCCAATAAATGTAAATTTTGCAACACAAATTTAATAAAGGAAACTGGATCTATTTGGGCTGCTTGCAGGGTATCTTTTCGTCAATCAATCTCTGTTAGAGCGGTCTTATTTCTTTTTCTCCCTTTGTGTGCTATATTCCAAGTGGGCCTGGATTCTGGGCGTGCAGTTGATCAACGATAATTGGTTATTAAATGGAAGATTGGTTTCATGCGTTTGTCAATGCAACGACTTCTTCTCAGATATGCAATGAAATTACAGAGTATGATAGCTTGTGGATCGATTGAGGATTCCAATTTGTCCGATTGCGCCTGCCCTTGATGTGGAATAAATGCATTACAAATTGAAGTGCACGGTCAGATTTATACTTCAATGAAGCGGCAATGCAACAGACAATTTAAGCCATCAAGTTTTGATATGACATTCAAGCAGACTTTAAACTTGACGGGTTCATCAAAATGTTATTGTTATTATCCTTTCAATTTTTAATGTAAGGTTTTTGATTATATTTTAATTCATTCAAATTTTTATGATTTTCATTTAGCTAATTTAATTTTAATTAGTGAGAATAATTAAATAAATAAATTTCCTCACTTTACAGGTGCAATGAGTTCTAAGCTGGCCTTAAATTTCTCTTTCTGTCCATGTTAAATGATTAACTAAATAAACGCAGAGCCTAAGCATTAACCAAAAATGTTGGCTCCATAATAACAACAAACTAAACAAAATGCCAAAAAAAACAACCAAAAACAAGCAAAGACAACAACAACAACAACAAATCAATGTTTAAACTTTCTACAGTCTACTTGTTACGGGCTGTTGAATAATGTTGTTGATGATTCAGCGGAGAATCTGGAAGCTGGAGAAGTCTTTTTTAAGCATGTGTTTTTTTTAACGTATTATCTAGGCGTGTCAAAAGCCAAATTACTTTCACTCAAATGGCAACAACAACAACAAAATTTGGCAATTATAATAAAATGTTTATCGTTCAATCGCCCAAATCGTTGTTTAAGCGTCAAATGAAACACGCATAAAGCAATGAAAAAATAAAAAATGGGATTCATTTGGATTCTCAGTAGGTAAAGGGGAATGGGGAGGGAGAGAGGGTGAGGGTGAGGGGTATAATTTAATTCTACAATTGAGCATAGCTAGATAATTGAACTGGTTCGGCTTGAAGGCCTCAAGGTCGTTCCATGTCAGAGCGTAATTGAAAATTGGATATCGAACAGCGATCTGCGAACAAATGTGGAACTGAAGGTGCCGCCCCAGACACGTCGTAATGCCAGACAATGCTTAAGCACTGTATACCCTAAGCAAGAGCAGGGGAAAGAGAAGAGAGGAGGGAGGTAGACATTGAGGCGTGGCTGCTTTGCCTGTTTGCCAGTTGACAAATCCAGACACAACTGAAGATCAGCGGCAAAGTTCCAAGTGCTCCACTGTCTAAGTAAATAGTGGGTAGAAAAATAAAAAAACGTATACAGCACGACGAAGATTTGATACCCTGTACTCCATTTTCGACTGATCGTTTGTAGTTCATAATAATATTTAATGGTCTTCACAATACTTGACAAAATGCAAATATCCTCAGCAAGAGTATACTAAGTACAAATTCGAGTACTTTTTAAATGTTTAAACAAATCGTTTAGTTTATTGTTGTGTGTGTGTTTGTATTTTTTTTTATAGTTGTTGTTGTTTGGCATGCACAAAAGCATCGCGTGGGCGTTGCCAAATTGTTCCTGTGTCTTGGCCAGGCCTGCTCCATAATTTACCACAAAATGCTTTGAACTCGCAACGTGCTTCGCATTGTTGTTGTGCTTAGTTGTTGTTGTAGTTGTTGCACGCCGCCAGCTGCGATTCAATTTTTATTTTTTGCGTCTCTCGCTGTTTTTTCTGGGCCGCATTGAGGAAGAAAGTCCAACGCAAACTTTTACCCAAAAAATTAAAGAGACCCAGAGAGAGAGAGAGATAGAGAAGGGACAAAGAGTTGAGTTTAGCTCTGTGGTGCATGCTCAGGCGGCGTTTATTAAAATAACGGTACTTAAGTACGCCCTAAGCAAACTGCACTTTAGTGTGCAACAAGACAACAACCACATGCAACAACCGCATGCCACATGCAACAACTCAGTAAGCGAAAAAGCGTCGCCGATTCAAATGGGCGGCAACCAAAAAGGGGCAAACAGGAACAGCAAAGGACAAAAAAAGCGCAGAGATAATAGGAGAATACAGACAGAGAAGGACAGAGGTGATAGAGGGGTAGAATGAGGGTGAAGGGTTAGGGGCAGTTTAATAAGTGACTTTTGCGACATGTGACAGCGATAACAAGAATTTTTTGCAAGTTCGAAAAGAAAGCGTCTTGAAATGGTGGCAAATTATAAAAGTTCAAAAATTAAACGATCGATGTTTACTGGCGTCGATTAACAACCGAAAATTGCAGGTTTTATTTTTGTGTGCAATTATCGGACTTTACAAAAGTGCTTAATTTTACTTTCTGTGCTTGAAGTCAGCTTTATAGCTAAAAATACATTTTTAATTGCATATTTCAACGTCTTTTAATATATTTGACTTTTTTAAATTTTAATTAAAATGTACAATTAAAGAAAGAATAAACCTTTTTTTTGTTTATAAGTTGAATTATACTTATCATACACATGCATATATTTTGCAAAAATAAATTTCTTAAAAAATAAATCGTACGTTAATTGCACACAATAGAGGAGTTGATATTAGTTGCTGTTTGGCTACCAAGTTGCTCGTTAGATCATAACTTACTCACTAACTCATAGATAGACCTTAGTCTGACCTTTGGCCACATAGTGAACAAATTGTTTGCAGTTCTCACACACACCCAGCGATACTTTGTTGTTTGTCTGAAGTCTGAAGTTCGTGACCTCCATAAATTGAGCACCACTCAAACACACACAGAGAGGGGAGGGTGAAGTACAAAGGGAAGGAACTGTCCGTTGTAGAATTCAGTTTTCGGGCGCCTTTTTTAATTGCCAATAAGTTGGCGGAGAGTCAAGATCAACACAACGGGGCGAAACTAAAAAAAAAACACGTCAAGCGACCATTTATTATGAATTATTTCGGCTTGAGGTGAATTCTTATTCATTTCTTTTGTTATTGTTATTGATAAATTGCTTAATTCTGCAACTCTTGTTGTGGTTCTTGTTTTTTTTATTATTATTGTTGTTGTTGTTCATTTGAAATTTGTCGATTTCCAAACAACCAAACAACAGATTCGTTTCGATTTTGCATTATTGTCACGATTCTCTTGCCGGACAAGCCAGACTCAACAACAACAACAGCAACAACAGTCAAAACAACAACAGATTTGTATACTTTTTTGTTGTTCTTTGTTGTTGTTGTTGTTGCTGCTGCTGTTATTCTGCAATTCGATTGCGACAGAGAAAAAAGTAATTAAAATGCAGCTGAGACCAAATGAAGTTTCGTTTAATTTGAAGATTGTCTTCGGAGAACAAGCTGCTCTTGCAGATGCAGAACAAATTGCAAATGTCAGCTTTAAAAAAAATTATAATTTTAAATTTAAATTTAGCATGTATTTGTTTAATTCTGCAAACATTTGTTGCATTTAATTGCAAGTTGTAGTTGTAGTAAATTAATATAAATTATTATTTTAATAAAATTAATAAACCATCTGAAAGCGTACAATCCAAAATAATCACTTGCTTAGTTTTAATTTGATAACTGATTCTGGAATCGCTTCTCATTTAGTTGGCATGAGCACAACGCGCACATTCATCGACTATGGCCAAATTAACACCTCAAAAGACGTCAAAATCAAGACACGCTGTTGCAAGTTGCGCGTTGCAAGTTGCAGTTACATTTACAGTGGTGACAGATATCACAAATGTAATTCAGGCAACTTGTTTGGCTGGTTCGGCCAATTGGCCAACATGTTTCTTGCCATAAAATCAAATTTACAACTGCAGCTGTCAGCTGTTAATGATTGTTGTTGTTGTTGCGAATGTTGTTGTTGATGTTGTTGCTGTTGTTGTTACTGCATTGGTTATTTACTGCTCAATGCGCATGCGTTGAACATTGTCGGTTTGGACCGTTGCAAACTTAGCCTCTAATTGCCGGCACAGCGCGAATAACTTGACATTAATGCATGTTGAGTTTAATTGTTTCATGTACACGCAGTTCCTTGTGTCTCTTATTTTTTATACATGAAGAGAAGGCCCACACACGCCGAGAAAAGGCAGACACAGAGACAGAGACAGAGCTAAAGACAGAGGGCAGAGGGAAAAAGAGTAACCGACATTGTGTGTGTAGGGTGACAATGTAAATAAATTTCAAATTGCGCAGGGAAATTGTTTAAACAATGTCACAATTGCCAATTGACAATTGAGTTGACAAAGCGTGACGTTTCTCTTGTCGTCGTCGTCGTCGTCGTCATCAACATCGTCCCACTGACATTTGCATAATTTGTAGATAGCATAATAAAAGCGATATCGGTACAAGTAAATAAATAAGTCTACTTATAAATATAAATAAGTACATGTATGTAAATGCGATAAAAAACAAGAACTCAACGACTTTGGCAATGACTTGATTGCAATTACAGCAAATATCAATCAAAAGGCAACAGATCACAGATCTATACTCGTTACCTCACAATGGGAGCTCTCTACCTTGCTAGTTTATAAATGTACCTCATAGATATTAATTTGCCAAAGTGTTTACTTCATTAAATAAATTACAGGCACATTAGAAGAACATTTTTATCCCCTGCTATAGTCTTAAATAAATAATATTTGGCAATTGGGTAAAAAGGCTTAGGATTATGTACTATTGATTATGTTTATAATTATAAGATACTTCTGTATATATTTGTCTTGCAAGGAACATACATATAAAATGGTAAGATACTTATGTATCTATTTGTCTTTCAAGGTTGTTTTCAGCTCTACTTCTCGTTCTCATTTAACCTCCGTGTTCACTTTTTAATTATTATGGTAACTCACACTCTGAAATGAGTTTGAGGTCAAGCGTTCAGGCAATTAAACTCTCCCTAAAACAACCTTGAAACGAACATTTTCCACACAGGGGGAAACACTTTTCGAAATCACAGAAATATGTGTGGATTTAACTTTGGATTTATTGCAAAAGAAGAGTATAACATTTTTAGAAAATTTCTTTAGCTCGTGGTAATTTATGTTAAGTTTTAAATGGAAATGGATACAGATACTCAAAGACAATGTTTTATGTTTAATTAGTATTATATAAAAATAAATATGCTTAAAGGCAGTTTTCTTTAAAGAATTGTGCACTATTCAAATTTATCCTAATTAAACTTCAGTTGTAAGTATCTTTGAGATACTTTGCCATTTTGCAACTGCCAATTAGGCAACCAGTTGGCTCAAATGCTGATTAGCATGACGAAATGTCGTACCATTTAGAAAAAGGCAACTAAATCCCCTCCCAGCGTCGAGTGGGTGAACAGAAAGCCAAAAGTTCAAATGCCTCGTCGGTTACATCAAATAAAGCCATTGATGGGAGCAAGAAGGGGAGAAGGGGGCACATAAAAACAAATATCTGTGTAAAAAAAATGCGACAAAATCTGCGCAACGTTGCACACGCGCTGCATTAGCTTTGTGGACCGGTCCAGACCAACGTCTGTCGTCTGTCGCCCGTTGTCTGTCGTCTGCTGTGTGTTGTCCGATGTCCAGTCCAGTGGGCTGGTTGCACTTGCGCAATGTGGCATGCCACAGTAAGCGACGCACAGTGCCGCCAAACGGTTTTTAGTCTGCAAATTGTTTAGCTAAACGTTCAACTGCACTGCGATTGCCGCAAAACGTGTCGATAATTTCATTTAGCTTTTGTTTGTTATCAATTTGAATTAATTTCAATTTATTTAGAGGCAGATACTTTTTTTGTGGCCTTCATTGGGAGTCTAATGCATGTTGACAGCCAGCGAAAGTGAATGCTGATAATGAGACGCAACTCTTGCCTCTTCTCTTCCAATTAGCCAAATAATTTCATTAAGTAAAAAATGGCAACAATACGTAGATTTCCTTTTCTTTTATATATTTTTTTTGTGGTTGGTCAAAGAAAGTGAAATTTGAGGCTTGAAGATACAAATTAGTAGCGACATTAGTTAGGAGAGCCTCGTTTAAGCATAATTTTGTTAAATGATTGTTGGCCACAAACGTATGTCAAACGGTAGCCAACATTAACAGCAACATCATCAAGTAGCTACAACATGGGGCAAGCATTGAAAGCCCCCAGATGAGCAACGTCATTCATTGAAAGGGGCTTCAATTTGAGACCAGACATGGCCGAGACGTGTTATCACGAGCTACCAATTGGTGCTCACAGAGTCTTGACTTGACTTTCTTTCTTTCTTTACATTTGCCTTTACCAGCCTCATTAAGAAATGCTTTAACTCTGACAGGCGAAATAATTAAATTTTCTTTATATTTTGTTTCTCGTTTTAGTTTTTGGCTGTTGATAAGCGTGGGTCGACGCTGTAACTGTAACAAATGCGTAGAAAGTTTCAAGAGTTGTGTGTGCCACAAGCTGCTTACCTCTTATGAATATATACATACATATATACTTGTTGCAGTCATGTCTCTGCCGCCTGATAAAGTGTCAATAATGCGCAGCCCGACAGCTTCCACATGTCACACAAATCAAATCAAACAAACCAAAACCAAACTGCCAGTTGCCAGTTGCAAGTCGGCTGTTTCCACTCGCTTGTTTTTTTGTTGTTGGCAGTTGCATTAAGCGAGTGGCAAGTACTTGACCGAATTCCACAGTTCCCTCCGCTCCACCTCCCGCTTCCCCTTTGGCACGTATGTGCATAATTATGCCCAGTTGGCGACTGTCAAAGAGTTTTTTCCAGCAGCCCAGCTGCATCTGAAGTTGACACCAAAAATTGAAACCGTGGCAGCGGCTGAAGCAGAAGCAGAAGCTGAGGCAGCAACTCAACTTGTTGCAACTCGACGCCAGCT
This sequence comes from Drosophila subquinaria, assembly GCA_037043405.1. Classification (NCBI taxonomy): domain Eukaryota; kingdom Metazoa; phylum Arthropoda; class Insecta; order Diptera; family Drosophilidae; genus Drosophila; species Drosophila subquinaria. Next base: position 340,017 of record JBAMBL010000712.1, read on the forward strand.
GAGATGTGACACATTGTCACTTGCAAATTAAATCATTAAAATCCCTTACAATGGCTAAAACGAAGAAAGCAGATATACAGATACTTCTATAAGCCAATTCGAGCTTAAGATTCAAATGAATCTATTTAAAATTACTCTTTTAATATCGTTAATAAACAAAAGTATATATAAAGAAGATGAGCGTGTTTAAGTAATCGAATTCAGTCAGCTAAAGATACAAATGTATATATGTAAAGAAAATAACGTATTTAAAGAAACAAATGTTCGAGCATCTATAGATATTCACAAGGTTGTGAGAAGACATGAATAGCATCTTATTAAGTATGTTCCGATTCTTCTAAGCTGATCTTTAAATTTAATAGACTCCTCATAAATATAAGTATATTCTTATGTATATATCTTTATATATCTCGAAAGAAATCTATTATGCAAGTATATTAATTTACACATATTTATATCAAATACTGTCAGATTGTTCCTTCGCCACAAATCCAGCTTAAGATACAAATGTATCTATGTGCATGCAAGTCTATAAGCCAAAATATGTTGCCCGCATATATAGGCAGGCCGAATAACAAATATTTTCACACATGTCAAACAAAAATATTCGTTGTCATGGCTAAAGGAAAATTGATAATAATCTGCCAAACAACATACAACATACAGCATGGGAGAGAAGACTGAGGACAGAAGACTGAAGACAGCGATGCAGTGAGCACGACAACAACGTCACAATGTCGCCATAGCAGGAGTTGCAGTCTGCTGGGGGCCTGAGAGAGAGAAAGAAGGGGAATGAGGCAGCAACTCGATCGTGCCCCATGAAAAATATGGCAAAAATCGTGCAATAGAAAAGTAAAGCAAAATATACAAGGAGGAGAGAGAGAGAGAGAGAGGGACCTGCACATGCAGCGAGCGCGCTTCCTTGAAAGGTGTGTTTCAACAATTAATTTTGCTTTTTCGGCATAGCTAAGTATGAGTTGAAGGAAGAGAGGGGAAACCTGAAGAGAGGAGAGAGAGGTATGGATTTGTTATACCAAATTGCAAAAGCAGAATGCGGGCAACGAACCTCTCTCCATGGAGCATGCAGTTTATTTATGGCTGGCAAGCTGAGAATGAGGATGAGAATGAGGCTGGAGATGAGCATAATGTTCATGATGCTGATCATGATGCTGATGATGATGGTAAAGATGATGACAAGCGACCAGTGACCATTTAAAGCCAAGATTCTAAGCTTGTGCGCTTTGGAAAGTTGCTGCATTTGCGGATTTCCAAGGAACAAGCAATTTGATGACGCCAATAAAATGTGTTTAAAGGCAATTGATCGTTGTTGACGCGACCGCAGACATGCGCTTCTAATGGTTAAAGCCAAATGGCAATAACAACAAGGCCAACGATAGAGACAGATGCAGAGGCAGAGAGTAAGACAGAGATACAACCACAATATGAGAGTGCCATGTTAGATATGGACCCCACCAGACGCAGTCGTCGAATGCTTATGTAGAGCCCACAACTGACATCTAGTGGCACTTGAGTTGAAACTTGCAGCTTCAAGTGCATTTTGGAATGTTATACACACACAACACAACACACACACAACACAGAGAAGGATAGAGAAAGAAAAACGATCGTAAAGAGCATCGACTAGTGAAGAAGGCTACAGCTGAGCGAGTCCGACTGGGAGAAACCCTGTATTACATAGAATTATTACATACTTTACTTGCATTCAATTCACAGAAGAAAACTGGAACTCCGTAAGTGAAAAGTTCGGTAATCTCAAAACCGACTAAAGTATAAAATACATCACCATATTATAAAATTGCCTTTTTAACTATCAAGAGTATAAACATATGTATAATTTGTTTACTTCCTTCTGTTACGCACACTTAGCTTTTGACAAAGTTAATACACCTTTTGCAGTATTTAAATACAGGGTCTAAAAAGCGATCTGAAGATGAATGCATCTCGAGTTGAGTTGGGCTTTTTGTTTTGTTTTGTTTTGTATTTTTTTTGGCAGTTTGAGCTCAAGGTAATGTTAATGCCGTTATGTTCACTCGATTCCCAATTCGATAAACATAAAAAATGAACCACATCGAAGCAGATTGAAGTTAGAGCTGGCGCAACTTTCACGAAACTTTCTAGCCTAATGAAACTTAACTAATTAATGATGCTGAAAATGCGTAGCGAATTATCTGTATCTGTGAAAAGGTGTCAGAATGTTACAGACAAATGCCGCCCCATGTGGCAGAGAGACGGGCCGTGTTGCACGTTGCACGTTACACGTTGGTCTTTTGTGGTGCAGTAGGTCAGGCTTGTTTCATTTTTGGGCGTGGTATAGACAAAGCCTCAACTGGAAATTGAAACACCCACGCACAGCAACAACAACAACAACAACAACAACAAAAACAACTGCAGCAGCAAAAACAACTGCAACAACAACAGAAAATACAACAACACATACTTGTCTGGCAAAACGTAAAGCAAATGTTTGAACATATGTAAATTAAACCCACTGCAGCAATTGCAATTGCACTTTGGACGTTGCTTTTAATTACCCCAAAAAGGCAACAACAAAGAGAAGAAAACAAAAACAATTTAACTGCCAAAACAACAACAACAACAACCGAACGTTTATGAAGAACGAGTGCATACAAAATTTGTTTAAGTACCAAACGAATGAGCAACAACAACGGCCTTTAAAAAGTGAATGGACAATAACAGAGAGAAGTATATCAAATACCCGTGCCACAGTGGCACAAATGTTGATCAACATAAGGCGAAAGGTAAAAAAAGTATCTAAGCTTAAATAGTCAATATGGATAAAAAAAAGACCTTAATAAAAAGAAATGTATCAAAATACTTTGAGTATTTTAATTAAATTGTTGAAATATTCCAGATAAACTATGTAAGTTTTTTAAGTAAGAGTTCAAAAATATTGAAAATTTAACAATAGCTTCTGCTTATTATAATCGACAGCTCGATTTTCGACTTGAGATTTGGATTCATTATAAAAAAAAACATATATAATATATTGTTATTTTATTGAAAATATGGATATCGACAAATTGATTCAATTTTGTCTAATTTTAACTTTTGATATAAATCTTAATTTTCTGTTTGTACTTACATCACTAGTAAAAATTATAAAAAACTAAATATTTCATATTTAAACTCAATTGCTATAAAACTTTAAATTATATATTTAGAGATAAGGATAATCTTATTTATAATAATATTGGGCCTCATTGTGCCACTGTGCGTAGTGCCTTTCAATTCGGTTTCGCTTGCCACTGCCCCTTCGTGGACATGCACCACATGCAACGCAGAAGCCGAGCGGAAACGGCCGCGAATTGTGGCAATAATTGCGATCGGTGGGTCAGCACCACTCACACTCACGAGCCAGCCACCAAGCCAAAGACCAACAAAATTTCAATTTGAGTTTTATTAATTTTGCTGCATCGCATTAAACGTGTAGCGTGGCAAACAGAAAGCCGCTTAAATCAACAAAATTAGTGCAGGGCCAGGCAGAGGGGAGGAGGAGTGACAAGGGGGAATGGGGAGGGACGAAAGGGGTACGCAGTGAGGTTGAAAATTGTGGACTGTCAAAATAAATCTGTGTTCATAATGCAGAGTCTTTTTTCTCCATGACGGAAGAGGGAATAAAAGAGGTAAGGGGGTGACTGAGGGGTTGACTGAGGGGGTGTCGGTGGGCGTTGTGTCAAACGTCAAGTGTCACTCAATGACATTTTACGATTAGACATAATAATACATTTTCATAAATGTAACATTTTAATTTGGAAGCCAACATAAAACAAAAAAAAAAACAAAATCCACGAGCTAAATTATGAAATTTCCGGCGTCGGCACTTGGAAGAGATGGAGATACTCGTGGGCTGATAAGCTGACTGTTGGTTGAGGAAACCTGCAGCAAACACACACTCTTGAGAGCCAGTCACAGCTCTTGAGTTGCATTTGGCAATGCGATTCCAGCGAAAAGGCCAAAACCACGAAAATTGCAAACTGCAAAATGCGCATAAAAATGAGCTTGACTTTTCTTCCTCCCTCCCCACAAAATTATATGCCGTGTCTCTTTCTCTGGCTCTCTCTGCTTCTTTCTCTTTCTAGTGGCAGCATTGACATGTCTGACACATGTTTTGGTTTCTGTTTTGGTTAAGCTTTAGCTGAGCAACTTCATTTGAATATGCTTTTGGCACTTGACTCATAAAATGTTCATTCAGCTTGCGTTTTATGGATTTATTTTATTCCAATGAATACAGATACATACTCACATAAACAAGCATTTCTAGTGACATTCTGCTTACCTGCAAAGAGAGTAAAAAAAAGGTAATTGCATTAGTTGAATTGTTTACAATGAAAAGTAAAAATCGCAATTGAACCTTTGCCTTCAACTTGTTGAAAGGCAATTGAGAGTCGAGCAATTGGTAATTGACAATCGCCAATTGTCAGACGCTGACACCCACGCCAAAGTTATCTTCAGTTAATTAATTGGGTTCAACAAGTTGAGAAAATAATCAAAATCAATTTAAAGAAAACGTTTTAGTTCATTTTTTGTTGTATTTTATATTTTTTGGGGTCAAGCGGTGAACGTTTGCTGACGATGTCAAAATCCATTTGCAAATATTGCGAAAAGCTTAAAAAATTGTTAAATATAAATTGTCGTTGTTGTTATTGTTGTTATTGTTGTGGTTGAGTTTGTTATGGCAATCGCCAATTTAGCGCTATTCATTCATAAAAATTGTTTGTTTCATTTAGCAAACTCATGCGGCGCCTGATTTCGTATTGAATGACTGTGGAATTGATATTGGAAAATATTGAAAAACGTGCACGAAATGTTCAATCAAAAACGCATTACATGAATTTTATTAAAAATCATTTTTAAATATTATTTACGCAATGCTCTATTGGCAATCAGCTGAATGTATGAATGAGTGTTTGAGTGTGTGAGTGCTTGAGTATGTGAGTGTTTCAAGTATGTTTAAATTGTCAATCGACTGCGCAGTGCGTGACATAATAATTTTAATTACATTCCCCGTTTTGTCAGTGTTGTGTTGCTGTGAACTTGAACCCGAGTTCAGTAGTTCGTCATCGCGGAATCATTGAATACCCCCAACCATTAAATCATGCGTACATTCATAAATTGTGTAAAGCATGCTCGTAAATAATCAATAAATGAAACATTCGAAACATCGTCTGCCTCATTCACTACTTGAAAAGCTGCTAAACTTTTAAGCAAAACTAAAATTAAACTAAATTTAATTCTGATTCATCATAAGTTGATTGCTGATTCAACGACAAACTCTTTAAGCATATGCAAATTTTGATTGGATTTCTTTTGAGATTTGATTTACACGTCGTATACTTAATATTCCACTTGTTTTATGCCCGTTTCTAAGACAAGCAAATGCTTTTGGAATATTTAAATAGCAAATACAGTTCGTTGCTCCTGTTCTTGTTTTTCTTTCTTTTTTTTGCTACTTTTTTTATGTTACTCTTCCGCTGTTATGCTCTCTCTTTTTAGCTCAGATCATCAATTGTAAAATTCATTGCCAACCAGTTTCCACAGTGTAAACTACATTTGCAATCAGTTCTATGAAATAAGTAAATATTTTGCATGCAGCTAAAGCAAACAATAACTCAGTTAATTACAAACACCAACAACCACAACAACAACAACTGCTAGAGTCATTAAAATAATAGTTACTTAGCAGGCGATGATATCATAGCAAATTCTTGATACGCTGTTGCATTTGGAGTACGTTTCCCTCTTAGAATTTTTGCGCAATGCTAGAAATTCTCAGCACTCAACGAAGCCAAACAAATTAATTTATAGACTACGATAGCCAAAAATAAAGTTACTTATTACAAAACTGGCCCCAAAAAATATTTATGAGAGGAAATGAGCAGCGTTTGGCAACCGACGACGCGACGTTCAATGTCAAATGGCGTGCGAGTTGTTTTCGATTCTCGATTCTCAATTCTCCATTCGCAATGCTCGTTTCTCCAGTGCGCCACCGAATGTAGCAGCCTTTAATTAAGAGGCAGCAACAGCGGCACGAGCATTTAACGGTTCTGGCCGTCAGTTGATTCTTGAGCAAACATAAATTGTGGGGTATTTATAAGATACAAGTCAAGATCGTGCGATTAGCGGCACACTGCAAGCTAATAACTGATGCAATTACCAAACGGCAAGCCAAGTGGTAAGAGAAGCATCAGCCAATAAAAATCGCATCTTGGCTAAAGTTGGTCAAATTGAAATGTTGGCTAAATCAAGTCTTGTACTTGAGAGAGAAAGATTCCAAAGCTGCTTATTAGAACCGGCCATGCTGAGATAAACTTTATACAAAATCATTTCGACTGATGATAACTTGAGCCATATTTAAAACGTTGACTAACTTGCCAATTCCATTAAGCCAAGCAGCCAAGTTGCCTTCTAGCCGTCAGCTGTTTCCACTCATTAATACACCTTTGCGATGATAATGAGCTATATCACATTAATCAGCATAAAGCAAACCATTGAAAGGAATAATAACACGATTAAAAAAGAAGATTTAATACCCTAACGGATGAAGATAGAAGATAACTTTATTATTGACGAATTTAGATGAACTATCTTTAAAAAATGCATCTCTTGATATAGCGATCAGTCAAGTCTCTTTAAGATAACCTTAATATTTTATAAATTCAATTATTGTATATTGTTATAAATAATTGCAAACAATTTGTTATAATTAAAGCACAAACGAAAAAAATAATAATGGTTTTCACAATCTAATAAACATGTCAAATTGATTCATTATTTTGCAAACAAAATGTTTCCTTCAACATGACCTTACTGTAATACCCTCTTTAAGAGTATTGAAAAGCAACCTTTTAGCTTAAAAATTGATTATGCAAATAACTTAAACATTTATTTCATTTTACAAAGCATTCTTTATCGCCAATGTTTAGATTGTAGGATAGCCAGTTTATAAATTAGAAAATATCGCTAGTTGTGGAAGCTTTGTTTAACCATTTTGTTAAGCAATTAATCATAAATGACGTGAGCTGACTACTGATCTCATTTCAATGTGAAGTGGCAAATTCCTAGTTTGGAAATTAAATTTCAAAGTCATAAGAAATTTTGAGATTCTAATAATACTTTTATTTTAGATTTATGTAGAAAACATAGTCTCACAATCATGAAATATTCTTACCCAAGAAGAATCCTTATTATATTTATGTATATAATTGAGCATTACTATAAGTTCCTTCTGATACAAAGTATGTAACTGTAGGCAACTTTTTTTCTTCGCTTATCATTTGAATATCTGAGTTTATTTATATAGCTTATCTGTATCTTGTGCCATTTATCTTTATCTCCAAGCTGACCAATTTAATAATTCAGACTGGTAACATTCCAAATTGTGTTAGTCATATCACGTACACACATGTATGCATATTTATTTAATGCACTGTACGCTACTGTAGAGCATTTTTCATGCACCAATTTCAACCTGACAGCAATACGAAGCTGCAAGCCAAACAACCACTGCACCACCAAACCACCGAACCACCCAACCGCCAAGTCGCCACTTTGTGCAGCTTCATGGCTTTCCAGCAATTTTACGTGCATGTTGCCAGTTCTGCCAACAATAGCAACAACAAAAAGAGCAGCTACAACAAAAATGAATGCAACTAAATGATCTGCCTATAAATTTATGCACATTTTATTGTTTGCTTTGTTTCATTTTGTTGATTTTGAGGCAAAGACACGATGCCATTGCCATTTAATATGAATTTCGATTCAGTTTCCGATTTAATTGTTTTCGTTTTCGATCTTGCTCTTGTTGTTGTTGTTGCTTTTGTTGCAGATTTAATTACAAGTTCTTGTTTGCTGCACTAGTTTATACATCCCACAAACAGATCGAAATTAATTGAATTAAGTTGTTGAATGAGGCGTTGAAAATTGAATTGAGTTTTCATTTCCAAGTGGATTTTCTTGTTGTTGCCAGAGCACTTTAAGCCGTCTCGTATCAAAGTCTTGGCCTAAACGCAAGCGGAAATGGCCAGTCACCAGCGTTTGTCATAAATGCTCACGGCCTGGCCAATGGCACGTAGCTAAGAAGCAGCTCAGCCGTAACTTCCGCATCAGAAGAAGTCAAAAGATAGCCCCCAATTTGGCCTATGAACTCTTAGCCAAGTTGTTGACGTTTTATTATTTGTTTAATATCAGCAACATTTATTTTCAACTCTTACAGGATAACTGAGCGTCGAGCAGCTCAACATGATTAATTTTGTTGCGCCGTCTTTTGCCGATAAAGTCGTATTTGCTTAAGTTAGAAATAAATTCTTCTTGGCTACAGCTTTGGCCACAAAAAATATATAAAAAAAAAAAACAAAAAACAGCAGAAAAAAAAACTTCTTCAAGAACCAGTTTTAAAAACTTGTTTTGGCCAAAAAACTGAAGTGAACTGCGACGGAGAGAAGAGAAGAGCAGAGCAGAGGCTGGCAGGCAGAGGAAACGGGAGAAAAAAGTCAAGTTGGGGCTATTAAAGCGCCGCCAACTTGCAGCTGTCTGGAAGCCATATGAAGCCATAAAGAAATTGGCCGAAAAAGCGTCAGCAACAACAACAATGAGCAAACAGCACGCAAAAACAAAATGAATTTCTTTAATGAATTTTTGTGCAGTACACAACACAACAAATCGAGAGACGCTTTCCAAATTAGTTGCAAGTTCATGTTAAATTAATTTCAGGAATAAAAAAACAAGAATTGGTGCAGTTGCAGTTGCAGTTGCCACAAGTTGTGGCACAACGTGAAGTTGACTCTTGAACTGGGAGCAAGTACCGCAAGCTGCAAAGCTGCAGATCAGCAAAAGTTGATAACGTTGCTGTGGCAGCAACAGCAGCAACAGCAACAACATTTGCCACTAGCACCGCCAACTCCTTCAGAACAATGCAGCACGCCTGTGTTGCAACAAAGATCAATGACACCATGATGATGCGGATGATGCTGGGTGGATGCTGCTAAAAACTTATGCTGTTGCTGGAAGCTGCGTCTTCTTAGACGCTGTCATTGCTCCGGCACGAAAGAAAGTTGCAAGCGATCTTCGACTTGCAACTTGGTCTAAGTCGGAGTATTGTCGGCGTTGTCGTGAGTGGCAGCCACTGACTAACTTGCAACTGACTGTCTGACTGACTGACAGACTAACTGACGAACTTCTAACACAGAACAAACTGCCGCGTTTGTTGTTTGTCTATTTCTCCATCTTGCCTCACAGTCTCCCTGTCTCTATCCATCTCCCTCTCACTCAGTCCGTCTCTGTCTTTCCATCTGCCAAGTTTGTCTGCTGTTTGTGAAGTCGTGACACTGAACAAATGTCAGCACTTGCGGGCGTACAGTGAATTTTGCTGTAGCGGCTTTGACTTTGAGGCTGGAGGCCAGCAGCCAGCAACCAATCAATTAACTTGGCCAACAGGCCAACAACCAACACCCAGGTAAAAACACTGCGAAATTTGATATGACTATGACTGCGGTTAATGTGATTTATGCTGCCCCAAACCCCCATTTCCATTGCTTGGCCGCCTTTCGGGTACTCAAAGGCAGCCGCCATGGCTTAAAGCGTAGTTCGACAACTCATCTCTAATTGTAAAACAGCTAACACTCTGCTACAAGCTAAGAGAACCCTGTGATGTCTATCAATTTAAATAGGCATTAAGAACTGAGCGAGGGCAAAAAAATGTATATAAAAAAATTGATCTACTAATATGAAATACCAGAAATAATAATAAATTAATTAAACTATTCATATTGAAAAAAATATGCTAACAGCTAAAGTACTTACTAGTAATAAAGAAAGTCTGCATTATGCTCTAAAAAGCTGGTCGACAATTCATCTTTAATTTTTAATGAGTTTACGCGACAGAAGAAATCTCTGCTGTCTATCAACCTAGTTAATTAGTAAGAACTGAGCTCGTTCTTTTCAATTTGCAAGACATTTGCATTAACTCTGACCCCAAAAATGTTGACAGGCACTAAGTGAATAATGTTAAGTGACTAATGAATAGTGAATAAGTCGCTGGGCACGCCCACATCTTTGCACATGGTCAACGTCAACCAGTCAACCAGTTGAGATGCTCACAAGTGGCGTTGCTGCTATATTTAGATCAAAAGATACAGCTAGAGGGATACAGAGATACATACTTGTATATTGAACGATCGCATTGACCATGGCCAAATAGCAAATGAATGTCAACGCACTGAATCAAAGAAATCAAATCAAATCAAATCGATAAACACAGAAGTAACCACCAAGTGTCGCTGCGGAAACATGAGTTTTATTTTATTTGTTTTGTGCTTTATATACATATATATTTTTCTTGTTTTTTTTTTCCTTTTTTGGAGCGGCACACGAACGATCAATCAAAGGCAGCACATGGTCGTTATGGTTAATGCGGTTAGCCATGTCTTTAGACTACTTTCCCGAAGCGTTAAAATGAGTTTTCGTTTCGTTTTGGGCCATTGTGTGGGCTTTTGGCTTAAAGCCTCAGGAATTTCGGCAAAATTTGTAATTGCACATAAGTACAGAGTGGCATTTTGCGGACGCGGGTTCATTTAACAAAACCAAGGCATCTCAAGTCTTTGACCCCGAAATAAATATAGACCATCCTGCTATTATTATTGAGAATTTCATGATGTTTCCAAGAGAGAGAGAGGAACATGTCATTCACACATTACCTTGTGACATGCCTCAAGAACAATCGTTCGATCAAATGGTAAACTGTGAACCGAGAAAGCGACCAGAGATTGCCATGACTTTCATGACTTGGCTTGGCTTGACTTGAAACGCTGCCCGCTCTATTGCTCCCTTGCCCCTTAACACACATTAAATGGTACACCAATTTCATTAGAGATCTTGAGCGAACAACTTTAAGGGGCGATCGGTCGTGTCGAAGCTTGATGAACGTGTTGTCGACATGGAACGGAACACAACCACTCACACACGCGTATAACATCCATCTAAAACATGCGGCAAAACAAACTCACAGATACACACGCTTGTAGTTGTAGCTGAGAACTCAAGAGTGGGTAGCTCAATCAGTCAAGAAAAGCGTGTACAAAAACTTAAAATTATTACAAAATTATTACATCTCATATAATAAAAGGAAGACACTTTTTATAATATAGGAAAATGAGTTTTTATTTTAATTTTTGTATAACATAATCACGACATAATACGAAGCAACAAATATGAAATGATTATAAAATATCAAAAAAATAACTTTAATAATTTTAAACTATTTTGACTTAATTATAAACAAAACTAATAAATATCTAATTGAGAATTACGATAAATATAATAAATATGTTACGTAAAATAAGTAAAAAAGTAAAATATATATGTTAATTTAAAAAAAAGTTGATTGTGGCTATTCTTTACTCTAATTACTTAGCAAGTTTAAAAACCGCCCTCGATTCATCTGCGCCTTGCTTTCTTTTTATGTTTTCATGTTCTGCACGGCATTTTCCGGCACGTCTCCATATATTTTCTTGTTGTTGCTGTGGCTAATTAGCTTGTAACTTGAATGTGAACACATTTTGTCGAAAATGAAATGTTCGTTTTAACACTTTTGTTTGGATTGAGGATAGATGATGGTGCAGGCGGGTGCGGTGGTGATCTATAGATCGGCACACTTATAAATTAAATTCGGTGGAAACGTCAAAGTCAAATTGTGCCTTAATTGTGGTCGGGTGAAAGTTTTTACTTTTTTTCAGAACACGACGCATTACGCTCGCTTTCAGATTGATGAATAAAGAAAAACTGAAGAAATATGCGCAGAAGAATCGTACAATCTTTTAAATAGTTTGTGGAATGGCAAACAAAGTGCTTGCTTAATTATATGGCCAATGACTGTCTGTCTATGTATCGCTCAGTTCTTTTTGAGTTTTCATCTACATATATTTTAGCCCTTTTGGATATTGTTGATATTGCTGCATCATTAGCTAATTGATCGGAGGCCAGCTTATGCATAAATTATACAATATTTCATAAATAGCATTTGATTATGGACTGCTCAACGACAACTGGGCAAAAAAACAATAAAATGGTCATTTCGAAAAGTCATCGGAGACGTCGGAATCGGAGTTCGGTTCGTTCACCTGTCCGCACAGTTAATCGTATGCAAAAGAAACGCAGGAATTGGTAGGACGGGACGGGGAACTCATCGAGCACCGTTAGAAACTTGATAACGGTATAGCTCTGTCTGTCTGTCTGTCTGTCTGTGGTGTGGAAAAATGTGCATAAATTGAGCCAACGACCATAACGAAATATGACAAAAGAGTTAAGAAAAACACCCCCTACCAAGAGATACGTTATCTACGTTCTATCAATTGGAAATCAATTGACTTTCATGCCACTCGAATTTGATCATTTCCAATAGAATTTATGATGATAAGCCAAAGCTAACACGAGTTCAAGATTTACATATCAGCTGAGAGTTAAGAGCATGAAAAAGCTGACTAATTCCCCCTTATTTGATGTCGTTAAAAATACACAAACAAACTTTCAACTTTCAATCGAATTAATTTTCCCACTTAAGAAGTTAACTTTTGGGATTCCTTCCAATTTAACGACATAGAAATTGAAATGCGTTGACATTTTGGTTAAAAATCTCTTCACCTTTCAATTACACTAGTTTACAAAATTAAAACTTTTTTTTGCAAAGTGAACCAAAGTATTTTTTTCTTATGGACATTGGCCTTCTAAACACGAAAATGGCACTTAAAATTTTTTTCATGGAAGCGTTTTCGAAATATTCGAAATTTTTCGAATTTTCAAGGTTACTCCAACACTTTTGAGTATATTTCCATTTCTACAGATCCGATTTGGCCGAACAAGAACTTAAATTAAAGGTGAGTTATTTCTCTTCAACTTTTGTCCATAAAGTATTAAGATCGGTTCAGCAGTTCAGGTGCTAGCGATTTTAATAAGTTCGAAAATGGGCGTTTATTGCGATTTTTTGAGTTCGAAAGCTAACATATCGTCCTGGAAAAAATATAAATCATAAGGATAAAATTTTTTTTACTCGTTTATCGTAAAGCCGATACTGTTTCAATGAAAATAAGGTATAGTTTATGCAAATCCATCGACGGATGGCGAACTAATGCAGCATTAACTGGGCCAAAAGTTGTGGAAAATGCTAGCCTTTGCCCTTGCACATATACAAGTGCGTTTGGTCGCTGCATGTGAGTACCGCTACAATCGGTGTTTTACTGGTGCTAGGTGTTTCACGTAAATATGCCTTACTTCGCCATCCGTCGATGGATTTGCATAAACTATACCTTATTTTCATTGAAACAGTATCGGCTTTACGATAAACGAGTAAAAAAAATTTTATCCTTATGATTTATATTTTTTCCAGGACGATATGTTAGCTTTCGAACTCAAAAAATCGCAAAAAACGCCCATTTTCGAACTTATTAAAATCGCTAGCACCTGAACTGCTGAACCGATCTTAATACTTTATGGACAAAAGTTGAAGAGAAATAACTCACCTTTAATTTAAGTTCTTGTTCGGCCAAATCGGATCTGTAGAAATGGAAATATACTCAAAAGTGTTGGAGTAACCTTGAAAATTCGAAAAATTTCGAATATTTCGAAAACGCTTCCATGAAAAAAATTGTAAGTGCCATTTTCGTGTTTAGAAGGCCAATGTCCATAAGAAAAAAATACTTTGGTTCACTTTGCATTTTGGCTGTAAACTAGTGTTACCAGACATTTTCCAACAATTTGCTGGCAATAAAATAACAATTTTATAGCTGCACTTGATGACTTGATGATTTGATGATGCCCCGCAACCCACACACACATACACACACACACACACACACACACACACACACACTCTCACACACTTCAACACACCCCCAACATGGTCTGCTGCTAAAAAGCCATTCGGCTAACTAATCTTTATGCCGTTGTCGCCATGGGAGCCTTCTCTTTATCCGCCATAGACCAAAATCTAAATGTCGCGACACGAGACAATGTTGAAAACTTTTTTTATTTTCGGCCCAAAACGAATAAGAAAATGAAGACGAAATTGGGAAATATTTAAGCGTCTTGCCATTTAATTGAATGAAAATTTTAAAAAAGCTGCTCAAAAACTTTTATAGCCAAATATTTTGGGAATTTATTATGTTGCGCTATCAAAATATTGCGACAAACCGCCTCTCGCTGGAATGTGAGCATGTGAGCATAATATCATCATTGTAATCGGCTTAGTTCACATGCTTACAATAAACACAAGTGGCAAACAGTTGCCAAACGGTTTCTGTCGTAATTCCAGTAGTCAGTTCCAATCAGCTGGCCAAAGTCACTCCCCTGATGATACCAAGCGATGATAAGCATAAAGAAGATGCATTAACGAGGCCTGAAAGAAATGACTTGACTCAAAAGCTACCCTGTAAACAGACTGAGTTTTCGTTACTATAACTATTTACACGGTTAATTAATGGACCCTACAGGGTAGTGACTTACTTGGTTAACCCAGCTCTTTCTGTTATTTTTGAGTCTAAATCAGCGGTGGGCACGCAGTGGCTCCGGGAGCAGCGGCTGCTCCAAACTTAAGTAGACTCTAATAGGGTTGTTGTTGTTGTAGTGCTCCTGAATTTAGATTTCGTGCCCACCGCTGGTCTAAACCATTGAAATTTCTTAACTGAGCAGAAGGACTTTAAATAATATTTCAATAACCAATTATAGATTTGTTCGTTTATTTAAAAAAAAATAAAAATAGTCTCTTTTCCTGCTTCATGTCTGTTCTACCCGCTTCAGCAATTACTTATGGAGTATACGCGCTGTGCAAACAGAAAAGTGCCTGGGAACACCTCCTCCTGGAAGGTAGGTGGGGACGGAACCCAATGAAACAGGTAATTTTCATTAAATTGCCGTAAATTAACAGCCAGCGCTGCGCTGCCCGTGCATTAGACAACAAGGTGAGATAGCAACAAAGGCAGCAACAACAATGTGGAAACGCAATGAAAATGCAAATCTGTTTTTGATTTTTTTTTTGTATTTTTTTTCAGTTGTTGTTGTTGTTGTGAACCTGCTGGCAACATTTGCGTAATTTGTAATGCGGCTGCTTAGCTGACTTTGCTTGAAGCTGACGAATTGACTGAATGCCTGAATGACTGATGGAGCGCCTCCAGCCCAACAAGCATTTAATTTTATGCACTTTCCGATCTTCTCTCTCTCTCTCTCATTTTTCCCTGACTCTCTGTCTCCCTTCATCTTGCTCTCACTCTATGTGGGCAATAATTGACTGTTTATTAGCTACGTCGTCGTCGTTGTCGTCGTCGGCTTTAGCTTTTTGATCATTTATCGGGGTCCCAAGCACTCCGTTAATATTTCGCACCAATGCGCATTTTGTCAGCTCAACTCATAGGTGAGCGGCAGGGGGTGGAGTAGATGCAGTTGAGGGTGTTGATCGTACCGTTTGATCGCCCCAAAGGTGTTGCCATGACAAATTGTACAGGCGCGGAAGCAATTTTTGTTGTTTTGAAAAGAAACGTTTCAACTACTGGCGAAATTCGATTTTGATGATGGTAATTGCGGCTTTGACTTTGATTTCCGCATGGGCGCCAAAACTGTTGGCGCCCAACATGCTGACATGCAAACTTAAGGAGTGTCGTAAAATGAATCGACAGCAGCTCAAACTAAACTTTTAAGAAGTAATAACAACACTGTTCGAAAGCGCTTTTCCCATTTTTTAAATTCTTTTCTGATTAACTGTACCAGTAGTCAGAAAATGAATTGATTAATTATTCCCAAGTCAAAACAAAAGTAAAACAGATGCCAAAACTCAAAAAAAAAAACAAAAAGAAAAGAAAGCTAAATTTTCTAGGTCGTAACGTAAATGTTTTTGGAAAAAAGTTTATTTATGCAACGTGCCCCTAAAAGCCGCATGTTGCGGTTGCGCGCCTGAAGTTCAAATGTCAGCCATGCCTACACACATGTGCAGCAAGAGAAAGAGACGGAAAAGACGAGGAGGAGAGTGCAAAAAAGAGACAGACAGAGAGAAGAAGTTAGCAAGAACATAACTCAAAAAATGAAATGAAACATCTGCGCGTGTTTTATTGCTGTTGCAGCTCAGCAGCAATGGCTGTGATTTCTATTTCAATTAGGCGCTGCATGTGGGACGTCAGTCAGTCAGTCAGTCATTCAGTCAGTTCGTCAGTCAGTCAGTGAGCCAGAACTATGGCCAGCCATAATGAGCAAACAATAATGCTCTTAATTTTCCTTTTTTGTTGTAATTTATTATGCAGCCGATGCATATGAGCTTTGTATCTGTATCTACATCTAAATCGGCATCTACATCGCCATCGACATCTGCCCGCATCGTTGTCAAGCAGAGCAAGTTTCAAATGTATCTCAGACTGTGCAGCATTTTACTTCCAGAATTTATAGCTTGCTCTTCAATTTATGTTGTGCCAAAGACAAGACATGACAATCAAATTATATATTCTCATATTCTGAACAAATAGCGCCCACGCCACACACAGGAATTCTGTTGACAAAATGACAACGAAAATTGATTTTAAAAATTTGTTGCAGCTTGTTGCATGGTTGCAACTTGCAGTGCGTGGTCACAGCATTTTAACGAATTCATTTTGTTTTTTTTTTCCTCTTCATTTTGAACATTCACTTTTTTCTTTTATTTGGCACTTTCTTTCAAGCTGAAAGTTTGTTTGTCTTAACGATTTGCGCCATGTGCTTTGTGTGTGGGTGACAACAGTCAGCAGCAGAGAGTTGCGGCATGTGGCATGTGGCGTGCGCTTGCGCATGCGTTAGCTGCAGCAACAGAAAAAAGAGCCGTTAACTCCTTTTTAAAATGTAAATACATTGGCAAACACCTGTTTATGGGTTTAGCGATAGACTCTTGTCTCTTTTGCTTATGGGCCCTGAGGGGAAGGCTCACTTTGCAACGTAGGTGGCTCCATAGATTGTGGCTTCAAATTGTTGCACTTGCAGCGGACATTGTGCCATTGTTTGTAGCGTCTCTTGCATGTAGTTAGTTTGTTGTCTTGTCTTGTCTTGTGCCACAACAACACAACAAAAAGCAAACAATACTCCGTTGTTCGCTTGATAAAAATCTTAAAATTTACCCATTTGCTAAGCTGCGATAGAAAGTTCAATTCGAATTCAATAAGAGGATGACGCACAGTGGAGCACAAAATAATGGCTTACTGATCAAAAATCTATCAAATTATATTGTTGAAAGCTGAAGAACTGAATTTCAATAGAAATAAAAGAAATAATAAATTATTTCTATTAAATTCTCGTTATTTGAAAGAAGAAATTATTTACAGTCGAAGTTTCCTAGCTCGAATCATCATTATCCAAAGAAAAGGTTCGAGTTATGGAGATAGCTCGAGTTAAAAAAGTTCAATTGATTTTGTTCGATTAAAATTCAACATAATAGTATAAAAGAAAATGTAACTATTTGAAATTGTCTACACATTTTAAGAATTCAGATTTAAAAAAAAGGAATTAGAATGTAACTATTACAAAACTTAAAGTAAAAGATTTGACAACAATTTTGAAAAATATATAATAAACTGGATAGGACCCGATAGGTAAATTAAAAGCCAAATGTAACAAGTTAAACCAAATTTACTGAATTAATTCATATGGGAAAAATGGCTTAAATTATTCAAACAATACGAAAAAGCGATTACAAAAAACCAAAATTAAAAAAAAATGTATTAATAATATATTTATGATTTCCTAGTTCAAGGAAATTGGAAATTGGAACTATCAAATATTTGTGTATAATGGCTTTGGCTTTTTTCCGCTAACAAACAGCTGACATTAGAGCGTTAAACATGCAGAAAATAACAAAACAATCCCGTTGAAGTTCATAAAAACAGAAAAAAAGAGCAGATAAACACAAGAACAGAGCCCAAAGGGGCATAAAAACAAGTATTTAAAAATACATATCTACAAGTGTTTGTACGTATGTATGCTTATATATATGTAAATGTATATGTTGAATGTCTTGCACAATTTCCAGCTATGTAAAATTGAAAACAAATAAATAGCCACAACAAACGGCTGCTAAAATAAACACGGCAAATACTTCTAGGCGGAACAAGAAAGAGAGCGAGAGAGTGAGAGAGTGAGAGAAAATCGATTGAGACTAAAACTGTCGAAAAGGAGTCATCGGCAGTTCGCTCATCATCATCGTGGAAATAGGCTAAAGAAACGGGAAACTATTTTCTTTCATTTATTTCTGACTTTTTCGCAAAAGGTGTAAACAAAACGTTGGGCATACTTCTCGTACTATATAATGAAGCAGCGTGTGATGGACGACTGACGATGCTGAGTGTTAAAAACTACCTGTAAGATACGTAGATACATAGATGCATGCAGCAAGGTGCAACAGGCAACAGGGAATAGGGAACAGGCAACGTGCAACAGGCTCCATGCTGCATGCCTCATGCTGCATGTGGCCATGGCGTGCCGAATCAGTCGGCATGAAATGTGTAAAAACGCCATGAAATGGGCTTTCGTCAAATTAGCGTGCCAGCGTTAACGACGAACGCATCTGTATCTGTGTATCTGTATCTGTGAGTGAGTCTGCTTGTATCCCTAGCTATGTATCTGTGAGTTGCACTGTGGGATATTTCGCACTTTGCGTTGCCAGTTCAATGCTGTTCCCGATTTGCTACCTGAATGAAAGAGAGACGGACGTACAGACAGACAGATGGACAGACAAACGCATCAGCTTGATTTATTTGGCCAGCATTTTGCAGCTGTTTTTATCTGAATTTGCATTTGCATTTGCATGTCACATACATACAAATGTGCAAGTGCAAAGCCTCGACTGGACTCTTATCTAACTCAAAGAACGCTCGTCTGACTTTGGCACTTGATCCATACACACACACACAACACACACTGGGAGACTACCATATAAATGTATAAACTGAGCATCATAAATACTCCCGTCGTTTAGTTTTTACGATCGTCGGCTGGCTTTGTTTGCCAGACTCACACACACATTCTAAGATACAAGTTCCAAGTATCTTTCAACGTATCTAAATGCATATACAAGCAGCTAAAGAGTTGAAGTGCCACAACCCAATGCCCAGAGCTCTGAACTGAGACTCTCTCAGTCTCAGAGTCTGAGTCTCCTGCTAAGATTTCTCGGCAATGCGGCAATTCCTGCGTACTGTACCAAAAAAAAAAAAAAAAAAACAGGTCCCCGCCAGGGCCAAAGTTTGCGTGCCTTGCAGAAATTTTATGGTTTCTGCTGGAGCTGAAGCCCAAAGTGGCAGCCGAAGACAAAGCCAAAAGCAAAGCTGAAGTTTGCTCCGAAAAGCACCAAAGAGGGCATTTATGCCGCAGGTAGACGGCCTACAAATTTGACTTTGCATTCGATCCGCATCTAAGGTAGCTTGAATATTTTTAACAACTATTTCAAATGTGGATCGTTTTTATAGCCCATTACGACATTATTGTCCAACATTCCTGAGAAAAACAAGGGCTGCCATTTAAAGGCAATCTAAAAAATACTTTTAAAAGGCTTGTTAAATGTAAAATTTATTTTAAATTAAATTGTTAATAAAAACAATAAAAATTGATTTCAATAATAATTAGAAAGTGAATCTAACGCATATTGTTTTGTGGAAAACGCTTTCAAAATTTGATATGTTACTGATCGGAGAAGTTTTTCTTTAATGAAATTGTTAGCAATTTGTTAGCAGTACTGAAACTGAAATTAATAAAAAAAAAAAAAAATGTATATTATTGTCCAATACTTAAAGTGAAATAAGCTTTTATAGTTTCTGTGGAAAATAATTAACATTAAAAAAGACTGTTAATATTATTGTCCAATTTAATATTTTTAATAAAAATTAGCTTTTATTATTTCTGTTACTGTTAGGAACAGCTTCTTTAATCTTTCAAATTCTGCAGTTATGATTTACATTTTAAAGCATCTAAAACAGATACTCTCTACATTGTCGCTTACTCACTTACTCAACGGTAGTGACACCAAAAAGTACTTTTAATTGGCACATTTCAGAAAGTCCAAAAAAGTCCAAAATTTACGTCTGTAAGCGCTCGTCAAAGCGCTACAGAGTCATAATTTGTCAAAAAAAAAAAAAACACTGAAACAAAAAAAGAGAGACAGAGAAAGAGAGAGTAAGACAGTAGGGGGGAGTTGTAAGTTGACGAAAGTACTTTCATTTTCACGCTCATAAACGAGGCCTTGCACATAAAGTTCAAAAATGTTGTCGTAAAAGACACAAGTTAAGCGGCTTAAATGACATTTAAATAAATAAAAAATGAGGAGGGTACAGAATTGAAAAAAAGACGACTATAGAAAGGTAATAACGGGCGGTAGCCCTTTCACTGACATGATCAGGAGATCAGGAGATTTGTACCTTAGAAGCAATTGTCTGTGTCTTTGGCAACAGGAAGTTCGCACTTCGCTAAGGAGTTCCAAAATCAAAAGAGATAGAGAGACACTGAGACAGACGAAGACTGAAAGATGAGAGGCAACAATCACGGTCAGCACACGTCGTCTGGCAGTGATTACACTTTAATGAGGCAAGAGAATAATATGCAGCGGATGTGCCGAGCGTGTGTCCGGGACGAGAGAGAGGGGAGAAGATTGAAAACTGAAAGCGTTAAGCTGCGGTTGACATCCTGGTTGCCAGCTGGGGACCATCATCCATCGTTCCATCCATGGTACATGGCTCAAGAGGAGGCCCAACGATTGAATTACCATAAGGGAGAGAGAATGAAAACACAATGAAAGACACAAAACGAACAGACAACAAATGCACTTGTTCCAGTAATTTTTGAAATATGATGCCACACGAAGAGGCGCAGGTCATAAACAACAAACCGTCAGACGACAAACGACAACCGACAAAAGGCAGTCGACAGTCGACAGTCGAACAAGACGGCAAAGTGTTGTAAGATAAGGTTAGATAAGCGCCGTCCGTCCCTTATACCTGAGAGAGTTTTGATATTTTGAATGGGCTGGATGAGATGGAGTTGAGCCCAAAATTGTGGAGTGTGCACTTCCTTAGTGTTTGTGCCACATTAGAGCGCGGCAGGTCTCAAAGAATATAACCCGAAAAGAAGACGACAAAATGATAAGGTGAGGTGCATGAATGGAGACTAGAAGTAAAACAAACTACTTATTGGAAAATGTCATGAAAGAATCTCGCTCAGAAACAAATTTATAAATTTAGGAACAAACTAAAATAGCAATAAAATTAAAATTTGTACATATTTATATAAAATATCAAAACTTTTATATTAATTGACAATAATTTTTTATCTTATTTGATCTTTGCAACGAGTTCCCTAATGTTTTCATTATTAATTTCTAAATTTATATTTATTTAAAAAAATAAATCAATAGTTAAGCTCACCTGCATTTTGTTGCACGCCCGGCACCACCACCGACGACTCCGCCTTGAAGGCTAACATATCCTCCGAGTCCGAGACTAAGGCTGCCCCATTCCCGCCTGTTAGCTTATCGACACCGATGTCAAGTGTGGTGGCCGCATCAAGTTCCATATCCATTAGCGTGTTGCCTTTAAAGAGACCCGCGCTGCGGTATTCCTTGGCAAAGGGCGTGGCACCCAATGCCGCCCCTAAGAGCATGAACAACAGACACATTTGCCTATAGACGTTGCACATTTCACATTCGGCGGCTCTACTATGCCACATTCTGGGGTACAATTACATGAACACACGGAGACACATAAATGATAATTTCGAATTATTTACGACTTGGGTAAGTGCTTCAATTAACCGCACGACGCGCAAAAAATTAAACCTTTTAACATCAAATTTGTTCCAAGTCCCCGACAATTTGACTTGACCAAGCTCGAAAGGCACACACACACACACACTGTTTAACTGTAAATTCAATTACAAGTCGGCGCTTTTTTTAATCTATTCTATTCTATTCACTTGCCAGTTATGAAAATTATGTCAGCAATTAGTGCGACTTTTCGTTGTTACGTGTTTTCCGTTTTTAAACTCTGAAAGATAAGAAAAGGGAAGTTGTTTAGTAAGGATAAAGGTAATTTATTTAAAAGTGTTTTACAGTTTGGGGAATTCACCAATTATAAGTTGACCCAAATGCAATTGATACTTTTTCAGTGCAGCAGAAATCAAATCAAAGGAAAAATCAGACAAGTAAAAAGATATTCCTAAGCAAATTAAAAATCTATTTTTCTTAGATTATTTCAAATGTATTTCATTAGTTGGATGATGCTTAAAAACTGATTAAACAAGTTTCAAAATGTTGTAAATGTCTTTAAATATTTAAAATTAAATTTCTAAAATTCATTATTTTTAAATTACTAAGGTCGCTAAAAAATGTTCTTAAATGGTATCTGTTTTGAATAACTTTTGAGTTCTGCTATAAATACTACAGTCTGAATAAGAATGTTGACACCGCTATCATATAACCATTAGGTAAACAAGAGATGCGCATGGAATGGGAAAACCTGCGGGATATCGGAAAACCTTCAACACAATCGTTGATCTGACTTGAATTCTACTTATCGCGGACATCTCTAAATTAAATAAATATAATCTTAATCTAATCAATAAGTCAAATTTAAGGGAATTTTTATATGATTTAAAAATTAATGCACTCATTTGGGAAATGGGTTAAAGAAAAGCGGACGCTAGAAAATCAATTTAAATCCATATAGGCACAAATGCAAATACATACATATGTACATATGTGCGTAAGTGTGTGTCTGTTAATTTCCCTAACAATTTCCCATAAGCTGTTGGGCATGCGCACAGCATCAGTAGCGGAAATACGCACAAATTTCCACAATGAAAAGGCGCGTAAGGCGAAAACGGAACCCACAATAAAAATAATAAGTGAATAAACAAATTGCCGGCAATGCGCCTCTGTCGCTGCCTCTGCCTACCTGAGCAGAGCCCACTAAACGCCCAAAAAGGAATCACACACACACACACTCTCACGCCACACGATCAAAACAGTCAATGATGCGTGTGTATATGTATATCGAATACACACATGCATTCATACATACATATGTATGTATGCAAGCATGTGTAATGCGCCGTTAGCGCCGCTCATAAAATGTCAATGCAAAACGGTTGCTGTTGTTGTTGTTGCTGCTGCTGAACACATGTTGCCAACGCGATCTCACGCTCTCGCTCTCTCCCACTATCTTTTTGCTTGTGAAGCGTCTCTTTTGTAGGAGGGGGAAATGCCACAAATGCGACTGGCAAAACCTATAGAATTTGATTTAAGACACCAACAATGAACCAAAAAAAAAAGAATCAAGTTCAATCAACACTACACGAAACGAGTTTTGTCAAAATATTTTTGCATTACACAAACAAAAAGCCATTAAAGAACGAACGCAAGCAATCTCATCTCAGAGTTAAACTGCGTTTTAATATCCGGCAGAAAGAACAACAGCAACAACAAAAAAAAACAAGCGGTAAAATTGGTGCAAGTGTTTGTTTGCTTCTTCTTCTTGTTTATTTGCTTCGTGCGAAAGACACACAAAAGAAATTGACGAAGATTCGAACTTACACTTTTGATTTATATGTTATAAGCAATTATGCTATTAGCACACACTAAAAACACCAACAAATAACGCGCGTAGAGTTAATTTTTATCGTTTTTAAGACTTTCGACATTCGCGTGAATCAACAACGGTAACGGTAAACTCAAAAAACGATGTGCGATTCCGCATGATCGACCCGCACGCTCCGACTGTGAAACTGACAATATCATCAAAACATGTTGCTCAACAATGTGCTAGCAACATGCTGTACATGCAGTGCTGCCAACTCTTTCGGGCAATAAAATGCTAAAGTAACCTTCAAAACCTGCTAGAAATGGCTAGATCAAATTCAAAAATGGCCAGAAAAAAAGCCATTTTAGTTTTGATGAATATTTTTAAATATATATTATTATTTGAAAATTGATAGACAATTATCGAGCTGAATGAAATCGATATTCTCCTCAGCAGTGTACGTGTCGTTTGTACCAATAATTTTTAAGTACTTTTGAGGCACTTCAAAGTTGTTGCAACATTTATTTGACATAAATTAATTTATGTTTAATAAGAAGTTAAAGTTTTTAATATTGTGTACAAATTATTAATTACCGTATGTGTTAAATCGAATTAAGTGTGTCCATGTTCATTGAGTTCCTCAGGTTCGATTTTACAATGTTCATCTGACTAAACACTCGTTCGACTTCATCGTTAGACCACGGCAGCGATAGTAATTTAAAGACAAGAGAAGCTAACGCTTTTAATCGGTGATTACCGGCCGAATCCACATAACTGTTTGCTTCAGCCCAAAATTTTACGGTGCAATCCGTATTTTCCCATTTTAAAAGATGTATATTATTGTACTGCAGAAGGAGATGTTCAATCTAAGGGACAGGCAGTTTGAAATGCTCTAGGATTTTAATAACAGAGCCCTTTTTAGCATTCAAATAAGAGGCTAGTTTGATTTTCAAAAAGGCCAAATTTCCCGCTAGCAGCTAGATCACAATTTTTCCTGCATTTGACAGTTGAAAAATGCCAGATCTAGCCGGTAAAAGGCTAAGTTGGCAGCACTGGTTTGTAGAGGTGGAGAACTATCGATGGCACTATCGGCACTATCGAGCCGCCATCGATGGCAGACCTGCACTATCGATAGTGAGCGATAGTTTTTTATGAGGCTCAACGCGTCATAGGAAGGCGCGCATTTGGCATCTGCGCAGCTTTGGAAACATTTGAGTTTTGTTTTTAATAACTAAATATTTTTATGACATGGAAAAGTTCCTTACTGTAGTCGAAAAAGGTAAAGAAGAACGTAACGGAACTGAACCGAGTCCGAGCGCAAGTTCAGAAGGCTGGACAAAAAGATTTAGATCGTCGAAATTTAACGAAACATAATAATTGAAAACGAGTTTTATATATTTTTATTTTTATAATATCTAAATTAATACCAATTCAAATATTAATTGAAATTTTATATAAAAATTTATAATTTTTGGAATTTAAACTTTAAAGTACAAAAATGCTCAAATTAACACACTATCGAAAACTATCGATGGTTATCGATGGTTTGAAAAATAATATCGCTGACTATCGATGGTGCCGACTATCGATAGTTCTCCACCTCTACATGTTTGCTCTGCAAAATTATCCAACACTTTTCGGCTATGTTAAAATTCTGTTACGCCCCTAAGGCACTGTTGAGAGACTGTTAAATACTGCAATTTTGGCAGTTAAAATTTGAATTTTCAGATTTTAGTTTATGTATGCAAACAAATTGCAATACTTGTTGACTTTTCTAAAGGGAATTTAGTAGATCGTGAAGTCATAACTTGATCAAGTAATATAGTTTTATTTGCAATTGTGGCAATAACTCCTTATTAGACCACATAAGTAAACATGTTTGTTATAAAATTAAAAGTTAAAGCAGTTCACAAATATTAAAATAAAATTATTATAAAAATAGTTTATAAAATTAAAAAGTTAAGTATTCTTATTTCTCATTCATCTGACGACGATGCTCCATTTGGAGTTGAAAACGTCGATTCGAACGTACTCCACGGATTAAATCGACCTTGTTTTCCTTTGTGGTGCGTCCCTTGAACATCTCCATGTGGCGTTGTCTCCTGGCTTCCATCTTACTTTGAACTGGAGCAGGAGCAGGAGCTAGAGCAGCTGTAGGTGGTGGCTTTCTGATGCTGCTGCTGCTCGGAGCGGGAGCCGTTGCAATTGAGCTAAAGATCTTCTGGACGGGTTTGTTCATCAAGGGCAGACGTGACCTGGGCTGTTGTTGAATAATGTTGCGTGGCGTCGGCAGGTTCTTTTGCCGCTGGATCTCTTCCGGCTTCAAGGGAGTTAAAAGATTACTTAACAACTCGATTTTCTTGGCTGCCCGTGGACGTGATCGCTCTGCAGCTATTACATTGGACGTGGGAAACTTCTTTGCTGAAGATTTCTGTGCATTGCTATTTGCCAGTTTAGCGGCCGAGCTTGTCAGCTCCTTGGCACGCACTGCCTTGCGTTCGAGGTGATCCACGAGATTCTCCATTTTGTTAAACTGCTTCTGATGAATGGCCGCAAAGTTGGGCAGCTTTGTGCGCGTCTTCAACTTAACCGGAGTGGGCACCTTAATAAGCGGGAAGAACTCTGCAAGAAGTCAATGGGAATTGGATTAAGAAAGGATATAATTCTTGATATTGCTGAACTTACTAGGCTTGGGAATCCGGCTCTTGGGTAATGAGGCATCCAAAGATATCGATCGCTTGCGACGTTGCGTAACATCTAAAAATGAATAGATAAGTTTAGTTTAAAGAGATTAGAGTAATTTAAATTTGAAGCATGGAAAAAACTACTTACGACTGATATTAAGCTTCTCCCAGCGCTTGTCAATATCACTGACCGCGGTCACTTCGATGGGACTGAAGAAGGACACATTTTTTGGCTTTTCCCCATTTATGCCACAAACAGATTTGGAGCGTCTGCGACCACGACAAGATTCCTCCAACTCAAAAATTTCCGTGTTATTGCCAGCTGTGAATTTAAAATTCATCTTTAAAGTGCTCTTGAATGGCGTTGGGAATCGATATGGTTTGGAACTGGGGCTGTCCATTCTCAACAGTGTCCTGTCATCATCATTCTCATCTGTCAATATGATTTTAATGGGTTTCTCTGGCGACATTTGCAGTTTGGGCATCTCAATGTCCATTTGCTCCTGTTCATCAATTGGCTGTTCAACAGCATCATTTCCATTCTCAGTCGGCGTATCAATCTCAAAGGTTCTGTTCAGTTCCTCAGTTGAATCTTCATCATCGAGAACTACAAGTGATGGCATGTCCTCGTGGTGTTCCTCTTCTGCTTTATCATCACTCTCGTCTGCACTGAGCGGACACAAGCCAAGCTCATCCAAATCCTCAATGGCCACCCCAGCTACAGTTGATACAGTTGTCTCCACGGGTTTTTCCGCATCTTGTGGAGAACTTGATAAATTTACAATTTCGGGAGCAGATTGTACATTTAATTCAGATAATTTTCCTTCACAGGATTGCTCTTTGTCTTGAGACTCTTTGACCTGTGAATCTTCACGCTGTGCATCTTTCTCCTGTGACTCCTTTATATCTTCCTCTGGCTTGGTCTCCTGCAATTGAAGCTCCTCCTGCTCCTTGGTCTGCATTGTGCACTCTTCCTCCTGCACTTTTACTTCCATAGTGTACCTTACCACCAGTTCTTCTGCTTCCATAGTGCATTTATCCTGCTGTGTTTCTCCGACAATTGGGCACTCTTCCTCCCCTTCTTTTTCCTGCTCCTTGGCTGCCTCTTCCTCCTCCTTTTTGGCCTTCTTGCTGGTTGCTCGCTTCGATTTGCGACCGCGCTTGCGCGAATGTCGTCCAACTTCGGCTGCATTCCACTTTTGTGCAGTGGCCTCGTCCTCCTCAGCGGCGTCTGCTGGAGCAGCAGCGACATCCTTCTTTGCCTTGCTGGCCGAGCGCAACAAACTGTTTTCCACAATATCCTCATAGTCCATCGGAGGACGCACGCTCTTGCGGGTGCTGCGGCGCGGCGTCTCGCTGGATGCGGCTCTATTTGGCGTTTTAGGCAACGCACAAACCAAATCATCT
This sequence comes from Drosophila subquinaria, assembly GCA_037043405.1. Lineage (NCBI taxonomy): Eukaryota > Metazoa > Arthropoda > Insecta > Diptera > Drosophilidae > Drosophila > Drosophila subquinaria. The sequence goes on from JBAMBL010000712.1 coordinate 367,702, forward strand.
TCAGTTGATTTCAAGCGCGCCAAACTCCGTGTTTTCTTTGCCACCGGCGTATATTGTTGGGACTCCTGTGGACGCCGCTGCTGTGCAAAAGGAACGCCGTCCACTTCGACTTCTGTTTGGCAAATAATACAACGTGTTAGCAACACTTACACACATTTCTTTATTCACGTTTACTATTTACCTGTGTTTGATTCCATATTTAACAAATTATTGCAATTTCAAAGCGTCTTCTGTTTTTTTCGTCTTCTGGTTTTCTTCGTTGCGTTCAAAATGGTTTAATGTTAAGCGTCTGTTTGTTAACATGCGTCGATCGCGCGATAATTCTAAAAGTTATCGATGCTGCAAGTCTAAAGTATCGATAGCACAAACGATGCTGATATATCAAAAAACAGTAATTGTTCGTTATTCTTTATTGCAAAATTTTAAAAAAATTGTATTACAAAATGCTGACACATTTTAAATAATGACAGCTTAATGATGGCATCAACGACTAGTAAGTCAAATTTACATGCAAATGAGAAATGAATAATAAATGGCACACGAATTTAGCACTCTTCGTTTATGGCCAGGGATGATGTGTTCTGCCTGCTCAGGGCCAACTGATACGCTACCTCAAAGGCTTGGCCAAGAGTCAGTATTATCTCATTGGCCAGTTCCTGCAATTGAAATGAGATTTGTAAAATAAAAGAATGCTACATAATAAATAATAATGAAGCATACCAAGCTATCGACCATAAAGACATGACAGTAATGCAGTTCCTGCTCTTTGGTTATATAGGCAAAATAACGCATGTCCTCCGCATCCTGGCACACACAATTGATATTCTCAATATCATGCGAGCAAATGGCAGTCTAAAAAAGTATTTTACATTAGTTTGAAAGATTATTTTATAGAAAATTTGAATACCTTTGTGTCGTGGTCGATGAACTTGACCCCAAGACAGGAGGCTGCAATGTCCACCTTGAGACGCGTCTGCAGATTGGCAGCCTTGAGATACTTTGTGGATGTGGTGCAGTTTTCAAGCAGACTAATGTCACTCACGCTCGAAGCTGGTTTCAGGTTCTCATCGATCTTGAGTTTCTGTATGGACTTGCGAGTCGAAATTGTGCCCTGCAGTTGCCGTATGACAGTTGATCCCAGATACTAAAAGCAAATTAAAAAAATTATTAATAAAAATTATTTAAAAAAAAGTAAACTGACACTTACAAATACAGAGTAGCGTATTTCCCCATAGACAAGCGTATACGGGGAATGGCACCAATCCGAAGCAGGACTCTGGGACTTTCCCAAGAGCAGCTCGGCGGGATTACGTATGTGTAGAGATTGCCGTGGATCTGGTTCCTCTAGAGAGTTATTAAGTGAATCATTGCTTGGCTCTTGCTCAAACTGCATCTCTTGCTGCTCCTTCTCATTGCCATCTTGCTCCTGTTCCACGGTTAGCACTTCATTCCCAATATGCTCGAATATAGTATCAATCTCGGCCCAGACGCGTGAGGCGCTGAAATCCTCGCCAGTTGCGGAATAACGTTGCTTGGAGAGACTTCTGCGATGGTTAAGAGCATTCACCGATCTCACCATGCTGGGGGAACGCAAATGCTCACGTGCCACAGAAGAGCCACGCCCATCGACCATGTCCAAATTCAAGGTAGATCCTTTGAAGAGTCCAGCAAATGGGATGTCGCCCACGAATTCCTCCACCTGGTCGGAGCAATAGGAGTTTGTGGTGCCTGTTGAATCGCTGGCCAAACGTGGCGACACCGGTTGCATGTAATTGAAGATCGTGGCCTCCGCCTCGACAACTGTGGGTGGCGGATAATCCGGTGTGGGCGAGTGACGATGGTTCTTGCTATTGTTATTGTTATTGCTATCAAGGCCAGCTGACGACATCTCACTCTCCCTGGACATTAGATTGACATGCGTGCGAGGCATGGGAACTGGAGATTGCAGTGACATTTCCACGTACTGAGTGATGGGTCTATGCGAAGTTGCAGCTGCCCAAGCAAAGAAAATATTGAAACATAATATTTGTGACTAATGCAGTAATTTATAAGCCTAAACTAAATAATAAACTAACGAATAAATAATATATAGTAAATTCAAAAATGATTCATTGGTACAAAAACCAATATCAATACGATACATCTAGTTTATTAATACTAACTAAAGACTAAGACAAAGACTACGGACAAGAAAACCGGACACCATAAAAGAGCGGTTTTTTGGAGTTTTCTTAAAGTTTTTATTTATTTGACCATAGGAAAAACGTATGAGGCATAGGAACCGTTTGAATGATACAAACCTTTCCTTAACCCAATAAGTACCCATTGAAAATTCGAATTTCTGTAAAAGTCTACTTTTTAAACTTTTTTCTCGGGCTCAAATAAAAAATGTTTGTTGATGCAAAAAAATCGTCGAAAAATTCTAATAGTGACTGCACAAAAAAAATTCAAAAATCTCTTCGCTAGTATTTTTTATGAATTTTTGAAAATTGTTTCTTAAGTTACTTTTTGCATGAAAAGGAGGAAAAAGGGGTTAAAATAGTCATTTTTAGCAATTCCTAATTTAACTTCTCCTATTTATTTTCCTGATTTTATTGCACTTTGGCCTTTTTCTTAATTTTTTATTTTTTTAGTTTCCTAGTTTTGTGTTTTTGGTATTCTGTGTTCTAATTTCACAATTCAAAATTAGTCATATTTTTTATAAAGAATATATCCATTACTTACAGCTGCTGTTGGTGCTTCTCTCCTCGCTGCTGGAGCCCGTCTTCATAAGGTTAATATACTCATACGATCTTGAGGGAATCGAACCATTGGAAAAGTTGTTGGCAGTTTGCAGCAGAGCACTTTGATAGGCCTGCTTGTAGACGGGCTTGTAGCTGGTCCACAGCTGGTCCTGACTGACATCCATGTCATCCATATCGTTGACAGACTTTTGATACTTGATCGGTTTCATTTCCAAATAATTTTCCGGTGGTCTTGTGTAATTATCCAACGAGCTTAAAGAGTGCGAGAGTCCAATTGGTGGAACTTGCTTTCTATAGAGTTTTTTGTGTTATATTTTTGGTAGTAGTTGAAAGGTTATATGAAAGAGATAAAAGAATAATACCAAGACCCGTTATATCAAGGCGCTAATTATAAAAAAAGTACCAACCAATTGATGATGAGTGTGCGAGTGCGTGTGTGAGTGTGATGAGGGTGTGTTGGTGTTGGGATGATGATAGTGCTATGGTAGTCTATGCTTTTATTCCATGATCTGATCTGAAGCTCAACACACACACATACAAATTAGTGCTTCTTTCAATTTATGGTTTGCTTATTGTTTTGGTTAATTGAGTTCACAATTACAACAAGTTGAATGCGTGGGCGTGTCACAAGTCATTGTTCATTGTTAGTGCTTTCGTTCTTGTCTTACTTCCTCAGCTTCGTTGGATCATTTAGCTTCTGACGCTGTGCGTTCTTTTCAAACAGACGCTTTGGCAGCGAGTTCGTACCATTCTCCATGGCCAGATTATTGACCAGCTGCGTCTGTTTCGAGCGCAACAGCTGCGACTCTGCCAAATTCTTAAATTCTGAAAGCAAACGTGGGCGTTAGAAGTTTATCATACTCTAATTTCTTCTTTTAAATACAAACCGTTGATAACTGCGACAATTTCGTAGGTGACGTGGGGCGGATAATCGGAGAGTATTTCGAGTGCAGTGCGTCCGTTGCCATCGACGGCATCTATATCGATGCCCGCTTTGAGCAGCGTCACCACCACCGACTTCTTGCCACAAAGTGCAGCTCCGTGGAGTGCACTCCCCGCAATTGTCAGTATGTTTACATCAACGCCAGCTGCGAGCAACGTTTCCACCACCTTCTTGTGCCCATTGCGACTGGCCAGATGCAGGCAAGTGTGTGTAAAAATGTGCTTCGTGGGCGTGGCAGCATATTGTGTCGGGTATCCCAGCATCGAGGACACATCATCCTCCACATAACGGCGAAAGTGTGCTATTAGGTCGGGATCCACGCGAAGCAGAGTTTGCACCACTTGAAGGCGACCAAATTGGGCGGCCAAGTCGAGAGCTGTCTGAAAGCTGTTGTTGCGTATGCTGGGATCGGCCCCAAACGATAGGAGTATGGCCACGACAGTGTTGTGTCCATGCTGGGCGCCCGAATGCAGCGGCGTCTCGTTCTCAATGGTCTGAGCATTGGGATTCGCTGACATGGGCGTGTGAAAGAGCAGCATTTTCACAATGTCCTGGTGACCAGCCCAGGAGGCCAGGAAGAGCGGCGTCGAGCCACGTATATCGGGCACATCAATCTCGGCATTGTGAGCCAGAAGAAGACGCACAATGCTGCTGTGTCCATTGAGACAGGCGTGATGCAGTGAAGTGTAACCATTAACATCTTGGCAGTTAATGTTGGGACTGCGGCGGAAACTAAGGGAAAAGATACGAAGATACAGATTAAAAGAAAAAATTATTTGTAAAAATTATAATAAATAATTAAAAATAAAAAACAAATTTAGATGAAAAAAGGAAAAAGAAAATAATCTAAGTTCAACTATGTAAATCTTTATTAATATTAAAAAAAGTATCTTTAAATTTAAAAAAAAAAGTATCTTTAATTTTCCTGACTCAGTTGGAATTTTCTACTCAGTGTGCGCATTTCCCACCTACTTACATATAGTATTAGTCACTATTTTCATTTATTTGTTTTGTTTAGCTGTTTCACTCACCTGGACAATGGGCCATGTCGTTTGGCTGTCAGTTCCAACAACTTGCCAACGGTTTTAATATCGCCATTACGCGCTGCCTCCAGTAAATGTTGATCCTTTCCCATTTGATATTGATATTTCAGACGATTGCTGCAATGGAAACATTTAGCTAGAAAATCGAAAATAATAAAAAAATGTATGAGATCATGCTCGGCAAGCACAAGCAGAAATATTATCCCCGCCCACGCCCTTTCTTTCTTTCATGACACCCCGCATCAGGTGGCAATCAGCTGTTTGGCTGTTTGCCCCAACGGTTCTTGCTGTTCCAGATCACATACACACGCACACATATGCACAAGCACATTCCGATTGCACACATACACACATCGTTTATGTTTGTTTTTATAAACGTGTTGTTTTTAGGGCCTACTCTTCCAAGGACATCGCACGGCATTGCCACCCAATTCACCCAAAATAGTTCAACTTCTTTATTTATATGTGCGCTCACCTCAATATCCAAGTATTATTTCAATCAGCTCGACACTCCTGGTATGCTGTAATAGCTTATAGCTCTTGTGTTTGCATACTTAAGTATTGACCATTATTGACTATTCTTGTTAGTGTTAAATTATTGATTAACTTAATATTATTGTTGTGTGCAAGAATTTGGAACCACCTCACCAGTCCGGCCAGTAATAAACTGAAACTGATTGGAAATGGAACGATCAGTGCTGCCAATTTAGCTTTTTTCCCCGTCAAATCTGGCTGTTTTTAAAGACCAATTGCGGGAAAAATTTGGGAATTGCGGGAAGCGGGAATTCTGTCTTTTTTAGAAATGCATTTGGCTTTTTTCCGCTTTTTTAATATTGCCACCAATTTCATGAAAATATGTAGCAGTAAGGCTGCCACTTGTAAAAAAAAAAATTTGGTACAAAAATAGTTCCATTTTTGATAAATCTGTGAAAAAAGTTTACTAACGCTCTAAACATTTACCTGTTTTTGTAGAAATATACCAAATGTGTGTAAGAGTGGCAGCTTAAATATTCGTTTTTTATCAAAATTTGCCAGTACCACCAAACTATATCACAATATAAAAAGTGCGCGTAAGTGAATTTATACATATTTTGCAAACCATTATATCTTATAAATAAAACACATAAATTAAGACCATAAAAAAATGTTTTTTTGCGCTTTTTTCAGAGTATTTTTTAGCTATTTTTTTTCTTCTCTCAAGTTAAAAATAGCTTGATTTTAATAAAAAGTTGGCAGCTCTGGAACTGATTGGAAATAGAACGATCTCTTTACTGTTAAGCTTACTACCTCAGCTCACTTTTGCGTTATGTTAGCTCAATATTAAAGGCTACTTTATATTAATTTAAGCTACGCTAACTACAATACGACTTGGATCACATGTGTATGAAATGAATGCCACAGCAATTGTGGCCGTTGTGGCAGCTGCGGCAGCTGGACAGCAGAAGGCGGCAGCTGAGTTGGACAGTCTCCACAGACTGTGTGTGTGTTTGTGTGTGTGTGTGTGTGTCCACAACACAGTCTGCACAGTCTCTGGCGACTACTTGAGCTTCAAAAATGTCAACAGCCCCTTTTGTATCAAACTACGATCAATCAGTCGGCGGTGTAACGCACGCCGCTCAAGTTAGTGCTGGGATTATATCGAGGAAATATCGATATTATCGATAAGGCTGCTGGAATGGGGAATATCGATACGATTTTGAGCTTATCGATATTTTTGGTGTCGGTCATTTCAGCTTCTTAATGTGAGTAAAATTTTTTTAAATTGCGTTTAAAAGCCAAGGTTTGGGACTTATAATTTTATATTTATAATTTTTAAATTTAGTTAGGTCCTTATTGGTGTTGGCGGCTTCGGATCTTATTTATAGGTATAAGAATTGACTTATTTTTTGTTTTAAAGTTATATGAAGAACTGAAATACATTGTTTATGTTTGGCAGCTGATATGTATTTAAACTTTAATATGACAACACCTCAATCAAATTAAATTTTTAAAAGCATTCGGGGAATTTAAAGCATAGTTCCTGAAAATTTTCTAATGCTTTTTTGAATTTAGGTGGCCCCTACATCTGTAAATTCAAAGGCAAAAAACGACGATATATTATCGATAATATCGATAGTTTAAGTCAAAATATCGCTAATATCGATAAGGGTGAATATCGATATAATCCCAGCACTAGCTCAAGTTGCCATCGTTGTGGTCGACAACGCCATACTCGCCAACGATGAAACCATCGTCGGTTTTCTCCTCGACGCGATATTTGCGATAGTTGCGTCCCTCGACCACATAGGCAACTTTATCATCATCAGCATCTTCTGACTCATGTTATTTATATCGATAGTCTTTCGGCAGGTCGGACCCAAAAATAGTCAGGAGTAAAAACGAAAATTGACCTTTTTCTGGCCTGAGAGTTGCCACCTTGTTTTTCCAAAGTTGGGCCAAGGCTGCCACACAGTTGCACGATTTGTCTCTTGATGCATTTTCTATTAGAGGTGGACAACACCTCAAAGTTTTGATGTTTAACATTTTTTGGAAACGGTTTTTTAATCTGTACATTTCATTAGTAAAAGAGATTGTATTGAACATTTCTTCTTTGAAATTTTTTCTTTCCAATATTTTAGAGGGTTGCAATGATCAGGATTGTTTATTTTTCGTTGAATATAAAACCATTCGATAGTGGCCTACCAAACATCGTTGGTTTCGATGTTACCCACCTCTAGACGACGGACGCTCAATCAAACGAACAAAAAAGTTCGTGCATTTTTCATTAGATTTCTTTCGTAAAAATTTAAAACAATTGCATAAACAGAAACTGCAACATGGAAGAGACTAGTCCACTGAAGGCCAAGCGAAAAGATAAAACTGAAGGTGAGTTGAAGCATGCGTTTGTGAATAAGTAGCGACGATTGTTAAATGTGCCGGCACAACGAGTCCAACTAAATAGATGAGACACAACCCCCGTCCGTGTGTGTGTGTGTTTTCGTGTGTTTTAAGTGTGCGTCAAATGTGGCGCGGCTATAAATTAAAATTTAAGGTATGCCCCACACTGTTTAAATGCTTAATGCAATGTCATTCATTGTGTTGCCCTTGCAGACAAACACGAGGAGACGGATGCGACTGTCGAGGCTCCACAAAAGAAATTGGCACGTCTCAGCGGATCATTGGATGAGGCGGCGGGTGCAGGAGAGGGACAGCGAGCGGGAGCGGGAACGGAAGCGTGTGCCATTAATGTGGAGTTATCATTAAATACGGCTTATCAACAAAAGGACGCAACACAATGGCTGCAGACGGCATGGTCAAAGCAAGCGCAGGACACAAAAGATGATAAAACCGGCGCACAAATATACGGAGATCCCTTTCAAATATGCCTGTTGCCCGATCTTTTGGACAAGGGCTGCTGCCAGGCGCTTGTACACGAAATGATCAATAAAGTGCATTGGTCGCGGAAGCAAATGGATCTCTATGAATTCTATCAGAGCACCGATCTGTCCAACATGTCCGAGTGTCGACTTCTCGCCAATTTCTTGCAGCTACTCCGTAAGCAAGTGCGTCCCTGGCTGGAGCAGGTCACAAACCTGAAGCTCGACTATGTGTCCGCCTCGTGCAGCATGTACACCTGCGGTGATTATTTGCTGGTGCACGACGATCTGCTCAAGGATCGGCAAATAGCCTTCATCTACTATCTGTCACCTTGGCAGGGCGCCGAGGAATGGAACGAGGAGCAAGGTGGCTGCTTGGAGATCTTTTCCAGCGACGATCAATGCTTTCCACAATTTCCCGTGCAGCGTCAGATTGCTCCCAAAAACAATCAGTTTGCATTCTTCAAAGTCGGTTCACGTTCCTTTCACCAGGTGGGCGAGGTAACCACCTTCGATTATCCACGTCTCACCATCAACGGCTGGTTCCATGGCGCCACCAACGAGGCCTTTGTGGCGGACTCATCACGGGCATTTCCACGCCTCAGCTACCTGCAGCCGGACATCAACAACAAGCCCAAGTTGGGACTCTTGTTGAACGATGTCTACTTGAAGGCGGCCACATGTCGCAGCATACAGAAGCGAATCGAGGAGAACTCGGAGATCTGTCTATACGAGTTCTTTAAGCGCGAAAAGTTTGAATTAGCGCGATCCCAACTGTTGAGCGATGAATCCTTGACCTGGCGACGACAAGGACCTGCCAATGCCCATAACTATGAGGTGTTGGATTTGAGTACCGCTAAGGGCACAGTGGAGGAGCTGCTGCAGCTGTTTCGCAGCAATGCTATGTTCCAGCTGCTGCGCGACTTTACCGATCTGGATCTGTACGGCGTGGATGCCATAACGCCCACATGCAGCGTTGAACTGCAGCGCTGGTCGCACGGCAACTACACAGTACTTGGCGATGGACTCGTCAGCGAGGACAACACCCTCGATCTGGTCTACTATCTAAATGCAGCCGAGGGCGCTGCGGTGATTACATATCTCTCACCTGAAGTTGAACAGCGTGCTCCTGTTGAAAATGGTCTAGACGGCACCAAAGATGGGGAACAAACAATGGAGGAGGATGACGAAGACGAGTGCCATGATGATTCAGTGCTGCTGACAATAACGCCTGTCGACAATGCCCTGAATATTGTCTATCGCTGTGAGGGAACCACAAAGTTCACCAAATACGTGTCCCGCAACACGCCGCTGGAGAAGGGACCCGTCTTTGTCATATCCTGCAGCTACAAGGAATAATCTTAAGACAATTTCCCAATTGCCGCCAAATCGTACAAGCCACAATTTGTTGTTAGACTGGCAAATGCACAAATCCGAGATGTAGCTTTGTTTATTTCTTAAACTTTGCATTATACATTTGTAAATGTTGATTGTATACAAGAAATGCGCAATAAAATCATGTATAGAAAGACGCAACAAAAACCACAACCATCAATTGTTTCAACTACCAATTACTAGTATTAAGTAGTAAGAAATTGTAATTGTTTAATTTGTTTCAATTGCAGACAAATATCGCATTGCGGCAACGATTGCATTCATTGTGGTCATCGTGGTGATTGGTGTGCCCATGTGGTGGAAGACTACGACTGTCTACAGGTGAGTCTTCATTCATTATTCATTTCATGGAATTAGTTTTGTTATTTATTTATTCAACGTCAATTAAAAGCCGAAGACAAAAGATTGCTTAAAGTTTAAAACTAAATTATAAACTGGAATTTTAAAATATTAATTTGATGAAATATTGAATACATAAGAAAAAAATATGAAAGGAAAAATTTAATTGATTTTAATTTAATTTCATTGTTTACTTAATTCACAGAGTGAGTCTACCTTCATCGGATATTCTGCGACTCAGTGAGCAACCCATTAGAGCCGCTGTCCAGGTGGGCATCTACACTCAGCAGCCAAGTCGCGCTCAGTTGCTCATCAACGAGCTTGAAAGCGCATTTAAGGATAGTGGTAAGAGAAACAAAACTGACTTCGAATGTCCACAAATAATAATTTTTTCTTAGAGTTTTGGACAGTTGAATTCAAGCCCTTGGCCAACTTTGCCAAGGCAAACGAGGCTCATACGCCGGATGCTTTGGAGAAGCTGCTGCTGCAGGCTTATCCTCAAAGTGTAGGCGACTTTATGTTTATTGAATGGCCAAAGCTAGAGGATGAGCTGTTGCTCACCACGGAACGTTCAGCCTTAATGAGGAGCGATGTCTGTAAGTAATCTGAAATGTTCCTAATTATTAATTAATTCCCATTTACAAATTATTTTTGCGTTCTTAAATTCAGTTTTTCTTATTTTTGATATCTTAATATCGTTCTAGCTTCTAGTAAACTGTCGCAGCTCTTGCACTCGAAGATATTGCAAACGTATCGCATCAATCAGATACTGACTACAGATGAGCGTCTGGGCGTCAAGTCGGAGGCACCACAGCCCGCCTACGATGTGATTGTGTCTGTGCTGAATCCCAAGCCAAGATTGACACACGCACAATGGAATGTAGCTTTGGCAGCACAAAGTAAGATACTTTCCAACAATTTTTATTTCCAACTCTGATGATATTCCTATTATTTTTTTTAGCATACATTGAACCATTTCTGGCGCAGATTTCGGACATATCCAACTACACGGTGCGCACGCAGTGGAAATATCGTGTTTCCATTGAGGCAGATCTCAAGCAGGTGCGGGATCAGAGCAAACTGGGACGTCACTATGCGCTACAGGAATCGGCACTTCCACATCTACTCACCTCTATTGCTCAGAATCTGAGTGCAAGCATTACGGATAGGCCTGTCATCAATTTGGTTGTCTATATTCCGCCCTGTACTTCTGCTCCCTTGCACATTTACAACAACGCCAACGAGATGTTGACACGGAATGGCGTTGATGCCTTCATTTCGCCTCCTTGGGGCGGTTTCATCATTGCCAATCCCCCCGAGCACGTGTGTCTAGCCCATCTCAATGATGAGCCACCACAGACTTATTATGTCAACACCAATGACAACATGCAGGTGATGCTGGATCAACTGCACAAGCTCCTGGACATCAGTAGTGAGGTGCAAATTGCAGGAGTGAAAACGGTGGACATTGAACAGTTGGCGCCACGTCGCTGGGAATATGAATCCTATATGCGACGCAGTGCGATTCGTCACATTGCCACGGCCAGCAGCACATTGGAGAGTCTCATAAAGCTGCTTGGTTAGTCCAATTAGTCAATTAATTAGCTCACTTAACCAGTTCATGCTCTGTTGCTTGCAGATCAAATCAGTTACATTGTGATAGACGATAAGGTGGGCACCGCTATTACCAATTCCTATGGTGACATCTTGGCCGCCAAGGTCGCTCTGCTTGAGCATCGTCTGCTGGACGCTTCGGCGTTGGCCAAACGCGCTTTTGTGGCCTCGGAGCGTGGCTTCTTTGATGCCAGTCTGTTGGCTCAGCTTTACTTTCCCGATGAGCAGAAATATGCCATCTATATACCACTCTTCCTGCCCGTTATGGTGCCCGTGCTCAGCTCGTTCAACATGCTGCGTAAACTGTTGCAGCGCAGGCGGAAGGAGAAACAGCAATAAACAGCAGCGAAGCGCAACCAAATAATACAACTCTTAATTAAACCATTAAGAACATTTTTGAACTTATAAACTTTTTCAAGGTAATCAATTATTTAATTCTGTTTCAATTCCTGATGATTTTATTATTTCAGCAGCTTTAGTAATCAAATAATATATGTAGCTATAAATTAAAGCATTAAAATGATGACGATCTCTAGTTTCTGTTGAGCCCGCAATTAAACCATTCAAATGTTTTATTGAAATATAAATTTATTTAAGTTTATCAATTATTTATTTCATAATCTCTTCAGGCAGCTTTATCCGCTCAATAAACTCCATTGAGATAATTTGAAAAACAATATTTTTCAAGGTTATCAAATAGTTAGTAACTTCGATTTCAACTCTTCATTGTCTTTTTCTTCCTGCTGTGCTCGAAAGTTCTGTTGAGCCTAAATTGTAGACAGCCGCACATATAATGTAAGCAAATAGAATACGCAGCCACATGATTTCTCCTTGGACTTGGCCAGATTACAAGATTAAAGAGCTGCAAAGCTGATTTTTACAATATAATTTTGATCACTAAATCAAATCATGTTTTTTTGGGTTGAGTCAAAAAGCGACAGCAAATTGACAATTGACTTCACAGCACACTTGATGTCTTATTGTTTGGCTGTAGGTGCGATACCGTTGCCACAATTTGATGTCAGGGCTAAGATCCACACTGAGGCATGCCATTCCATGCCTCTGTCTCTGCCACGCCCCCCGCCACGCACCCCTTGGGGCAATCTCTGCGTAAGCTCAGCGTGTGAACGCTCATAGGTCAGATGCACAGATGCTGACTGATAACTACCAAAATATTTGTGAGTAATACGACACTCGTATACTCTTATGCAAGCAGACGCGGGAGACAAATAGAGGCAAGATGAGAAACATAGGAAAATGTAGTTTAAGACTGTACAAATTTTGGAAAAGGTTCAGTTTGTAGTTGCCCAATTAAAGGAAAATGTTTTATTTCAGCTTGAAAAAGACTCTGATTACAAAATAGTTTCAATTTAATTAATAAAACTATTTAATAGCAAATTTAAATGCTTTTCCATTGTCGAAGAAAAAATCCAATTAAAATATGTTTTTGGCAATTTCATAATTGGGAATAATTGATTGATTAGTTCCTTGTCTTGTAGCCAAGGTTTTGGATGGAATCTTGATTCATTTTTTAACAATTATTTTATTAGTTTTTTCTTACAAACACTTGACCATACAGTAAGAAATATCATTTTTATTATGTCCCTTTTTAAATTTAAATATTTTATTTATCTTTTTATCAATTTCAACTTTAAGTGAAGCTGACTTTGATATAAATTTGTACTCTTGGCTTGAATACAACATTAAGTCTCGTTTGAGAGACTGGTTTTTTTTTTGCAAACTTTATGTTAACTATTTTATTAAGAATTTGTAGTCTTGATTTCCTCAATCATTTCCTTTAAATTTTCTGTGATATATGGAAATTAGCTATCTGCCCAGCTAAATTAGCACGTATCTGGCTATAAATCTGCCCAGATAACCAATTATAAGTGTGGTCATATCCTGTCTGGGAAGGGCATTCAAATTGCAAGCCAATGCAAATAAACAAATGAAACAAAACAAAATGCGCAGCTGTCAAAACTCGTTAAATATTGAATTGGCTTGGGCTATGCTTTATGGAAGAGTTGGGAGGATGGGAGAGGTGAGAGGGAAGCTGGAGGAGAGAGGGGAAACATTGTCGTTGGCGGAGGCACAAACTATGGCCATTAAAGCTAAATAGTTAATTTTTAATTGCGCATGGCTCGTTGGGTCTGCAGACAAACAAAAGCGTCAAATGTTAGAAGAAGGTACAACACTATGAATGTGAATGCGAGTGTAAGAGTGAATACAGGTATGAGATACGTATGAATGTATTCAACAAGTATTTGAGTATTTGTCTCGTATTCAAAGGTTAAATATTATTTTAATGAGCACAGTGGGACTGCGACGAATGCGAGTACTTGAATAAAAATAAAGACAAGAGAAAAATAAAAAAAAAACCTTTTCTCCAATATACGAGCGGCAGCCTCAGATCGCAAAAAAGGTCAACAATGTGACTTTTAAGCAACGCCAAATGCCGTCTCGTTGCTTCGTCTTTGGCTTTGCCTCTGTGTCACGGCATTCGCGACTTTATGTCTTTGTCCCTGTCCCTGTCCCTGTCCCAGTGCCAGCCTCAATCCCAATCCCCAAATCCCAGTCATCATACATATGCTAATGCCTAAAACTTTGTCGGTAGTTGCCATCGGAGACGCCTCCAATTGCTACAGCCAGAAGGGTCGACTGCATTTCCGGGAGACTGCGATTCAATCAAATAACACTGCCCACAAATTACTTTGGACAACCTCAAAAAATGTTGTTTGTTGGTTGCTTTCCCACACGCAGCTCGATGAAGACGATCTTTAGCCATGGCAAACCGCACGCACGTAAAAAATCAATTCAATTTTCTTGAACTGCGTTTAGAGACGGACTCAAGTTTTGAGACTTGGAAACTTGGAGACGAAATCGTCTAAATCGAAGGCTAACACAATAACGAAACTAATTTTGATGCGGTTGTTAAATATTACCAAACATTTGAAGAGTAATAATGAGTAGAAAAATGGTTGAAAAATGGTAGAAAAATGTTTTTATTTTTTTATGGTTTGAAGGCAAGAAGATGTTGCATTGTTTTGATGGACAACACTTGCAATGCAATTGCCGCAATAACAATAGCAACAATAACAACAAGGCGTATAATTAATAATTGATTGAATTTTACAACACAATCAATGACAAAGCACTGGAGGCAACAACAACAACGAACATCTAGCAACTAACAACTTGGGACAAACATTGGGGCAGCTGCAAAAAGAACTGAAGAATTTTCATTTGAAAATGGCACAAAGTACAACGTAAATTGAAGTGGATATCGAAGGAGCACCGCACCAGGTGTGCCCATATGTTGGCTTTATATGGAATCAACACGTAAAAGCCAACATTGCAAAATGTTTGTGCTGTGGCAATTGTAATCACTATTGACCATAAGAGCTGCCAAAAGTGGCTACTACGTCTGCTTGTGGATTGTGGTTGTTTTTTTTTTTTTTAACCTACTCTGTGGTGCATTCCCACCACTTGTAGTTAAGTGAAATTAATAAAAATTGCAATCAACTTGAACGATGCTGCACCAAAAACGTCAACGCGTCTGCGCAATTCACATAATTTGTTTAATTAATTACGCCAACACATTTCCATTGCCCCTCTCGACTTTTATTGAGCAATGCTCAATGTGATTTTTCACATCAACAAAAAAAAAAACATAAAAAATACCAGAAAGAAGCAAAACTGTAACAACTAACTACTCGAATTGAAAGCCAAACGGATTTGGCAGCTTTCAAAAGATGCAGCCAGCTGAAGTTGATGTTGTTGCTGTGTCGTTGCTACCCGTTAGCAACATTCTCAGCAGGCGCCAAGGCCAGTGGCATTTTGTTGTGCACACTCGTCTCTGTGTGTTTGTATCCCATAAAAAAAACCTCTTTACGAGGTAAAAGTCTAGTGACGAAAACATTTTCATGCCCCAAAATTTCTGATATCCAATTTTGTGACGAATAATATTAAGTTTTACACATAAATTATTTAAAACAAAATTTTGGCCTTCGGCACATTGCGCTACAATGTATCAATTCTTCATACCAAATAAAACTCACTCACTGTTTTGCGCAGTGCCGAATGCAAAAATTTTGTTTTAAATAATTTATGTGTAAAACTTAATATTATTCGTCACAAAATTGGATATCAGAAATTTTGGGGCATGAAAATGTTTTCGTCACTAGACTTTTACCTCGTAAAGAGGTTTTTTTTATGGGATATCAGAAATTTTTGAATAAGATATCAGAAATTTTGAAATTGCAATATTTTTTGTCAACTTTGATTATTGTTTGTACAAGCTAAAACAAATTGTTTGGCGACACTGGTCCCCTTTACAAACACACATGCCCAGCGCAAAAGCTATCAGCACTCTTAAACTCTGGGTGCTATGACACTTTGCTGCTGCTGTCCTATTCCCACTCTAAGTAAAATGTATATATTCAGCTAACAGGTAATTTCCATTACGCTGCAAGCAGTGCCAGGGAGCCCTTCGAAATACCTTTTCAACGATATATAGATCGCATCTGTAGCTTCTATCGTTTGGATGCTATGGGGTTTTCAATTTTAGCGGTTTTTAGCGATTTCCCGCTAAGCTAGCGATTTTTCGAAAAAGTCGTAGAGCAAACGTTTCTAGATTTTTGAACAGGAACAAGTCCTCATTCAAACATTTAAGCTTAATTAACGATTTGACCCAAACAAACAAACTGGCTGCTATGACACTTTGTTGCTGCTGCCCTATTCCAATTCAAAGTAAAACGTATATATTCAGTTAATAGGTTATATCTTCCAAACCTATTGATAAAATTTTTTGTGTCATACATCAAAAAACGAGAAATTTTACAAGCTAAAACATATCGAAATTTAAAAAAAATCGTTAGCGGCGTTTTCTCAAAAACCGCCAAAATGTGGGGGAAAACACCTTATTTCACCTGTAGCAATTTACCTGTGTACTTTAGAAAAAAAGTTAAAAGGTATGCATAACAGCCCTTCAAAATACGTTTTCAACAATATATAGATCGCATCTGTAACTTTTATCGTTTGACTGCTATAAGGGTTTCAATTTTAGCGGTTTTTAGCGATTTCCCGCTAAACTAGCTATTTTTCGAAAAAGTCGTAGAACAAACGTTTCTAGATTTTTTAACAGGAACAAGTCCTCATTCAAACATTTAAGCTAAATCAACGATTTGATCCAAACAAACAAACAAACAAACAAACAAACAAACAGACAAACTGACTTTTCATCACAATTTCGAAAGGCCCCTAAAAATTTCAAAATTAATTATCTTTCGAACCAGTTGTCCGATTTCGATGATCGAGGTGTCATTCGACGCGTATTTTTGATGAGAATTGTAAAAAATTCAACGAAAATTCAAAAAGGCTCCAGCGGCCCCATTAGCTCCAATAATTTAAATTTTTTCCCTCCCACTTACACCTGTTTATCTCACGAACCAGGTGAGTTTCCAAAAGTCTTAGTATGCACATTTGTAAGTTAAGTTGATACCTTTCGATCGGTATATAGCTCGACCTGATCGGACAGTCATAGCAAATCTTCCATTCTTCCTGTGTATATATGCTAGTCGCCTTCGCACCCTTCGTGCTGCTTTCGTCACTAGCGCGGACTGCCGTCCGCAGTGATGTATATATTCAGCTAACAGGTAATTTCCATTACGCTGCAAGCAGTGCCAGGGAGCCCTTCGAAATACCTTTTCAACGATATATAGATCGCATCTGTAGCTTCTATCGTTTGGATGCTATGGGGTTTTCAATTTTAGCGGTTTTTAGCGATTTCCCGCTAAGCTAGCGATTTTTCGAAAAAGTCGTAGAGCAAACGTTTCTAGATTTTTGAACAGGAACAAGTCCTCATTCAAACATTTAAGCTTAATTAACGATTTGACCCAAACAAACAAACTGGCTGCTATGACACTTTGTTGCTGCTGCCCTATTCCAATTCAAAGTAAAACGTATATATTCAGTTAATAGGTTATATCTTCCAAACCTATTGATAAAATTTTTTGTGTCATACATCAAAAAACGAGAAATTTTACAAGCTAAAACATATCGAAATTTAAAAAAAATCGTTAGCGGCGTTTTCTCAAAAACCGCCAAAATGTGGGGGAAAACACCTTATTTCACCTGTAGCAATTTACCTGTGTACTTTAGAAAAAAAGTTAAAAGGTATGCATAACAGCCCTTCAAAATACGTTTTCAACAATATATAGATCGCATCTGTAACTTTTATCGTTTGACTGCTATAAGGGTTTCAATTTTAGCGGTTTTTAGCGATTTCCCGCTAAACTAGCTATTTTTCGAAAAAGTCGTAGAACAAACGTTTCTAGATTTTTTAACAGGAACAAGTCCTCATTCAAACATTTAAGCTAAATCAACGATTTGATCCAAACAAACAAACAAACAAACAAACAAACAAACAGACAAACTGACTTTTCATCACAATTTCGAAAGGCCCCTAAAAATTTCAAAATTAATTATCTTTCGAACCAGTTGTCCGATTTCGATGATCGAGGTGTCATTCGACGCGTATTTTTGATGAGAATTGTAAAAAATTCAACGAAAATTCAAAAAGGCTCCAGCGGCCCCATTAGCTCCAATAATTTAAATTTTTTCCCTCCCACTTACACCTGTTTATCTCACGAACCAGGTGAGTTTCCAAAAGTCTTAGTATGCACATTTGTAAGTTAAGTTGATACCTTTCGATCGGTATATAGCTCGACCTGATCGGACAGTCATAGCAAATCTTCCATTCTTCCTGTGTATATATGCTAGTCGCCTTCGCACCCTTCGTGCTGCTTTCGTCACTAGCGCGGACTGCCGTCCGCAGTGATGTATGTTAGTAGATGTTGTGGCACTGCGACTAGACGATGCATCCGATCACTGCAACTGTGGAAGAAGTTCAACAGTTATCGACATGCCGCAACATTTACGAGCACAACAACTTACAACTTTGTGAGCGGCAAACCGCACTTTGTGTGCCATTCAGTGCGATCAGCTTAGCATTTTTTTACTGCGCTTCTTGGTAACTGAGTAAGCCAACTCTCAGATGTTGCTTGCTGCGAGCTACGATTGCTGGCAATTATTATGTGTCGTATACGTAATATTCTAAGTACTTTGCATAGCCAGCAGACGACTTTAAATGGCAAATTATATTTTTTACAGTTGTGAATGCTTCTGGTACTAAAATCTTTTATAGCCATACGTATACGTAATATTCGAATTTATAATGATTTTAATGAAAGGCTTAATTATGGCTTAATTATGAGGTGTATTGTATTTGTAAAATAGTTAATTCTTAAAATACATAATTTGTATCATCATTGTGTGTCGTATTCTAACTATTTTGAATAATATTTATAAAATATTCTTAGTTTTGTATATTCGAACAATATTTTCTTTTAAATAAATGTATGCAGATTTTAATTAATTTAATTCTTTTAGCGTTTTTAAATTGATGGAGATGGTATTCATTGCTTAAAATGTCTAAATCATTATCGCTGTGCATTGAACAATTAAAAAATTAGCTAAGCGAATGTCGAGAGTCGTTGAGACTTGAGAGTTTGACTTCGCTTTGAATGGCAGTCATGGGAAACCGCGCTCAGGGCTGGGGATGATGCTGGAAAAGTGTCGAAGTCGCCGTCGATGTCGATGTCTTGAGAAGCAAGTTATGATCGTGCTCAAGGACGCGTTATAAAACAAATACGAGTATAGCGAAATGTATTAAAAAATATAACTTACCGCCATTTGACATAAATGCCAATTTAAATGCTGCAAAACGCATAAATCAGTAACAAAACAAAAATGTTGTTGTTGTTGTTGTCGTGTTTTAGCCAAACAAACGATCAGCAAGTGGCGCACCTCAAAAACGTTTTTTGCAAAATGCTTTTGCCAGCGGCAAACGGTAAAGCAATTGAAGAAGACACCAGTAACAGCTAACAGGGACAGAGTTCAGCTAAGACGATGTCAACGTCAGCGTCGACAGAGTGACAAAAAGCTGCAGCAAATGGCGTCTAATTGAATTAACATAAAGTAAAAAGCGGGCTTAATAAATGCGCATAATTTGTGCTAAGCATCCTGGTCAACTGGAGAGCATAGATTTCGCTTGGCATTTAGAGTGTTGTCTAGGAAATGACAGTCGACAGTCGTCAGTTGGTCGGTTGTTGTCTTGACTTGGCTCTCAGAATAGACGTTAAAGCCATGAACAATGAATGAATGCTGCGGCGGAAAGCTCATTAACATGATTACAATGAATAATTCCAAACACATAGTCCAACATCGTTGCAAATAATTACGAAAAATGCATTTGTATGGGCATTGCAATTAGTCACAGATACTACAACCACAACAGCAACATGGAGAAGAAGTGGAGAAGAGGAGAAGTGGCAACAGCATCTGCAACTGCCAGCATTTGGATTCTTGGCGAAATCAGCGTCTAAAGAGCCGCCACCAACAAGACGTCTTGCCATTCCCATAATTTGCAAATATTTTTATTTATTTTTTGAGACTCCAACTCAGAGTCAGTCTCTGTCTATATAATCGCAAAGCGATGTGAGTGTGTATGTTTGTCTAGCAACTGCAATGTCTATAACATTTTCTCACGTTTCGTCGTGAAGATTTCGGCACAAGTTGCGCCTTGGTGTGACGATCGAAGCGCGATGCACCGATGCAGCGATGCACCGAAGGCAGTGGCGATGCCTAGGCGGGGGTGAGCCTAATGCGCATTTTATGCAAATTTCCAAGTCAGTTGCAGCCCTCATACTTTTCGATATGTAAGTGTATGTGTACATGTGACTCGTATATGTTGGTTTAGTGACTGCCGTAACTTTGACTGGGCCAGTTTATGGGCGCAAATTTAGATGACATACGGTATCAAAAACAAGTTCGTTGCCTAAGTCTTTCATTTTGAACACATGAAACATAAAACTGAAAAACATGCAGCATCATTGCAAATACGTTTGGCAAACGTCAAATTAGCCGACTAACTGTCCAACTGACTGACCGACCAACTGACTGGCTAACTGACCATAGTTGACCCAATCCTGTGCCTGTTCCTCGCCATGCGTTGAGCATATTTCGCAAGCAACGTCGCATCATAAACTGTAAATTGCACAGCTGCGACTGCGAATTGCCACGTGCAGGCGTACCAAATCTCAGCCCATGCGAAATTTGATACAGTCAAGCTTCCCAATAGTGAACACAGACGGGAACAGATAACCATTTCAATATATGGAAAATATATAAATTTATTTATTATAAATTATGCTATTTTTTTCGATTCTTAATTAAATGATGATGGATTATCTAATTTAATTGTCTCCAGTTTTGTGAAAAAATATTGAAAAGAAATAAATAAATAATTGAATTTCCATTATTATAATAAAAATTTTGCTCCTTCAGAAATTCTTAAAAATTATTAGTAATCAATATTTGTTTTACTTTTTATCGTGCTTCAAGTCATAGCCAAAATATTATTAAATTGTTAAAAATTATTAGTAATCAATATTTGTTTTACTTTTTATCGTGCTTCAAGTCATAGCCAAAATATTATTAAATTCATAAAGAAAGTTCACTTATGTGAAGCTGGACTGTTTGTGTCGCTGCAGTTGTGTGTGTTTCTGAATGTATGTGTGTAATTTCTTATTATGAGTTTTTTTTAAGTTTTTTTTGTTAGCAAGAGCTGCACTTTATCAACGTGAAATCTGCTGGCAGGCGCTGCACAATTACTCAATGGCCCAGACAAGCAATTCCAAAATTGAAATGCCCAACTGCAGTCTCATCTCCCAGTCGCTGTCCCAAGTCTCCAGCCTCAATCCCCATTCACAGTCGCCATAATCCATAGCTAGACTCATACTCATACTCATACCCATTCCTATACCAATTTCAATGCAGTTTCGAGTCGTTAGTTCGCCTGCTGCTAACTTTGAATTGTCGCTTTGAAAAGTAGTAGAAATGCCAGACAGGCGCTCGCCTGCTCCGCTCATCTTCAGCTTAATTGAAATTTACTTTTGCTGTTGGATCTGCTAAAGCTGCTGATGTTGCTGCTGCTGCTGCTGCAGCTTGTTGCCTGCCTGTTTTTGGTGAATGTCTGCATGCATTTTTCATTGGCTTTGGCTCCCACACATTGTGCAAATGCTTTCGGCACTTTTACTACTACCAGACAGCCTTATATAATCGCCAAAAAGATTAAATAATTTACGTGGAAATGCAGTTGTTAGGAATTCTTACAGTCTTGTTGTTTGTCAGACCCTAAAGTACGACTACACTTGGCTACTTATTGAAAGCTTTTCTGTTCAACAACAAAATCGTGTCTTTGTCGTGCAGCGCATTTATCAATGTCAGGGAAGCGGAGGCCACTTTGAAAATTGATGTGAATTTAATTGAAGGCTGGCGTTAATTAGAATTATGCCAGTCAAATATTTAAGCTGCTATGTAATGCTCTACACTGTATAACAAAAATTGAGTTTTAATACTCGTATTTCCTAGCCAACTTCCTTGTTTTATTGGCCTTTCCCACGCAGCATCGCGTGAGTCATTGCATTTCTCTTAGGCTCGAGGGATGACACAGAAAACGTTTTCCACCAATAAAATTGAACATTTATTATGTTTTTCTTTTATTTTTCAGACAATCGCTTACACAATCACATTGCAGCTGACTATCAAATTAACAAAAAAATAAAAAACACGAATAAAAATTATCATCGAAGGTTTGATACCCTTTTAGAGCCCAGTTTTCAAATTTCTAGTGATCGTTCCTATGTTAGATTCAAAACATAGAAGTCTAATTTTAGTCAATTTTCTTTGAAGGTAAAAGAACTATCAAATACACAATCGATGAGTTTGGTTGAGATATTCAAAGACATCATAATCAGATTTTGTTTCAAAATTGCTCAGAACATATTAAACTATTAGAATTGCAATATCTGTGAGGTTGAAGGGGTTACAAAAACATTTATCATACTAGGGTTGGTTTTCAAATGATGGTACATATGTAAGCTATATGATATAGTGATCTGATCTAGCTAGTTCAAAACATATCTACTGTCTGAAACATAAAGACTTTCCCGTTCCAAGCTTGAACAACATATTTTACATATAAGCCTTATCAGCCACAATTTTATAATACTTTCTGCAAGGGTATTAAAAGAAAAGGAAGGCAGCCATATGCCAAATGAGTTCCCCTTTCGCTTTCCAGGCTTTTCAGACTCTAGCTCAGGTTGAAAGTCACCTAGTCACAGGCTCGTCTTCAGTATTTGCTTTTGCTTGTGTCTGTTTTTGGCAGTTGACATTTTTTCGTTGGCATGACT
Organism: Drosophila subquinaria; assembly: GCA_037043405.1. Classification (NCBI taxonomy): domain Eukaryota; kingdom Metazoa; phylum Arthropoda; class Insecta; order Diptera; family Drosophilidae; genus Drosophila; species Drosophila subquinaria. The sequence continues at coordinate 390,448 of JBAMBL010000712.1, forward strand.
TTGGCTTAAGCTAATGCTAAAAGCTGTGCATTTTTTTCCGGCAGCCGTTCAACCTCAACTTTGAAATGCCAAGCCAGCTGTTAGTTTAAAGCTGTTGCCATTTGTTTAGGGCCACCATTTGATGGACATGGGCCAGCGACAGAGACGGAGACAGAGATGGAGACGCCTTGACAAACAGCAGAAATGCGATTTCGAAGCAACGCCCAAATATCTTGAGCAGATCTTTTGGTTGAACTGCGGGCGTGCAAATTCCCACACTGCAACAAATGCCGCGCATTCCCCACTTTGTGGCACACTACTTACCCATATACGCGAACCGGATTGCCGACAGCAACAGCAGCAGCAGCAGCATCTCGACTTTTGGCCTGGCTGTAAATGACAATGCCGCCGCGCCATGACTAACTATGACATAATACCCAGCGGAAGATGCAACCGACGCGATGCTAGTCGCTTGTCGCAAAATACATACTCGTACTCGTACTCGTACTCGTACTCGTACATTGTAATTGCAGGCGACTTTGCGGTGGGAGTGCGGTTGTATATTTGTATGTATTTACTTACGTACCATAGTTCGGTTCGGGCATGCTCATAATCATCATCAAGCCCTGTGGCACAGCTGACGTAAGTGTCGACAAACGATGCCACAAACTCCTTGTCACTGACGTAGCAAACCAAGACAATGTAGCTTTACAAGTGTCACACATTGCGTATGCGTAATGTGCGTTAAGCATGCGACACATGTGACCGTTTAAAATCAAAAGACGCCGCATTTGCAGCCAAAGTTGAAGTTAAAAAGTAGAAGTCGTAGCAGACGCCACACAAGAAAAACCAGCAAACGACGCGACACCAACGTCGCACAGTGGGTAAAATAGCTAGAATATCCAATGTGTTTATTTATATTTAATTATCGACTATAAACAGTTGACTCAAAGATTAAATTAAAATAAGCAAATAAAGACAATAAAATAAAATTTAAATAAAGACAAAAATTTGAAAATTTATAGAATAAAATTTACAATTAATATTTAGATTTAATTAAATTATAGATATTAAATATGCAATGTAACTGTAAAAAGATGTTTAATTCCAATCTTAATCATATTATTTTAAACTCCTCTTCATATTTAGACATAAAAATATTTGAACAAAATATATTTTAATTTTTTAAAGCAAAAAAACCAAATAGAAAATACATTTAAATAATAAAAGATTCTACCACTACCTAAAGTAAATGCTGAAATACACATAGACGATATATTTTTTACTTGAGAAGATATTAATCATTGCAACTGCAAATCTAGCTGCTTTACCCACTGTGCGTCGCTGCTGTGGCAGCTGCTTCTGCCTTGGCTGCTTCGGCTGCTTCGGCTGCTGCTGCTGCGGCTGCTGCGGCTGCTGTCTGATGGGGCCCAAGTGGATTTTCCTTTCGCTTTCAGAAATCATTTCGCTTCGACAACGTAAACGATAAAGTCACAAATCGCGCATCACTGCGCCTCGCTGGCTCGTCTCGTGCGGTTCGTAGTTATTTCTATTCCCTTCAACTCTGACTCTGACTTCAACTCGAAGCTGAGTCGCTTTTTTCTGCTATTTGCCCAGTCAAGTGAGGCAGAGACTGAAACTAAGACTGAGACGGAGAGACGGCAAGACATTGACACAAGTGGCAAGTGGCAAGCAAGTCTTGATCGTCTTCTCAACGTTTCGTTGCACATTCTAAATGGTTTTCCGTAGTTTTCGCACCTTGCGAAACAAAATTCGTACGCATTTACATATACAAAGAGTACTGCGAGTCGAGAGTTGAGTTCGGTTCAAAACAGAAGAATTTTATTTAAATTTTCGTGGTGTTTCTTGGCTCATTTTCTAGTTGAGTGCCGTCTTCCATGGCATGACAAACAGTTTCGAACAGCATAAAAATGAATATGAATCGCTTGATGATTTTGTGTTAACATAAGAAAAAAACAAAAACAAAAAGAAAACAAATTGTGCGTTTTGTAATCACATTTTTGGTGTTGTGTCTTGTTACAGTGCATTCCATGTATAAATATCTACTTTAACTAACAGCCTAAGCGCTTTGGATAACCCTTCGTTTTGGATATTAAAAATTATCTTTGGATATACGCCTAGCATTGGATTAATCACTTGAATACTACGTCATGTCGACGATTAATTATCAAATGTACGCCTTCCTACTAGGTGAGTATGTAAGGGAAAATTGTAAAAACATGAAAATAAGAGGTATTTGATGAACTGAAGATAAAAAATAAATAGGCGCAAAGAACATTAAATTTCGTAATTTAGACTTGTGAATTATATTATATAAAAGAATATTTAAGAATACATTTAATTAATTTATGACCTTTTTGCTGATGAATAAACTTTTGCTTATACCAAAAAGAAATATAAGAACTATATTTAAGGAACATTAGGCCTATTTCGATCATTTTAATTTAACACCAACAATTTATCGTTTATTTATTATTTTAAAAAAGTGTTTGATAGATCAAAATTATATTTGATAAATCAAATCATCTTGATACTTGTAATATTTTTCCTAAGATTAAATCACCACAGGGTTTTGAAAGTGGCTGATAGAAGATATTTAAAAACATACATTAAAAGAGCTCGTGATCCTTCTTGACGAATTTAAGTCTTTCAGAAAGTTTGAATTAAATACATATGTACGTTTGACTTATGGTATTCAGGAAACAGAAGAGCTCTTGAATTATTTTCTTTAAATTCTGCTAAGCTTATTCAAGTTTAATAAATAACTTCAATGACTGAAAGAATTCTTTTAAAAAAAATCAATTTCCTTTTTCCTCGATCATTAGGGAACTTTAGCTCATTGATAGTACCTAAAATTGACCTTCCTTCTTAATATAATTAAGTTTATGGATGTGAAGAAACGCGTAATGTACAGACAGACCCATTGCTCATCGTCAATAACTAATTCGCATGATCATTAGTTGGCGTTGCCTTTTTAATCTTTCATTATAAGAAATTATGCAGTAGCTTCAAGGTCCGCACATTAACCGAAACTAAAAGAAAAAAAATGAAACAAGTCAAGATATATGTATCAAATGGATATTTGAATTTCGATAACTCTGTGAAGAGAAATAAGTACAATTTGTTACGAGTTGCCCCCCCGAAGCCAGATAAATAACTGAATGAACAATTATATTCAAAATGATATTGGGTCATCCAGACAGTAATTATATGCGCGGCTTATAAAGATATCTGTCTGATCATTAACCAACGCCTTACGGAAGCTTGACTTCAAGTGGGTACCTCACTTGTCCAGGGCGGGGAAGCGGGGGAAGCAGAGAAATTCGAAATTGAACAATTCGGCAAACAAAAGAGGAAAACAAAGCTGACCCAGCAATCAAGACAGGCATCATCTGCCCAGTCATAGTTCACAGGCAAACAAAAGAGACTTCGGAGTCCACAGGCTCCCTAGCAATTGATGGGGAAAAAAGTCGGAATTGAAAATAAAATTCATTTGAATTAAATGCGAATCTTTAAATGCAACAACGAGACGAGGTCTTTCTTTCATTTCATTTCATTTTACCTTTTGGCCAGGTTTTCTCTTTGCTGCCTCGATGATGAATGAGGCTCGCGATTGCATAATAATCTCAGTCTGCCAGCCAAATTTGACTGCAATTTGTGCCTGACTAGACGGAGCAGGCAAACAGACAAATAGACAAACAGACAGACGGACGGACATTGGTTCTGCAACTGCGATTGCATTAATTGCAGCAAGCGCATCTTCCGTTTCAAATTTTGTAAGAACAGCAGCCAGAAAAACAAAAAAAAAACAGCAGAGAGACAGAAAAAAAGACAGACAGAGCGGCAACGTCATGGTAATTAGTTGTTTTGGCCATTAAAGCCAGCTTGTATTGTAGGACAAAACATTGGTAATCCATAAGTTTTGATTGACATGGCATTTTAATTGTGCGACCCTCATGTGGGAATACATATCGAATTTTTTGTATATGATAACATTTTTTTATTTTGGCCAATTGACACAAGTGTACATCTATCGTTGTGGGAATTTGTGGCCTAAAGTATTTTAATGATGTCTTTTTTGTATCAAAAAGCAATTAGTGGAGATAAACAAACACGACAGAACTTGACTGGGGGACAGCCTTGAGAGAGCATAGAGTACAGAGTACATAAATCATGAGCGCGTTTCGAGCGAAAGTGTTTGTCGAGTGTGAGCCGAAGGTCAGCCGGGCAGTTGGTCAGCATCTCAGTCGGAGACAGCCTCTGATTTACAGACAGACCTACACTTGACTTTACTATTTTACCATTTGAAGATTCAAACTGTGCACGAATTGTGCTTTTGATATTTACAGCGTCGCTGCTGTGGCTAAATCTGCTTGGAGCGCAGGCGCAGCTGCTGGACGAGGATGAGGATATCTTTGGCAGGCCATGGCCCACGTACAGTCTGCAAAATATGCCAAAGACGCAGTTCACCTGCCGCGATAAAATACTTGGCGGCTATTATGCGGATCCCGAAACTCAATGTCAAATGTTCCATGTGTGCGTCAAGCTGCCAGGAATTGGGGTAAGTGATTCTACCTAACAGCTTAACAAAGGCAACAGCAATAAAAGAGTATAAAAAGAGCTTTTAAAAAATAGATGTTAACACGAATTATTCCGTATTTCGGATAAAGTTGCCATTTTTGTATGGAGTATCCTGTTAATAGACTCATTTTAATTTTCAATTTTCATTTTTAAAAAATAAATTGAAAAACATAAATAAAAATCAACAAAAATAATTTTTATTTGTCAATTTATATTTAAAAAGAAAAAAAAACATTTTCTTTTAAATCTGGTAAAAAAGAACGGTTTTAAATTTTCCAATACATATGTAATGTGTGTGCCTAGTTGCGTTGCAAACCAGACCTTGAAATGTTCAGAGTGCCCTAACTGCAGAATGTGTGCAAAGAAAAAGAATATGTACAGATAAACAAAAAAAAAAGTAAAGAGAAAAACGAAAGACTTAGGCAACGAACTTGCAATTTTGCGCTTGCTTTTATCGCTGTCAGTTAAATGGCAAAAGTTGCACACAGCAAATGTGTGATGCGACTTTGTGTCGTGACTTGGCAACCTGGCTATAACAGGGGAGGGGAGGGGAGGGGAGGGGAGGGGAGGGGAGGGGAGGGGAGGGGAGGGGAAGGGAGGGAAGAGTGTGCAAGAGAGTGCAGAGAGCATCTTGTTGCCCTTTAAGTGTGGGGGTTGTAACAAGCATCTCTTAATTGTCTGCCTCGTCCGAAACTCGCATTGCCGCTGCCATTGTCGAGACGGACATCTGCAGTTGCAAGTTGTGGCAGCAACGAGCTATGCAACTCGTTGCATATTGTATCAAACATCGCGGCCAGCTGCTCATCCCGCTGCTGTTCCTGCAACTTTAATGTGTTGCTCTGCTGACGCCACAATCTCTTGAACATTTCCGAGTAGACGGCGAGATTACGCTGAAAGAGAATTGTCTGCTGCTTCACCTCGGTGTTGGCTTTGGCCAACATACCATTCAATCGGCCAATTATTCTATTCTTCTCCTCCAACTGTTGAACACTTTGTTGCAAGTTAATAGCCAGCTTGGCGACAATTTTCTGCAACTCCAAAATATTCTCTATGTTCACTTTTGCATCCAATTTAATTTTGTGCATTTCCTCATAAAAAACGGGCGATTGCTCTACAATTTCCGATTTATTTGCATGGTCAATTATTTTATTACTGATCCGTTTTCTCACCTCCAATTTCAACTGATAATTGCCTTCGTTCTTTTTAAAAATTTCTACTATATCACTTAGCTCCAATTTATGTCCATTGTTTAGGAACTCTAGTCCCAATAATTTCTCATTCAGACTTTTAAACATTTTGAACTTGTGCTTGTAGAGCGCCTTCCACAGCTTGGCACAGCAACCAATTGAAGGAGCTTTAAGTTGCTTTTCTTCAAATGTATAGTTGATAATCACTGTACTCTTTTTTCTGTCCAGCAACTCCTTGAGCAATGCTTCAAGTCGAATGTTGTAGTATCTCAAGTGTGTTTTCTGATTGTTGGCCAATGCGCTGATCATTTTGAAGAGCGAACTCATGGGCGTATTCAATTTATTCCACTCGGCTTGATCGACTCTCACTAAATGAATGAGCTGCAGTTTGCCGTTGAGATTTAGGGATTCTTCCAGATTCGTTTGCCTCACGCAGATGGTAAAACGCACATGGGAACATTTTCTCGGATCATTGGGCCGCAATTGATTTATGATTCTTCTCATGTACAAATAAGCAGCAATCGGAGTTGCCACAAAGTGATCTCTGTTCTGATTGATGTCTTCAATGGCAGCCTTGCTGCTTTCGAAATAATATAGCATATGATTAATGCAAATGTTTAGCTCCATTGTTACCTCCATGACGTAAACATGGCTAAAAAGACTGTTTAGTATGCGACTCAGCATATCCTGCTTGTAAATTTGATCCCCAGATGAACTGAAAACGGGCCAATCGCAGTAATTAATTATGGTGCTAGTGTTACCCTTGAAGACATCATCCAAGATGCTTGAGATGGCCTCATCACATATCTCCGATTGCTGCTGATTGAGTTCAGATTCCAATTTGCGAAACAGATACACTTTGGCCTATGAAGGAATCGGCATTGAGTTGGCAAAAACATTGTAGCAGCAGGAGCTTGTCTTACCATTTTGCATGTAATAATTGAATCAATAGCCGGAATGGTAAAAACGGGTTTTGTGTATTCTCGAATTGAACTATGCTATACATTTAGATTTGGACTTTATTTCAATTAGCCTACTGCCAACATACATAGTTTGTTCTTTTTTCGTATTTACAATTTGTGTATACAACGCAACCAAGATTGAGAACGTTCACTTCAATTAACCAAAGAGACTTGATCAGAGTTCTACACTCTACACTCTACCTCTACCTCTACTTCACCATCAGCATCAGCATCAGCATCGTCACCTGGTTGCACTCTGTAGCTACCCGGTACTCGGTTCTCTGCACATCTCGTATCTCGTATCTGGCTAAACGAAATGTCAAGTGCCAAAGCGAAATGCCAAAGTTGCTTTCGGCCTTTGGCTTGTTGAAGTCAAAACCTGGCCGAGGCTATTGTAATTTTGTCACGATATTTGGCAGAGACATCTTTGTGAGAATTTACAAAAATACTATACTCATATCACAAAAATACCAAGTAATTAAATACAAGTCAAGTCAAGCTATTAGCTTCAATCATCATATGTTTCTAAAAGGATATTTCTATAATTCCCAAACATAAATAAATGATAAAAGATTTATAGTAGGTATGTTGTGCTAACTGTCGTATTAAGTTATTATAATTAATTTGAGCTAATGGCTTAATATAGCTTTACTTCAGATTTACATCAAAAAAAATAAATTGTTTTGTTGGGCTAAAAGTTTGTTTTAAAGAGTTGCGTTAACTTAAGTGTTATATTTTATTTTTAATTTTCCACCAAATGTTTTTAGATGAGAATTTTTCGATAAAATAAATTGCAAAGTATTTTTTGTGTTTTTGTGTGAAATTTTAATATTTTTTAAGTGTAAAAAGTATTTCTTTCCATGTAAATGTAAGCAACTATCTTAAAGGTATCATCCATGCCCTGTTTCAATAATATTTATAATTCACTTATAGCTTCATAAATATTTTTATAACTACATATTATTTAGTAATAGCTCTGTTTATATTGTAATTGCTGTTGCCATTAAAATTAACCTTAAAACAAACCGCTTCTTTTGAAACTAATTGAGATCCATTCTAAAATTGAATTTTGCATGTTAATCTGGTCTGTTGATCTGTTGATCTCTGCTTATGATGTATTGTGCTGTTGATGCTGTTGATGATGTTGCATTTGTGCTTCAGCTCTCACATCGAAGAGTTAATTCGTTTGTCCAACAGGTGCAGGATTATCGCTTCCTCTGTCCAAACAGCACGGCCTTCGATCAGGAGCTACAGATCTGTGCCAATTGGGCGGATGTTGACTGTGACAAGGCCACCTCCTATTATGACAACAACAATCTCAACGATCTTTATCGTGGTGGCGATGAGAGCAAAAACGTCAACGAGGAGGAGGCCACATTCCATTTACAACGAGCCGAGAGTGGTAAATTATAAAGCCAATTATGTGTTATTTATTTTTATACATTTTTTTTGTTAACCGTTTGTAGGTGATGTGAGACGCTCCAAGGAGAATCGCGGTGATCAAAAGCCGCGCCCCAGACATAATTATGCGCAATCCAGCTCCAATTTGAATGTGGATACAACCAAGCGACCCATCACCAGCTATTATACACCCACCACAACAACAACAACCAGCACAACTACTGAACGCAACTACTACAACAACAATTACAACAGCAACAGCAACAGCAACAACAATGATGACTCAAAGCGTAAGCCACCAAAAAAACAATGGCAACTTTAAATTTATTACACAAATTAATCACGCGGTTTTTCTTTGTATAAATAAATATTTTTTTGTTTTCTTGCCTGCATTCTGTAGAAGACATCGATGATATCTTTAAGGGTTCCCACAGTTCGCACTTCTTTGCCAATCGTCATGGAGGTCGCGAATTTGATGAGGAGCCGGCAGCGCGTCCCAGGCCAAATGATTTCAATGCCGATTACAACCGCAAATCGACTACCGAGGGGCGTGTCACGCCCACACGCGGTCAACGCACAAGCACGCCCACAACAACAACATCAACAACAACAAAAGTCTCGTCAAGAACAACAACAGATGCTCCTGCAGTAAAGAAGATAACATTACATGCCTCATACAATACGGATTTCCAGGATTATGCGCATCATTATAAATCGACCACGCCCAGCACTTTAACGCCCACGGCAGCTACGACACCACGACTTGGCGGCAGCATCACAAGTCGCTTTAGTTTTGGCCAAAACGAGTATCAGACCCAGGAGCGCATTCAACCCACGACCTACAATCCAAATGGATCCTATCGCTTCAAGAGCACGGAGTTGCCCTCGAGCTCGACTAAATTGACGGGCAAAAATGCGCAGGATTTCGATAAGGAAACCACGAGGCGACACAAGCCCACAGTGGCCTCAAGGAAACAGAAGCTGGGACCACAGGAATCCAACTACATCAATCACAATGAATTTGCCGATGTCGCAAAGCCGCAACCTTTCCAGGCATCGCAGGGAGCACCCAAGAAATCGATCCAGTTGGAGCCGCAGTATCAGCGGCCCCGAACTCCATTGGGACGGGTGGGCAACCAGGAGCCGGCGCCTTTCAAGGCTTCAGCGAGTGGTAAATCCAGAAGCTTCGCCAGTCGGGGAAGTATTACCTATAAGGCCACCACACAGCGTTATGTCGATGATGAGATCCATTATCCAACCACCACGAGCACGTTGAGTACCAGCAAGAAGCAAACCTCTCAATCGCCCAAGGATGCGTTCACACCCACAACATTCAGACCGACAACCTACAAAAAGCCCTACGAGCAGAGCCACTATCAAACGCAGCAAACACTGCGTCCAAGTCCAAATCCTGTCAAGAAAACTTCATCCTCTTCGGCTATAACCGCTGCTGCACTGCCAACCACTGCCAATCCCTACTACAATGTGGATGAGGACGATGGTCAGTATCATCCAGAGCTGTATGAGAATGATTTCCCACGCAATCGTTTCAAGTTTCTGAGAAGTCGATCCACCAGCGCCACCAGCAGCACCACCAGCACCACAGCAGCACCGTATTCGAGTCGACAACCACACGGATTCCAGCAGGCGCACAGTCATCTGAAGAGTCAACAGCAGTCGGCATACCAAAAGGAACGCGACCAGTCCGATTCCAGTGACGAGGATGAGCTGTTCAAGACGGCACAGTCTTTGAATTTCGGTGCTGCCAGCATTAATAAGCTGCGTGCTGACATCTACAAGGCGGAGAAGACATCGCAGCAGTACAACTCTCAGTACAGTCCACAAGTGCAGGCATTGCCATCTAGTCCGAAGACAACCGCACAGACAACGAGCAGGCCAACAACTCACAGCAGTTCGACAATAACAACACCATCGACCACAACAACAACGACGACAACCACAAGACGTCCCACAACAACAACCAGAACAACAACACCAAGGACCACGACAACCACTAGCTCCCCTGTGGAGCAGAAGAAGAAATCAGTCAAGAGCAAAAAGGAGGAGAAGAAGAACAAGTCGACTGGGAAACGACCTCATCATGCCGATGAGGATACCAGCTATGATTATGCCTACTATGACACGGACTGAGCTCCAACGAATCCCTAGCCCAGCTCTCGAACTATATAGCATAACTACTAAACGAACATTTTAATTTTCTTTCCATCATCAAGTCCGCTCAAAGAAATATTTTCTTCATTTTCCACAATATTTTTTCGAACCCGCATCCAAGATTTTCTCTTCCAGCAGCAGCTTTATAGGTGCCACAGTATTTTATAACAGTAACGAGTTCTCGTATAAACAGTATAACAATTTCCATTTCACATAATTCACTCTCTTTTCGTATGAATACCCATTAACACTCGCGTACATATTCATTCAATCAGATGCGTTCTACATAAATGAATTTCCATGCGTGTATCTAGTTATTTAAATACTTAAAACAAAACATATTTTTAGTCGTTAGACAATTGTTAAACTGAATTAACAAAAATCAGAGAACATTTTTAAAGAAACCAATTTCGATCTGCAAGCTGGCAAAATTTGAGACAAAAAATTCCATATTGAAGTATTTTGTATTTTTTGTAATGGTCTGCGAATATATGCCTTACGAAATGTATATTAATTATAAGTTTTCTTGTAAATAAAACGATAAATAATACAATCAAAGTGTGCTTTACTGTGAGAGTGTGTAATATTGACTTGCGTTTCAAAAGCGCGCCAATCACTTAGGTATCGATAACATATCGATACCTAAGTGATTGGCGCGCTTTTGAAACGCAAGTCAAGCAAAGCTCAGGGCTGCACAGCTGTGTGTGGTATATTTAAATTTGGTATTTTGCTGGTATTTTTACTTTAATGCTTAAATGTTATCGATTACACAAACTGAGCGCAAAGTCTAAATTTATTTATTTAGTTGATACTTTTTATTATTAATTGACAGTTTAAATAGATCTTAAACAAAGTTAATGTTAATAAGATATGTGCAGCCGCTTTTCAGTCTTTAAATTTTTGACGCACGCAGCGCGGCATGGGAAACAAATAGAGCAGCATATTAAACGCCGCCAAACCGACAGCAAAAGCACAAGACGCGGCCACATCGATAGTTTCCTGAAAAGCAAAGTAATCCTAATCAAATGGTACATCCTTACAATTTAGATTCACTCACATCTGGATCCGACAATCCTAGGCGCTCGTGCATAAAGTCCTCTATTTTGGGGCAAATCACGGAGGCGGTGGCTGTGCAGTTTAATTTGTGGGATTGGAACGCAATACTGTGCAACAAGGAGGAGGCGTAACGTGTGTGCGTGCCCTTCGTGTTGTCCTGCAACCAGGGCTGCAAGCCCTTGTAGGAGCTGCAAATATTAATAATTTAAAAAATGTAGTATTTCAGGCAAGTTTTGAATATTATTTAAGATATAAGTACGATAGATTCGAGCTAAATGGTAGGACAAAATGTTGTTGTTGTACTTGTTGTTTTATTTTGAAAGTCATTTAAGAATTTAAATAGTAAAAAAAAAATGGAAACTATTAAGAGTCGCAATACTAATTTTTTTTTTAAATTATGTTAATTTTAATAAAATATTTGTTTTTCCTATATTTTGCAATTTCGAATTTCAACTTCCTTTTTTTAATTAGAATTTCCGTATTGATTTCATATTTTTCAATTCCTGATTTTTACTATTTATAATGAATAATTAAGATCTCAGATAACTAACTTAATGCTATTCTGATGAAAATTCAATAAAAAAGTCTCAGCTAACATTTGAGCTGCCTATTATTGTGAATACATATGTCAATAATCTTATATAGAATCAGATCTGCTTACCGCACTGTGCCGCTAGCCAAGGCGATGCTTATGACGAGGACATAGGTCACAGCAATGGCGGCATTGTAGGGCACCTTGACCACCAACAGAAAGGCGATGGACAGCTGCTCGGCCAGCACAAAGCTCGACCAAAGGGCCACGAACAGGTAAGCAAAGATTGTGCCCTTAATAAACTTGGCATCCAAGAGTAAACTGCAATTTGATGTAAACATATATTTTTTAGGAAAAGTTAAAGCTGAACTGAAGCTTGACTCACGGATAGATGACACAACTGGCCAGGGCACAGCAGACACTGCCGAGAAGGGAATGGAAACTGAGTTGTAGGCAACAAGTAGTGTGGTGCCTGAATAAAGACCCTCCGGAGTGTCCTGTGAGAACTTCTTGCGCCAAATGGGAACTGTAATAAAAAAGATAAGATAATGACCAGCATTTAGGATAAAGGCTGAAACTTACAAAGCGATATTGTGGCTAGAACGCCACAGCCATAGGACAGGCCAAGTATATTCAGAATCATGCCATTTCTGGTAAATAAACCACTTGAATCACCCTAAAAGACAAAGCAGGAGTTAAACAATGATTCTAATGGAGAAACTGCAAAATACCCACGCCCACATTTGTGTAGAAGGCCCACATAATGCTCATGGCAATGGGCAGCAGCAGCAGGCGGAGGAAGAGCGTCTTCATGCCCACGACGCCACAGGAGAATGTGGATGCGAGAAGTTTTCTAAAGATTTCAAACAAATATTATAGAATACATCAAGTGAAGAACTCTTCAATTGCTTACAAATAGAGCATGAACCACACTTTGAGCTCTCCTGGCTTGCCATATGCCAAAGGCACCTTGCCGGATCCCATGTTGTTCAGCGGTGCATCCGAGATTGGTGTCTCCCTGGAGAAACGCTCCACAAGTGCCTCAATCTGTTGACTCGACTCCAGGAAACGATCGCGACTGCGACGATCCACAGTCGATAGACACAGATAATACATCAAGGGATTCTCCAGTTGTGGACAGGGAAAACCAATGGCATGGAAATACTCCAACATGGCGCGAGTACCGCCAGAATAAACAACACCACCCAGGCAAAGGAACAGAGCACGATCCAGAAATGGAAAGACATCTGAGCGGGGTTTCTCCAGCGACAAGAGAATGCCACAGCCCGTCTTCTTGGCCGTATTGGACAGAATGGAGATGAGCAAATAGGCGCTCAAGGGATCTAAGCCCTGAGTGGGCTCATCCAACAGCAACATTACTAAAAAAAGGGAGATTTTATTAACTAAACTATTTTGCATTTTTTGTATCACCAACTCACCCGGATCTCTGACCAGTTGTATGCCAATGGCCAAGCGTCTCGCCTCGCTGATGTTTAAGTACTCGACACGTTTGTGGGCCACTTGCGAGAGCGCCAAATCCGCCAGCACCTGACGCACTTTGGAACTCTTCAAGAAACCACCCAACTAGAAGAAAAGAATATTTAGTTATTCAAGTATTTAAATAAGAAAATCTTAATAAGATACATAGAGTAGAAATGAAGATTTTGTTTAATTATCTCACTTACAATGGTGGGCGTATAGTGCAGTGTTTGGGCCACAGTTAGGCCGGGCACAAAGGTGCATGATTGAGACACATAGCCACAACGCTGCTGGAACAGAGCCTTGCTCAAAGGAGATCCATTGAGCAGCACTTGACCGCGAGTGGCGCCATCAGAACGTCGAGCGATCACATCCAACAAGGCGCGTTTGCCGCTGCCTAGAAATAAAATAAAATATTACTAGAAATTAAAAATGAGGAAGAGTATTTAGTAGTAGTAGTAGTAGTGGTAGTGGTAGTGGTAGTGGTAGTGGTAGTAGTAGTAGTAGTAGTAGTAGTAGTAGTAGTAGTAGTAGTAGTAGTAGTAGTAGTAGTAGTAGTAGTAGTAGTAGTAGTAGTAGTAGTAGTAGTAGTAGTAGCAGTAGTAGTAGTAGTAGTAGTAGTAGTAGAAGCAATCGGAGTAGTAGTGGTAGTAGTAGTAGTAGTAGTAGTAGAAGCAATAGTAGTAGTAGTAGTAGTAGCAACAGTAGTAGCAATAGTAGTAGCAATAGTAGTAGCAATAGTAGTAGCAATAGTAGTAGCAATAGTAGTAGTAGTAGTAGTAGCAACAGTAGTAGCAATAGTAGTAGCAATAGTAGTAGCAATAGTAGTAGCAATAGTAGTAGTAGTAGTATACTTTTCATTCTTTCACTTACCCTTCGAACCCAAAATAGCCATCACCTCGCCGCTGTGCACAGTGAGATTGACGCCTTTGAGCACCAGCGCTGAATTGCCGGCTCCATTGAAGCAACCGCCACCGTCCACCTGTTAAAACAAAACAAAAGACTTCAATTGCAACCACCAAACAAAATACGGATTCCAATGCACTTGCCTCGGTGGTGTGGAATATGTTGTGAGCTTCCAGTACGTAATCGCTGCCAATCATTTTCATAGCCAAAAACTCTCTACAACAGCAACAACAACAGCAACGATTGGGAACAGCTTTGTTTGTGTTCTTGTGCTCTTTGCCTCACACGCTGTACGGCGTTCAAGAGCGGCTCCAAAGAACTCGAATTCAAACTGGAAGTAAACAATGCAAAGCAGTGGAATGAGAGAGAAAATGGAGAGAGAGTAAAAGAGTGAGAGCTCGCCATCTAGCTGTACCAATTTTGTTTTACTTAATGAATTTAAAAATGTTAAATGCGATTTAGTTATTGTACATTTAAAAAAAAAATTTTATAAAGTAAACTTAAGATTAATTTAAAAAATAGCTGCAATTTATCTTACCCAAAAAAAACCCTCTTCAGCTGCCGTGCGTTAACACGTCCAAACCAACTGAGCGCACAATTCCAACTGAAACAGCAACTGCTTGTTGATCCACACAATATCGAATTGGGAACGACAAGTGAGCGCGCGTTAGAATTGGGAAGTTGAGTGAGCGCTCTCTCTCTCTTCTCTCATGACACTTCCAGCTGAACAGACACATTCCAGTGCAACGAGCGGCTGACTAAGATGGCGACCGAGGCCAAGTTCAGCTCAGTTGGGTTTGAGCTGAGCACTGAGAGAGTTGACCACGGAGCGCTGCCAGAAGCAGTTGACAATTGCTGCGCTGCGCACGGTGCAAAAAGTGAATAGGAAAAAAATAAAAAAAATTTTAAAACAGAAAAAAGAAAAAAATAATAACAAAAAAGACTGCGCGCTTGAAAATCGAATTGAAATGTTGGCGGCGTAACCAACAAAAAAAATACGGTAGCGCAATTTTGTTCATACTAAATAAATTTTTATTAATGGGCAATGTGCAAGTGCATGCAAATGTGGTTTATTAGCCTGGCCGTGTGTGACAAATGAAATTTGCAAATAGCGGCATTTGTTGCTTTACCCGCTGCAAAAAGTTTTCCAATAAGAAACGATCACAAAAAAAGTGAAGTGTGTGTGCGTGTGTGTGTGTGTGTGTATTTATAAAATATGCACTAAGCTCAACAGTAACATCAACAACAACATAAGCCGCATTTAACACAAAAATAACAACAATTACAGCCTGGTAAGTGCTAAAGATACAAATGTATCTTGTTTTTTTTTATTATAAATTTAAAACTGCAATTGTGCCGCTTTTTTGTTTGGCTAACAAGTGACATGGGGTTAGTTGTCCATTCGCGGCTAGTTAATTAAAGTTTGTACAACTGGTATTAACTGTTAAATTTATTAAATACAAGCCAACGGCGCAGCCAAGCGACCAACACTTGCCACGCACATAGATACAAATAGTTGTATGTGCATGTGTGTGTGTGTGTGTGTGCTTGTGTTTGTATCTATACCGCATAGTCGAGGCGTTGACGGGCGCACAGTTTTGCTACTCCTGCTCCACGTTGTTGATTCTCTCGGTCGTCGCCATCGCAGGTCAAAGATCCCACAAGCAAGTTTTGTCTAGTTCTTTAGCTGGTTTTGTTGCCTGCTCCCAGTTCCCTATTAGCCAAGCCAAGCGCTATCGTTGCTTCCACCATTTCCACTAAACTTCCACTTCTTGTTTCTTCTTCCATTATGCTCAAAAAGTTCTCTATGTTATAGCGAGCTTAGGGCGCGCTCTGTAGCCAAAGTCTGTTTCTATCTCTTTGTCTGTCTCAGTGTCAGTGTGTGTGTGTGTGTGTGTGTGTGTATCTTAGAGATACAAGTTTCTGTTTCTGTTTCGGTTGTTTGTTTGTTTCGCTCGCTGACTCGCCGCGTTCTTGGCTCATTGTTTGTTTGCTCTGCCTACAGAGTCTTTGGCATTTCCTCTTTGTTCTTTGCTCTGACTGCATATTTGTGATTCTGGTACTCGTATCTTGCTTATTGACGTTTCCACCATATGCAGATACATTGAGTGTGGCTTTTATTACTGCCATAATTTCTAAGTGTCTGCCTTCGTCATTTTCCTTTTACTCAATACTCTGACACAGACTCCGACTCCGTCTCCATCTCCATCTCAGACTCAGACTTTGACTCGAAGATTTCTCAGAATTTGCCAAAGTCGCTTGAGCAACTTTCACATTCATTTTTGCAATTTTTTCGAACACTTTCAAAAATAAATTGAAGGCACATCAGTTGTATCTTAATCTGTATCTTCAACTTCACAGCAAATTCAATTTGAGAAGTGTCCATCAAGCAGTTAGCACAGTTCTCAGGGTTTTTGGCCATAAATCTCGCATGCAAATTTTGCTAATGTTGTTGTTGTTCTACACCTAATTACACCATCGTTTGTTGTGCCGTTAAAATGCCGTTCATTGAAGAAACCTTTTGCTATCAGGCCGAAAAGATTTCTGGTTCTTGGTCACTTTGGTGACTTGTTGATTTGATTTTTCTTTCCTTAGTTTTTATTTCTCTCCGTGTGTTTTTCTGTAAATTAGTTAACTGTATTATTTAAGCTATTAACGGTGTTTTGGCAGCGCTAATGATTTGTGCTTTTCAACGAAATATCTCACAAGATCGTTGTAATTCAATTCGAACAAAGTCAGCATACCAAACGAAAGACTTAAGACACAAACTTCAATACAACAATGAGAGACTTAAGACACAAACTTCGACTTCGACTACTGCTTAAAGCTGAATTGATTGTCAGCTATTGGTAGAAGAACAAGACTCGGCGGGTGGCTGTTATTGGTAGTTGTTATTCTAGCCAAAAGGTGTGGCTCTTGGCCAGAACTTGTTCCTATTCTTATTTCTCAACTTGTATTTATTAATATTGCTTTGGTGCTTTGTTACTTTTCAAGCCCCTTCTCACTTAAGTAGTTTAAGTAGTTGGCCACAATGCATTGCGGCTTGCATTCCGAGCTTAAACGCAGCGTAGCTTCATGTCCAGAGTCATGATTCATTGCCTTTAATGGCCGATGAAGTCAGCAGCATCGTCATTAATCCGCTGATGACGAGCTCAACGCATAGAATCATGTGAAAACTTAACGAGCCGCTGCAAATGAAAAAGAAATTTTCATTTCAACCAACAACTAAACAACTTGCCTGGGGTCAGGTGAAAATCTCAAAAAAAAACAAAAAAATTGTTACGGCCATTGATAAGTGCAAAGCAAGTTAATTTGGGTTTTATTGTAATTAAATTAACACATAAAAGAAATACACACACACACAGACAGAACAGCTGCATAATTAGATGAAGAAAGTATGACTGCGAGTACAAAGTATAAGGTACAAGATACAAGTTACTCTCGGCTCGAGTGAGTTTGACGATCGCTAAAACGAGAACTTCATTTCACTTTAACATCAAGTTGGCACTGCGTGTCTGGGCCACAGGCCTCCATGGTTGACATAGAATCAGAATGCCTATATTGTATATATATGTACATAAAAGTATCTCATGGATATCTCACACACACATAGGCAAACTCACACCCCAACGTGCTAAGCATAAATTGAACCATGGATTTATATCACTCAGCTGACAAGACATCGTGAGCTGGGCCTGATCTACAATTGCTCTGAATAACAACTAGGCACAGTGGTTGAAAGTGATAAAACCGAAACTTACGTTTGATTATATTTAATTTATTAATTATTGAAGCTTACAATTAATTAGTTATGGAATGACGTATCAATAGAGTATCAATACAATTAAGGAAGTAGTATTAAAAATGAAAATGAAACTTTCATGTATCGAAAACCAAAAATTGTTATAAACAGAGAAGTCTCTCATCATTTATCTAGAATTGTAACACGATAGCTTATATTTCATTTTCTCATTCAATTTTGCACCACTGTGCGGCTGATGGCGCCAACTGGGCCCAGGTCTGTCTCTGGCTTTGGGCCTGTTCTTCGGCTTGGGTCTGAGACTGGGACTGGGTCTGAGACTGGCTCAGTGTCTGGGTGGGTGCGTTAGCCGTCTGGGATGTGTCCAACTAAGCTTGTCTCTCGCATTTTTATGCGCATGTGAGGGCAAAAATGGCAAAATAAAAAAATGTTGTACTCGTATTTTATTTGTGATGGAATTTGTGTCAATTATCGTGGCACACGTGAGGCAAAGTTGGGTGTGGAGTTGTTTTGAAAATGTATTTGAGCAGCATGCAAATTGTGAGCTAGCCCACTGTGCGTGTTTCTGGCGACTTTCACAAGCCTGTTGCAACATAGGAAAGTGTTTTGTTGCCAGCGTTAATTGCCTGTAAAGATGGTCGAAAATTAAAGCATGGCTAAAACTCCAAAGCTTCACGCTGGCAATTAATAAAACTGACCTTGCGGTTGAATTTTCCGACCGACAAAACTGAAACACAAAGCTGAAAACTGAATCGCTTTGAAAATGAAACACCCGCAGAACAAACAGACAGGCAGACAGACAGAGAGGGAGCAAGAGCTAGAGTGAGAGAGAGGGAGAGGGCTATGCAGCCATGACGAATATTTGTTGACGGCATGACATTAACTTGGCTTTTTGGGGTCACAGTTGCTAGTGGATTGACGATGTCAGCACAAATTCTTCAGCTCACAGTGTCGTTATGGTATTGTAGTTTTTGCAGCCACTGTCTGTGAGAGATTGCCTAATTTAATAACAATTGGTTAGGCAAATAGAGCTGTGGCACAGTTATAGATACATAGTAGATGCTTAAGCTATTAGCCAAGATGTTGTCGCTATAAAAAGTTGTAGTTTTGTCATTTTATTGTTTGCAAATATTCACAGCATTCATAGATACAAAACTATGAGTACTTCAACTAAAAGCCAAGATGTTGTGGCTTTGTCGCCAATCATTTAATAAACTTTTCTTTATTGTTCGCAAATCTTCACAGCATTCATTTTTAAAGCACTCGCAATCAGTTCATAATCAATTTACGAGTACGCAGCGCAAAACTTTCACAAATTTGTGAATCTTTCGGCCTGTCCATCAAGCTCACGGACTGACTGACTGACTGACTAACTGACTGACTGTCATGTATCTGAGCTGCTCTCAGCTGCTCTTAGCTGTATCTATGAGATACGAGTGTGCTCGCAAATTTGCATACTCGCCAGTCCGCTACAAAATTCCATAAGTAAAGAAAAACAAATGTGCTAAAAAAAACCACTCGCTTTTGAGGTGCTCAATTAACACAGCTACATTTTGGATTCTGATTTTGTTTTTGATTTTGATTTCTTTTGCGCGCGTATTTATCAACAATTTCGTTTTTGCTGAGACAAGTTCAGCAAGCTTCGTCTTTTTATTCATTCTCTGGAATGTTGTTGGCAAGACAAAGAGCTATTTATAATCATTATTAAAAACTTGGGGTATTATAATTTTGTCACGAAATGTGTAATGCTTAAAGGCAGGTGTGTCAGCTCTTCAGTATATAATTTTACTATATTGTGATTTTTTTTATTTAAGTCTCAAATAATGACGCAATTTATAAAAATTCAATTTTTGTATGCAAAATATTATACATTTTTTTGAAAAAAAAGCTACTTTATATTGCTTTTTATTAAATACTTTTTATTATCAACAATTGTTTTAAAGGGTATACAAATTTCTGCGTGCAGAAACTAAATTTTTCTTTCTTGTTTTTCTTTCGCTGCTGCTTTATGATTATTATCAATTTTGCATGGCGGGGCATTACGATTAGTATTAGCCAGTTCCCAGCCACGCCCACGCCACATGTGGCATGCACACAGGTTGTTGTTATTGTTGTTGTTGTTATTAATTAATTGCAAATTGCATTGGCGACCCACATTTTCGAAGGTGCATTTATCATACGCCCGGTGTGTCCAAAAGAGATTTCACTTTCTCAGTGCGACAATCAGAGAGCAGCATTTTTTTGATTTGGGTGGCAGCCAAGTTACCTGTTGCCACTTAACTGTTACCTGTTTCGTTGCCAGCGGCTAAAGGGAAACGGACATGGCCAAGGCTTATTTCGTGTGTTTTCAGTTAACCCAATTGGCTTTTGCGTGGGAATTTCTGATGCTGCCCTAGACAACCGCAAGTATAGCCTTAAGTTGGCATATTTGATATATGGCTAAGATACATTTTG
The DNA here is from genome assembly GCA_037043405.1 of Drosophila subquinaria. NCBI lineage: Eukaryota > Metazoa > Arthropoda > Insecta > Diptera > Drosophilidae > Drosophila > Drosophila subquinaria. The sequence goes on from JBAMBL010000712.1 coordinate 410,938, forward strand.
AATGATCCAAGCCAGAGATCGCGATTTATAGGGAAAATAAACCGAAATTGAAAATCTGTATGAAAATAATAAATTCAGATATATTTTTAAATAAATAAATTTTAGCACTTATATTTTGATCTCAATAATATAATTATAAAAAAAACCTTAAATTTAACTTTCTTTTAGAAATTTAAAAACTATTTAAAGTGTAATCATAATATAATATTAGTTAGATAAAAAAACCAATTATAGCTTACATTGTTTAATTTCAATGTTAAATATAAAGATTGTAACGGTCCCTGGTCTAAACTGAAGACAAATTGTTATGGTCAAAGCACTTGGGCGCACGCTCCATTAAATCATACACCGAAATGTTGCCAACTGGTTGTCCACTTGTGGCTAACTGCATTTTTGCATCAATGGTCATGTGGTCGGTCAGGCACACGCAACGGTTAACCACTTGACAACTGGCCGCAAAATGCGGCACAAGCAACGGGAATGTGCCACAACTTAGCCACTTGCAACGGGTTGTTGTCTGTCTGTCTCTCTTCTCTCCCTCTCTCTCTCTTTTAGTTTTGTTAGTTGTCTAGTCACAATTTTCTAACACTCTCCTTGGGCGCTAACTCAATGCTTATTGGCTTAATCATTGGCGCTGAGCTAAACATTGGCAATAACTGTTGGCCAATTAATTGTGGACCGTTGACAAAAGACAACAACAACAGTAACAACAACACATCCGTTGTTGCATGCAACTCATCATGCAAAGCGGCAAGAACTGGTTGCACATACTCACATTGCCACATTGTCAGCTTGCCGCATTAATCACTCGTATGATATAATTCTGGCCAAGCTGTAACTCTAACTGTGCCACATTTAAGGCCAATCTCAAACTCAATCTGTATCTGCATCTGTATCTAGTCTGGTCTGTTTCCTTAACTCGACGGCGGAACTTGCGACTACATTTTTCTGGTTTTTCTGGTGCAGCTGCAGCTGCCACATGCAACCACCCAACTGGCATTTTGGCAATTTTTTACGTGCCAAATGCAGATTGTTGCTGATAGGTTTATATGTATCTTTGAGTTGCATATGTGTTGGAGATACATTTGGAATTTATACATATTCTCATTTTGCAGTGGAATTCCTAAGTAAGGCTGAAAATAATTGAACTGCAATTAATATCGACCTGCATTAACCACAAGTGCGTATAGTTGTTTCAATATATTGTAGATTAAAGATAAAGTTTTGCCCTAAAAAGTTTGGAGTTTTTAAGTTTCTTTTGCATCACAACAAACAAATAACAATATTCTAATCATAAGGGCCGATTTGTATATGAATTATTTATATAGAATTTCTAAGTTTTCTATCTAAATAAAATAATACTTGATAGAATTATTCAATAAGGGAAACAAGTGATATTATTATGCATTCGCTGCACAGACTAAAGGTGCTTTTAGTATATTAACTTTCATTACACAAACTGCAATTGCAGTCAGGTCAAAGAGCTGTCTCTCAACTTTTTCGATTCGCTTTTTTTTTTGCGTTACGCACTTGCAGATACATTAACAAGTAGATATAGATACAGATACAGATGAAGATGGAGATACAACGACCACGTTCACATTATGTTCACATAAATCAATGTTGATGCTGTACGCCGGCGTATCATTGCCCTCAATACTCGTATTCATGCATTCATTCATTCGCCCATTCACTCATTCAGTCAGTTGATCAGTTATTCATTCAGTCAACAAAGCGGCTTACAAAATGCCGCCAAGCTTTTCTCCCTTTGGGCCAAGTAAGTCTATGTGAAGTAGTTTTAGTTATACTCTTGAGTTGAAGAAAGAAAGAAGAGGGAGGAAATGTGGGTATTAAAACCTTTAGCTTGCCATAACTTCCACTTTCACTCGAATGGCCAAGTGCCAGGCTAAAATGCCTTACCAACCTCAGTAACAACAGTGCAACAACAAACAATAATAATAACAAGACCAAAAACAACAAGCAAATCAAAAGTGTGAAGCAAAAAACAACAAAAAACAATAATACTTAAATGGAGAAAAAAACATCTAACTAAACTGCGTTGAACTCTTTTGGCCATGAGTCGGTGGGGGAGGGAAATGGATGAAGGCAACTACTATGGAAAATGATTTTAATTAAAACGAATTTAACACGCAATTAAAAGTGTTGCCAGTTTAATAATAAACAAAAAGCGAAAAGATATTTAATAATAGTTAATACATAATGCACATTCGCCAAAACAACAAGTATTAAATATTCTAATCGGCACGCCGAAAATTTTATACTCTTTAGATTACTAAAGATTTTTGGACTAATAAAAAGTTACAATAATAAGAGATATCAATTAAGCTAAATATCTAAGCAATAAATTAAAAAGATTTTCTTTAAAAACATTTTATTTTTAGATATTATATTTTCTGCTCGATTCTATTACGATTTTAACCAAATTTATTATATTACTATTAACTAGACAGTCCAGTTTACAATTTCTTGAAAAAATAATAGCTCCCTCTGCAAGTGTATATAAATATGCGGTAATCAAAACGTTTTTGATGCGTTTTCCCATCGCAAAAAATAAGGCAAAAGCCGCTTCACTTTCTGTTTTTCTATTTTTGTTTGTATTTGTGCTTTTATTTTGGGGTGTTGGGAACTGTAGTTTGGCTCTAACTATGTTGCAAATAAAAAGTAACTGAAATCAGTTGCAGGCCCCGTTCACTTTCGCCCAGTTGCCACTTTCGAGAACACTTGAGCTACGTAATCTTCCACTTAACACTCGCAAACAAACGGAAACTCATACGCCTCGTTGCACCACATACCGAAGATACGACGAGAAGGGAAGACAGAGACGGGGGTGAAAAACCACAAACAAAATCAACATCAAATCAAACTGGCAGCAGGTGCATTTCAGTGCAGGCCAAAAAAGCAGACGCCGTTTTCATTACATAAGCGCAAGGCAAACACAGATACAAATGCAAATATAAATACATACTCACACTCATAGATACATATGTGTATAGGGTATTAGGCACGTTTGGGCGTCTCATTCAAATGCGTATGTTTAGCATTGGCAATTAAAAACGCAGCTGCCGTGTCGACATCGGTTGCCAATGCAGCTTTTGTTCTCATCATCAAGCGATTTGCACTTGCCCAAGTCAAGATAATTAACGCGAATAGCTAGAAAACCAAAAAAAAACCTCGACTCCATTTAATAGTACTAAGTATTGTTTTTAAAATGCATTAAATTATGGTCTGGGGCAATTTGAAGCAACTCTTCCCAAAAATCTTAAGGATTCTGATGAATGCACAGAAATGTTGGATGAACTTAAGTTATATTTTGAGGGGGTTTTTAGCAAGGTTGTGTCTTAGTAAAAAAATCTTGAGGCACATAGTTCATTGAGCGAAATTAATTAAATGTTAATGCAGAATTTATTAAGAGTCCAAATCATGATCAATATGATGTTCCTCTTGAAAATCGTATCGGTTTTGGCATAGTCTTGAAAATTTTAATTTATGGTTTTCAATGCAGTTATCATCTAAGTTATAACGGAAGGTAGTGACTAGAAAATACTCTGTTAAATACGTATTACAGGGTATATCTTAGTCACTACCATTGCGTGAATATTATTTTGATTTTGATAAGTTTTCAATTGACGCTAATGATAAATGTACAAATAATTTACAGCATATATTACAGAGTATGTCGCAGTCGTTTCTCTGCGTGTGTGTGTGTGTGCGTGTATCTGTGTGCGTGTGTGTTTCTACCTTTCATTAAGCTAATTCCCGCAAATTATGAGTAATAATAGCCACGCTGACATTCAACATTCTTGACCCAGTTCAAGTTGAAATTAACTTATGTTTTTGGCACCACAACTCTAATTTATTCTCCCCGTTCTCTTTCTCTCTCTCTCACACACTCATTCTCACTGTCGCTGACTCTCTTTTTTCCTCTTCACTTTGCAGACCATGGAGCTGAGCAATTTTTCCAACAAGAAAATGTCACGCGAGGAGCGTCGGTATTCAGTGCCTCATGGTCCAAATACCCCATTGCCGCCAGCGGCATCCGAAGATCTTCATGCCTGGTCCATTTATAGGTGAGTACGGAAGCTAGACAGGTGGGCGTACCCTTGATCAACGATGCATCCGGTGGAGCCATCGATTACTGCACCTGTTTGACCGTTTTGACGCTTGATTTAACCGCATCTCTGAAACGGAAGTTCAAATGCCATAAGTTTAATTGGACACGCCCACAAATTGACATGTTTATTTAACCGCAACAGGTTAATGCAATGCCCCTTCTCTCTCTTTCTTTTTATCTCTCTCTCGCAGACAAAATCTAAACTCTGACTTCACCGATTCGGCGCTGGGCTCTTCAGACAAATCACCGCTGCCATATGGAAATTTCCAGCTACGCGACACAACAGTCCAATCAATCTTAAATCATCCGCGCTACGGACCCAAGTAAGTAAAAATAACTACAAATCAATTGAATGTACAGTCAAAACTCGCTATTGTAAGACTGAAACATCACAACCTTATATAGAAACTTCCTAACAGAGAATTTCACGTCTTTTATCTTTTCATTGAAAAATTGTATATCAATTTACAATAGGAGTATTCTTTCTATATGAATTCACTGTAGTGAAGTTCAACTGCTTAAACTCATACTCACGCATATCTATTTGATTGAATCATTATTCATTATCATTATTCATTTCCACATCAAGTCAACAACATTCCTTAAGGTTGACTAACGCATTATGTACTTAATAATTATTAATTTAATGCTAATAAAGACTAAATGATTTAACGGACATGTCGATTATTATTATTATTATTTCTTCATATGGATTCCCAGCACTACAAGTATAAACTTATTATTTAATGTGCTAGTCACAATTGATTTATACTAACTTCACATTCCACAAAAAGGGTTTGAAACTCTCAAGATCGATTAAAGAATCATCGATTGACTTTTACAAATAAGTTTGAAAAAAACCTGTTATAGATACAATCTAGAATGGCTTAGTTTCAGTTAGGAAATAGTATTACATTTAAAACATAACTAAGATCTTTAATTATAAATATACAAAAATATTATTCAAAATTATTTAAAGATAAAAACAAGAATTCCACCCAGACTCCAATATTTTTAGTTCAGTTTTTTGTTAAAATGTTCAATTATAAATAAGTTTCAGGAAAAAAAAATTACTTAATCACCACTTAAAATGAGTTTTTGTCGTCTTAAGAATAAAGTTAACAGATTAAAAAAACGAGCACATCAAGAATCTCAGTTTGCATGCAAAGAAATGAAATTATCATACCTGACTAATATGGAAATACTTATTTTTAGATGTTATTACCACTTAAACCATTCCCTATAACTCACTCTCCATATCTTTCGCCCCTCTTGCTCTCTCTACTTCCCCTATAGATCCCCACTGGGCTCCAATATGTACACATATCTAAAGTTCGGACTGCCGCGCGTCTTTCCGCCCAACGCCGGCTCCCAGCGGACTCATCGCCCCGGGCCGGGACCGGGTCCAGGTGCCGGAGGCTCCTCAGCTCTGGGCGGCGTGCGGGGCCGGGTGAATCGGGGCTTTAGGGACAGCTCGGGTGCTCCAGCGGGCGCGGGATCGAGCGGATACGACAGCAGCGACAATGAGACGACACGGAGTCGAGTGCCGCCGAATCTGAGAAAGTATCGCAGTGAGTCGGACTTCCGTGCCATCAGCGGCATGGGCATGGCCATGGCGCATTCCCGCCCAGAGTCGAGGGCGCAGGGGGGCGTGCCGTCGGCGGCGCTGCGACAGGCGAACAGTCGGGCGAGCATCGCCGTGGGACAGCACCATCATCATCTCCAGCAACAACAGCAGCAGCAGCAGCAACAGCAGCAACAACAACAGTACATGACCAATGGAAAACATTATGGACATCGATCGCACAGCGAGGCGGATCTACTGGGAGCTGGCATGGTCGGAGACGGAGGATTGGGCTACGGGGACTACGGGGAGTCCCGAATCTATGGCAGCACGCGACATCTGCAGCAGCCTTATGGACGCAAGCAGTCGAGCATGGGACTGATCTATCCGAACATCCAAGTTCACTGCCTGGACGTGAGTCCGTCCTTGCACGGTGTCTCCTTGCAGGCGAAGGCGGGAGATCTGTTCGCTATCATGGCGACGTCGCAGCGCGAGGGCAGCGCCCTGGCCGAGTGCCTGGCGGGTCTCCGGGAGCGTCTGGGCGGCGAGATCCTCATCAATGGCCAGCAGGTGAATCGTCGTGGCTTGCGGGAACTGTGCAGCTATGTGCCGGCCTTGGAGGTGTCCTCATTGGATCCAAGGATGAGCGTGCAATGCACGCTGAATTTCCATGCCGCATTGCGTGGTCCCTTGGATCGCAGTGATCTTAAGGAGCGCATGGATGTCCTGATCGAGGATCTGGGCCTGAACACGGTGCGTGCCTCGAATGTGTCCACGTTGACGCACTCGGAGAAGCAGCGGCTGAGCGTCGCTTGCCAGTTGCTGTCGCAGTCATCGCTGCTGATCCTCGACCAGGTCACTAGCAATATGGACATCTTTGACACGTTCTTCCTGGTGGAATATCTGAGACAATGGTGCAGTGGCGGACGGATTGTCATCATGACTCTGCAGCCGCCCACGTTTGAGATTCTCTCCATGTGCTCCGGCGTCCTGCTGCTCTCCGGCGGACGCACCGTCTTCTCCGGCAGTCGGGCGGATCTGCCACGCCACATGGGTGATCTGGGGTATCCATGTCCGCCATTCAAGAACCCAGCAGACTATTATCGTAAGTACACAGATTTCTTAATTTTCTCTGCCTGTGTTTAGGGAAGCGGTGGGCACGCAGTGGCTCCGGGAGCAGCGGCTGCTCCCAACCTAGGTAGATTCTAACAGGGCAGTGGTTGATGTTGTTGTAGTGCTCCCGAATTCAGATTTCGTGCCCACCGCTGGTGTAGAACTTCCGCATCAAAAGATTTCCTCTAACATTCTTAATTTCTTAATAGTTGATCTGGTCACCTTGGACGATCTGTCGGCAGCTGCAATGCTGGAATCTTCTGCGCGCATTGAATCTCTGGCCAATGCCTGGGATCAATTCAACTCGGAGCCGCCGCTCGCCGCGCCGCCCGCCTCTTTGCCCAACTTTACCCTGAAGGCGGGTTTCTTTGGCCAGGCCAAGGCGCTGATCAAACGCTTTGCCGGCTACAAGCAGCCAGGATCATTGCTCACGTGGATCAGCAAGTTGATTGCCGCTGCCGTGCTCTCGCTCTGCATTGGCTGCATCTTCTGGGATGTGCCTGCCTCGGATCCACAGCTGTCCTACAACGATCGCTTTGGCTATCATCATTGCGTCATGGTGCTGGCCTATTGGCCGCTGGTCTTGCTGACCATTCGCGACACCCAGGAGGATCGACGACATGCCGAACGGGACATTCGACTGGGTCTCTACTCGCGCAGTCTCTACATCATTGTGCAGGTGAGTGAGAAATTTGGGATTCAATTGGAGTGGCTTAATTGAGAGTTATCCTTTAATTGCAGAGCTTGTTGGGCCTCTTTCCGAGCCTGTGCATCTGGCTGGCGTATTTGCTGCCGGCTCACAGCATGGCGGGTCTTTACACCTACTCGAACAGCAGCGACACGGGCATCTATTTGTACATGGGTAAGTGTCTCCTTCTCCTACTCCATGCATCTCCTGTATCAACTACAACTTCATTTCCTTTGCTACCAACTTGTACTTTAAATTCTTCTTTTCCATATTCTCTAGTGCCTTCCTTCTGCCATCTGCACTCTCCTTCTCTACTCTACTCCTTCTCCGCCTTTCTCTACCTCCTTTCGACACCGAATCCTTATCTTTCTTTTCCACGTCCATTTCCACATCCATCTACACTTCCTTAGATTCTTCGCATAATCCTTTAGTTCTCTAATCTTTATCTTTCTACACTCTCCTCTTTTCTCTTATGTTTTTCCTCTTCCTTTTTTTAATCATACTCTTCTCTTGTCATCTTTCTCCTTCAGGTCACATGCTGCTCTATCTGACTGTCATCCAAACCCTGGCCTTGCTGTGCGCCCATCTCTTGCCCTGCAAGGTATCGGCCAGCCTTGTGAATGGCCTAATCAGCCTGGCACTGGCCACCGTCGGCGGTTATCTAGTGCATCCACGTCATCTGTCCAAGTTCTGGTCTTGGCTGCAGTTAATCTCCCCACAGCGCTGGCTGCTGCCCGTCCTGGTGCAGGATGAATACAGCGCCGAAACCTTGGCCAATTCAGCGGGATTGCAGCTGTGCCGCAACAAACAGGTGAGTCTACCAACTGAAGATGCACTCCGAACTGCAGCTAACTCTTTAATCTTCTGTCGACAGGTGCAACATCAGGAGATCATTGTGCAACAACCGTGTCCACCACCAAATGGCACCCAAGTGCTGGTCGACTTCCAGTTGCTGCCGGCGCAGCATGTGCTCGATCCGTCGGCCACCTATGATCAGACCACGTCTGTGGCCTTGGTCCTGGCATCCCTGGTGCTCTTCTGCCTGACCTTCATCATTTTCGTGTGCAATTGCCGTGGCGCATGTCGCAAGCGACGCAGCCGACGCTATTAGACAACAATATGTTGCAACATCTTCCAACATTGTACATTAGTTAGCAACTAAATCCTTCTTAATAAATAAAACTAGAAATTAGTCGAGGCAGCGAATCGTTTAACTAACTTAAAATGTGTCTTTTATTTACTGGTTGTAAGGAATGCTATGGAGATTATACTCGTATTCAATTGATTAAAGTATTCAATGATGGAACAGACGCAGATTGGTGTGTGCCATGATGATGCCGTGCTCATCACAGGCGGCAATCACGCCCGCATCGTTGGTGGATCCAGCTGGACTGGCAATGTACGAGACGCCGCTCTGAAATAATATAGAAAAGGAATAATTAATAAAAAACGATATTTAAGTACAAATAATTTAAAGAAAAATTGACTCCTTAATGATAAATCAGTCCGATGATTACTTTTGTTTATTTTTTTAAAGTTTAATCGAAGGTGTGTAAAACTGTCAGTCTTCTAGCTCTTGCCGTTTGGGCTACTTGTTCATTTCCCCATTAAACAGTCAGTCAGGAAAAAGAGTTTTATATATACACATTTTGTGACAAGTCTTACAATATTGATTCTATGATTTAAAGAACACCCTAAGTACTCACCAAACTAGCGCGATCAATGTTATCGCGGAAGGGGAAGAAGGCATCCGAGCCGAGAGCGACACCATTCAATTTCTTCAGCCAGTCGAGTTTCTGCTGCGTTGTCAGCTGCTCCGGCGCCTTATCGAACCTGCAAGTAAACAAGTCACAAATCAGGTACGTTCATCATCTTCAATTGCTCAACTCACATGCTCTGGAACTGTGTCATGGGCATGTCCTTGCCAACGGTGCCGTTCACATAGTTGTCAATGGCATTGGAAATCTCAGCACGCTTCACGCCAGCCTTGAACTTCATGCCTGCCACATTGGGATGCTGGCGTAGCCACCAATTGTCCGCCTTCTCGCCGGCCAAACGTGTGCAATGAATGCGCGACTGTTGTCCAGCGCCAATGCCAATCACTTGGCCATCTCGGGCATAGCACACGGAGTTGCTCTGCGTATACTTGAGGGCAATTGTGGCCACGATGAGATCACGCACTGCTGCCTCGGGCAATGGACTACGCTTGCTGACCACATGGGAGAACAAAGTGGCATCGATAACGGCATCATTACGTTTCTGCTCCAAAGTCAGGCCAAAGATCGTCTTACGCTCTACAGCACTGGGCTCATAGTTGGGATCCATCTAGAAAAGGAGATAAAATGGATGAATAAATAAATATATATAAAATAAATAAAGACATAAAAGTTAAATCCAAATAAAAAAGATATATTATAAATAAATATACCTGTAATATGCAATAACTGCCGTTCTTCTTCTTCTTGAGAATCTCCAAGGCCTCAGGCTCGTAGCCAGCGGCAATGATGCCATCGGAGACCTCGCGGGAGATGATTTTTGCCGTGAGCACATCACAGACATCGGACAGAGCCACAAAGTCGCCAAAGGAGCTCATTCTGTCGGCGCCACGTGCGCGGGCATAGGCCGTGGCCATTGGAGTCAGTTGCTCATATAGATCATCCACCATGCAGAGCTTCGCCTGCTCCGGACTAAGGGGCACGCCCACAGCTGCGCCCGCTGGGGAAACATGCTTGAAACTCGTTGCCGCCGGCAACTTGAGAGCTTGCTTCAGTTCCCTGACCAGTTGCCAGCCATTGAGGGCATCGCACAGATTGATGAATCCCGGCGAGGCGTTCAACACTCGCAAAGGCAACTGGGGCAACTGAGTGTAAAGCTGTGCTGGCTTCTGGTGAGGATTCATGCCGTAGCGCAAAGTCAACTGGGAGGAACCAGCGCCATATTGCTTTCTAAAGTAATCGGAAATGGCTTCATCATAGCTGGCGGTGTGGGTGAAAGCCTTCAGAGCCAGCGCCTGACGTGTCTCCGGTGTGGTGTCGCCCTTGGCAGCGATCTCGGCCAGCACGCGGGCATAATCGACGGCCTCACAGACGACTGTGACACGCTGATGATTCTTGGCAGCGGCACGCAACAATGTAACGCCTCCAATGTCAATATTCTCCACGGCATCGGCCACGGTGACATCTGGCTTGGCAATCGTGCTGGCAAATGGATACAGATTGCAGACAACGAGTTGGATAAGGTCATAATGCTGCTGCTTCATGTCCGCCAAATCGGTATTCGTGGTGCGCGACAGGATGCCCGCATGGACAGCCGGATGAAGGGTCTTCACACGTCCGCCCAGCATCTCGGGAGCACCCGTAATATCGGAGACATCCTTGACGACGAGACCAGCTCCACGCAGGGATGTGGCCGTGCCTCCGCTGGCCACCAACTCGAAGCCCAAAGCACCCAGACTCTTGCCCAGCTCCAGTAAGCCCGTCTTGTCCGAGACGCTCAAAAGTGCTGAGGAGGAGGAGGAAGCGAGGCAGGGAATGAGTTAAAATTTGATGATGTATGTTAATGACTTTGCTCTAAAAATCAATCTAGAATATAGTTTATCTAGAAATTTTGTTGCTTTTTTTGTTTCAGGTCTAAAATTATTTGTTATTGTCTCGCTTAATTTTTTTTTATATTTTCTAAATTTTTTGGTAAAAACATTTTTAATTTTTCCAATTTTAGAATATATTTTTTGTGATTCATTTAAATCTTTTGGATTTGTTCGGGTTTGATTTTAAATTCTTAAAATCTATTTATTTTAAGTATTTCTTATTTAACATTCCTCTTTTTAAAATTTAGCTAAATATTTTCATTGAATTTATTTTATTTTTTAATTTCTTATTTAATATTAAATGTTATATTTAATGTTTAATAAGTTTTCTTTTATTTTTTAGTCTCTTATTTAACTTTAATTGCTAGATCTGTTAGATGATTAAGTCAGTGACTACATCGGCCTGTGAATCGTAAAGGTCACACAAGTATATATAATAGTTTTCCGATACGATTCAAAGTTCTAATCTGATTTTATTTCAGTTGTATGGTTTCCGATATTTAGGCATTTTAGGATAACAAAATTGCTTCTTATTTAATTCCAACTCTAAATTAATTAATAAATAAAATATATAGATGATGTAATATGTTCGTACCTATTTTCTTGCTTGCCATCGTTTCAAATTCTTTGCGTCTGCTTCACTCGGCAACTGAACTGCAAATGAAAGATGCAAAAATGTCAGTGAACGTGGGACGTGGGCTCTGAATTAAAATTGCACAAAAACATGTTTTCGCTTTTTGCCTAGGCAACAACCTCAGTGGGCTGCGGTTTAAACTGATAATTCGACCCGCTTTCCGCTTCCCGAAGGGAAAAGGGGACTCAACTGATTCGCTTGCATCAGCAACAGTAACAACCATAACAACAATAAGAATATACAAAAACAAAAGCAACTTCTCAGGTTTTATAGACGTAAATAGATTGTATTTATTACTCGAGTGTCGTCGCCTTTACAGCTCCTTATCAGCTTCGATAGGGGGCTGAGTTTGAGATGGAGGTGACTTCGTCTCCGGCTTGATCCCCTCCTCTGTCTTTGACTGCTCCCTTGCTTCGATTACGCTCTGAATCTGCGATCCATCCGTCTCTGTCTCCACCTCCGTTTTCGGCCTCTTCTCCCCTTCTGCCGCCTCCCTTTCCTTGCGTCGCTTTGATTCCCTGCGCCGTTTGTGCTTGTTGGACTTCAAATGCAATTGCCATTGATATTCGCCTATGAAATGACGCTCACAAATCCCACAAAAATGGCTCGTCTCCTCATTGAGATCTTCGCCAGGATGTACACGCTTTGCCATGGGCGCAATCTCGCTAATCTCGTCCAGTCGATAACATTCGATGATGCTCTCGGCTTTTTTGTAGACGCACTCTTGCCAGGCTTTCACATCGCTTGTGTCCAGCTCGTAGAGATCGGGCACTTGACGGTCCTTGCTGGCCAGAAAGCGATTGTTGATCCACTTGAGCTGCTTCTTGGAGTAACGACGCGTCACCAGCTTGAGCTCATCACAGCAACTGCTGAGCAACTGGAGGCCAGCAGCAAGTTCTCCCTCCATAGCCGACAGTTGTTCCTTCGTGGGCAACTGATATTGATGGGCTTTAAGATACTCCTCCAAGCTGTCATCCTGCTGCTCGTTGTATTTTAATAAATACGGCACAAACTCCTTGTAGCCAATGGTCTGGAGCACGCCCTTGGTATAAGCCTGCACTGTGACATCAGCGTAGTTGTTGTGGAACTGTCGCAGCTCCTTGAGCAGACCCTGTTGCAACATGTTGTCCACACGCCCGTCGAGACGATCATTCAGCACATCCTGCTGACACCGTAGCCAGAGTAGAATCGTGTGGGGATAGCGAAGGGGGCCGCCAAGGCGATTGCCTCCTGGCTGCTGACGCTGCTCCATTAGCTTGGCTGTCAGAGTCTGCCCGGTGCTCTGGTAAACTTCAATGGCCCGCTCAATCTTGCGTCGGTTATTGGGATGAATTCGGTTGGCGCTGCTGGCGTCGATGCTGCTCAAATGTCCATGCAGCTCCAACGTTGTCATGTCGCTCATTTGCTCAGGTGTCAACTGTTGCTCAGCTGCTCCAGCCACCTGCTCATCCTTGGTGCTCACCAGTATGTCCCACAGCAAGGATTCGATGTAGTAATTGGTTCCGCCAACAACAATTGGTGGCTTTGACTTGGCCAACAGCTGTTCGATGATTGGCAACGCCGCATTGCGAAAGTGCGTAACTGTAAAGGGCTCCGCTGGCGTTGCCACGTCCAGCAGATGGTGCCTTGCCCTCGCCTGCTCCTCCCTTGTCGCCTTCGCCGTCGCAATGTCCAGATTTGTGTAAACTTGCATCGAATCCGCACTAATTATCTCCCCGTCAAAGCGTTCGGCAAGTTCCAGCGATAGTTTCGTCTTTCCAGTGCCCGTTGAGCCCAGAATGACTATTAGCGGCACTTTGCGCAACATTTTTCACCTTTATTTAATTGAATTCAATTTAAATTCAGCTGCAATTGTTTTTTGTCAACACACGACAATTCCAACGAGTGCGACAGAGACACACAGAGCGTTTGCTCTCACGTTTCCAACACGTGCTGCGTGCGCATGAACTACCTGTTGCTTCGATTAAACAAAATCCACACTATCATACAATCCAAAGCAATGGAACACACTCATAGTAAGCACTTAAATTTGATTTAAACAAAATCCTATTAGGCTATTTAAATTAAATGTATAACTTACAATAATAATTTTTATTTAATTCGATTGAGCTACTAACTCACTCAGCGAACGAGCCTCCTTAAGTTCATAAGCTCAGTTGTTTGTGCTGGCCAGTGTTGCCCTTTTAGTAATTTTAGGCGGCACATTTATGTTTCAAAATACAGACAATAGGTGGCGCCACCTTTGGAAGCGTCCGGTAGCCTTGGCACACATCTTTTTTAGCCAAGACAAAATTTTTTGTTTGTTTGCTTGATGCTTTTCTGTTTTGTGTCGCGCCTAAATCGGTTATGGATTGGGTCTCCGCTTTAACGTTAACTGAGGGAGCTATCAAAAAGATTGTGCTATGTTATCATATCGTCATTTACGTTAGTTACATTATAATTCTTTGCCGCTAAATATAAATTCGAGCCTTTCTAACTTTTCTGTCTTATATGCATTCAAAATACTTTGAGTTAAGCTTTGAACACGATTGACAAACATAATACATAGTAGATTAATCAAGTAAATATGTTGAACAAAAGACAGCGAATTAAACAGCTGATGATGTTATGACACAGACATGCCAACTTTTTATTTTTATTGGTATATATTTTAGTTGAGCGCACGCAGTCACCCTAAAAACAGAACACCTTGCTCGGTCAAATCTCGCGTAAATTACACAATAACTGTGATATTTTTAAAGAAACTAATAAACCACAAATGTTCGAGCAGCTGAATTAGGACGTAAACGCAAAATGTTAAAAGTTAGAAGCATATATCAACTCGGTAGCAATCTGCGGCAACGACAATTTTACACCGGCATTACGAGACTTAAGCGGCGAAAAACTGCAGAAGAGAAGGTGAGACCAAGAATAATACTAACAAGGTTACGCATCGAAGCCTTTGACGTCAATTAAATGTTATTTACATGCAATATCTGTAAATGTGACGTCACTTGTTTACTGCAGACGACTGTGAATAACATGTTTAGTTGTTTGTAGTTGTTTACATTAAAAGAAACCCACTGACTAATTAAGTAGAAATCCCCTAGAATCATAGAGTATTCGCCGAAGAAGCTGCAGCCAAACAATGTTTCGAATGCAAACAGCGCCATAGACATTTGGCGACACATGAGCGTCTCACAGCTGGCAAAGACGTTGCAGCGACCTTTGGGTAAGTTTAAAGAGTAAAAGTAAAAGTAAATTCTAACATACCTCTCTCTCTCTCTCCCTCACTGCTAGATGATGTGCAGGAGGCGATGCTCTATGTGCGTGGAGCAGACAACATTGAGGCAGCTGCCAAGTTGGAAGATCTCAAGATCATTCAGGAAATTGCAAAGAAACTTGGCGTCAAAACACGAGTTGTTGCCGCGCCTGAAACCACTGCCGAGGATGAGCACAAGGAGCGTGATGTGTCCCCTAGACCGCCTGCCCCTCCAGAGCTACTTAAGCCACGTCCTCCTGTGGTGACCGTGATGGGTCATGTGGATCACGGCAAGACCACGCTGCTGGATTCACTGCGCGGCGCCGATGTGGCAGCTGGAGAAGCTGGTGGCATTACCCAGCATATTGGCGCCTTCACGGTTACTCTGGAGAGCGGCGAGAGAGTTACGTTCTTGGATACGCCGGGTCATGCGGCATTCAGTGCAATGCGAGCTAGAGGAGCCGTTGCCACAGATATTATTGTTCTGGTCGTGGCTGCCGAGGATGGCGTCATGGCCCAAACGCGCGAGGTCATTCAACTGGCCAAGGAGGCACAGGTGCCCATTATCGTGGCGCTGAACAAGATTGACAAGCCCGAGGCGAATATTGTAAGGCTCTCCATATTCTACAAAATATTCGCTAATGCGTCTCAATGTTTCAGGAGAAAAGCAAGCGGGAATTGGCGCAAATGGGACTGGCGCTGGAGGAGCACGGTGGTGACGTTCAAGTCATACCCATTTCGGCGCTCAAGGGCACCAACCTGCAGCTGCTGGCTGAAGCTGTCAGCACTCAGGCCACTCTAATGGGCCTCAAGGCAGATCCCACGGGACTTGTCGAGGGCATTGTCGTCGAGTCCAAGACAGATCCACGACGCGGCAAACTGTCCACGGCCATTGTCTCGCGCGGCACGCTGCGAAAGGGTTCAGTCCTGCTGAGTGGCCTGTCGCATGCCAAGGTGCGTGGACTCTTCGATCACAATGGTCAGCCCATGGCGGTGGCACCTCCCGGTACTCCCGTGGAAATTCTTGGCTGGCGAGAGCTGCCACTTGCCGGTGAGTTGATACTGGAAGTGGAATCGGAGGTGAGCAGTGCCTTAAATCAGAGATTTAAACTTGTTTATAATTATTAATACTATTACAGAAAAAGGCGCATGCTGTTATGAAGTATCGTGAGCACCAGGCCCAGATGGAGAGGATCGAATCGAGCGGCGATGAGATTCGTAAAAAGGAGGAGGAACATCAGGCCAAGTATCGAGCGGAGCGTGAGGCCCGTCGGCTGGCTGGACGCTTCAGAGTGCGAGGAGGTCAGAGGGTTAAGCTAGTGGATCCCAATGATGGCAGTCCACGCGTCAGTGTCATCATCAAGGGTGATGTGCACGGATCTGTGGAGGCCCTATTGGATGTGCTTGAAACTTACAATAGCAATGATCGCTGCCGCCTGGACATTGTGCACTATGGCGTGGGCAATGTCACCGAGGGGGATCTGGAGCTGGCCAAGGCCTTCAATGCGATCATCTATGCCTTTTCGGTGGAAACACCGCAGCCCAAAGCGGTCAAAGATGTGACTGTGAAGAGCTTCAATGTCATATATCATCTGATTGATGATCTCAAGGAGCAGCTAAGCAGCCAACTGCCATCTGTGGAAGTTGAGGAGCAGCTCGGCGAAGCCAATGTGCTGCAGCAATTCTTCATCAACGAGGGACGCAAAGAGATTCCCGTCGCAGGCTGCCGTTGCACCAAAGGCGTGCTCAAGAAGAGCCAAAGGTTTCGCCTGCTCAGGGACGGAGAGGTAATCTATGATGGCGCCCTGGAGTCGATGCGGCATTTGAAAAACGAGGTGGACTCGATCAAGAAAGATGTGGAGTGTGGATTGCGGCTGAGAGACACAAAGGTGCTGCCACAAGCGGGCGACACGCTGCAATGCTATACCACGCACATGGAGTCACAGCAAACGGACTGGGATCCTGGTTTCTAGTGAATTAGTCGACTTTCTATTGTTGCCGCTGCTTGCTTGTTATCAGTCTTAACTATATATGTATATCTATAGTTTTGTATTATATATTGTGTACATAAAACGAATCCCACTATCCGACTTCCTGTTGATCTTACTGCTGCTATGCTGCCACCCTTCACCCACATGCCGACTGCTTAGGATAACGCCGCTGCCGCAGCGGAACTGTCGACTGATAAGCCGTTGGCAACTGCTGCGACAGCCACAACGGCGACGCCGACTGAGACTGAGAGCGCCCCTGGCTGTCCATGTGCACGCCATGACGGAAGCTGTCTAAATGGGTCAAAGCAATGCTAATTGGAGTTCACCCACACCAAGGCACAGGCTGAGAATCTAACCAGAGCTGAGCTGAGCGTTTTCTTCTTGCTTTTCAGATAAACGATTTCCGTTGAGGGTGGCCAATTAGCGCTTAGCTCTACATTCATGAATGAATGACTGCTTTTTATTTAAACCACATCGCATATAATTGTTATACATATAATTTAATATAATCGCCATTCTGTATTAAATGTTTGCCTTGAATTTTGCTCGCCTTTTATTTTTCGCACTGCGGCATACTTACTCGAATTAGCTAACAGGCAGAAACTTTCCCTGGTGCCCTCGTGATAAAACCCCATATTATTTTTAGACATGGGATAGCGAGTTTATATAACTCATTCGGACATTTAACATTGGTACGAAAGTCTAATATGTAATTGAAATATTATGTAACGAATTTCACCATAATTCTATCCGTTTTCTACTATAATTAGTTAAAGAAATTAATTCTTAAGTTATTATAACGTTCCAAATTTCTTATTATTAATCAGTAAATATTGGGGGAGCGATATGTATGATTCATAGAAGAGTATTTTGGAAGTCGCAAAAACTTGCTGTTACAGATTTGATTCCAATTTAAAAACAATAATTTCAATAAATAATTTAGAAATCCATTCAAAAAAATTTTTTTTCATTAATTAAAATATATTTTAATTTAATTCAATTGACTTTACACAGATTCCGTAAATATGACTTTAATTGCAGCATTAAGTCTATTAGATATCTTATAGAAATAAATGCCTAAGTATAGAATAAAGGGGTAATTTGGATATGGGCATTTCTCCATTGTCGAAAGCGACATTTGTACGCATTCAAAGTAAAAAAAATCAAAAACATTTTTTTATTTTGACAAAAGGCCAAACTTATTTTTTTGAATTTTGTTCGTTTCCAAGATAATTAAAAAAAAAACCAAGGCATATTCGCACGCGACAAGAACAGAAGTCGCTTTCGCGATGAGTTCAACCACTGATTTCAGCGAAGCCTGAAGGAAAATTTTAATGCGACTAATTGTAAAATGTTTAAATGATTTTAAAATTATGTATCTTAATAATCATTTTGATTCAAACATATTAAGTAGCTTCTTTTTAATTTAATTTTAATCACGCGACATTTTGTTTTACAACTTACAAATACAAATGTTGCTTCTTATTTTAAATTAAATGACTATTTTTGTATGAGAAGGTTTGAGAAGGTTATTTCCTCCATTTCACACAAAAAGTGGATTTTTTGCCATTTTAAAAATCATAAAAAATACTTGCGAAGGGATTTTTGAAATTTTTTTTGCTGTAACTCTTAGAGTTGTTTTGAGAATTTTGTTTGATTGATTTTTACGAAACTTAAAATCACTGCGGACGGCAGTCCGCGCTAGTGACGAAAGCAGCACGAAGGGTGCGAAGGCGACTAGCATATATACACAGGAAGAATGGAAGATTTGCTATGACTGTCCGATCAGGTCGAGCTATATACCGATCGAAAGGTATCAACTTAACTTACAAATGTGCATACTAAGACTTTTGGAAACTCACCTGGTTCGTGAGATAAACAGGTGTAAGTGGGAGGGAAAAAATTTAAATTATTGGAGCTAATGGGGCCGCTGGAGCCTTTTTGAATTTTCGTTGAATTTTTTACAATTCTCATCAAAAATACGCGTCGAATGACACCTCGATCATCGAAATCGGACAACTGGTTCGAAAGATAATTAATTTTGAAATTTTTAGGGGCCTTTCGAAATTGTGATGAAAAGTCAGTAAATGGATGAAAAGTCTGTCTGTTTGTTTGTTTGTTTGTTTGTTTGTTTGGATCAAATCGTTGATTTAGCTTAAATGTTTGAATGAGGACTTGTTCCTGTTAAAAAATCTAGAAACGTTTGTTCTACGACTTTTTCGAAAAATAGCTAGTTTAGCGGGAAATCGCTAAAAACCGCTAAAATTGAAACCCTTATAGCAGTCAAACGATAAAAGTTACAGATGCGATCTATATATTGTTGAAAACGTATTTTGAAGGGCTGTTATGCATACCTTTTAACTTTTTTTCTAAAGTACACAGGTAAATTGCTACAGGTGAAATAAGGTGTTTTCCCCCACATTTTGGCGGTTTTTGAGAAAACGCCGCTAACGATTTTTTTTAAATTTCGATATGTTTTAGCTTGTAAAATTTCTCGTTTTTTGATGTATGACACAAAAAATTTTATCAATAGGTTTGGAAGATATAACCTATTAACTGAATATATACGTTTTACTTTGAATTGGAATAGGGCAGCAGCAACAAAGTGTCATAGCAGCCAGTTTGTTTGTTTGGGTCAAATCGTTAATTAAGTTAAATGTTATGAATGAGGACTTGTTCCTGTTCAAAAATCTAGAAACGTTTGCTCTACGACTTTTTCGAAAAATCGCTAGCTTAGCGGGAAATCGCTAAAAACCGCTAAAATTGAAAACCCCATAGCATCCAAACGATAGAAGCTACAGATGCGATCTATATATCGTTGAAAAGGTATTTCGAAGGGCTCCCTGGCACTGCTTGCAGCGTAATGGAAATTACCTGTTAGCTGAATATATACATCACTGCGGACGGCAGTCCGCGCTAGTGACGAAAGCAGCACGAAGGGTGCGAAGGCGACTAGCATATATACACAGGAAGAATGGAAGATTTGCTATGACTGTCCGATCAGGTCGAGCTATATACCGATCGAAAGGTATCAACTTAACTTACAAATGTGCATACTAAGACTTTTGGAAACTCACCTGGTTCGTGAGATAAACAGGTGTAAGTGGGAGGGAAAAAATTTAAATTATTGGAGCTAATGGGGCCGCTGGAGCCTTTTTGAATTTTCGTTGAATTTTTTACAATTCTCATCAAAAATACGCGTCGAATGACAACCTCGATCATCGAAATCGGACAACTGGTTCGAAAGATAATTAATTTTGAAATTTTTAGGGGCCTTTCGAAATTGTGATGAAAAGTCAGTTTGTCTGTTTGTTTGTTTGTTTGTTTGTTTGTTTGTTTGGATCAAATCGTTGATTTAGCTTAAATGTTTGAATGAGGACTTGTTCCTGTTAAAAAATCTAGAAACGTTTGTTCTACGACTTTTTCGAAAAATAGCTAGTTTAGCGGGAAATCGCTAAAAACCGCTAAAATTGAAACCCTTATAGCAGTCAAACGATAAAAGTTACAGATGCGATCTATATATTGTTGAAAACGTATTTTGAAGGGCTGTTATGCATACCTTTTAACTTTTTTTCTAAAGTACACAGGTAAATTGCTACAGGTGAAATAAGGTGTTTTCCCCCACATTTTGGCGGTTTTTGAGAAAACGCCGCTAACGATTTTTTTTAAATTTCGATATGTTTTAGCTTGTAAAATTTCTCGTTTTTTGATGTATGACACAAAAAATTTTATCAATAGGTTTGGAAGATATAACCTATTATAACTGAATATATACGTTTTACTTTGAATTGGAATAGGGCAGCAGCAACAAAGTGTCATAGCAGCCAGTTTGTTTGTTTGGGTCAAATCGTTAATTAAGCTTAAATGTTTGAATGAGGACTTGTTCCTGTTCAAAAATCTAGAAACGTTTGCTCTACGACTTTTTCGAAAAATCGCTAGCTTAGCGGGAAATCGCTAAAAACCGCTAAAATTGAAAACCCCATAGCATCCAAACGATAGAAGCTACAGATGCGATCTATATATCGTTGAAAAGGTATTTCGAAGGGCTCCCTGGCACTGCTTGCAGCGTAATGGAAATTACCTGTTAGCTGAATATATACATTTTACTTAGAGTGGGAATAGGACAGCAGCAGCAAAGTGTCATAGCACCCAGAGTTTAAGAGTGCTGATAGCTTTTGCGCTGGGCATGTGTGTTTGTAAAGGGGACCAGTGTCGCCAAACAATTTGTTTTAGCTTGTACAAACAATAATCAAAGTTGACAAAAAATATTGCAATTTCAAAATTTCTGATATCTTATTCAAAAATTTCTGATATCCCAGATATCCATAAAAAAACCTCTTTACGAGGTAAAAAGTCTAGTGACGAAAACATTTTCATGCCCCAAAATTTCTGATATCCAATTTTGTGACGAATAATATTAAGTTTTACACATAAATTATTTAAAACAAAATTTTTGCATTCGGCACTGCGCAAAACAGTGAGTGAGTTTTATTTGGTATGAAGAATTGATACATTGTAGCGCAATGTGCCGAAGTGCCAAAATTTTGTTTTAAATAATTTATGTGTAAAACTTAATATTATTCGTCACAAAATTGGATATCAGAAATTTTGGGGCATGAAAATGTTTTCGTCACTAGACTTTTACCTCGTAAAGAGGTTTTTTTTATGGTTTTACTTAGAGTGGGAATAGGACAGCAGCAGCAAAGTGTCATAGCACCCAGAGTTTAAGAGTGCTGATAGCTTTTGCGCTGGGCATGTGTGTTTGTAAAGGGGACCAGTGTCGCCAAACAATTTGTTTTAGCTTGTACAAACAATAATCAAAGTTGACAAAAAATATTGCAATTTCAAAATTTCTGATATCTTATTCAAAAATTTCTGATATCCCAAAATTTCTGATATCCCAAAAAAAAACCTCTTTACGAGGTAAAAGTCTAGTGACGAAAACATTTTCATGCCCCAAAATTTCTGATATCCAATTTTGTGACGAATAATATTAAGTTTTACACATAAATTATTTAAAACAAAATTTTTGCATTCGGCACTGCGCAAAACAGTGAGTGAGTTTTATTTGGTATGAAGAATTGATACATTGTAGCGCAATGTGCCGAAGGCCAAAATTTTGTTTTAAATAATTTATGTGTAAAACTTAATATTATTCGTCACAAAATTGGATATCAGAAATTTTGGGGCATGAAATATACTACTAATATGAATAACAATATTTAAAGACGAATTTAAGATACCGTTATCGCCAATCATAATTTTTGAAGAAAAATAAGGTGCTTCTAATTAAATTTCGATGAGTGTATTTTTATGTTTTAAAACTTAACTATCTTTACCAAGTGTAATCGTTAGAATATGTTTCATCTAAAAACCATAGACATTGTGTCAGTGTGCACAAAAGCACGCTTAAGAAAAAGCCTATGCGTTAAGTTTGTGGTCAAAAATCGGAGTAAGATAACAGTATCGCACGGCATAGAGCCCCAAAAATAAAAACCAACGGAAACAGGGACTACTCGTGGTGATTATGATATATCAGTGGTTGAGATTCTAGACACGGAAATTGAATAAAATTGGAATGCGGAAATATGCAGCAGATGAAATGACCAAAATGTTCAAAAAATGAGCAATTTATGAATGGACTCGTACAATTAATAGTAACAGATACAATGTATTTCGATATGTCCGGGCAATGTCGCTGATGGAATTGTTGAATGAATTCGCCAGACTGCACTTGCAACTGCAACTGCCACATCCCACAGAATTTAATGGAGATGGAGGGATGCACATGCATATCATGTGTCCTGCCCTGTGTCTAAATTTGTCTGGCTTTTTAAAAAAATGAAAATCAAAGTAAACATTCACATGTGTTGCCGGCAATTAAACCGAAATAGCCGATGTACAACTACAATATAAAGATGTATGTAGATGTCTACATTATGGATAAGGATCGACAAAGGACCCTCCGTTCCAAAATGCTGTCGACATGTGTTCCGACAGTATCCGCTCATTAGGGTCGTTTAATGATCTTGACTGCAACTTTAATTTCAATTTCAATTTCAGCATGTGAGCGACTTTGAATCCTCAACTGTCAGATATTTTCAACACCACACATACATTGCGATCTTTGCAAAGTTGCAGAGAAAGACAAAGAGAGACCAAGAGAAAGAGAAAGAGAAGGAGAGAGAACCAGTTGGAGATAGAGAGTGAAACCCTGTTTACAAGAAGCGCATCGAAGTCAGCCAGTCTTCTGTGTGGGCTGTGAGAAGCCGGTTGAAAAGGATCAATCGCATAGTCAGTGATCGTGACTCTGTGAATATATTCGAACATATTCGTCATTTTAAATATATTTCATATTCAAAGTGTAACTGCCTAAACCCTTTATCCAGTTGGGGCTGATTAGAAAGAGAGACACACACACACACGCACACAAAAGGCAAACGGAAGCACAAATCCACTATCGCTACAAATGCTTTGACGCCGACAGCGAGCATCGACGTCGACGGCGACTGCGACAGCGACTGAGGCAGAGGCAGAGACGAGGCCTTGTGGTGCTGGAGCAGAATTAGAGCGATCGTGTCTCGTACAGATCAGTTGCTGGCGTGCGCTCTAACCCTGCGGGTGTGGTGTGATCGTGATCGTGTTTGTGATCGTGTTGTGCAAAGGATATCGAGGACACCGACATTGTCCTCCTCCTCGCTCCTCCCCCCTTTTTAAAACGTATCCTTGTTCGGTAATGCGCAAGCGCAAAGTCCAAACAAATGTTCGATTTCATTGTGATAACTGTGCAAAATAATTAAAACTCAAGTGAGATACATTTCAAGTGGCATTTTGTCGTTGGCGTTCAAAGTGAACTTCCATATAAACATACATATACATATATATAGTATACGCATTTGTGTTATTTGTCCAAGAAATTTATCAAGTGGAGCGCCAAACGCTGTCGATTAATACAAATCAGCAGCGAAATGGATTTATCGAGGCGGTTGCGGTAAGCATCTGACAAATATGTATCCCACAGATACAATTGACAGTCAGCCAACAGCACCATCGTGTTTGGCATGAAATTGATTCCTTTTGTGTTGCCCACAAATTACAGTGTGAATGCGTATTTTAATTTCATTTGAACTACATGTGCAAACACTTGACTTGGCTCCTGCCTGGCTTCGTTGCTCGTTGGCTGCATCCCTCTGATTGTCCTGCAACACTCACACATGTAAATGTTTGTGTCTCTCTCTATCTGTGTGTGTGTGCGTGTGTGTGTGAGTGTCCTGTGTACGTGCTGACTGAGCAACAGGCGCCTTCGTTATTGACACTGCGCGAATGCTATTATCCTGGCCAACATTTTGTTTGCATGCCAAATTACATTGCCCACTTAATTGAAGTTTGTTAATGAAAATTGCAACATTTTTCCAACAATTTTCAAAGCATCCTTTTAGCCCTAATTGCTGTCACTTTCAGACCAGCGCCAATTTATTAAGCACATGCTTGTTGTCACATTACAAAATGTTCGTTGAAAATAACAAGTTTGAAAAAAGTTATTTTATAAAATAATTAGTTGACAAATCATTTTAAGAGAATTTCTTTATAGTCTGGGAATTTCTGGGAAAGTGCTGCAATCTAAAAAATTATGCGAAGCATTAAAAACAGAAGCACAATTTTTATGTTCAAGACTCTGCAAACAATTTTGATTTAATTATAGCTCAGGTTTTTTATGCGGCAGCTATAAAATAGAAGTCAGGGATTCCATGTAACTAATATTGAAGGAATGCTTTCATTTTGAAATATTGCATATTGGGAATGTCGATCAAAAAGTTCTTTTGACCCATATTGAAATTTCCGGTTAAAAAATGTACTACCCTGTCCACTGGCTATTGGCCAAAAGTGAATTCGTTGCCTGTTGGATGTTACCTGTATCGACAGCCGTTTTGTTTTACAGCTGCTTTTGTTAGCTTTAGAAATATGTCTGTGTGTGTAGAAGTGTGTGTATTGCTGTGTGTGTGTGCGAACACAAAAATCAAATCAAAATTTCGTATTGAAATGTAAATATTTATCCCCAAGAGTTGCGTCTAAATTGAATGCCCGGCGTAGGTGAAGTGCGTGCGCTTTGAAGTGCTCCCCCTAAAAAAAAGCCTTAGCACAAGGTAAAAATTAATAACAAAAAAATGGAAGATGGAAAACTTTTGTATTGAAGCTAAACAGGCAACCAGTTCAAAGTTGACGGCGACTCATCAGATCTTGATGAAGCTGAGAAGCCGAGGCAGTTGCTCTCACGCACAACAACACGACGACTGGACATATCTTTTCCTATGATCTGAAGTGCTGGCATTTGCCAGTTGACCGCAGCAATGTGTGCGTTTTATTTTTGGCCAAAGTCATAAAGCTGGCGGCACATAAATGCCTATGAAAAACTTGAAACTTGTTGCCTCCGTCAGACGCTTCTGACCAACTGCCAGTTAGCGCATCCATTCGTCAAGTATTTTAAAGTTTTTCGCGAAAAACTGCCTGTGCCACTTCAGAAAAATAAAAGAATAAAAAGGGAATGAAAATCCGTTTTCTTCGTTGTCAACGGCAGCCACCGAGGCCGTTGTCTTTGTTGTTGTCTTTTGGGCTTTTGGGCCCGCTTTGTTCTACGGAATTGCGTCAGAATGTGGCCAACACATGACCCGTTTAGCGCTGTCTTTGGCCAATGCGAAGGCGACGACGACACGTGTCTGATGATTGCAGATTGAATCAGAATTCGCGCGAATTTATATTTTAAATATCCCCCAAAAGTTGATAGATTTATCTAATATATTCTTGAGAATTTCTAGCTATGAAATTATTAGGGAATTACTCGATCTATTCCTCAACTTTTTCGTAAGGTAACAGACTATTCGGCTGGCCGACTCATTTACAGCGGCTTTGGGCCGGGTCAATAGACAGTCTCTTTTAACAATAACGTCTCAAGTTTAATAGTACAAACTAAACATTTTAAGGCACTTGTTGCATGTGTCTGTGTCTGTGTGTGTATTTATTTTCTGTGTGTGGCCATTAAGTTGGCCATAACACTCGTTGTCATTACACACAGCGAAACTTTGTGACTCGTGACGTCTTTGAACTTGACTCAGTTTTTGATGATTTGAAGATCAGCAAAATAAAGAAAGCTTAACTATAATTCAAGACATTTTTTAATTCATGTATAGAAACGGTTTCAATTATTCATAAGTTAAATGGCATGCATGTAGTTCAAGTTTAACGCCAAAAATAAAGTCTTACACAATACAGATACTGATATCTCTTCGATTTTATATTCATGCGAGTCTCTGCAGAATGTTTGTTATGTTTCGGCTATAATTTTTCCGGCGAAAAGTACTAAATTTCCACTAGCAACAATTGCAGCAATAAGAGCAATAACAACAAAAAACCAGCATGAATAGTGGCCAAATTGTTTATTAAGTGTTTGTGTGCGTTTAAGTAAGTATAAACAATAAATTCCACAAATTGATGCTATGAAAATGATACACGCACACAAAGTTGCCAAGTTGGCCCAAGAAGCGGCAAGAGTCATGCACACAAGAAGCACGAGGCAAACATAAACACTCCGCTTGCATAATTGAGACTTAATCACCAGAAATAAATAGTTTAAATAAACGCTGATCTAATATAGATCCAAAAGGGGATTGCCATTTGCCTTGGCTGCTGTTGCTGCTGTGAAAAATACTTACTACATGCGCCGGATATGTGCCTCAAGTCTCACAGAAATTTTCCTTGAAATTTGATGTTGGTCCAAATGGATTTTATGAGAATATCGAATGATGCGGCAAATGAGCAGCAAATGAAATGCAAGTCGCGTTAAGGGCTTAGACAAACGAGTCTCCTTGTTGTTGGGCATTGCAGCTGCCTTCATCAGCTATCCTTCCATGGCTCAATTACAAAGCAAGTTCATGGCGACCATGCTGCAAGCTGCATGCTGCATGCTGCATTTGCAACATGTGTTTCCCCCAATGATCATATAATTCTGAGGCAAATTATCTGCAGATCTTGTTCCCATGACTTTATGCATTATGCTTAATTAACAAAGGCCGCCGACGTCGCCGCGTTTAATTACTCCAAAGTCCCAACACTAAATCAAATGTTGGCTCCCTGTTGCAAATATGTTAATATTTCGTCTAAAAGCGGCACAGCTACAACTTATGTGTATCTGTCTCTGTATCTGAATCTGTATCTGTGTCTCGTATGCACATAATTATATCGATAGTCGGGCCCAGGCATTCGAGCAAGAGGTCGACGCACGCTGCAAACGCGGAAGATAAAAAGGATGCCCCAAAAACCAAACGCACAAAATACGCCGTCGCCAAATTGCAGAGGCCGAAACAAGCCGCAAAACCATCAAGAAAAACACAAACAAAAAATAATAAAAATGAAGCAACAAAAAAACTAAAGATTGCTTGACGGCAAAAATATCCAAAATTTCTGCAAGGCAAACGAGTGACAGAGGGTGGAAGGAGGACAGCGGGCAGCGAGGGGGATGGGGTCAACGAGATGCGTCACATGCAGCAACAGCAGCAGCAGTAAATTCTGCCTAAAAAGCTGTGCAACAACAGCAACAACAACAGCAGCAACATCAACATTAGCAGCAACAGCAACAAGTGAAACAGAGAGCAGACGAAGCAAAAACCATAAAAATGTTTTGACTGCCGGCTAAAGAAGCGAGCTGCGATCTGCTAGCTGCTTGCCGCATGTTGCTGCTGCTGCTTGTTGCTGATTTTGTTGCTGCTGTCGCTGCTGTTGTTGTTGGTGAATGTTGCAGACGTGACTCACATACCGATGGCAGAACGGGAGCAAAGTGCAGTCCAAATTGAAATCGAAAAGGGACAAAAGGGACACTTGACGACAATATGAGAATGCAACGGCAACAGCTTGTTGCAACTTTTGGCCATTCAACCAACACTATCTTCAGTTAGTACACGTAGATGGCTTCATTCTCCACCTGGCAGTGCAACAGTTAATAGAAAATGAGAAGAAACTCGCTGGCGTCAGCGCTACGAATACGAATTCAAATTTCCGCGTATAATTGCGTAATAAATCAATGTCTGTTCTACATTTTGACCGTCAGTTAATCCGTCTGTCAGTAGAGAAAAGCAGCACAATTCGCATTTCAACTTAAGCTGGCATTACTGTAAATAATAGCAACTGTTGTGCGTCACGATCTCAAGGATAAAGAATTTCAATTCACTAAATTCACTTCTTGTACGTGAATGAATAATAAAATATATAGTTTATTTTTGAAGAATAATTAAGTTGCAAGAGAGACAACAGCTAAGCAATTTTTCGAAATATAGGAAGAATATGTAGTCAAGAGGATTTTAAAACTATTTTGTTTAATTATTTCAATTATAATTAAATGTAAATAAATGTACTATCTTTAAAAAAATATCGATTTATTCATTTGATATAGTCTTAGAAATATTATGAGGTATTTAGATACGGAAAGAATTTCAAAAATTCATTTGTTTTTGTTTCAAGTTAATGAGGTAGTAAGAGATCCAACAATTAAGCACATTTTCCCAACATTTATGTAACGCAAAGTTCTGCAAATAGTTTTAATGGTGCTTTAGAGTTGGATTATATATAACAAAAATAATAATGCACTAACTTTGATGGCAGATGCATTTCTTCAGCATTTTTTCATATGTGTTTGTTTGTACAAAGGTATAAAAGATATAAAAATAGCTCAGAGTGAAGACATAACTTGAAAAATTCAAAACATTTTTTAGTGTGTTTCTTTATTAATGCTAAGTATCTAATTTATTAGCTAAAAAGTAATGTAAATATCTATAAAAATTGTGCAGGTAATTAGGTGCTGAAATATGCCAGAGCATAGAGCATCCTGTGGATTTATTTTCAGCATTCACTGTTTATTTTAGTGAGACTGAGTACAAAGTTCAGAAAGCAAAAGTTTATGAATTCTTGCTATTAGTTATGAGTGTTCAGAGTAGTACGAGTACGAGTGAGTACTCGAATGAGTGTTTATATACATATTCGTACAACTTGAAGACACTCGAGTGAGCTTGTTGCAATCTTGTACCAAATGAGTTGGGCAAATAGAAATTTGCCAATGTTTGCTGAAGCTGAGACTGAAGCTCAGTCTGGTGTGGGAGGGGAGGGAGTGCCGAGGGGAAGGTAGGAAAGGCGTTGAGGGCACTATGATGCCTCTAATTAGCTTTACTCCATGCACTTCACTTCATTGCTGATGTTGTGGCGTCTGAGTCGGACATATTGTACTTCAAGTGGTCGCCATGCCGATGCAACATTTGTCCATAAAATTTTGTTTACAAGTATTTGCTGTTGTTGTTATTGCCAAGTCAAACATTTGGCTCGCACTCGGACCAGCTGTCAGGCAGTGAAATTTATGGGTCAGTAAGTTGTTGCAGTTCGCTCCGTAGTAGTGAAATGCAGCAGTCTTCAACACTATACATCTCTCCCTCTATCTCTGTCTGAGTGATAATCCGTCTCTTTCGTGTTGTCAATCTTTGACTCTGTTTAACTGTGCATTCTGTTTGCTCATTTGCTTTAAGCTCGTTGGCTCAAACGCGTGACAAATATTTCATTAGGCATTTATGCAAACTTTGTTGCTGCTGCTGCTGCTGCTGTTGCTCAAGTGCCTTTTATCCCCAAAAAGCTGCAACTTTGTTGGGAGCACACACAGAGAGAAATAATCTCGACTGTTGCTTAACCTAGGTAAACAAATGACTGTGTGTGTGTCTTTGCATTATAATGTTTATTATTTTCACTACTCAATTAAGTTTAATTAATTTTGAAATTTATAATTGGATGGATATGGCTGGCAGTCAAAATGACATCCAGGCTGAGCAGCAGAAGAAGAACCAGAGAAACCAATCCGAGTGTTGGGCTTTCTGTGTGTGTGTGTGTGTGTGTGCGTTGCTTTATGTAAATGCAATTAAAATTTCAACAATGCAAACATTTACATCCGTTGCAACAAATGTCGTCGTGTCGATGTCGATGTGTCGATGTCTCCTCCACCCATAGAGTCATCCTCAACATCTCGGTGGCAGCCACAGCGGCAACGACATTGGATGGCAGCATTTACCTAGCCACACCTCAGCCACAATTTGGCGTTTCGCATTAGTCTGTGTTTGTCTTGCGATAATTGTATGACTATGTAATTGTATTTGCACGTCTTCACACACACACACACACACACACACGCACCGTGTGTGTGTTGCAACATGTGAAATGGCAACGTATCCTTGCAACTAATGAGGCCAAGACGAGGGCTGCTTATAATTGCAGCTAGATGCTTTGGGGCCCCATCATCTACAGTATCTTGAATGCACCCGCAGTCTAATGAGGCTGATTAAACTACACTGTATTACAAGATAACGATCTGATGAAGTAAGCGCTTGCAACAAATGTGTGCACATTAAAATAAGATTCGGGTTTCCGGGATAAAATAACTCCTAAATATTATTAAAACAGGAATAAAATATTTGATTATCAACATTAAATGTTTTAAATTTTTCTTAACTATTTAATGCTGATTGGTTGCCTTCTGTTGATTTAACAATAATATTTAGATTACATATTCAAACAGAAAATCTAGAATTTAAGACTTGAATCTTAGAATGGATTTTTTTCTGTGTATATGTATATAGTATGCATGTAGAGAGTTCCCCTTTGGTGGTCAACTCTGCATAACTGCTCTTCAATTTGTTGCAATGAAATCAGTTGCAATTTCATTGAACTAAATAAGAAATACCAACATATTTTTCAATCAACAATCAACATTGAAAGCAAGGGGGGCAGCTGGGGTCAAATGATTGCAGCTGGCAACTGGGCAACTGGGTATCTAGAGGGCAGGGGCATTCCATCTTCATCAAAGGCAACGGAGCTGCAAAATATGCCTAGGACTTCAACAGTTGCCGCTGTTGCCGCTGTGGCATCTGCGTGGTACGCACAAATGTTGCATGCCGCACTTTTCGATTTGCCTGCAGTGCATTCTTGTTGTACTTTACTTTTAAATAGAACAGGCTGAGTATGAACAAACACTGGCTGCCTGACCCTGTTGCCCCAACTGCGGCAACTACTTTGGGTTAATCAAGTGGCATGGGAAACAGCGCGAAGAGCTGCCCCCCTTTTTGGTTGTGCCTCTCCATCCATCTTGATGGCCTAAGTGGGGGCGTTTGCTTGCCACGACCTCGTCGATGAGTCATGTGCTAACGTAAACAAATCAACCGCCTTCAATTTATCTGCCTTCCATCTTCAGGTGTGGATTCTGCCCTCGATTTATATTGCTTTGCTCAGGTTTTAGTTTTGTTTAGATCTCCTTCAACTTGCCACATACTTATTGTCTGTTAGTTTTTGACTTTTGTTTAACATAGAATTTAAATGTAATTTGCTTTTGGTCTTGAGTTTTAGTGGCTAAGTGCAGGCACTTGTGGAGTAAGTGCTCTTGTTATTGTTGTTATCGTTGTTGTTGTTGTTGCGCCTCATTAGCAGACGCGTTATTTATGATGGCGATTGCAACAACAAGCTGCACTTGTTGCCACTTGCAAGGGGATTCTGAATTCGAGTACAAGTGCGAGAGCATCGATAGGATGTGAAGTAAATTTTGAACAAACATCCCTTGCCCCCTTTCCAAAAAGTGTGTGCGACCCAGTTTCCTTAACTTTACAGAAATATATATATGTTCTTATATAAGACATACATTAGCATTGTCAGTTGTTGAATGATGTCTCTAATGAAGAGTCAAGAATTAAGACATAGCATAGTGTTTTTAATTAGATTTAAATGAGATACATGTTATCTTAAGATATTGTTTTTGTGATTAACAATATCTGAGATTCCGAGCATGTATTGTGATCTGAAATTAAAACAGAGTTTTTGAGTATATTTTCAGATTATTTTATGATATTGAATCCTTTGCCTTGATTTATATAAAAATGTTAATAATTTAAAGTGTAGCTCAAGTTTTTTAAAATACTTTGTGGATATATGTAAGGAGTATCCGACTTGTTCATACATACTATATATTCGACCAAAGCAAATCTCTTTTTTTCCCATTGTCTGGCCGAGTTGTAACTGAAGCGGACCTCGAACAATGCAGTCCATTGTTTGATTGTTTAAATGGAATCCTTTCTTTTCGGTTTAACTGGGCATGTTAATTGAACCAGACACCGTGTGGAAAGCTGGCCTGACTCTGCCTTGATCTTGGCCATTAGTGCAGTAGGCTGTTCCAGATTGACGACTATAATCCAATTGGGGGCCAGAACAAAGGCATCAGTTTTGGTAAACATATTAACCTGAACCATGGGCATAGTCTGATGCTATGTTGTTTTGTTGTAATGTTTTCTCTGAATATTTAGCATTTCCGCTGTTGGTTTGACATTCATGTGGTGGTGAAGACGGTGGTGGTGGTGGTGATGTTATTGGATGTTGTGGCATCCAGCTCATCTGTACAGTTTGACGACTGCGGCAATTGTTTATGTTTGTGTCACGTGGCATCCGCCATATGTGGCAACTACGGCCTGTGACAGTACATATGTTTCTTTATTCCACAAATGTATATGTATTTATATTTTTAGCGTTATTTGGGAATGTTTCACGTGGTGCGAATTTTTGCGTAATCAGCAGTAGCCGCACATAAAAATGAATGAAATCACGAACTGGTCGCGGTTTGTGCAGCCTCAGCATATTGGCCTCAACTATCCAATTAATAGCGCGTCGACGTTGTCGCCTGGTCCGAATTGGACCAGCCCGTAGTCCGGGGTAGGAAGGGGTCTGAATTTGGGTGTGAGTCCTGCTCGCGTATCCTGTTTGCGTGACGCAATGGCTAAGAAGGCGTCTGAGCGACGCCGCCTTGAGCTCAAGGCAGCCCCGGCTCAATGGACTGTGAAATGTGTTGCCTTGTCGTTGTTGTTGTTCTTTGTTGTTGTCGTTGTTGTCGGTGTTCTGGCGTTGTCATAGCGCACTTGCCAAAGCAATAGGTGTCCTGGCATTGGTTTCAAAAGGGAAATGCGCTCAAATTGCATTAAAATGCCAACACAGAAGCATAAAAATTATGGCCACACTTGGCGTGCCTCCTGGCCCTGTCATAAGCAGTACGCCCTGCTGTGCCCTGCAGTCCAAGTCGACGTCGAAGTCAGAGTCTGAGTCGGAGTCGAAGTCAGTCGAAGGCGTCCAAGTGTAACAAAACGCAGGCTCCTTGCACGCAGCATCAAAAATTAAATTGGCAAGCCACCAACATTAGAGATGAGGCATGGGTAGGGACAGGGGCAGAGACAGGGGAGCAGAGAATACAGAGGAGCTGTGTGTTGCCTGCAACATTGAACGCTTTTGACATATTCACGCAACTTGTCCTCGGCTCTCTGGTGGTGGCTGCGGCTCCATCTCCGTCTCCCTCTACGACTCCGACTGCGGCGTCGCCTTGTCTGCGGCATAATCATATATTCTCTGCTAGCGGGTACTTATTATTTGCTTGTTCTTCCTTTTTTTTTTCATTTTATTCTTTTTGCTTTTTGGCAAATCGGCAGGAAGCGCTGCTAAATTATGTCTTGTTTATGTGGCATTGCATATTTATGGCCAACGCGGCGACGCACAATAAAAATTTCTTAGCAAGAGCAATTGCAAAAATTTGACTTGACCAAGTTCCATTGAGCTGCTCCCACTCCGCTGGACAATGCAATAACAAGTTCAATGTTTGTTTGCTTGGGCCACAGAGCAAAAAGCAAAGCAAAAATAAAAAGCAAAACACAAAACAAGTTCATGTTACCATTGTTGCTGTTGTTGAGAAGCCCTAGAAAAGTTTGTTTGTACACCTCTTGCTGGATGGATGTGGCATGCCTCTTTGAGAAAGTCGTTGACAAGTGACTGACTCCCCTCCCTTCCCTCCCTTCCCTCGCATCCGCCTGTTGGACTTTTAATGAGTCTGTATGGCCGGCGAAGCATGCGGCAAAGTAAACAAATATTTGCAACAAGTCAACACGTGACGTGACGCGTCGTGACGAGTTGTGGCCCATGGCTTTAATGAATGGCCGGCCGTGTGAATTATGAGAGCTGCGAAATGCTTGAGCAACATTTTAATTAAATCGAATACACTTTCTTTTGCAGCTCAACTGCCTTGGTAGCATTCATTGTCCTAATTGGCATACAAAACTCACAAAGTAGATTCGTAAGTATATTTTTAGTTCCCCATCCTGATCAATTACTAATTACGCAATCACTTAGCCTGGACTACGCGAAAAAAGACAGTATGGCGCAAATTTGTATTTACCCGAAAGCTCCGTGACGCCCGGAGGCGAAGGCGATGATCCCAGCGAGTGGTCGGACTGGAGCTCAAACTCGGATTGCTCCCGCACCTGTGGAGGCGGTGTGTCCTATCAGACGCGCGAGTGTCTGCGTAGAGAGTGAGTATCCATAGCTGTAGTTCCTCTATTCTCTATAGCAGCGGTGGGCACGAAATCTGATTTCGGGAGCACAACAACAATAACAACTACAACAACATCAACAGCGAGTCTTTTGCGCTACTTCACGGAACCGAATAGGCAGAAAAATGGTTGGGAGCAGTCGCTGCTCCCGGAGCCACTGTGTGCCCACCCCTGCTCTATAGAATAAAGATGGATATCCAAACTGTCAAAGAAATCATCGAGTTAGATAAGTTGGAGAAAGATTCTGCGAAAGCAAGTTGTCGGTTTTTCGTAGTCTTTTAACATTACTAATTGAATCTATAAAATCTTTTCAAATCCAGCTACAATGGCGAATCGATGTGCAGCGGTGGCAGTCGTCGTTACTACTCGTGTAACACTCAGGACTGTCCCGAGGAGGAGCCGGACTTTAGGTCGCAGCAGTGCTCCCGCTTCGACTACACCAAATTTGATGGTGTGCTCTATGAGTGGGTGCCCTACACCAATGCGGCGAATCCCTGCGAGCTCAACTGCATGCCGAAGGGCGAACGCTTCTACTACCGCCAGAAGGAGAAGGTTGTGGATGGCACACGGTGCAACGACAAGGATCTGGACGTCTGTGTGAATGGACAGTGCATGCCCGTGGGCTGCGACATGATGCTGGGCAGCAATGCCAAGGAGGACAAGTGCCGGAAGTGCGGCGGAGATGGCAGCACCTGCAAGACCATTCAGAATACCTACGCATCTAGTGATCTTGCTGCTGGCTACAATGATCTCCTGCTTATTCCACAAGGAGCCACAAACATTCGCATTCAGGAATCAGCACCATCGAACAACTATCTGGCCTGTCGCAATCAGACGGGACATTTCTATCTCAACGGCAACTGGCGCATCGACTTCCCACGTCCCATGTTCTATGCGGGCGCCTGGTGGAATTATCAGCGCAAGCCCATGGGCTTTGCGGCTCCCGATCAGCTGACTTGCAGTGGCCCCATTACCGAGAACATCTACGTTGTAATGCTGGTGCAGGACAAGAATGTGAGCGTTGACTACGAGTACAGCATTCCGGAATCCCTGAGCCACAGCCAACCTGATGCTCATACGTGGACGCATCGGGAGTTTGGACCCTGCAGCGCCACCTGCGGAGGCGGCACTCAATCTCGCCAGGTGACCTGTCACAATCGCATCAACTTGCAAGAGGTCGATCCGACTCTTTGCGATGCTCAGTTCAAACCGGAAGAGACTCAGGCCTGCGGTGTCGAGCCCTGTGCCCCACACTGGGTCGAGGGTGAGTGGAGCAAGTGCTCCAAGGGTTGTGGATCGGATGGCTTCCAGAATCGTACAGTCACCTGCGAGCGCATCTCCACTAGTGGGTAAGTTTGCCTTAGCTTTTCAAAGAGTGCAAGACACTAGCTTCTCATTTTACAGCGTTCATACGGCGGAAGACGATGCCGTTTGCCTTAAGGAAGTAGGAAACAAGCCGGCGACAACTCAGGAGTGTAATCGTGATGTCAAGAACTGTCCGAAGTATCATTTGGGTCCCTGGAAGCCTTGCGATAAGTTGTGTGGAGAAGGTAAGGAAACCAGAAAGGTTACGTGCTTCATCAAAGAAAACGGTCGCAAGCGCGTTCTGCCCGATGAGGATTGTGTGGAGGATAAACCTGAGGTCGAAAGGGCTTGTCTGTTGGCACCTTGCGAGGGCGTGGATTGGATCGTATCTCAGTGGAGTAGGGTAAGTAATGAAAATGTTTAATTTGGACTCGATAACTTATCCCAATTCGTTTGCAGTGTGAAGCCTGCGGTCAAAATACTGAGACCCGGACTGCCATTTGCGGCTCCAAGGATGGAAAGGTATATCCCGAGAAGTTCTGCGGCACAAAGGCCCCCGAGTTGTCCAGATCGTGCACATCGTCGAAGTGTGAATCACAATGGTTTACGTCAGAATGGAGCAAGTGCTCGGCGTCTTGTGGAAAGGGCGTTCAGTCCCGTATCGTCATGTGCGGAGTCTTTGACGGCAAGAGTGTTACTACAGTGGATAGCGCCAAGTGTAGTGCAGCTACGAAACCTGAGTCACAACAGGACTGTGAAGGCGAGGAGAAGGAGTGTCCTGGACAGTGGTTCACTGGACCATTCGGGCATTGTAGCAAGCCTTGTGGTGGTGGAGAACGCACTCGAGAGGTCTTGTGCTTATCCAATGGTACCAAGTCCCTTAACTGCGATGAGTCGAAGGTTGAATCGATTTCGGAAAAATGTAACACTCAGCCTTGCACTAAGGATGAGGTCCTGCCTGTCAGTAGTACTGATAAGCCCATAGAGGATGATGAGGACGAATGCGATGAAGATGAGTTTGACTTGGTCGATAGTGATGTCACAGATGAAACGAAGGTCACCGAATCGGTTGACCTCGATGACGCAACTGACACGATGTCTTCACTCGCAACTGACGATTTAATGTTGAGTGACAGTCCTTACACGTCTTCAGGAGATTCTTCTGACACGACCGAAAGCACAGTCGAAGGCTCAGGCTCAGAATCTACTTCAGAGAGCAGCATTTCAACTGAAGGTAGTGGAGATGATGCCACAGATGAGTCCAGCTCGACAGACAAATCAACAGAGACGACCTCCGATACCAGTGGATCGGATTCCTCCTCATCTGCCGTATCTGGATCAACTGAAGAATCTTCTACAGAAGCTGCCAGTGGTTCAACAGATGTCTCAGGCTCAACAGAAGTGTCAGGTTCGACGGAAGTATCAGGCTCTACAGATGCTTCTAGCTCGACAGAGGCCTCAAGCGCAACTGATGTGTCAGGCTCAACTGATGTCTCGAGCTCAACAGAAGCCTCCACAGACGAGTCAGGCTCAACAGATGGCTCAATGTCAACGGATGTATCGGGCACAACAGAGGCCTCCAGCGCAACAGACGTGTCAGGTTCAACAGAAGCCTCAAGCTCAACAGATGGATCAGAATCAACAGATGGATCTGGCTCAACAGACGCCTCGGGCACAACAGTTGCGTCAAGCTCAGACGCTTCGGGCTCTACAGATGGTTCTTCAAGCGGTTTTACCGACTTGCCTATCGAATCCTCCGAAACAACATCTTTGGTGTCTGGTTCCACTGTTTCCTCTGAATCTACTGAGTCTAGTAGCTCCACTGAAAGTTCTAGCACAGAATCAACAGTGTCTACAGATACGACAGACTCGACCTCCACAGAAACAACGCCTGAGATTTCGACAGAATCAACCGACTCCACAACTGAGAGATCATCAGTTTCTACTGACAGCGCTAGTGACGAAACAACTAGTAGTTCTTCCGACACAACATCTGGCATTACTGAATCAACCGATGTCTCAGGCAGCACCAGTGAAGGCTCCACCGCAAGTCCTGAAAGTACCAGCTCTGCTGATTCGTCGACAGATGCCTCCACAGGTGGTTCGACTGTTGGGTCTTCTGACGGTTCGACCGATGGGACATCCGATGGTTCAACTGAAGTATCAGCTACCGGATCTTCTGATGGTACCACTGAAACCTCGACCGATGATTCTAGTGATACGACCAAGTCTTCTGAATCGACAGACTCGACGGAAGTTCAGGGCTCTGATTCAACAGAAAGTAGTACGGAGGGTGCAAGTACCGTCTCCTCTACTGAAGGCAGCACTGTGGATGCTGGCTCCAGCTCTACTGATATTTCCGGCTCTACCGAAAGCTCCAGTTCCACCGATAGCTCTGTCGGTATCTCTGAAACAACCGAATCTTCTCAATCAACTGGCTCTGACATCACTGGTTCTACGGAAGTTACCTCATCTGTTTCTGATGTCTCCTCAACCACAGAAAGTGGAGGTACCACTGAAACAACCGAAAGTGGAGGTACCACTGACACAACCGAAAGTGGGCCGACTTCAGAATCAACATCAGAAGGATCAACAGGTAGCTCGCTGTCCACCGAGGAAGGTACTACCAGTGATATCTGGAGCACTTCCGATACCGACTCTAGCACTCCACACACGTGGGAGACAACGCTTACTCCCAACAAAGAAAAGCTCCGTAAATGTAAGCCCAAGAAGAAGAATTGCGTCAAGTCAGAGTTTGGCTGCTGTCCCGATGGAAAGTCTACGGCCAAGGGACCATTCGACGAGGGTTGTCCCATTGCGAAAACTTGCGATGATACCGACTTCGGATGCTGCTCAGATGGAGTTTCACCAGCCGAGGGCAAGAACAACAAGGGCTGTCCGAAATCTGAATGTGCAGAGACACTCTTCGGGTGTTGTCCAGACAAATATACTGCCGCGGAGGGTGAAGATAATGAAGGATGTCCAGAGCCAACAACACTGCCTCCAACAACTACAACTGAAGAGTCTCCAATGGAGTCAACCACTGAATTTGATGGCTCTGGCTCTGGTGATACCTCACTATCCACAGAGGCGGACACCGCTGTCACGTCCTGCTCCTTCACAGAATTCTCCTGCTGCCCTGATGGAAAGACGCCTGCCAAGGGCGAGAACTTCGCAGGTTGCGGCGAGCCAGAAGATCGCCAGGGCTGTGATAAGTCAGAGCATGGCTGTTGCCCAGATCGTCGCACACCTGCAGCCGGTCCCCATGGACAGGGATGTGCCGCGTGCACCTCCGAACCCTTCGGTTGCTGCCCAGACAACGAGACACCTGCTCATGGACCTCAAGGCGAGGGCTGCTGTATTAACACTGCCTACGGTTGCTGTCCCGACAACATCAGACCTGCTTATGGAGAAAACTTCGAGGGTTGCGAGTGCAGCTCCTCCCCGTATGGTTGCTGTCCTGACCAGAAGACCTCGGCACGTGGACCGCAGGAAGAGGGATGTACTTGCGAGACCACACAGCATGGTTGCTGCCCCGACAAAATCACCTCTGCCCGGGGACCCAAATTTGAGGGTTGCCCTTGCGAAACAATGCAGTTTGGATGCTGCCCCGATGGTCTGTCCTTCGCGAAGGGACCCCATCTCCAGGGTTGCCACTGCATGCAGTCAGAGTTCAAATGCTGTGAAGATGGTAAGACTCCTGCTAAGGGACCTAACTTTGAGGGATGCACCTGCGTGGAGACTCCTTACGGCTGTTGCCCAGATGGGGTTACCAAGGCTCAGGATGAGAAGTTCGGCGGTTGTGAGAACGTGCAAGAACCTCCTCAGAAGGCTTGTGGTCTTCCCAAGGAGCAGGGCAGCTGCGGCAACTTCAGCGTCAAGTACTACTTTGACACTTCCTACGGAGGCTGTGCTCGATTCTGGTATGGCGGCTGCGAAGGCAATGGCAACCGATTTGAGACCGAGGCTGAATGCAAGGATTCGTGCCAGGAATACACCGGACAACATGTGTGTCTACTACCCAAGAGCGCCGGACCCTGTCAAGTCTTCTCCAAGAAGTGGTACTTCGACACCGATCGCAATCGATGCGAAGAGTTCCAATACGGAGGATGCTATGGAACTAACAATCGCTTCGACAGTCTCGAGCAGTGCCAGGGCACTTGTGCGATCAGCGAAACCCTGCGTAAGTAACCAGTAAAATTTAGATGCTTTCTTCATATCTAATATACATATCAATCTTCCATCACAGCACCCTGTGAGCAACCTGAGGACAGCGGACCTTGCGAGGGCAACTTTGAGCGTTGGTTCTATGATAACCAGACCGATGTCTGCCGTCCCTTCAGATATGGAGGCTGCAAGGGCAACAAGAACAACTATCCCACGGAACACGCCTGTAGCTACAGCTGTCGCCAGCCAGGAGTGCTTAAAGGTTTGAGATATAATTATTTTGTGTTGGCTTATAAATGGGTAATTTGGCTTGCATTGTCAATGTTATGGCTTGGGCTTTATTTACTTTTATATACTTTACTTTATTCTGGTTTATGGTATGGTTTCCTCAATTTTTCCTTTATTTTGCTTGGCTTTTATTTTTGCATGATTGTTTGTTGCTTGCAATTCCCTTGATCCACAACTCCTGCATGTCGCATATTTGTGTCACACTCCCAGAGCAATGCTCACTGCCTAAACAAACCGGTGATTGCAGCGAGAAGCACGCCAGATGGCATTTCTCGGAAACCGAGAAGCGCTGCCTGCCCTTCTACTACACGGGTTGCGGTGGCAACAAGAACAGTTTCCCCACATTGGAATCATGCGAGACTCATTGTCCCCGGCAAGTTGGTAAGCTTTCAATGTTGTTGCGTCTGCTTTCGATGTGCGCAAATCTCCAGCCCAATAGGAGTATACCAAGTTAACTCTGTCCTATCTGTACTATTATCTCAGCCAAGGACATTTGCGATATTCCCGCTGAGGTCGGTGAGTGCGCCAACTACGTATTTGCCTGGTACTACGATACCAAGGAAGCCACCTGTCGCCAGTTCTACTATGGCGGCTGTGGAGGCAACGAGAATCGCTTCACCAGCGAGGAGGCTTGCTTGGCCCGCTGCGAGAAGAAGCCGGAGCCACCAACTCCGCCGCCAGCCCAGAGCAGCGTGGATGTCTGCGATCAGCCCGAGGAGCGTGGAAATTGTGACGACTATTCGCTCAAGTGGATGTTCGACAAACCAAGTGGTGCTTGTCGCCAGTTTTATTATGGCGGCTGTGGCGGCAATGGCAATCGCTTCGAGACCGAGTCGGACTGTCTGCAACGCTGTGGAAGACAGGAGCCACCACGACAACCCGAACCCGAACCCGAACCGGAACCCCAACCCCAACCCCAACGACCCCAAGCACAGCCTTCCGGAAACCTGTGCGATCAGCCAGCTGAGGTGGGCGACTGTGACCAATATGTGCTCAAGTGGAACTACAACGCAACTGCGGGTCAATGCCAGCAGTTCTATTACGGCGGCTGCGGCGGCAACGACAATCGCTTCGAGTCTGAGCAAGATTGCTCGTCACGTTGCGTATCAGGCGTAGAAGAGGAGCCTCGTCCTGAAGAGGAAACGGCTAAGTGCTCCAGGCCTTTGGATGCCGGAAACTGCAACGAGAACATTACCCGCTGGTATTACAATCATCAAGAGGGACTCTGCGATGAGTTTGTCTACTCCGGTTGCGGCGGCAACGAGAATAACTTTGCCAGCGAGGAGGAGTGCCAGAATGACTGCCATCCAGTGCTCGATACTTGCTCCCTGCCCCCAGTTCGTGGTCGTTGTAATGACATCTCTAGTCGCTGGTATTTCGATGGACGCACTGGAGCTTGTCACGAATTCGAGTTCACAGGTTGTCGCGGCAATCGCAATAACTTCGTGTCGGAGAAACTCTGCAGGGAGTATTGTCTGGCCAACTCGCAACCAGAGCCGGAACCTCAACCACAAGTTCCAGTAAGTAATGCAAAATCGAGTTGTCTATTTTTATACCCGTTACTTAAAAAATAAATAAATGGGGATATTGCATTCGTTGCAATGTCTGTAACAGGTAAAAGGAAGCATCTTTGACCCTATATATATTCTTGATCAGCATCAACAGCCGAGTCGATATAGCTATGTCCGTCTGTCCGTCCGTCCGTCTGTGTGCGCGCCTAGATCTCAGAGACTATAAGAGCTAGAGCAACCGAATTTGGCACACGGACTTCTATAAACCCCACGCAGGTCAAGTTTATTTCAAAGTTTAGCCACCTCCGTAAATCGCAAAAAGCAACTACACGCACAGTTTTCAAGATCTTAGGAATAACTAATTACCGATAACTACTATTATTACCTATCATTCTACTAAATCGTAACAAGATCGTACAAACAGAAAGGTGGTAATGGCTGATTAAAGCATTAAAGCAATGTAAGTGCCTAAAAGCATGCAATAAAAATATTTTAAATTTATTAAAGTAAGTAACGGGTATCCTATAGTCGGCAACTCGACTATGGACATTCCCACTTGTTCTATATATTAAATATATGTACTTATAACCTGGCGTATTCATTTCAGACCTACTCCGTTTGCACACAACCACCAGAGACCGGAGAGTGCGACAACCACACCACGGCGTGGTTCTACGACAACGACCGCATGGCCTGCACCGCCTTCAGCTACAGCGGCTGCGGTGGCAACGGCAATCGGTTCGAGACCCGCGATCAGTGTGAACGCCAGTGTGGCGAATTCAAGGGAATTGGTAAGTCGAAAGTCTATTAATCGAATCGTGTTTTAGTTGTATTAACGTGTTGTGTCAGACGTTTGCAATGAGCCGGTGACGACGGGACCCTGCACACAGTGGCAGACCCGATACTACTACAATCGCGATAGCCAGACTTGTGAGCCCTTCACATTCGGTGGCTGCGATGGTACTGGAAACAGGTTCAATGACCTCTATGAGTGTGAATCGGTTTGTCTCGCTGGTCGTGAGCCATCGACGGGTGCGGCCAAAGGTAACAGATACTGTTAAAGTTCAGAGAGAGGAGTTTTGTTTAATTATATTTCTGTTTCTGATTTTGTCACGATGTAAGTAGATATCTGCCGACTGCCGGTGATCATCGGTCGGTGCAACGGCTTCTCGAGCCAGGAGCGTCGTTGGTACTACGATGATGAGCGTGGTACCTGCGTGTCCTTTATCTACTCGGGTTGCTCTGGCAACCAGAACAATTTCCGTTCATTTGAAGCATGTACAAATCAATGCGGAAGTAAGACTGATACTTGAACTCAGCACACGTGCACTCTGCACCCATTTCAATACCCACTTCAAGGCACTTGATCTTCTTGCACCTTGCACCTTGCACCTTTCTCACTCTACAAATTGCTTGCTAGCTTAATAGTAGATTAGCATTCTTAAGTAGTACTTTTGCACTCTCATTAAATTTAGTTCTGCACGTGGCTTCGTAGACTAAGTGTTGCTTCTTTGTGTGCCAGGTCTAATTATCCTCACAACTCTTCACAGAACCCGTCAACAATGAGGTGGTCAACGAAATCCCAACCAGCCGATGCGAGAACTACGAGAACGAATGCCGCGATCTGCGCTGTCCTTACGGCGTGCG
This sequence comes from Drosophila subquinaria, assembly GCA_037043405.1. Taxonomy (NCBI): domain Eukaryota; kingdom Metazoa; phylum Arthropoda; class Insecta; order Diptera; family Drosophilidae; genus Drosophila; species Drosophila subquinaria. The sequence continues at coordinate 454,234 of JBAMBL010000712.1, forward strand.
TCGAGAGGCCGCCCAATCTCAGCCAGAGTGCGAGCAGTGCGTCTGCGAGAATCCCTGCGACGGTCACTCCTGCCCCGACACCCAACAGTGTGCCATTGATGTGTCCAACACCGGTGATCAGTTCGTGCCCGTCTGCCGCGATATAAACAAGCCCGGCGTCTGTCCACAACTGCAGACCAACGCCAGCGACTGTGCCCGGGAATGTTACACCGATGCCGACTGTCGTGGCGACAACAAGTGCTGCAGCGATGGCTGTGGATATCTCTGCGTGCGTCCAGCTCGACCCACCCGACGCCCCAATACCCCCGCTCCGGCTGTGATCTATCCAGGCGATGTCAAGGCCACCCTGGAGCCCAAGCAGCCGCAGGAACTCGACGTGCAGACCTCGATTGGAGGCATTGCTGTGCTCCGCTGCTTCGCAGCTGGAAACCCGGCACCCAATATCACCTGGTCTACGAATAATGTCTTGGTAAGTACACAATTCTTTCGATAGTACGAAAATGTTATATATACGACAATTATATGTTGTTATGCCAGATCGATACCAACCAAGGCCGCTATGTGCTCACCTCCAACGGAGATCTGACCATTGTTCAAGTTCGTCAGACCGACGACGGCACCTATGTGTGCGTGGCCAGCAATGGACTCGGCGAGCCAGTGCGTCGAGAGGTGGCTCTGCAAGTAACAGGTGCGTCTTTTAATTTCTTCTATTGCCTAAGGATCTTTAACTGCTTGGTGTTGGCATCTTAACTAACTGCTTTTGTTCTTGCAATTGTGAATGTTGCTTGCTTTTTAACCCCATTGCATGTTGGTGTTGGTGTTGGTAGAACATCGTAATATACCGGCCTATATCTATGGCGATAAGAATGTCACACAAATTGTGCAACTCAATCGCCCGGCGTTGATCCGCTGTCCGGCTGGAGGCTATCCGGCGCCCCATGTCGATTGGTGGCGCAATAACCGACGGTTGGGAATGGGCTTGGAGGGTCGCTGGCAGATGAACCGCGATTACTCCTTGTACTTCCACTCTGTGCAGCTGTCGGATCTGGGTTTGTACAACTGCGAGGCCTACAATGAGGGACGCCCCGTCTCGTTGCATGTGACCCTCAAGGCGGTCGGCCCTGCCCGCGCCCTCACCAATGACGACGCCAATTACTTGCAGTACATTATTGACCCTGCCACGGCTCCGGTCACTCAAAGACCAAGCTATCCCTATAGGCCATCGCGACCGGTCTATGTGCCACCTCCTGTGGTTCAGACCCCAACCAGTAAGTACTCTTGCATGACTTTATATGGAATGGTTTGATTTGTGTCCATGCGAATAGTGTAAAGACCTCCAACTAATCTGTGTTTTGTCCAACAGTCAATGCCCAAGCTGTAATTGGCCTGGATCCGCAGAACAGCTACACTCCCGGCTCCACCATTGCCATTGGATGCTCCGTGCTGGGTTATCCGGCACCAAATGTGACCTGGACCAAGGACAATATACCTCTGTACAACAACGAGCGTGTGCAAATCACATGTAAGACTTCTCCTAAATTTATTATAAGCTGAATTGTTATTTCTAACTCACTTTTATTCACAGCCGAACCTCATCGTCTGGTCATTAGCGATGTTACCACCGAGGATACAGGAGTTTATGGCTGCATGGCCCGCAATACTTTCAGCTATCACACCAGCCAGGAGAGGGTTACCATCGAATGTGAGTGTTAAATTCATTTATCTCTCATACTAAACTAAAGTTCTAACTCTTCTTTCAACAGCCGTCATTCCGGTATCGCCCGAGTGTGTGGACAGTCCGTTCTTCGCCAACTGCAAGCTGATCGTGCAAGGAAAGTACTGTGTCAACAAGTACTACGCCAAGTTCTGTTGTAGGTCCTGCACATTGGCTGGCCAGATTGCGCAGCCGCATCCCAATGCGCTTTAATTCCATACTACAAAACTACCAAACTACCAACTATCAAGCCTAGCATTTTTGTTCGACTTCTGCCATTGAATTGAGTTTAAACCAGGAAAAACAGATGAACAATTTCACAAGCCAGCAGAGAGACCAAAAAATAAACCAACAATAGCCAACAGATCAAAAATAGAAAAGATAAAAAAGAAAAGCAAAGAAAATAATAATAATACAATAATAATAATAAATAACGAACAACTTACTTAGTATATCATCATACATATACGATTATTTCTTCCAGCACAAAAGAAAATAGTATTAGTATTTTATGTTTTTGTTCCTATTTATTCTCGATTTAAATTCAATCCATAGACGAAAGTGACTAAAACTTATTTTCATTTTATATATATTTTTTAGTGTTTTTCTACGATATTTGTGTGCAACGAGTAAAGCAATTTAAGTTTTTAAAATATTTGTAAATAAATTAAAATTATATAATAAAGAGTGCATATGTATAAACAGAATCGTTGTTTTTAAAACTCAGATTTAAATGATTTCAAATTCCCAACAGTCTGGCAATGCCACTCGTTAAGGGGTTATTGATTTTCCAAAGCGTCGAACGCTGCAGCTGTTTGTTGGATTCTGCGCTCTATCGTCATGGGGTGGATTGGATTGGAGTTCGGAGTGATAATAAAACTTGTTTGTGTTTGTCATCGCGTGCAATTTTTTTACAATAATATATTTATTAAGCACAAAATTAAACGTTAAGAATTAGTAAAATAGTCATGGAGGACAGCGGTATTGACAGCGAGGACAGACAGTCGAATATTTATGAGGATGGCGCTGCAGGATTGCTGGTAAGTGGACACTTAAAAGAGCAATGTCGAAACAAAGGCTCATGGCCAAGCCCAATGCAGAAAAGTGCCAGTGGAGCGCCGAAACATATGTCGGATCTGGAGTTTGAGGTGGCGTTCAGGGGTGCCAGCAAGGTGTATGCGCCGACAACGATTGAAATCGATGAGGACAGGGCTGTCCGGGGCACAGAGGGACGCAGCGAACCGCCAAACACCTGCCGCATACTGCAACGAAAACTGGAGCTGAAGGTCGAGCGTGCTAGGCGCAACTACACACAGTACCAGGAGGAGCAGGTGGGTGCAAAATAAAAAAGAGTAACAGTCAAGTTGAAGGTCCTTCGGCTAACGAGTCTATTGCAGGCAACCAAGACACAGGCGGCCACACTCATACCCATTAACCGGTTACCGATACCGGGTGAACCGGAGCAGAAGCCGCTGGTCGACTACAAGTCTGAGAGCAGCGATGAGGCCGAGGAGATTTCCTTCTTCCCCGCACAACTGAAGCGCGCCAAGCGGCGCCAACAAAATCACGAGCTCACAGATACTTTCAGCATACAGGAGATGACGATTGAATCTGACCTGGAGTCCGATGACAGTGGCGGCACACAGAACCTCGAATTACTCTTACCCTCCATGAAATCGAATATACTGGATAAGTTGAAGAGCTGCTTCGGCTGCTGGCGGCGCAGGTAATGCCAGGAGAGGCATTGCATCCAACTCCGGCACAAGGCACGTTATTGAAAGGCACTAGAGATTCATTTGTAGACACAATTAACATATATACATATAATTGCCAATACGAAATCTACTACAGATATTGAATGCGATAAAGTAAATCTTTTAAAAATGCCAACACACGTTTCTATGTATCCGTATTCAATGTCAAGCACACACCCTGTAATATCCAGTGGCTCAGATCCTCCGAGGTCGCCAGATTAGCCTCGAACACCAGACCAACGCCCATGGCATTGCGACGCAGTGATGTGGTATAAACGGGCGCCAGGAAGGTGTTCTGTCAAGGTAGAGAATATATTATTATAAATGGGGAAACGGGCTTACAAAAATGATTACACAGAAAAAAATCCATTCCATCTGACAATCAAAATATTTGCGGAAAAGTAATCAAATATTTTCTACTTTTTTAACACCGCGTTGCATTGATTTTACTTAATTTTTTTGCTGTGTACAAACTCTTAACTTAATAGGTCTAATTATACTTTTGGTTTGATGCATTCTCAGTGCAGCTCACAGCGCCTTTAATCTCTGTCAAAAACTTAAGCATGCCACATTTAAAATCAGAAACAATTAGCACAACAGCTGCCCCATTAGCTGTGGCGGTTGGGGGGAAAGGGAGTGCAGAAGTCAGGGAGGCTGTTGGTAATTTAGTGCACAGCATTTAAACAAATATCAGCGAGGATACGCCCCTCTCTTTTGGACTCTTGGCATGCATATATGTATGTATGTATAATATGTATGTATGTATGTAAGTATGAATGTGTCTGTATGCAGACAACAACAAGCGGACATTAGTACTTGTCACTTGCAGACGGCGAAAGCGACGCAAAACTGCCCCTTCCACTCAGTAGTAGATAGATAGATAGATAGATAGATAGATAGATACATATACATATATGTAGATACAAACCTGTAGCTTAAGCCGGTGCGCTTCAATGGGCACCACAGCCAGGATGGCCAGCTCCTCGACCAGAACTTTTGGATGCGAGCGCATCAGCTGATTAGTGGGCATGTCAAAGCGGGCGCCCTCTATATACAGACCGTGCACATAGCAGCCCTGCAAAAAAGTTGAACGATTAAAATGCAAACAGAATTCTTAATTACAAAATTAGTGCCAGGCAAGAGATGGAGAAAAACAGAAAAAGTAGAGAGAGAGAGTGGGAGTGGGAGTGGGAGAGATCAGGCACTCTTGCTCTTGCTGGTTCACAGGGGGGTCATAGTTTTGCATTTAGTGACAACAGACTCACCGTCTCCGGACGCTGTTCAACGTCATCGGGTTCGGAGTAGGTGGTCACATACGTGAACAACGTGGAACGATCCAGAGGCCAGGCATTTTTGCGACAGGCAATCTACAAATTAAAATACGTTTATATGCACTCACATTTTGTGTGGCTCACACGCTCTCTCACCTGAACTAGCGCCGTGAGGTAACTCTGCGGTATGTGCAGTCCAGACAGCCACATGACCAGCGGCTCGCCCGACAGCGACCAATACTTGTACTGAACGGCGCGATTCTAAATGGCCAGCCGAGATGTGAAAGCGAAAGGTTGATTAGACGGGGCTCTGACTGATTTTTGTGCCAGCCGCTGATTAATGAGCTGCGACTGCGACTCACCTTTAGGTGCTCCAGCCAGCTGGCCAACTGTTTGCATGTGGCCGGCGCCAGTTTGCTCCACACCACTGGCAGGAGGCCATTAAATAACGAGTTGGCAACATTGTCCAGCACATTGTCCATGCCGATTTCGCCGGCGATTGCCTGTGGAGAGCATGCAATTAAATTAAAAGGGCCCAATGGATAAGAGGAGTACATGTAAAGGGGCGACGATATTTGTGTGTGGGGGCGTGACAGCATCCAAGCCAAGAAGACAATGGCAGCAGCGGCTGAGTTCATTTGCATTTGTAAATTTATTTTGGCAACAAAACAACAAGGCAAACGAACCCAAGGAATCGCACTCTGATTTGGACGATGCTGGCGACCACGAGCATTGGTATTGGTCTCCAGCCAACTTGGCAAATGTATAAACACAGAATGCAAAACAAAGCTGAAGGATTTATGTGAGCTCTCTATTGACAGACAGACAGACAGAGAATGGCATTGCAATCTCTCTCCTTTGGGTTTACCTTGCGGAGCAGCTCCAGTGTCTTCTTCATGCGCACCACCAGCGCATTGAAGCGATCCAGCTCCTGCAGCAGCACCACTCCGGTGGGTGACAGACTCATCTGGATTTGCTTTCGTATGCGCCACGTCTCGAATGCCGGAGGTAGTTTTTTCAGTATTCCCGCTGCCACCTGGTCGATGAAGTCGTCCCGACTGATGCCGCCCGTTCCCTCACCTAAACGAGCAGTCGATGAAATAAGTTGCGATTGACAATGGCAGATAGAAAGCAACAAAAAACCGCTGTAATGTATGCAACATTTGTGGTATTCCCTGCCTCTCGCTTCTTCTCTACTATATTGGTAAATAGCAAATTTTATTAATTTGCGTTTTTATCATGTTTAAACTGTACTTATGCAATTGCTGAATGCATTCTGCGCTCTATTTTTTGTGTGTGTTTTTAAGTGTCAATTAGCAAATACTAACGCTCATGAATATGCAAATAATCAGCATTTTTCAATGAGTTACTTCAGTCAGGCGGATCATATTGGTTAAGTGGTGGAATAGAAATAAAATTCCATGCAAATATAAAATACAACATGCTCTGGTGACAGTAAAATTTAATTAAAATAAATATATATTTTATCTGTTGCAATACTTCTCTTAATTTTTTGACTAAAGCTTACATAAAGATCGTTGAAGCCGAGCTAAGAGTGTTACCTTTTAAACACCCTGTACAGAGAAAAGGGTTAAGCTGGGTATGCTCAAATAAAGACAGTTTATAATTGTATAGTATAAAAACTAATTGGAACTTTGAACAGGGTGTTTTCCTTTTTAGTTATTCTCATACATATATTTTGAAATAAAATTGTTAAAGTTTTCAACTGTGCCTATGTAAATGTTTGGCCTTTGCATTCATTTTAAAAATCAGCTTCAGGCTCTGGGTATTATAATTTTATTTAACTTATGCAAGCGGGCTGCAAACTCATACAAAAAAAAAATACCTTACCCTCATTGACATCGTTTCCACGTGTCCATATGGTCACTTGGTTCGTGCAAAGATGTGGAAAAAAAAACCAGAAGAGAAGTATACAAATTTTATATACGAGATATAGAGAATTATACAAAGTTATGCAGTTATTGCAGAGACCGAAAGTATGTACATATGTAAGTATGCGAGTACATACGCAAGGCACTGTGCAGATGAGTGACAACATGAGTGCGAGTTTGGAAAATGGAAAAGTGCTCTCCGATGGCGGTTTTAACACGTTTAAGCTCGTAACGGTATATTATCGACTTTTGTGCGACGTTTTTACCAGTTATTTTTTTAGTAGCTGCAGATGCGGATGTGAATTGGAAATGGACAAGGGAATGGGAATGGGGATGATGATGATGAAGGCGGTGAGTGCGGTGAGGTTTGATCAGAATTGGCAACGATTTGCGGGTTGTGGAGTTCGAAGTGCAGTATGAATGCGAGAGAGCATACAAATACAAATGAATGTTTGTTTGTTTGTTTGTTTCTCTCTGTGCGACTGTGTGTTTGTGTGTGTGTGTGTGTTTGCATCTATTTTAATTTTTAATGAATGCCCTGCTTTTGTATGCCGGCAATAATGGCGCATGCAATAAAGTTAATTGCAAAACCGCAACTAATTAATTAAATTAAATAAAAAATTTAACATGCCAAAAATGCAACGGCAATGAAAATCAACAAGATAAAATGTAATAAACGGCTGACAATTGGCACACGCTGCATGTAAATTAAACCATTTACTAGTAATGGCTTCCGGATTTTAACCGAACTGTCAAACACTTTATCGGATAAAGATACATGTGTATAACATATATTGGCGAGTATGTTTTATATTTGCGAAATGACTTTGAAAGACAAACTGCAATTGTACGTAATTTTGACTATAAAAACTATCAGAATAATTGATTTTAATTTTATATGATTTCAAATTAGACATGAATTTTAGGAAGTCTAATAACTAAAAATTTTTGTAGATAATAAATAATATTAATAATTTATTGTAATAGCACAAATAATGCGTTAAATTAAAATTTATAATTTATCAAATAAAATTATAAATTAAAAATTAAAATAAAAAAACATGCTACCAATATCGTTAAATTCCAAATTAACATGTTAGAGCTAATAATAAATATTATTAGTATTTCTGCTATTAATCTAATTCTTACTTTGTGCATTAGTTGTTTTGTGCCATGAAATCAATGTACTCAATGTGTTGTGCAAGCCTCTTGGATAGGAACTCACCAGTTTGTGGCTGCAACTCAATCAGACTGTTCCAAATGTTGCGCGCCGCCATTGTGTAATAACCGATTTCCGCGTTTGGATGCAGACCAAATACATCCGGCTTATTGACCAGCGGCAGTTTGTCAATGTGAGCTGTTTGTCAATGCATTACGTATGTAAAGAGCTTTTGTCGCATCGTGTGTCCAGCTGTCTACTCACCTATGTAGTCCTCCTTCAGAATGATCTCCTCGTCGGGCAGGCAATAATCGACGTGCTCGTCCTCGTAAAAGTGGAACGATTGGAATGCATCGAACAGGAAATCGCCCATATACTCGTTCATATAGCAGTTAGTAATGCGTCTGTCGAAATCGTCGATCACTCGACCGCCGTACATGACCTCACCAATCAGGTATTTCAGACTGTTCCAGGGTATCCTGTCTTCGGCACAGCGACTCAAATAGTTGCGCAGAATTTCATTGCAGACCTCAAAGTCCGTATCGTTGAAATCGTATGCTATATTCCAGCCAAGTTTATCGTATTTGCGACGCTCCTGTGGGGGAATGGAAAGGATTCGATTAATTGAGGCAACAATGACTGGACTATCAATAACAATTTGTTGGGCTAAGTGCAATATCTGCTCCATCAATTGGCCAACTTTGGGCCAGTTGTGTCCAAAATGCTTTCAACATGCAACTAAAAGCGAGTGAATTAATAAATAAAAAAGTGCATGGCGGGAACAGCTGTGTCAGGACTTTAACATTGGATGTTTGTTAGTTATCCTGCAGGGCACTTACTTGTACAACCGCATGGAAGAAGGCCAGGACATAGATTAAGGAGCGATAGGCGCGATGGGAGCACGCCTCCAGCCGATCCTGGCGCACTTTGAAATATGTCGAGCGGAGATTCAGCTTCAAGCCATTGGGTGGCTCAGTAACCACTGAGTATAAAAAATAGTTAATAATAGTTACTAGTTAATAAACTCACTTACCCTTCAAGGACTTTTGCAGTATGCCAATGGGGAAGGACGGCGTTGGATCTGTGGTGATCCACAGTCTAAAGTCTGGATGCGGATTCTCAATTTTATCCAAATACTTTTCCAATTCGCGCACAAATTTAACAAGCAAGTGACCATTCTGCAGCATCAACCATTGACCCTGTCTGAGTGCGGTTTCCAGCATGGACATGGCGGTCTTTTCCTGCCCTTGGCCCAGGGAAATGTGACAGAAATTGGACATGCCTCCCATGATAATGTCGGCGAGCTTAATCAGATCATTGGTGGGATCCGAGCCGGCGCTGAGGATAAAGCAAACGGGAATCGAGGCGGTTGTTTGCTCATAAATGCCCGAGAAGCTCACAACGGGTGGCATAATGAAGAATTCATCCATGGTCTCGACAATGTATTGATTTATGCAACGGAAAATTCGATCCACACGGAAGCAGCGAAGGAACAACAATTTCTGTGAAATGAGAAATGGATTTGGTTAAGAGACATTATAATAACACAATGACAATCTCAAGCCCAGCTGACGGCTTTCATCAACTTGGCTCTCTATATATAGTTGTTGGTTGGTCCTTGCCAGCAGCACTTGTATTGTATTGTTGCTGTTGCCATCGCTTTCTCTGTGGTTTGGTTTCTAGCTCAACTCAAGTGCAAATTGGGCTTGCTTTAGCTGTGAGCTTGACGCTGGTTTCAAGTGCGACTGTGGGGCGTAAATTGCCGCTCATCTAATGGCTTGGAAAATTGATAAAATATGGTAATGCACACACCCACACACACACAAACACACACACACACACATATAGACTGCTGGCTGACAAAAACAGGCTGCTAATAACTTGAGCAGAAAATGTGCGCCAAAGTTGCAGGACGTAGCAAAAGTCGAGTAAAACTAAACGGCCAGACTGAGTCTATGTGATATTCAGAGACTGTGTGTGTGTGTGTGTGTGAGGGAGAAGTGTATGGGTGTGTGTGTGTGTACTCGGCTTGTACATAATAATCCACTAGAAACGAGCATAAAGTACGAAATCCAATAACGCTCGATGGCAACGGCAGCTTCTGGCAAGGACCAAGCACTCGGACTCGCACTCGGACCGAGCCCAAAGCCACTTGAAGCTGAAAGCATGCAAAGCGAAAGTACACAGCAGCCCTCAGCTCTGGCTCTGACTCTGGTCCCATCTCCTCTTCTCCTTCTCCCAGCCCCTAGACTAGCACTTGCCTGGAATGCATTGCAATTGACATTATAGCCGCCCGGGCATTCCACCTCCTCGGGATTCTCCAAGTCGAACCACTGCACAGCCAGCAACCCACCATGGGCATTTCCCGATAAGTGCAAACAAAATGAGCATCGAGCGAACCATCGGAAGCCAAGTGAATGCCACATGCCAGTCAAGAACAGTTTTCAGCGACCAAGCCGTAGTCCAAATTGTTGTTGTGGTTGTGATTGTTGTTGTTATGCATTTTATGACGTTGTCACAGAAGCAGCAGCATTTTGATAACGGCATTCAAGTTGACGTTGACATAAAGATGATGCACCCAAAACATCCAAAAAGGAAGCAAGAAAAAGAGAAAAAAGAGAAAGTTATAGAATACATGAACATCGCTGAACTCCCTAAATGTCGTTAATGGGAATTCCAGAGATTTTGTGCATAGATTTAAACAAGAACAACAATAATACATAGTTTAGCATCATAAAATCAAATACTACAACAGTGCAGCTTGTTAAGCCCAACTTTGCCTGTGAGCAACTTTGGTTGTTTGATATTTAACTGTGAGCGATTTCTTTGCTAATTTTAGATTATTCATTATAATATCGGAGGATATACATATATGTTAACTCAAAATTTGATAAAATAAAGGGACTTTTGGAGTTTATTTATCGAAGTTATTTTCAATTGACTGCACTTGCCTCGTAGAAATGTCATTTAAATTCGTTTTGAATGAAAATAATACTAATTTCCTTCAAATTTTTCGATAGAGAGAATTTTGCAGTAATATTAATTTACGTAGGAGAATTTTCTATTACTACAAAACTTAATAATTCAATAATTATACTGTTTATATAATTTCAATAACAAATACCTATTAAAAATATATTAATAATAAATCAAACAAGATATTGTAAGACTTTAAAGACGTTTTAAAGTAATCAATTTTTTTGTAATCGTTAAAAATATTTAAAATGTTTAAATGCAAAAATTCTCAAAAAAGATTACAATTATATTAGGGAAGTTTGGCATTGATAAATTCCTCTGTGACTCACCTCTTTCCACTCGTCCAAGTAACGACCGAAATGATCCGGCAAAGTGCCAAAAGAGTCGGGAAAATCGAGTGCCAACTTGAGCAGATCCTCCCAGCTCTTCTCGGGCAGCCATTTGGTGGGATTGGATCGCTCGCTCTTCGTCAACGCGATGCTGCCCTTGATGAAGAAGTCGATCTCCATCTGGGTTAAGACGCCCTCTCGTTGGGCCAGCTTGGTGGCTATCTGGAAGGAGAAGAGCAGCTTGTGCCGCTCGAAGATGCCCGTGCAGCCATAGCTGTAGACATTCTCGGTCAACGTCTTAATGATGTTGTTCAGGCGCTTGGCCAGCACCGTATCCGGCACGGCCTTGCGCAGGGAGTAGACGAAGAGTTCCAGATACGCAGCCAGGGCGTACTGATACATGCTGTTCACGGTGGCCATGTCCGCCAGGGCGAAGAAGAGGACGGCGCCTCTCTTGGCCGCTCCCCGATATCCGTTGCGCAGGACTTCGATGTCGGCGGCAGTGTCACTGGCCAGCTTCAGCTGCTCCATGACAAGGCCAGCCTTCGACTTGGTATTCTCCAGCGTCTCGATCAGCTCCGTGTTGTCAAGCATGTTGCCCGTGGAAGTGGCTAGCTCGCGGAGAAGTGAATCCTCCAGCTGCTGGAGTAGCTGTTTGTTCTCGCTCGTCTGTGCTATCAAGGACTCACGCTGCTGCTCCAGATCTGGACGCTCCGTGCCGACGACAACGCTGAGCAGCTGATCCTCCAGACCCGTCTGTGTCACTGTGTAGTTGATGACCAGAGCTTTGGCATAGACAGCCGGATCGAACTTGGGATTCGAGAACTTGGTCGTCAGATAGAGGCGGAACTTGTGATCCCAGTCGACTTCCTTGTCGCCCAGCATGGTGAACTTGCGACCGCCTTGAACCCGCACATTCTTCTGCAGGACGTCGTCTATGACTGGATCTATGTAGTCGTCCACATCCTCGAATAGTACGGGCAAGCCGTACATGATCGCCATTTCCAGCTGCTTGAGGAAGTCCGCGTCACTGAAGGACAACACTTTCAGATTATTCCGATATTCCTTCTTCCTTATCCACATCAAGGCCTGCAGCTGAGGATCTATGCAGAGGGGGAAACGGGAAGCGCGCATGGTCAGGATGCCATTCTGCAGGGAGAGCTCATCGGGCGGCAGACCCTCGTTGGACCACTGCGAGATCTCCACGTCGTTGGTCAGGTTCACGTCGATCTTGAAGGGCAGCTTGATGGGTATTCCCAGCGCGATGATGTCCTCCAGCCAGTCGTCGAAGACCATCGCCTTGCGGAACTCCCAGGTGAAGGCGCCGGTGTACGCCAAAAAGGAGGCGCTGATGAGGCAAAGGCCCACGCTGTCGATCAGCTGCTGGCCCAGGCTGGCCATCTCCTTGCTCCAGCGGATCAGCTCGGAGGTCAAGCCGCTTATCAACTTATCGGCGGCAATCAGACGTCGCTCCGCCTGCTGCATCATCTCGACCAAGGCTCGCATCTGCTTCATGGACACGGAGTAGTCCTGATTCAGCTGATCCAGCTTCTCCTCCAACTTTTGGATTTCCGAATTCAGGTGAGTCAGCAGCTTAATTTGAACGTCCTGCTCCTCGACCAAGTACTCCAGACGTTCCTTCTTCGGCTTGACCTCCTTGTAGACGTCGAAGAATCCGAGCACGGCCTTGACAAACTTCAAGAGACCCGCGCCAGCCACCGAAATCTTGCCCATGTCATCCAAGTTCTGGGTTTTCATGTGCTGGCGACAGGTGGTGATTTGCTTTTGCGTGAGGGCCTCGGTGTCCATTTCCATCAGACTTTTGAGGAAATTCACGTCGCTCATCATGCCCTTGGCGCTCTTCCAGCTGATTTCCTTGATGCCCTTCAATATGGCAACGCACTCGCAAACAACCTGCACGGCGGCCGGGGGCGTGGCAAACGAACGGATCTCGGTAATCTGTGCCTTTTCCAGCTCGGAAAGCGCACGGCGCGCTTCCTCCAAGGCTGGCATCGCATCGGCCAGAATCTCCTCAGCCTCCGTCTTTTCAATGGCGATTTGTTTGCCTTTGATTTCAACCTCGACGGATTTCTCGGATGCCTCGGCCTTCTTGGTGTTTGCCTTTTGTGTGGACGACTCGATGGTAACCAGCATTGCCTCGCACTCCTCCGAGGCAACAGCCACGTTTTTCTTCTGCTCTGTCACTATGATGCGCAGCTCGTCAATTTGCACCGAGGCCTCTTCGATTTTCTTGATGCCCTCGCCAAGTCGCTCCCGCTGCTGTGTAATGTGTTTGCTCTTCTCCTCTGTGAACGCAGTCGTTACTCACAATCCCTTTAAGTTTGCCATGCAATTCCACTTACCCAGCAGTCCGAGATATGTGTTGATGTAGTCCAAGTAATGCTTGGGAGTCACAAAGTTACTGCGCCTCAGCTTCGCCTGATATTCCTTGGAATAGTCCTGAATTGTCATGTGCACGTGGACGACGTGTTCGATAATCGCCTCGCGATGCCGAGCTGGAATCATCTTGTGCTCGGTGAGGAACAGTTTGGCGACGGCATAGAGTGCCTGCTTGGGCCACGGGAATACCCAGTCGATGTAGGTGCTGCCAATGAGACCAGGGAAGCTGCGGCAACGATTGCGCAGCGCATCTCCAGCCGGCGACATGCAGAGAACCACGTGCAGATTCTCAGCACAGGTGCGCAGGAAGTACGCCCAAACAGAGTCCCTTAATGGAATGGAATATAAAGAAGTTATAAAAAAAATTACGAATAATCGACATTTTGATTTTGACGAAAGCGATTTTTAAGAAATTTAACTTAATTAATTATGAGATTTCAAATTTGGAATATTCGATAAAGTTAAAGGTCCCCGCTTTGCTTTAAAACCGATAAAGGCCAAAAGTGCTTAAGACGAAATGAATTTAATTTGAATGCATAATAAAAATCCGCTTTAATTTTTACATTTTTATATGAAACTCCATATTCTGATTGGTTTCATATGCAGAAATCAGAAAGCAGAAACATTCTAAAATAACTACAATTATTCAAAAATAATTAAAATATTCCGAATACTCAAAAAGATTATCTTTAATGATTTTAGATTTTTCTGATTAGCTTTGATTCAAAACTTTTGAATAATTGTTGTAATTTTAGATTATTTTTAATTTTTTGTAATCGTAATCATTAAATAATTGGAAAAACCGAAAATAATCGTAATTTAATCATTAGTTCGATTTTTTAACAAAAGTTGCTAATGATTATGACTACTTATCATTACTTAACAAGTATGATTACAAATACTTACTTGGAAGCAGATAGTCCTTCCTCTTCGGCGAATTTACGCACTTGATTGACAATGCCATCCTTGTCCTCATCTGCAAACAGCGCCGGCACTTGGCCCACCGTCAGAATGTTGTTGATCAGCTCCAGGAAGCCTTCCTCGGCTATCTGCAAGGCATGAGGAGTGTAAGTTTCAACCAAATCAATTGAGTTACTCGGTTACCCACCTGTGCGGCTGTGAAGAGGAAGACGACCTTCTTGCGCTTAACTCCAGCTATGTTGTACAGCACCTTGAGATCCTCGCGGAAGGATGTCTCGTTGTAGCCGCGGGATATGGTGATCTCGAACACCTCGCACTCGGCGGCAAAGGCTGCGAGGCGGGTAACGCACTTCTTGCCACAGCCGCCGACTCCGATGAGCAGGACATGGCCACGGTTCATGCGCAGTGTTCGGTGCACTCGCGTCAGATGCTCCAAGCAATCCTCGAAGAGCACCAGGGTCATTTTCTGTTTACGTTCGCCGTACTCGTCCAGAATTTCGGTAAACAAGTGGTAGACCGCATTGTAATCGACGAGGTCCTCATAATTACGCGGCTCGGACTCGTTTGTGAAATTACGGAAATCGCCGAAAACTAAAGGATCACGAAGCACATAGTCCTTAAGCGATAGTATCGCATCTGCACCTTCGACCTCATCGTCCTCCTCTTCGCCCTCCTCTTCGGTTGCAGCGGCGGCTGCGTCGTCGGCTTCATAGAGCAATCGAGCCTGAGCTTCGGCAGCTGCCGCTTCCAGGTCAATGAAACCATGCTCTTCCTCAAATTGAGGTGGAAAACGTTCGGCCACCTCCGCTTCCAGGTTGCGGTTTACATTTTTGATGTCCTTTGGAATATAATTTACTGTTGATTTGAAATCAAAATGATGGAATTTGACTTACCGTCTGTGAGATTAGACGATCGCAGATGATTCGGGTGAATTCGTTGCGCCAGACTCGGATGAACTCACGCAGATTCTTGTAGTTGTCCGGTAGAATGAGCAACATGCCCGCAAAGATGCGCGACAGATCCTTCAGGTTGAAAATGTAATGGAACTTGGAAGGTGTCGGCGGCAGATCGACAATGATTATCTGAGAGAGAGAGAGAACACACACACAAGGAGTAATTAGAGCAAACACAAGTGGAAATATAAATGGAAATGGCAGAAGCCACGCCATATTCACTGGCCGACAAAGCACTACACAAATCAATTTTATCTCGACTACGGGCAATATGCATTCAAATGTTGAGCAAGCTCCTTGAAAGGAAGCTGAAAAGTGGATAGAATGGGAGAGGTTGAGAGTTGAGGTGAGAAGGCGAACGAACGGCTTCTTGTTGAATTTACAGCCATTATCGAGTTGCAGTCGGAGCAACGGCAATTCTATTCAAATAATTCATTTTATTCCATTTCGTGAGACATTAATATCTTTTGCTTGGCGCGTCGAGTGTGTAAAGAAGACATACGAACTCGACAGGCCCAGGCCTGGGCCACTCTTCACTTCCTTCCCTCCCCAGACTCTACTGCAGGTGTGAGTAAATCATTTTTTCTCTATTTTCCATTTTCAATTTTCCTTTTTCTTATTTTTTTTTAATACTTTCTTTGGTTATTGGGCAAGTGCTGAAGAAGTTGTCTCTGTGTCTCTGCTCTAGTTGGTTGTGGCAATTGTGGCGACAAATGCATTTTTATCTGCACGCAATGAAATGCGATAATATTTTAGTGTCAACAATTGTTAAAAGCACCATAAACTAATGCTTCTGCCTTACAGAGAGAGAGAGAGAGAGAGAGCCACGCCTTTACTTCTAGAGGGCCATTCTGCAGTTCAATACTTGAATATAATCAAATTTTGCTGCTGCCGAGAGAGAGAGAGATAGATGAAGATGTGCTGGTTGAGATAGGCAGAGGTACTGGGACAGACATAGACACAGTCAACTAGGCAGCAGTCGAACCGGGTGACCATTGTGTATAAGGCCAAACAGCAAATGGCAACAGCAAAACGGCAAGGGCACTCATGCTCCATCTCCATCTCCATCTCCAGCTCATGTCTCCTGCTCCGAGACTCGCCCTCAGTTGTACTTGAAAAAGCAATGGAGCAGCAGCATGAGCTGAAGGAACAGGACGAGCAGGACGTAGGGGACGTTGCTCGTCGTAGTGCATTACAGACCATTGAATAATTTCCATTGTATGGCGACGAGGCAGCAAAGCAGATTATGAAAAATTGACGTTATTTGCATATGTAAATCGAATTTCATAAAATTTGTGAGAGATTTTAAAGCGGCATTCACAACGCGATAAATTTCTTTTTCTCTTCACAAGAAAATCTAGCAGATTTTCTATAAATTTCGACAAAAAGTTTCCCATGATGAGGGAAAAGAAAAACTTTTGCAGGAATAATAAGTAAGTAAGTAAGTAGTGAGTATGATATAAAGTGCTCGTATCGAGTTACACAAACCTTGAATAACTTGAGTGTCATAACGACAATCATGTCGGCAACCATCATGAATCGCTGTTGGAATTTCGTATAATTGAGATGACCCTTGAAGATGGATGAATAGATTTGAATGAGAGACTCGTCGTTGGGGAACACGATGTTGTAGGTGGAGAACATGCTGATGAAGCGTGGATCGACCTCGTTGCGACCACCGCCAGCGGTGCCCATGGCAGCATAGAATGTCATATCCTTAAACTTCTTCCAGTTGAGATCCTTGTCACGGTCAAACATGCCGCCCCGCTCAAAGAACAGCTTCAGCAGGGCAATGGGCTGTTGTGTGCCATAGCTGATAAAGGGAGGGGATAAAGAGAAGGATGAGAAGAAGTTGACTGACAGTCTATCACAGCAGTGTGTTCCTGGCAGAAATGTACTCACTCATCCACCTGGGGCATGTTCATGTCATCAATAAAGCAGGCAATTTTCTTTCCCATCGGTGGCCCATACGTATCCTTGGTGCGTTTCTCGACCGCCGCCTCCAACGTCCGTTGCACATCCAGTGATGAGGTTCTCGATGAAAAATTAATATTGAGGATGATCTGAAAGGGTAGCAAAAAGGATTGAGAAAGTAATATTAGCGCTTTGCTCCGCACTTGGGACCCAAACACATTTTTCAATTACATTGACAGTCGGATTGAGATTACGCAAATATTGCATGATGGTCGCAGTCTTTGATGTGCCAGCCTCACCCACAAGCAGGACGGGTCGTTTGATCTGCGAGGACAAGGACAAGCTGGAATTAATATGCTGAACTGGAGGGAAGCAACTCCTGCTTCAACTTACATCGCTCATGAGGGCAAGTAACCGATTGGTCCGTGTATTGTCCACAGTGGGCACGAGAATCTCGCTGAACTTCACCGTCGGGTCGTGGGTATAGGGCTTGACGACCCACTCCCAGGCCATCCAGCAGTTCTCGGTGATGTCCCAGAAGTAGTCGTAGAGCGTCGGCTTGCCCTGTGGGAACTGTCCTCCCTGGGCAGGCGACTCGTGTGTGTCCTGCACCAGAGGGAAGCCCGCAATCCGTTTCATATACTCATCGAAAACGATCTGATGCTTCTCCAGCAAACAGGCGCCCAGGGATCCATAGACGGCCTGCAGGAAACAGCACTCCAGGCTATCCGTGTTGTAGACTTTTAAAACGGGCTCATCCGTATTCTTATTGTCGGATGGACCATAGGTGGGCAGCAGAGCATCGTAGAGATTACAGAACTGTGTGACCATATTGAGATCCGTCTGCATGATGACCATTTTCAAGGGATTGCCCTGGGTTGTGCCATCCAAGCCCTCTAATATGAACGCTATGGCATTGGTGATTATCTTCTCAAAGAAATCATTGAGCATCTCCCGCTGCGGCTCCGGTCGGGTCAACACCCAGCGCTGCCAGAACGGACTGTACCGGAGATTCTTGGGATCCACATAGACCATGCCGGCCCGGGATACGGTTGCTGGCGAGGCATAATACAAATTGCCCACCTCAAAGAGCAGGGCGCAATAGTTCTCGAGTCGAATGCGCTCGCCATTCGCCAATGTCAGCAGCTTGTTGTCATCCATAACAGAGTTCATGTTCTCAATCCACAGAGCATCGACGTCACCATCAAAGCAGGCATAGCGTCGCTCCTACATACATATGAGCACAGTATTGTGTGGGACAGACAGTGTTAGATTGCATTAGCCAGAGTGTGTGTTATTCAATGCCCGCGGATTCTGACGATGGAGATGCTGATGGGGATGGTGATGACACTGTCACAGAGACAGAGACAGAGAGAAAGAGAGATTACCTTGCCAAGTCCAATGGCAGAGTGACTGAAAGAGTTGGCAGGCGTAACAGCTGGAACAGTTTGTTTAGCCTGTGAACCGCAGGTTGTGCAATGGGATTTATTAGCGAATGGCGTGATTTCCGCATGAATGATGCACCACACCCAACACAGCACCACATATATACATACCATATATAGTAACCAACCACACAGACATCGTTTGAATTGACACTGACAGTGGGTGGGTGTGTGTGAGTGTGTCTGTGTGTGAGTGTGTGCGGATTAGCTGCTGTTGCACTTCTAATTCAAATGGGATTACTATAGCGCCAGCGACGCGACATGTGACCTGCCTACTCTTATAGCTTCTCGTCAGAGTCCGTGAGTTTGAACCGAGGATATTGCTCTACTTACCTCACGCTCTAATGGCCTATTCATTTCACGGAATATATTCGAAAATAAGCCATCGATCCAATCTCGCGTCTCCATATCCAAATATCCATACAATTCAATTACAGAGCATGCCTGTCATATACATAGATATATTAATATATTAAAACAAAGTTAAAACTCAACTTTAATTTTAAGTGCAAATGTTGAGAGTTTCGATATTTTACTTGAATGTCACTTATTAACCTATTCAATGTCCGCATTTAAGTTTACTTTCCTTTCCTTTTCCTATAGTTTCCATTGAAATTGAACAATTTCACATGCACTTATAACCTGGCTGAGAGCAAAGTGCCAACAACAAAAGTGGAAAGTGGAGAAAGGGAAATGCTGCAGGAAAGCAGAACAAAATCGCCAGGGACGTAACACTGCTAACAAGTTCCCTTTCCCCTAATGGGCGAACTTGACATAAAAACAGACAAAGAAATCGGAACAATTAGCTGGACCACAACGCACTCTGAATGCTCTACTCGATTAATAAGTAATTCAACTGATGCCCAAATTTAACTGAGAATTAATGCTGCAACAAAGCGTAGCATACTTTTTTGGGCGGAACAAATATGTTTACTGTTGAGCATGATTTGAATATATTTATAGATATAATTAATTAATTAATATATATTATATTACTTATAAATAGAGATTTAAGTGCTATTCTCTGTAAGATTGATAATTAAGTTGTTATTCCCAGTGCCAGAGCAATGTGCGAATTGCCAAGGAAGACAAAGCAATTTGTGTGAGTGAAGAAGGAAGCGGAAGGGAAAAGAAGAAAAGGGGGCAAAAAGTGCCGGACCACTTACCTTGGGGTTAAGCACAGTGCACTTGGTGGGCAAGCTCATGTGGGTTTGCGCTTTGATCAGAGCATTTATGACGACAGTTTTGCCACCACCTGTTGGACCCACAAGCATGGTCGAGTGTCGGGTCATCATGGTCTCGTACATTTGCACCACTTTGTCTTCCTGTTGTTGGGGGAATGGGAATGTAAAGGTAAAGGTAAAGGTGAAGGCGTTACCGTTGTTGGGATTTAGTTGTCATAAATGATGTCGTCAGTGCGAACAAAGAGAGGGAAAGCGAGAGGAAAGAGGAAAAGACGCAATGACATCAGTTGGCCAGCAGTTGACATTGTGTGTGACATTTGTGTCATTTGTGCAACATTTTGTTTGATGAAAATGGCAAAAGTGATGGCAAAGGTGGCCAGAGGTGGCCAACAGAAAATTGTATTAGTGAAAATTGTCAGGTGAGAGGAGAAAAGTTAAAATTAGATGTAGGCAGGCTGCTGTCTGCTGGTCCACTCAGTTAGCTGAGTTCTGTAAAATGCTTGGTAACATTTCCGCCATTTGTGATTATGCGACAAAGCGCAATTTACAAAGTGTCAAAGTGTCAGGGATGACAACGGGACTGGACTGGACTGCAGGAGTAGGACAACAACTTCTTTAATTTGACTCTGTCCGGTGCTTTTTGCTTGTCAGCAATGTCATGACGGTGCACAAGTACACAGCTGACACAAACAAAAGCCACAACGACAACAGAACGGGAAAAAGAGAACGAAACGTAAAAACACACACACCTGATCGGGCAGCAGGATGTATCCATCGTTGACAAGGACATGACGCACAGCCGCATTGAAGTCCGGATAACCGATGCGTGGACAATCGATGCCAGGAAACAGATCCTTAATAAGACCCAAAAACAGCGGCACATCTTCGAATATGAATTTGGGAAAGTTCATGTCCCGAAGCACGCGCATCAGGACCACCGCCTCGGGCAGATCCTCCGACTGACGCTTCATCACGCCCGCCATTCGCAGCACAGAGTTGAGGGAACGCAAGCCCCAATCGTAGTGGCACTGCTTGGACAGCTGCTCCTGGGCCAGAGCATACAGCACGGTCATCTTCTTGGCCAGCACCTTGGCCGTGAGGAAACCATCCGAGAACAGCGAGATGAGGCAGATGAGCTCCAAATCCGGTTTGATGCAGGTGACGGGACGGAACAAGGCTTTGACCGACTCGGGCAACTCGGTGCGTCCAGCATAGCCGGGATTCATGGTGACAAAGACGCCGACCTTTGGATCCAGACTGATCTCCACGCCTTCAAACTACCAATTAAGAGTTTACTCATGATTTTAGGATCTCTTTTATATATTAATCAAAGTGTTTCAACGCACCACAAAACGCTTAAGCTTGCGTATCAATCCATTGCGAATGGTCTGCAGCTGAGTGGAGATGACACTGAGCACGGAGATGTCGATGCGATTGAACTCATCGAAGCATCCCCAGGCACCACACTGCACCAGCCCAGAGAGGATCGTGCCTACGGCCCTGAAGTCCATGCCCTCGCCACAGTTGGTGACCATGCAGAGCAGGCCCATCGCCTTGGCCAGATCCTTGACTGTCTCGGTCTTACCCGTTCCAGCTGGACCGGCTGGGGCGCCGCCCAGATTCATGAGCAGCGCCTGGGTGATGGTCAGGTAAATGCGATCTGTCAGTGGAGTGATGACGAGACGTCCGTTCAGACCCATGTACTCATAGCCATAGTCGAAGCTGCCCGAGCACTGAATGACATGCAGGTTGTCATACAACTTGACCCAGTAGAAACGCAACTGACTCTCCCAGCTGAACTCGCTGGCATCCAGGACATTGTCCCTCACGAACTTATCGATAATGTCCCGAGCATGGACATCGATGGTGCAGATCGCCTTGAACTTCAGTCGATCGTTGCGCGAGAGATTGGAACGTACTTTCAGGACAAGCTCCTCCATTTGATAGTTGCTCTTGTTGAGGAAGTCCTTCATGGCCCGCATGTTGCCGTGATTCTGGGCCTGATTGAAGGCCTCCTCCACCTCGGCCGTCCACCAGACTTGACTGGCCGCCAGCCCGACCATGCCCTGGTAGTTCATTAACCAGTCCGGCCTGTGGAAGGCGAAAAGGAAATCGAAAGTGCCCCAATGACTGTCAATTTAATACAATTGGCCATAAATATGCCCAGACATGCTTGGCCCGGCTTACGAGCGAACAAAATAAAATAATAAATCGCGTCAAATGACAAAATTATACAGCCGCAAGCTCTGTTTCTCAATGTAAATCGCTGGCCATAAAAGCGGAGTTCTTTATATATATGATTTTTATGGTATTCACTTACCTTGAAATTACCAGATCGGTGCCAAAGTCGTAGATGCAGGTCTTGCTTATGTAGCGATTCGCGCGACGCATTTCATCCAGCACCTCGTTCATCCAATGCTCGACGCGACCCTGGGCCCGCACTGTCCGTTTGGTAGCAAACAAAAGACAATAACCACATAAATAAACCCCAGTCGCCAATATCAATAAGTGTATACAAAAACAATAAAACTCAAAGTACCAAAATTACAACAAAAAATAACAGCATCAACTGAATGCGCAATCATCTCCAGCCGGGGATAACGGCGAACGGCAACGCCGACTGGCTTCAAATTAATTAAAAGAAATTGGTCAGCCACCGAGAGCGATAGAGAGGGAGCGAGAGAGAGACCAGAGAGCCGATAGCCATAAAAAAGTTCAATTTTAAAATTGGCAATCAGTGCGTCGGGATTGTTCGGCAATGAGGCGGTGCTAAGAGGGGTCAACGGACAAGGGACAAGGGGGCAAGGTGGGGAAAAAGTGAGGGAGGCCTCTGTACTTACAGATATTACGAAACTCCATAACCTCGCCCTCGCTGGATATCATGGCGGTAACAAGTGTGTGGCTTCCCTCCTTGACCAGGCGCAGAGACTTGACATTGTCGTACATCTGCGGAAACGTTGAAATTGTGGAATGAAAATTGTGAAATCAATGCGCAAAAACATTTTTATTTATAAGCCAAATAAATTCATAAAAATTTACCACCGAAAATTCTCTTACTCATTCTCATTTTCATTCGCATTCGCATTCTCGTTCTGATTCTGATGATTCTCTTCCTTTTCTGGGCGTGTGGTGCATGTGTTGCAAAAATGGTGTAATTTCCGCCCTGGACATTGGCCAGAACGCATAAACAGTGACATTAACTTTTATGGCAAGACTCTCTTGCTCAGACACACACATACACACACACACACACACGCCCAGTCATACATAAAAATAATGTTGCTGGCAGTTTAGCAAATCTGTTGTTGTCACACTTATACTCCAATACTCACACACTGACTCATACTTACGCACGCCCGTGTTGAGAGACTTCAACCCACCTTAATGATGTGGTTCTGCACTGCAGATGGCTCACTGCTGCCCAAAATTGAGAGCAACTCATCGGTGGATATGAAATAGAAACGCGGGAAAATGCGACGTTTCGAGTCCAAATATTCGTTTAACGACTTCTGACAATTTTCCAAGCCAACCCCCAGACTTTGTATATCCAATAAACGTCCCGGCACTGCACAAAATGGCACCACTAACGGATTTTTGGCACAATCGACCATGATCTGCAATGGAAAGCGAACAAGCGCCAGTTACAACACTAAATTATTATGAAAAGCAATGAGCACAATAACAACAACAAATAAATGGAACAAAATACCAAAGGACAAGATATATATATATATGTATATGTTGACTTGGTAACGACTTCTTGAAATACCCTTACTTTCAGAAACTATTAAATAAACATATGCTTATCTAAAGAAACTATTCTAGTGAGAAGTTACCTGATAAATAATACTTAGTTTTAGATCAGACTCTATTCGAAGTACTTTTATAATTTATGATCAAGTAGCTAAAATTAAAACTTGACAAGAGTCCAAGTTGTAACTTGATGACTAACCGAGTTTCCAAACATATTAAACTATTGAAAGGGTATACAAATAATCCGAATGTCGAGAGCAAATCAAAATAATAAATCATTTCATAAATGGCATCAAATATGGCGGCAAATGTTGCAAATGAAACGTAAAGCAAACGAAACGAAGCAAGTGGCGAGCAAGGTTAAGTGAAGTTAAGCGTCTAACACAAACACAAATCTACACACATGAGCACACCACACATACAAACACACCACACACACACACTGGCACGACTGTCTACACACAAACAGAAGGTGAAAGCGTTTGACTTTGGGTAAATACTCGTACTGTGCCGTCTGACGGTGCGTATGTGTAATATATGATGTATGGTCGTCGTCGTCGTCGTCGTCGTCGTTGCCTCTACAGGCTACACAATTACGTATACGCAAAGTGGTCGTTTGCATGCGTATTATGTTTACCGTTAAGTAAGGCGTCGCCATATTGTCGGCGCACATTAAATCAACTGAAATAAATTGAGTAGATATCTTGGCCCCGCCTGACTAAATCAACAACAAGGATCCAGAACTAGAACTTCTACTACTCTTACCCTGCGATACGACTTGTCAATGTCGTCAAATTTACGCGCCTCCTCCGGCAGCTGGGTGCGTATGTCGCCGCCAATGAAGATGCCCTCCAAGTAGAGCCACTTCCGCTGCACCACCAGCCACTCGTCAATGATCTCGGATATCATCGCCAGAGCGCGTTCCCATCGGTTAACTGTTTCCAGAAAGGGGCCAATAAATCTGCAAGCGACATTTCCATTAGTCACATTTCTATTAATCACATTTTTCACTACTCACTGACTCGCGCCCATTGACTGCAGGTTCATGGCATTATCCTCCAGAACCTGGGTGATTTCATCAACTGGTCCCAATATCCAGCCCCGATCCTCATTGCCCTTGTGGTGCTTGTTCACCTTGAAGGTCATTCCGCCCCAGGTTTCCTCCACAGCGCGTACGCCACGTTCAATTTGCAACTCCTTGATGGCATTCGTGAGAATCTGCTCGGCAATGTCCTGATACTTGTGCAACTGCATGGCGAACATGTTCTCCAGCGTGAACCTCGCTGGCGACATGTCAAAGTACTGTCCGGTCTTCTCCATCAGCTGGTGCCAATGACGCTCTCGCAGTGCCTCATTTTTGAGGCTGACCATCAGTGGGACCGTGGCCTTGAACTGTTTCATGTGAATCTCCAGCTGGACGCCAGTTGGCAGTGTGCGCACCTGTTAACAGCAGTCAAATTGGGAGTGGGAGTGGCAGGGGCGTGAAAAGGAGTGAGTAAACGGTTAGTTAGCGATGTCAAATCAGTTGAAACAAAAGTGCGGTTGCTGCGTGTTGCACCCTGTGGTTTGCAGCCGCATTGAATTATGACGAAAGCGCCATCCTGCGGCCTCAGTTAGCCTTGTTTTTAGGCATGTACACATATATAGTGTTGGCCAAAAAGCGCAGTCTGTTTACATTGGCACGTGGCTCTGCCCTCTCCGCTTGTGTGTTTGTTTGCACATGGAAAATGCATGGCAGACGCGTCGCTGTGCAGGCATAAATTAAATACCAACAGAGACAACAACTGAACTGAATTGAACACAAACTTGTCAGCAAATTCGAGGCACAGCGGGGGTTGGGGGGGGTTGAGGGGCTGGTTGGTTGGGTGGTGCACAATCAAACCGATGGTTGGACATTGCTGTCGTCGTCGATCGACACCCGCTGGCATTTTAATTATTTTCAATATTGAACAAATTGATTTGCATTTTGGGACGCTGATTATGCAACAGCTTCCGACTGGTAGGTCTATACTATATTTACTACTTCAGTCCCATAGCCGGGAGACTGGAAGCTGTAAACTGGGAAACTGACATCCCAAAATTATGCATGATAAAAGCTGCATTTAAATGTGTGTGCATGTCGACTGATTATATTCAAATTTAGCCTGCACACTGCGCTATTTATATTAATGATAAAGTAATGAAATAGTTTGCATGCTAATCTATGCATGCAATCACCATTCACAGATATGAGTACGAATTTCCCCTTCTATATCAATTGTGCTCCCTCCTCTACCCCCCTCTCTCTCACCCTCAAACAGCCACTTTTGCCAGGAACTCGCTTCATTTGTATGGACAAAAGTTTCAGGCGCGACAAACTTTTCGCTTGGCCAGAGAGAGAAATTCCTCAAAAACTTGTTAGTGAAGTAAATAAATCAATTTGTCATAATCAGTTTAGGTGCAAAATTTCGTCGCTGCTAGGCCAAAATTTCACTTTTCTTGTTGCTGCGAAAGCAAAGGAGAAACTAAACCGACAGAGAAAGTTTTCGGAAATTCGACTATTGGATATGCCTTATGGCCAAGTGCTGAAATCGTTTAAGCAAGAATTCTAACTGGTATTTAAATGGATTTAAGTACATTTAAGACTTGATCTGAGATTCTTCTTTTTGATTTCGCTTGACCCACCCCATGGGTAATAACTCAACAGGGTATCAGAGTCGAGTTTATGTCAACGCTTACTGCAGAGCTGTAAAGTATTTGGCCGTGTTATTGTTTTTCCGCCTCCGTAATTTTATGAAAATCCAAACAGCCCGAAAACTTTGCCAATTAGACGAAAGTTTTTATCACGACTGCCGTCGGGGGCGCGACTTACCGCTTTGGGCATTTTTCGGAATTCTTTCAGATAGCTCTCAACGCCCTCGGTTAGGAAAGTGGGATCCAAATCGACCCACAAGGTCTTGGCCCACACCTCGCGGCCATTCTTTTGTGATCTGTACAGTTTGTAGATCTGCAAAGCAATTGGTTTAGGAATCACTTTGGAACATAAATTGATATGGTTGATTATTATTTAAGTACTTGCTGCAATCCCTCGAACTCGGCTTGGACTCGTGCGAACTCATTATAATCGACCATTGGCATATCAAACAGACGCTCGGCATTCGCCAGCTCTTGGCGTCTCAGCTCTCGCTCGTTAATTTTATGACTATACGGATCCATTAGGCGAACTCCGCGCTCCAGCTCCGGTCCAACAGAGCCGGGTCCGTTCTCATCCCAGTCCTTGATAAATTCCGCCAGCTGTGGAGAATGAGAATCGGAATGAGAATGAGACGACAAAGCAAAGTTAGTGCAGTGGACTCGTAAAGTGGCAGCATTTGATTGTTGCGCTTTGTGCAGGGAACACGCCCCTGCCGCTGCCCCATGCCACGCCCCCGTCATGCCTTAATTCAAATAATAAACACTTCAAGTTAATTCATTTTACGCTGACGACGCCGTTGCCGCTAACAATTGACAATAATGGTTGAGCGCGCGGAAAAATCCAATTAAAATGCCATTGAAAGGAAATAATAATAGAGGGAAACAAAACAGAATTGCAGAAAACGCAAAATTGCGGAAATGCAGGCTACAGTTGAGGAAATGGCAACGAGTTGCCCTTTCCAACTAATCGTCAACGTCATCGTCATCGTCAACAACTTACATCATCCCAGAAAATTTCGATTTCCACGGAAGTCATCTCGGCAAATTTTTGCTTAATTGGTTGCAGCTTCTCCGAACGATACAGAGCCGATAGAAACAGACGCTTCCACCGCTTCTCCAGATGATGGGCCATCAGCATGTCCTCGTACGAGAACTGCAAAAAATAAAAGGATGCAAGAAATAAAGGAATTGAAAAATATAACGCATTCACATAAAAATTAAGCAATGTCCTTCAATTATTGCTGAGTGCAAATAATAATCATGAATAGTGCCGAATTCCACTAACGAGCAGCCAAATGCCACTCTCTCTCTCTCTCTTTTTAACTCCCTCTCTTTCTTTCCTGCTCATCCACAAGCGGAAAAAGGAGGTAGAAAAAAACTATAGCACAGCTTTCAGGGCCGCCGCCGCAATTGCATAAATTTGGCTGTTGCCTTTGCAGCTATTGCGTTGTGAGTGTGTATGTGTGTTTGAATGTGTGCATTCATTCATTAATTTATATAAAATGCAAGTTAATTCCGTTTGTCTGGCCAGAGTCAGAGCCAGAGCAGACTAAGCGCCGCAGCCACAACGAAATCCCATCAATAAATGAACGAACCCAAAAATGCTGAGCACAAAGCCGAGCATTCAAACACACACACAGACAGACCCACACACATATATATATCACACACACCGGGTGGTCGTGTGGCCCAAAATAGAGGAGCTTCCTCGGCTGTCTGTGAATTTATGTAACCATTTCGTATGTTGCTCCTCTGCCGCTCAGTCGAAAATACGAAAAGCCATTTCCAAATGACGCTCAGTGGCCACCAAATATGCATATGTAAACAGTGCGGAGCTGCAGACCGCGATGGCTTTAGGGGATTTTTATCTAAAACTGCTCATTTGAATACGCAAATAACCGAATCGGGCAACTCACAAATCGCAGCTCGCAACTCGAACTTGAGCAACTCTCGCAGCTGTGAATCTCATTAATGTAGTAAATAAGTTTGCAGAGATCTCGGACATAATAGGATCTACATAAGTATCTCTTGGATTAAAAAAAGAGAGGAAGAGAGAGTTGACATCTCTTTTAAGAATTGCTTACCATAATTTGATGTTCACTTAGCACTGTGAATGTCTCCTGCATTTCATGTATCTTCTGCTCATTTGTCAACGTGGTCGATTGAATCGTCGCAATCGTTTGCATGACCAACTTAAAGTCCTCCAGCTCTCGAGTAGTTTTATTGAGATTCAGACTCAGTGTCTGTAAGGGAAGTATTTAAGATTTAACATTGCTGCTGAGAAGTCTGCGGCTACTCACCTTGATTTCATTACGCATTGACCTCATGTTCTCGTTGACATACCGCAACAGCTCCTCGCCCAGGATGGTGCACCATTCCTTGGCGTGTTGTATGATGCTCTCGAGCAATGGACTCAAATTAATGCGCACACATCGGACTGTGTGATATTTGCGCATTTGCTGCAGAGTGGTCACAATGGTCGAGTAAAATGTAAATTTCTCATCGATTTCCACCAGAGTCACTTGGCGCTCGACAAACTTCTGGCAGATTACATCCTTCTCGTAGGCCCACAGATTGAAGTACTTGCGGAATCTGATTATGTGTATATCAAAATAAATGCAAACTCAATCCAACTGAATTTGAATTTGTTTTCTTCTACTCACTGCACAACAAAAGCCTTGGCTTCCAGTACAATCTTTAAAGCCAGCTCGTGAATGTTGATGATGAGATTGACAACGTCCTTAATGTTCACTACGTCCTCGTAGAAAGTGTAATTATATTTCCATTGAGCACCTGCATCAATTAGTGGACAGTTGAGGCAAGTGCCGCTCATCCAGCGGGTAAATAATTTCAGACTGTGCGTCGTCCGGAAGTAATTTCATCAATTCTATACATGCTGGATAATAATAATCATCTTACCGTGTCACAAAATCCTTGGCAGCTGTCACAATTACGTTTTGGAGCTCATTTGCCGAAGGTTCCAAGACAATTTCAGACATCAACAGGACAGCACTTACCTCAAACATGGGTTCGTTCGACAGCAGGCGATTGATATAACACTTGAGGTTCTCATACGTCATACTGTGCAAAAATAAATTATTGTCAGGGATTGAAACCGTAAACGAAATTGGAATAGATATCCGGTATTAACCGATTGAATTGCGTTGCCGTAGCTGAAATTTTAACCGAAACACAACAGTTTTTCATACCGAAACCTATTGACCAAAATTTCGTTTCATTTAAAACAGTTATTGTCCAACATTGTTGTTCAAGCGTCAAACTTATTTAATAAATTTATTTTTAATTTGAATCTTAATTTCATTGAATAGAAAATTCTTCTTTGAAATCAAAGAATATTTATTTTCTTAGCCGAAATCATACCTGTATTTCTTAACCGTAAAATTTAAAAAAAAAACCGGTAACCGTTAAAATACCTAACGATATCTGAAAGCCAAAACTCGAAAATAACCGATGGCGTAATTGCAAGCGATATTTGTTTCGTTTTAATACCGTAATATCTGTAAAGTAATAATTTTTTAATGTAAGCAAGGAAAACCCACTCGATAATGCACTTGAATGTCTCCTCCTCCCAGAACTCATAGTAGTTGCGCATCTTCTCCGATCTGCCCGTAAATGTGCCCAGAACAAGGCTTTCCAGCTTGATTAGCACAGGTCCCAGGGAATCGTAGAGTTGCCTCATTTGCGCCGCTTTGCGATTACGCGATGCCTCTAATAGCTCAAAGTAACCCTGGCACTCATAGACTCCAGTGCCGCAAGCGAATTCCTCTTGCTTCTTCTGCTCATCGCGGTCCTCGGGGGCTTGCATAATCGTGATGTTCTCCCCTGTGGTCGATTTGAAGGTGCGTGTGCCTGAGGATTTGATGGATTCATTGATGCTCTGCGACAGTGTAACTTGCTGAGTGGACGCTATTTGCTTTTCGACCTCGTCGTCAAGATTGAACAGATTATACCCTCTGATCTGATCGATCCGATTGCGTAGATCCAAGCGTATAAAGTTGATCTGCGACACAATCGAGGTCAGTTTGCGGAGCTGCGAGTTGATCTGGTCACAGAATTTGCCAATGTTAAAGGATATCCAGGTGTACCGAGCCACGCCCATCTGAATGAACAGTTCCGTGTCATAGATATGCTCACGTAGGAATACCACCTCCGACATTGACAAATTGCCAATGATCCCATTGTACCGCGTTATGACCTCAGTCAGCTTCTCGTAGTCCTTGAAGAGATGCTCCTTTTTCATAATCGCCGTACGCAGCACAGTGGGCAAAGTGAATCCCAAATGCTCGAATAGTTGTCCCTCGAACATCACGTCGAACACTTCACGATCTAAATTAACCACAAAGTTCGTGTCGTATTCGATCAGCACTTTGTCGCCAACGATTTCCTTCCAGATCGGTAGACGTTTTTGTGATGTTGCGCGAACAAGTACTTTTAAAAAAAGGAATGGGAAAAACATTAAATTTGAAGATGATTTCTAATTGGAAGTATCGATGTAATAGCAATAAGGATATCGATATAAATAAATTGTTGCCCTGGCGATAGTTCGTGTCTTTGATAAAAGTGCTTTCAGACGAGGATTTTTTAACCGACACTGTTTGTCAAAAAACTGTCGGTGTCGTGTAAACACACAAAATTTTTAAGTGTCGGTGAAAAACCGACGCTCACCGATGGAAATAGAACACGTTCTATTCCATCGGTTTTTTGCGTCGGTGAAACATCAATACGTTAACATCGCACTTTTTTGGTATTTTTTTGTGCTTTTCGGCAAAAAAAAAGTGTGCGCGAGCTAAAAGTGTGACCAGCTACCGTGAAAACAAAAACCGATGGTATTTTGGTATGAACACCGATGAGAATTGTGTAAATGGGTAAATTGACCGTCGGTGAAAAAGTGTCGGTGAAAAAATCCTCGTCTGAAAGCACTTTAAACAAAACTATTACGATATTTGCATGATCATTTCAAAGCTATCGATATAAAACAATTAGTGCAGTGTTTTTAAAAAAGACAGTGCTGTGTAATTATCGATAAGTTTACTCACATTCACAAATTTGTATTACTTCCCGATCCCTTGGTGTAATATCCTTGGCTTTCTTCTCCTTGATGACGTTCAAAAAGGCGACCGCCTTGTTCAGCTGCTGATTCGCGTGTCGCGTTTTGCCGACCATCCACATGATCATGGCGGTCAGCACTGTGAACCTGTTGATCTTGCACAGGAAGCCCATGTGACTGGCTTCGACGGCTTGCTGGGTATTATCTTCCTCTTCTTCGGTGAAGCTCATTGTGGGACTCATGGCTTGATCGGATGCAATTTCCATGAGACTCAACATTTGACTGGCTCCAAATTGCGATTGATTCGCAGCAGATAAAGAGCCTGCATGACTTTTAATCCGCAGAGTTGTCGATGCATCCGATATGTAGGACACTGAGGTAAGAAATGTATTTTGATTTTGGTTAAGTTTGTTTAAAACTTAAGATACTACGTACTTGTATAATCCTTGCATATTTGTATGTTGAGTATATTTGATCGATTGGTGTGATTTATTATAAACGTAGCATTTTGCATGTACTTCTCGAATAGCATCTTCTCGAACTGAAACAGAACTGTCATCAGCTCAAAGTATTGCTTAAAGGCGCTTCTTTTCAGAAAACTGTTGGCCATTGCCGGATCATTTTCCAGACTCTTGAACGCCATCACCGAGTTCTTTAGTTTTTTACCCAGCGATCGAACCCAACATACGGCGCTTATTTTAGCCGGCTGCAGTTTGGGCATCGGTGGAGTCTTCTTATTGTTCTGTAAAGAAAAGAAAAAGCCAAGTTGAGATTAGAAATAAATATGGTTACCAGACTAAGAGCAAACCCACCGTGAATACAGCTTCCACGTTGTTGATCTCGCTAATGAAGAATCGCAATAGATTCTCATGTTTGGTGGACACGAATTCCTGCAAGGACTTCCGGGTATCAATGGCATTTGCATTCGTTAGCAACTTGATGCCCTTGTCCGCCGAGAGCAGCGAATTGATGCTCTGATCGATAACTGTCTTGGCTTCCATTTCCAGCATCTCGAGTCGTTTATTGAATTGCTCCAGAGAATACTCCCAATTCTCCCAATTGCTGGGCAGGAACATATCATAGTCCACGGTGCGAATGAGATCGTCCAGCAAGCGATAAATCTTTCGCATCAGGTTGTCCACAATAGCCGGATCCGTAATCAGGGCCTTTAAATTGTGGCCAAACAAGTTCTCGTATTGAATGAAAACACGTCCAACATACGCAATGTCCACAGCCACGCGATAAATGTGATTCACCTCGTTGAAGAGCTTGGCGCTATCGAATTCCCAACGCGATCCGGCACCAGATTCCTCAATATGCTGCCGACTAATCTTATAGGCCTGTTTCCAGCAACGCAACAAGTTGGCACAATTGTTGGCCGTCTCATAGGTATAAGTAGCTGAATATCTAAAAGACGCTCATTTAAGCCCAGTTATTAACTTACATTTTGCTGTATTTACCGAAATATGTTGTCAAAGTTGATAATCTTCTTCACCTTCTGCACGAACACATTGGAGATCTCGCAGAGTAGCACCTGCATTTCAGGATCACGACAATAGTAGCTGGACATGGTCCAGATGTGACGCAATCCGACCATCACATTGGGTATCTGCAGCACTGACATTTTGAAGCTATCATAGTTTCGTATTTTCTGCATAAAATAAATTATATGTTAAACTGAAAACTGAATGAAAGATTACCAATCACCTCCAAGTAGTCTTTGATGGTGCCCAAATAGTCCGAGTTCTCCTTGGCCAGCTTGAAGCGTTCCTCGGTTTTGCGCAGCACATTGTTCCACTCGGTCAGCACCTTGGATCCATCGCTCGTCAAGCGATTGAGGACAGTCATCACAAATTCAGTCTTTAGTTGCTCCAGAGTGCCATAGAGATCGATCTCCATTTTGTGCCAGTAACGATACTCAGCCATTGGCGTAAACTCATCCAGTTTGCTGTCCTTCAATGTCTTCATCGTCTTGAGCAGATACTTTATCCATCCATCGACCACATCCTCCAGCTGGACTTGTGTATATGTGGGAATGAGATCGATCTTCTTGGGATCCAAAGGTACACGGATAATGGCCTCTTCGAATTCCGTCTCCTCCTGATCGGGCTGAACATACGAGGTGGGCAGATTGAAGGCCCATACAATGTGATTGATCGTCCAGACAATTTCACTATCGAACTCCTCCATCTCCTTGAGCAAACGACGCTGGATTGGCATAATCCTTGGCTGAGTCGCCTCCTCGGCAGCATGCTCCGCCTCTACCTTGGCCTTGGTCTCATTCAGGAGCTTTTCCCAGCGCTCGCCGATGGTCAGCTTTTCAACCTTCTGTTCCACTGTAAATCAGTTGAGATGTCAGCTTGATTGCTATCGCAATATGTGGAGTTGCTTACCCTCTTCCTCGGAGGATGATCCAATATCTATGACAACAGGCTGAGCCTCCTCTTCTTCGTCGTGAGCCTCCTCATGAGCTGCCGCCGCCTTGGCCGACTGCATCTTCTTGGCCTGCGCCTCCATTTGCTTTTGCTTTCTGTCATGTTGAAGGCGAAATAAATAAATAAACACAATTAAAGGCGCTCGACATGTAAAATTAACACAAAGCGTAATGAAAAGCAGCTGATAAGCGAAATGAGCAGCAAATACCAATAAAGGACAACAAAGAGGACTTCGGGACTGTCTCTGACGAAGGCATTTTTTAATGTACATGCCTAACAAAAAGAAAGTCAGCAACGGGTAATGTTACTCTCTCTCTGGAGCTGGAAGTGGAAGTGGGAGAGGAACTGGATCTGGTCAAGCACTGAAAGCATCAGTGCTTGCCTGAGTAAGGCTCTGCCAGGATGTGCCATAAATGTTGACTTTCAAGCCAAAGGCAAAAGGGCCAGAAGACAAGGACAACGACGACGACGATGAAGAGGGCGACGCTGGCGCCGTTGATGGCAGCATGAAATCCGATAAAAAAAAAAAATTCTTATCGGATGCGCTGTAATTTATGTGCGAAAAGGGTTATGCAGGATCCTCAAAAAAAAGACGCACACAAACAAAAAAAAGCAGAAACTGTAGCCGCGTCGATGGCAACCAGTGATAAACGCAAAACAAAGGGCAAACGAAAAATGTGCACAAAAAAACAGAAAAATTAAAAGAAAAGGGGAAAAATAAAAAGCCAGCGTTCACAGTCGGAGCACATTCAGCGAACACTTCAGTCAGCATAAAACCAATAAAGCGCGGGTACAACAGCCCCATCTCCGACTCTAGAATTCTCACTCCCTCCATTTCTCATTCCCCAATGCCCAATGCCAAAAAGCAGACCGACCCCCTTCCCTCTTCGCTCTTCCCTCCTCTCATTGCCCTCAACAAACGAAGCGAACGCTGCGTTGCCTTTGTTAAAAGTTAAATACTTTTGTTGTTTAAGCGCTTTCAAACGAAATTCCGATGGTTTGGATAGCTCCAATAGACCCGGGCCCGATTCCTTAGCCTCGCTTGAAATATCCTCCCCGGCATCCCCCGCTCCGCCTCCGCCTCCAGTGCCTCTGTCGCCGCCTCCTCCTCCTCCTGCCTGCGCATCATTATTGTCCATTTGCTGAATATCCGTGGTGTCCGGTTCGCGAAATTGAAATTGAAAGGCGCTTTTGTAAACCTGCAATAGAAAACAACAACAATCGAAAAAAGTACACAAAAAATAAACAACAACATTGAAATATCATATGTGCGACGAGTCAAGTGTATAGAGAGAGCCAACAGTCTGTCTGTCTGTCTGGTAGTCTGACAGTCCTGCATGTGGATGTGAAGGCATTCTAATTGATTTGGTGCGTTGATTTGCCAAAAACCGATTTTCAGCAAATTTCCAATTTATTTTCATGCAAAAAGCAAATATTATGGCAGACTGGGGCAGCGTGTTTCGCCCACAGAAACCGCAAAATTTGCAAGCTGCCAAGTCTTATGAATGGGATGATTGGCGGGGAGAGCGAAGGGAGGAAAGGCGGGTTTTCCATCCAGCCAGCCTAATGGAAACCGCAGCACATTTTGAGGCTATGATGAAGCAATTTGCGTTTCCCACTGTCCGCTGCTTGAGGCATTCGAGGGGGATGCAATCCCTGTCCCCTCACCTCGCCAACGACGACCGCCTGATGTGCGCTGAAGCGCAAAAATCGTTTGGCAGAGCATCCATTTTGATAGATGACTGCCTTGTTTTAGGAATTAATTACAATTCGTCACATTTTGTTTTGCGGTTAAGAATGGACGCCGAATGTTGGATGAATGTAGGATGAAGGGCGACCAATGAACAGACGGACACTTGAATAGAAACTGAAGCCCTATTTGAAACAATGGCGCCTGCTTCGACTTCGACTTCGGCTTCGAAGCCGTTGATTGATTGAATAACGTTTTATGGGGTGTGAAATGAGCGAAAGGGCGCAAATTTGAGTGATTTCGGTTGCGGATTGTGCTGAGGCATTAAGTGGTCTATGTGGTTCGTCCAGATGAGCAGCTTACTAGTGGAGAACTTACCACGTTCAAGTCGTGTCGCAGCGAATCGATGAGGGAGCCTCGAATCGAGCCCAACAGGAACAGCAATGGCATTTCGGCAAAGCATTTCGATACATCCTGGAAATAGGCTGTAAAAAGTTCAACGAAATTAATGAGCAATTGCACACTAGAATGCCCTATCACAATTGACAATATGTTGGCATTAGTTGAATGCTTATTCCAGGACACTTTTCAACCATATTTAACATTGTGAGGGTTGTGTGAAATAGTTAAGATGTTTATGGATTATTGAATAAATTCTGTATCAGTATTAACTGTGTCAATTTTGATAATTTTAATGACTTACGGATTTCCCTGGCATTTTTGCGTAGAATATATACATATTTAATCTTGGGATCAAGATCACTCGATGACATTTCGCCAAAGTGACAATGGAGCAGAGGAGTTTTAACATAAGCGGGAACAATTTTCTGCGGATGAAAGAGAATATTTACATTTGTTCTTGATTTGATTTCAGGATGAGCTAAATTAGCTGCTTAGTAGATTAAATCGATTTTCATGAAAATTGAACAACTCACTGAAGTAAGGTTTATTATATTTTGATATAAGGACTTGATTTAAATCTTATCAAAATTAATTGAATTTGAATGCATAATGAATTAAGAATTCAAGAATGTATGAATTAAAGTTATGAATGTTTAAAATTAGTCTGATAAAAATCCAAATATACGAGTGTTTATTAAACTTATAATAATATATTCTTTAAAAATTGATTTTAATATAAATATTATTAAGCTCGATTAACTGCATCGATTTATATCACATCTTCACTTGATTATTGTCATTAGTATTCGTACTCACCTTCACCTCAATGTAGACAGGTACGTAGGTCGGCTTCTTTTTGGTTTTGCGACCTGTCGTTGTAGAAGAAGAACGAGATTGAGAGAGTTGTATTAGCATAGAGAAATGGGCGTGGCAGGTAGGTGCTGAATGCTGAGTGTGTTAAGTGAATGCAATGCGACTACTGTGAGACTGTGAGCCTGTGAGACTGTGAGCCTGTGATTGACGTGCAGTTTGTGGCATTTGCATTGCCATTGTTTCAGAACTCTATGGTTCCATTTAAATGCAATGAGCGGAATGAACTTTGCTGTTATCTTTGTGCCGAGCAAAGCAAATCAAATGAGTTGCATTCGCGAGTGGGCGGTGGGCGGATGGAAGGTGGGCGGGGCATGGCTGTGGTGCGAATTCAAATTAAAAGTTGAGAAAGAAATGAATATTAGGCAGGCGAACCGAAATGAGACTCTTAAATATTTATGATGTGATGTGGGCAGCGTGAATCAAAGGGAGCACCAAGATTTCCGTTTGATATTAAGTTGGACGGGCAACAAATTTATGCGATGCATTGAAGTGTAGAAGAAGGGGGAGGGAACAAAAAAGTGCAGGATGGCAAAACTTTCCAAATTAAAAATGGCGTAAAGAACAAAGGAGAATTTCACAAGGATGAGTCATATTTACCGTTTTCCATATCAGAGCTGGCTGCACCAGAAATAAATGTATGTACGAGAATTTGACTGTCAGATAGATTTGCCACATTTGAATGCGGCTAATGGAATGTGGACTACTCACGCTTTGAGCGGGCCGAGCTCTTGCCACTGCTGACAACGGTGGCCTCCTCCTCGCCCTCGAACTCGGCATCGACATCCGTCTCCGCCGCGGCTCCGTCGGCTGCCTCGTTGTCCGCCTGATCCGCGTCAACGGCTGGTTCCGGATCCTGGCCGCCCTTTTTGCGTCCCTTACCCTTGGCGCCCTTCTTCTTCTTGTCCTTCTTGTCCGGAATCGAGGGTCGCGGCACTTCCTCCAGCACCGTGATCTCCTCCTCGACCAGCCTGTCGAAGAAGGTGCGCCACACGTACATGATGACGCGATCGAGGTGAGCTTGTCTCTCATAGCGCTTGTTGAGAAAGTCCTCAACGGCTTGTCGATTGTTGGCCACGAGGGTGTTCACATGCTTGGGATCGAACACGCCCAGCTGATTGGCAATGATGGTCTTGAGCCACGTGATTCGCGGCTCATCCTGGCTAGCGGATCCCCCAGAATAGTCGCCAGTGCTGTGGGATCGATTGGCACCCGACCCGCTATCCGTGAAATCCGACATCGGTGGCGCCTCCGAGGCCGAGGCAGCCCTCCACCCAAGGGCGCCTGCTGTTTGAGTTGCCCCTTTCCGGCTGCGTCAATGTGTGTGTGTTTATTTGGTTGCAGCTCTGGCAAGACGACGTCTGCACATCAAACGGATGCCTCCCTGTACCTTTTACCTGTGCAGGTGGATATCTGTATCTGTTCTTGTTGTTCTTTCAATCAATTTCAGTTTCCGTTGCGCTCTTCAACGTTGTTTGTTGTGTGTGTTTGGGTGTGTGTGTGTGAGTGTGTGTCAGTGCGGATTTGTTGACTCCCGGGCACTTGGCGTCTGCAAATCCTTTTGTGTAACCTGGGACAACGTCTGCGGCCGCGTTGAATTCCGAAATGCTGCCAGCCAAATATAGACGCTTTGAAATGTTGAAAACGCTGCTCAATTTGTAGCAACGTTATATGAAAAATATTTCATTTCCTTTCAAATATATGTACATATATGTAGATTTGTATATTTGCTTTGATTTTGCTGTTTAATGTTGCCAACTGAAGTTTTCCTTGGGTCTTGACTCGTTGTTGTTTTCATTGTTATTGTTGATATTGTGGCGTTGCCTTGGAAGGTTGTTGCCTTTGTGGTTGTTGTTGGCTAAGCAACCAACTCTGTTTAATATAATTTTGCCAGTCGCTTTGCCCTTTTGCCACCTGTCAGCTGCACTTGCAACATGCAACAGCACGATGGCAAAAGTGTTTGCTTCGCGTTGCGTTGCGTTGCGTTGCCTTGAGTTGCGTAAACAAAACACGCAGCGCTGACTTAATGGCCATGCACATTAGCAACGTGCCAGGGACGTTGCCAAGCAGTCCACCCACTGCTCCCAGTCCTGAAACCCACTCCCCCTCAGTTTATGCACCTCTGAGCAGGTCAAGTATATGCAACGAGCTGGCAAGTCATCATTGGCTTAATAAACGTTTAAGTGAAATGTTGAAATAGAAATATTTACAGAGCAATAGTAGAGTGCGTTCGCTGCTGCTTTTTGCCATTAGAATTTGCTTAGTAACTGCCTTCAAAGCTTTATGATGAGTTTTCTTTGAGTATTGCAAGTGCAACAAGGCTCCCATAATTAAATAGAAGGCGTCCACATAACGCGAGGCGTCAGCTGTGTGTGATTCACAAATGGAGACGAGCTCGTGTTTAGCCTGAACAGAGACAAGCTCAGAGAATTCCAAGTGGGAGTCGTGTTACGACAGCGAACACGACACGCGCTCAGCTCTAATTGCAATGCCTCGCGTTCTGTTTGCATTCAATCAAAGTTGGCCGACTTCGCTTAGATAAGCCAAGAAATTCTATATGCGAGTATTTTATATAAGTATCTCTGAGTACTCATACTTCAAATATTCATACATATACGAGTATTGGGCTTGTTAGCGATGTCGTTGGCAAACCAATTTAAAGTAGTTGCAGATTTAAATTGGTTTTGATTTTACTTTGATTAATTCAAAGACACATGAGCTACCAATAAGCACATACTCATCCAATGACTGCATTTTCTCTAAAATTAGGTATCTTAGGTATTGAAAATAACACACAGTATTACTTGCTGTTGACATTACCTTCAGGAGGTGAGATTTGCCTTGATCTATTCCAGCCAGCGGCAAAGCGACAGACAGCAAGACAGAACAGAGTTCAATACTAATTGAAATAAATGAATGTTTTGTCATCGCAGGTTGATCTAGCGTCTAGACCCAAGGTGCTGGATGTTGCTGGAGTGCCGAAGGCAATGTGAGCATCATTAAAATGCATGGTTCAAACTGTGCGTATACTTAATATAGATTGCTTACCGATTGCCGGGTCTTACGTTGTGGCTGTAATTTTTATGCGTCATGTTTTTATTTGTATTTATTATGTCTCTGCTTCAGCTTCTGCTTCTGCACCCAAAACGTACAATTTGTTTGCAGGTGAAACGCTTCACGCGGCACGAGAAATGAGAATTTATTGACTTCTTCGTCTGTCGCTCTGTCTAACTCTCAGACTGTGTATGTGTGTGTGTGTGTTTGTCTATTTGCCTCTTTTATAAGTGTCTCTGGGCTTCTTCCATTTGCAGCAGCACATGAGTTTGATAAACACACACACCACAGCTTCGAGACTGTGAAACTTGAAGGTTCTCTTCGCTCTGTTTGCATTTGCGCTTAATAACTTTTCTCCTGCACCGTTCGTTGCCAATCATTTCAGTTACTTGCCAGAGGCATTACGTATACGTCTCTTTAATTGCAACTGCAAGGAGCGAGTGAACAACTCGTTTGCTTTAAACATAACATATCATACTTATTAAATTGTACTCTTCAGTCATAGTATTTTGTACAGATTATGAATAGACACAATTTATATTCTGAATAATATCTGAATTGCTTATAATTAATATAGAAAATCAATCAGTGATAATTCCAGCTTACTATATGTTCGTATAAAACTGTGAAAAGTGATTTTAGGACAGCTGGTTATCTTCTTATCGAGCAAGTAAAAGCAACAGACCTGCGAGTCCCCACACAGTAAATCAGCCTGTCAATTTGCACAGAGACGGAGAAAGAGACAGAGACAGAGAACAAGAGAAAGAGAGCGGGGAGAGAGAGAAGAAAGGGACTTAAAGTTCCTCGGGCTTCGTCATCGGTTTAATTAGGAAATGATTGCAGACATCATTGAATGACCAGCCTTTCACACATGTGGTGCTGCACGAGCTGCTTATCGGGTGGCAAAGCGGACTTCAGGTTGCATGTTGAATGTTGAATGCTGCATGTTCCAGGCTGCAGTCCTGCTCTATTCTATTCTGTTCTGTTGGTACATATCCGTTTCCGCAATGCTGAAATTTTCAGAGCCTAGATGCTTTGGTTTTCAATACAGAGAGACAGTGTCTTTGTTTCGTGCCATAAAATTTCGAAATGCCTTTGCATTCAGGACGAGTAAATGAATTTGGAGCCAGTCCTGTTTGTCGGTGCAGCTTTAATAAATCCTTGCACACACTCCCCGCTGCCCTTGAAATGCGACAAATGCGGTTGGGGGTTGGGGTAAGCAGGGAGCAAATGTGTCCATTAGTGTGCACAGATTTTCCCGTCTTATCTGTCTACGATAGACCGAGTAGTTGTGTGTCTGTCTGTCGGTGGGTGTGCGTCCATTAATAAGCATAGTCTACTTTGAGACGACGCCTGCAATGCTCAATTGCAAACGGGATGGGCACCGAAGCCACAACGATTCCAATGCTATTCCATTGCACAGCTCGCACAGAGGATAGAATACTCGTAGTGACTCCGGCGTCTGTCAGAGATTGTGCGTTTTGCGGTTGTGTAATGAGCACACGCCCGACAAAGAGGAGTAGACCAAACCAAACCAGACCAAACCGAACCGAACCAAATGAAACCAAAAACCAGCCTCAGCTCTGTGCAATGGAAAACAACTCGTACTGAACCCTTTGATCAAACGATTGCCCAATGCAGCATTTTTGAACTAATAAACCGACCCAAAACGAACAGACATTACCCTCTTACACCATCCGGCAAACTGTTTGCTCTTCCGAAATTAAAACCTGACATCGAACGGCCAATTGTCTGGTTTCTATGTGTTTCATTAAGAGAAATAATGAGAGAACTGAGTTTACAAGCTATCATTCTGCTTAACGGCAAAAAGATCGGGCAAACAGAATCATAGTAATGCCTGATTTAAGTTTTAAGTAAATGTAAATGCCTAAAAGTATGCAATACATTTTTAAATATATATTTAAGCAAGAAACGGGTATACTATAGTCGATATCTCGACTACAGACTTTCCCGCTTGTGTTTAAGTTTTGATAATCAACTAATAACGAGTAAAAATTGCTTCTTATGTAGTACAGTGTTTAAAAGCGATTCGATGACCTCGTTCATCCTGCAGTCCTGCAACAAGTTCTGCCCCTTGTTCCACATTAGTCATGCTGTTTAGTAGTTTTGCTAATTAACGGCGCAGTGATTGCCCAGCTATTTCATTCGCTTTGCCAGCACACACATCTACACACACACAAAAGCGCACTCTTTACCACACTCACACACACACGAAGATATCCTTACTTAAAAGTCAAACTTGGTTGCAACAATATTATGCAAAAAAAAAACAAAAAAAAACAAGCATCGTCAACTTTTCACAGGAGTCAAAAACTTTTCTGGTTGGCTCAAGTTTTATCATATTTTTGCGCCAGCAAATCTCAGTCAAAAGATTCAGAGTCGCT
The DNA here is from genome assembly GCA_037043405.1 of Drosophila subquinaria. Classification (NCBI taxonomy): domain Eukaryota; kingdom Metazoa; phylum Arthropoda; class Insecta; order Diptera; family Drosophilidae; genus Drosophila; species Drosophila subquinaria. The sequence continues at coordinate 496,496 of JBAMBL010000712.1, forward strand.
CAGTTTCAGTTCAATTTGCATACGCACTCTGAGCATTATTTTTATTTACCTGATTCACCGTTGATTTATGATTTTATCGTGGCAAAAAAAAAACGAAGAGATGTGGAAAGCGCAGAGCAAAGGGGAGACGCCAGCTCCAGAAGACCCAAATTGAAATGCAAACGTGGCCAGTGGATGGTCCGACCAGGCAACCAATAGTGGGAAAGCTGGGCGGGGAATTCTACTTGTGTATGCGACAGTGTTTGCCATAATTCAAAGCTGAAGCTTTGTTGCTTACCAATTGCCATCGCCATCGCCATCGCGTCACGTGTTTTCATTTGGCTTCCACGCTTTATGCCAAGTGCTTGGCTCTAGTTGTCACGTTGCCGTTAAAGCAAATCGCTGGCAATATCATTGGCTCATAAATAAAGTCAGATGATGCTGTTGCTGTTGTCGATGAATGCTATGAGTCTCTACACTGATTCAGTTAGTGTGCAAGGGCTCCAAATTGTTTCTAAAGGCTGTTAGCTCAGCTCAGAATGCAGGTCATGAAAGCATAATATTGTGCTGACCTTACTGAATGTGTGTTAATTAATATTTGTGTAGTTTATTAGTTTATTTGTGGTAACAAGCACAGTTAATATATCTAATGGATGCTACTTGACAACATACTAAAATAATATTTTGGAAATTTAAACCTTCAATACCCTTCACTATTTCGAAAGCATTGAATATATAAATTTGATTAAATTTCCGCTTTGCTCTGTTAAGGAATTCCTTAGTAAGTAAGCCTTCCATCTTATGACAACATTCAGTTCTAAAATTATCATAAAGGCATTTTACAGACTCTAATTTATAGGCACGTTTCTGCATTTCAATTTTCAGATTCTTTCAGCTTTTTACAGACTCCAGTTTATAGTTACCTTTTAGCCCTTTAGTTCTTGTTAAGCAATTACAATTTGACAGCCTCAGACAGATTAATATGATGGCTGTAACCTGGCCAGTTTAGGCCTGTTTAACCCATTTGCTCGTTGCCGTTGTTGTTGTGTTTGCCTGACAGGCTGTCAGTCAACGCTGCCATCGGCTGCAGTGACTCGAGATCGCTCCACATCGACCATGTCCATGTCCTGGCTGATGGCAGCCGTCATGTGGTAGTTTCATTAAAATATGCAAGCAATTTCGCGGTATAAAAACACTCGAAATTATACAAAGGCGAGGGTGATGATGACCCGCCACGCCCACTTACGCCCAAACGCCTGGCATTCGTAAGCACCCACACACACACACACACACACATGAGATTCAAGCGAATTTTTCATAATTTGCAACGTTTGGAACAGTGAAATATTTTGCAATATTTAACAGGGCAAGGCAAGAGCCGCAGTGGCTGCCACGTGGCAGCATCAGTTGCTGCAGCTGTCAGGCCAGAGCAGGCCAGGCCAGTCCAGTCCAGGATCGAGGAATAAACAGAAACAGACAAGGACAGCCGGACAACGAACACATTGAGAGCGCATTTATTTGTCACTTATCACACGGTGGAAGCCTTTGGCGCTGCCCAAGGGGAACTTTATAATTTCCATGTGCACGCAACACGCAGATGGCAACCCCAAAGCCAACCGATGAAGAATGCAGCTTGATTGTCTGCGACACACACACACATGTATACAAATATGCGACCGTAACTGCGGTTTTTGACAGTACGACAAAAAAAACAATGGACAACGACAACGAGAGCGACAACAACGAGAATGGCAAGGACAACTTTTATTAATTACCTGGATGCGGCTGTTGTCGGTCATATGAGGCGTATGAGTTATATGCGCAAGACACTTGTGCCCACCAATGTTTTCATTTAATTTCATGTTTCACTTTTCAAGCAATTAACGCATAAAACTCTTTGCTCATCGCTGAAATTGGCCAAGATGGCCAACGGCATCTGCATTTAAAAAAGTACATAAAATACTCAGACTGAAGCGTCCAAAAGACAAACAATTTAAAGTGAAATGCAATTACGAGTTGGATAAAGTCGCAAATTGAAGTTGGGGCGAGAAAAGAGAGAGCGAGAGAGAGGGAGAGCTTTTGGCATTTTGTTTTTAATAAATGAAGTGAAAATGTTTTTAGCAAACAAATTTATGAGGCGTGCTATGCTCAAATTATGATAAAAGATTGACGTGCACGCAAGTGTGAGTGTATGTGTGTGTGTGTGTGTGTGTGTGTGTATGAGTGTGGGTAAAGCAAATATGCGCAATTTCGTGTTTTGGCAGTTGAATAAAACGAAACGAACGCCGATCCAAAAGTGGCGCGTACTCAAATGTAAAATGTTTGTTTGCGGTTGGCGACGCGGTGCGGGGCAAACAGCTCTGTCTTCCTCACTCTCCCCATCTCCCTCTCTCTCTCTCTCTCTGTATTTCGTTCTCTTCTTTACCCCTTGAATGGCTTTGCTTGCGTGCAAACATCAATCACAGCGCCAGGGCCCTGGGCATGGGCCAGGGACGGGGTAACAAGTCAGTTTACACAAAGCATGAAATAAGTATGTACATTCCAGCGATTTTGAAATTCAAAAGATGCGCAATGAACGTAGGCATGTGTCAATATGTGAGTGTGTGTACAATCATAACTGCAGCACTGTGGAAAAATAAATATGGCGCCAAGTTGCGAAAACACACACACACTCACACACACACTCCGATATATACAGTGGTGCAGAGTCACATCCCATACACATACCACGCTAATTTCCGTCACGTTGAGCACACAAAGGAACGGCAGGACACGTGAGGCAGGCAACTTCAACCAAAACTGTACTCGTAAATATACGTCTGTGTGTGTGCGTGTACAAAAGTCTACTTGGAAACATAAAACTTGCCACATTGCAAGTCGGCAGCAGCAGTAGAAACAGCAGCAGCGAATGTCAGTGAGGCGTGAAAGGCAAAAGGCAACAACGAATTCGAATGTTTCTTAAATTCTGTTGCATGCGATTGGTTCTCTCTGCTCTGACTGTTCTCCTTGCCGTATCCTCTAGGCAGCTTTGCCCCAAAACAATTTCATTCTTTTATCTGAAAATGGTTTCCAGTGATGACTTCAGAAAAGTTACTCTAATATTACGCTACTATTCTCTTTAATAAACAAGTCCTATGTATTTATTTATTATGTTTATCAAAATAGAAATATGCATCAAATGTCGAGTGGTAGTCCCAATAGATACAAACTACTTCAACATAGATTTTCCTCTGTAAATTAATTTAAACATTACGCACTTACAAAGTTTCATCATCTTCAGCTTCGTACTTATATTTCGCCATTAACAAAGTTCGATCCCATATCTGGCATCTGCTCTCATTATATGAAATAACTCATCTATGTTTAATTATAATCCGAAGATAAGGGCAAGACATGATTGTAATTATTCAAATTCCACTCATTATTTCAATTATACCTACGAATATTCATATATTTACTTAATATTCAGTTATATATTTTCCATAAGCAGACAAGTGATTGAATATTTTCCTTTTGCAACATTAATAAACAAGAATATTCACTTTCAAATTCAAACAACAAAGTGAACTCTTGGACGCATAAATTTTAATTGAGATATTTAAGTTAACCAAACTTAATGTGTTTGGTAAATTAATACAGCAATAGTCAAGTACCAATTGGCTGAATAAATATTTGAAACTGTTTGATGATATTTGGCTAAAATAGCTACACATGTAGCATGTATAAGTTATTTAAGCAGACATTGTTTTCAGGGTACTTATCGATCCACATTTGGTCTGCTAAGACTGAAAACTGACGTCGCATTTCAATTTGGGCAAGAAAACCGCAAGTCAAATGAATTTAAGCGACCTCAAATGGATTTCTACACAAATTTTCCGAAATCATTGCTCAAGGCTGCCTGTGCGAGGCATGTAAAACAATAAGTGGGAGGCAGTGTAAGGAGCTTGAAGCGTAGTTGTTGAAGCGCATGAAAGTGGGAAAGGGTAAGTTCCAGTGACTTTTAGCCGCGATTTTCAACTTAATTAATTAAAAGCAAATTAAAAGTTTTAATCTATGCGCTGCAAATTGTTGCTACAAAAGGATTTTCAGTTTGCCCAAAACAAAGGCAGGCATAAAACGGAATTGGAAGGGGAAAATTGTATCTACAACATTCTATGGCATGGAAGCAGGCTCAGCTGATGAACAAAAATAATAAACTGTGGCGAAACATTGAAAACTGTGTTGCCGCCGTTGTTGTTGATGTTGTAAATGCTGCTGGCGTTGCCTGATGCGAAAACAATCTTGACGATGCCCCCAGCAACAAGAACAACAACAATAATACGAGAAGAACAACAGCAATTTGTAGATGAGTTGTAAAAGGGTTGGCTGTTGACTGCGCTGAGCTGTTCAGTTTTATAAGCCCGTGTAAGCAGATTTTATCTTAATTCAATGCAAAATTAACAACAATTTTCAAAGCCAAACAGCGGCTGACACAACAAGCAAAGTCAATTTGTTGGAAGCACGATGATTGCCATTGTGATGTGGATAGCTTCTACTTCTTTTTCTTTACTTCACCTGGCGCCACGTGGCAACTGAAGCAGACAATATTTGTAATTTTTGGGGACATGCACGAGCGAGTTGAGATTAAAGACATTTGCAACAAACTTTTCGACAAGTATACAACTTTTCTCAATAAATGAGTTAAATGGCTCAGCGAAACTGTTGTTGATATCATAATCTGGGCTGCAACAATTGTCTGTGCTTGGAAACTTAATCACTGCGGACGGCAGTCCGCGCTAGTGACGAAAAGCAGCACGAAGGGTGCGAAGGCGACTAGCATATATACACAGGAAGAATGGAAAATTTGCTATGACTGTCCGATCAGGTCGAGTTATATACCGATCGAAAAGGTATCAATTTAACTTACAAATGTGCATACTAGCGTGTGCAACTCTGGTTTGTGAGATAAACAGGTGTAAGTCGAAGGGGCAAAATTTAAATGATTGGAGCTAGTGGGGCCGTTGGAGCCTTTTGGTCAACATTTTTAATTTTGTAATATTTCTCATAAAAATACGCGTCGAATGACACCTCAATCATCAAAATCCGACAACTGGTTCAAAAGATAAATTATTTTGAAATTTTTGGTGCCCTTCTCAAAACGAGATGAAAAGTCAGTCTGTCTGTTTGTTTGTATAGATCAAATCGTTGTTTTAGCTTAAAAGTTTGAATGAGGACTTGTTCCCGCTCAAAAATCCAGAAACATTTTTTCTACGACTTTTCGAAAAATCGCTAGTTTAGCGGGAAATCGCTAAAAACCGCTAAAATTGAAACCCCCAGTAGCATCCAAACGATAGAAGCTACAGATGCGATCTATATATCGGTGAAAAGGTATTTCGAAGGGCTTTTAGGCATACCTTCAACGTTTTTTTTTTAAGTAAAAAGGTAAACAGCTACAGGTGAAATAAGGTATTTTTTTCCACATTTTGGCGATTTTAGAAAAATCTACACATGAAATCGCTTTAAAATATGTTATATATTTTAGGCAATTAGATTCCGCGTTTTTTGACATATAACACATATCTGTCAAAATTCGGTTGGACAAGATATTACCTTTTAACTGAATATACCTTTTACCTTTACACTACTGCATGTACATGTGCAGTATGTACACTGCTTGCAGCGTTATGCGGCGAACTAAACTGCTTGCAAGTGGTGAATTCTTTTTGCGGCAGATAAATCATTTTATAATCAAAAATATAGAATCGTTTGTTCTACGACTTTTCGAAAAATCGCTAGTTTAGCGGGAAATCGCTAAAAACCGCTAAAATTTAAACCCCCAGTAGCATCCAAACGATAGAAGCTACAGATGCGATCTATATATCGTTGAAAAGGTGTTTCGAAGGGCTCTTAGGCATACCTTCAACGTTTATTTTTTATTTAAAAAGTTAGAATGGGAATAGGACAGCAGCTGCAAAGTGTCATAGCAGGCAGAGTTGAAGAGTGCTGTTAGATTTTGTGCTGGGCATGTGTGTTTGTAAAGGGGACCTGTGTTGCCAGACAGATTGTTTTAGATGTACAAACAATAAACAAAATTGACAAAGCTATACTGTCAAAAAATATTGCAATTTTAAAATTTCTGATGTCTTATTCAAAAATTTCTGATATCCCATAAAAAAAACCTCTTTACGAGGTAAAAGTCTAGTGACGAAAACATTTTCATGCCCCAAAATTTCTGATATCCAATTTTGTGACGAATAATATTAAGTTTTACACATAAATTATTTTAAACAAAATTTTTGCATTCGGCACTGCGCAAAACAGTGAGTTTTATTTGGTCTGAAGAATTGAGACATTTTAGCGCAATGTGCCGAGTGCAAAAATTTTGTTTAAAATAATTTATGTGTAAAACTTAATATTATTCGTCACAAAATTGGATATAGAAATTTTGGGGCATGAAAATGTTTTCGTCACTAGACTTTTACCTCGTAATAAAACCTTTGACGAGCAACATAATCTGACGGAATTTAAGTTCAAGACTGTCTTAGTTTTCATTGTAAGATAGTCTCAATATGCATATTGATTTGCGACATCAAATCTCAGCCTGAACCAAATGCACGTACAACCATCATCACGTCTTCAAGGCAAGAATCCTTGTTCCTGCCCTGCTTAACATCACTTTCGGTTTCGAAATTTATGGTCCGCTGTCGTCGTTCTCGCTGTTTGCTGCATTCATCACGTGGCCGTCAGTTGCATGTCCAAGGCGTCACAGTGGGTGTCATAAAGCACGTTCATCAACAGTTTCGGCGCATCCTGGCAGCTAACGGGCTGTAAAGCGATTACTTTGCCTCTCTATCTCTCTCTCTCTCTCTCTGTCTGCATCTCAAATGTCAGTTTATGCCACGCCTAGAATTATGCAACGAATATTTTTAGAAATTGGTATCTTTTACTAATTGCACGGCTTAGTGGGGAACTTTAAATTTATAGGCTGTCTTGGCTCTGTTGTGGGCGTGGCCGTCGTCTTGTTTTGCATTTACAAATTGAAAATATGTTGGCCAAGAGTTGATATTGCCATCGCCGTCGCCGTCGCCGTCGCTGCCGCCTGCCAAGTGACGTCGACGACAATGGCGCCGCATTTAGTTGCAACATTTTATTGGTGACTTTTTGGCAAAGTTTTGCCATTCGTTGTTGTTGTTGTTCGTGTTGTTGTTGTTGTTATTGTGCTGTACTGTCAGTGGCTGCTGTACTCGTAAATGTCATGCCATGCATTTGCATTTCAATTTCCATTACAATTTACAATTTGGAACGCCATCGCAACGACTGCCGCCCACCTAAAAATGCCACGCCCCCCAATCCCAATCCCGTTGCTGTTTGGCCGCGATTAGCGCGCTATAAATCTACAAATGTTGGTGCATTTTAACAATGTTTTTAGGTTCGCCATGCCAGCCAATATTCTACATTGTTCCTAACTCTTCTGCCCTCCAGTCTTGTTGCAATTGTTGTTGTTGCTGTTGTTGTTGTTGTTGCTGTTAAATGCATGCAACGACCATAAACCAAATCATTCAACGCAGCCACGCCCCATTGAGAGCCGTAAAACAAACATAAACATTCCTAGTCCCAGATCAAAATACTCCAAAATATGCAACTCATTTTGCGCTCGCTCCTACGCATTTGCATTATTTGTAGCCCGATACGCATTTAATTATAAGCGCAACATTTTTGAATTCATCGTGGGATTGATATTACGATTTGTGTATACAAAATCCCCCAATCCCCTTGGCGTATTTTAATCAATACTAACGCAGTTAGACAGGCATTTAAAACAACATCCATGCAGCTTAAATGCTCGCATTTAATAATTCCGATTAGAGAATTTTTAAATTAAGTATGAGTTAAGTCATTAAATTAATACATATCAAAGATAAACATAGTTAATAGATACGATTACAGAAATTGTAGATGAGTTAAATCGTTAATTTAATATATTTCATAAATATATTTAACAATTTTCAATTTTCTCTGTTCAGTAACCCTTAAAATTCATCAAATCTTCTCGCTTAAACTACTACAAAAAAGGGACGAATTTAAACGGTCAAGTAACAGCACTTGAAATTTTCTGTTTTTGTTATCAAGGATTTTTCACTCGTTTGTTTAGTCCTCGCTCAAGAGCCTATTGCGTATACGCTCCGTTAGCCGTCTGTCAGCGGCGTCGGCGACCCGGGATAAGACTTTTTTTCTGCTGTGTCAGCAAAGTTCACAGACTTCACAGCGTGCCGTTTAGACCCGAAGTTTTAGTTGGGGTAGTGGGAGTCCTTGTGGCACTTGTTCTTTAATCCCTGTGTGTGGCAACAACACGCGGCATCATTTTGCCTTTTCATTCCACGTTGTTACGCATACGCCACATGTGCGTAGAGTGTGGGTGGGTGTGTGTGGGTTTGTGTGTATTTTTACCCTGTCGGTCGCGGCAAAATATGCGTACGTGGAAAACTTAAAGTAGCGCTGTGAGAATGACTGCACAATTATGGAGAAGGGAGAAGGGAAATGGGAAAATGGGTAATGGGAGAGTGGAAAGCGAATGCCACTTGCCTGTAACCAATGGATCGTAAATATAAGGTAAGGTTCAGGTAAGCGATAGGGGTTGTTAGTGCAGCAGTCTCCTGCAGTGTCTATAACTGATGGGTGTGCACTCCACTCTATGCGGTTGGAGCTGCTCTACTCTGCTCTGAATCTGGAGCAGCCGCAGCAGCGGGAACGGCAGTGGCAGCTAATTAAGACAAACTAACATGCTGTTCATGTGTGCGTGTATTCCTGGCTTGATCTGGTTTGCTCTGGAGTCTTTGGCACCAAATGCCATCGTCCTTGGGCGCTGTGGGTGGCACAAGCAGCTCAAGGGCGACCTCATGCCCCTTCGGTTGCCCTCTCTGTGTGTTTTGATATACGGCTTTGTTACAATCACAATGTGTTTACATGGAGCGCAACAACAGCAAGAGCCGTGTATGAGACCCGTGCGCCAAGTGCACTTAATTTGTTTGCTTAATTTACAAAACATGAGACGACGATGGCTTTGGAGGTGGCACAAGAGGTACGAGTATCACAGGAGATGGCAAATACTGTTCAGTGCCTGTTCAGTTACCAAATAGTGTGTGTGAGAGAGAGAGAGAGCCGGCAGATGCCTAGGCAGCAACTTGGAGCTTCGTGTTCGTGTTAAGACTGTTTCCTGCATGTTTATTTAGCACTCGCCGCCTGCGTCAGCAGATGCCACTGCATGTTGAAGCAAGTGTTGGCCATGCCAACAACAAGGCCATCTCTATACCTGCGGGAGGGCCTCTTCCTCTTCCTCTACCTCTGCCCGGCTTATTGCCCAAATTATACCAAGTACATAAATGGTTATAATATCCAGCTGCGATACAAGTACGAGTACGATAGCTTGTTTGGCCTGCACTTGCACTTGGCCAAGAAATGATTGTGTGCTAATTGAGCGACTCTGTAAGTTCAAGTGGATTGTGGTTACCTCAATATTGGCTTCATGAATGGGCCTATTGTCAGCAACTACTTAAGTTATTTAAATTGGCTAAAAACACATTTATTTGTTACAATTATCAGGTTGCCTACTTGAAGTATTTGAAAATAAAACACATTGAAATCACTTTATTTTATTTTATTTTATTCGTTTATTTCATCATATAATTTTGCCATTATTGTTTATAATTTTGAGCTAAGTTCCTTACGCATTGTCGTGTCTTTGTTTCATTTCTGGCGTGCTTTGATTTTCTGAAATCGTTTGGCTTTTCTTACGTCTCAATAATTATTCATAATTATGCATATTTTTTTTCTTTGTCATTTATAATATATATGTTTGGTTTCGATTTATCTTGCCTTCTCAGTGCTTCTATTATCGTTTTAATATTTGTTTTGTTTCTTTTCCTGTAGTTAAGTTTGATTTTACATTTTCCTATTAGTTTTCTTCTTCTTTATATTAATATGGCTTTGCAAGACTTTTTTATTTTGTCATTTGATTTCTTTTTTGATTTACAACTGGTTTAGCTTGCTTTTGATTCGATTCTTTGTATGTATCTTATTTGTAAGTACATAAAAATCTATTGGAGGTTTACGCGTAGTTCAAAGTTCAATGCTACAGAACACTGAGAAGGTTTCATTCAAAGCAGAAATTCTCTTCATAACTCGTAACAACAAGAACTGTAAGTGGAATTCTCACTCCGCATAAACCTCTAGAATTAATCCTATTTATAGTTTATCCCTCCATTTAATTATCTTGCTTTTAATCTCGTATTATTATTCAACTAACATTTACTCACTAAATTCATTAGCTTTGACAATTATTTTAAACATGCTTTTTTTGGTTTTTTTTTTTTTGCTTAATCGTATTTTAAATTTAGTCTAAAACAGAGTTATCTTATGCAGCTAACAAATGAATTTCACAAATTCACAACAAACAAAAAAGGCAGAAAAACCGCAACAAAACCACAATGCGAATAGCTTCAATTCAATTAAAATAACTTTACTCACATCAACTTATTCATTGGGCTTTTTTTAATGGGTGTTTCGAGTGTGTCATACTTAAGTGGACTCTCATTCCAACATTAATTAATTGTTGTTTAATTTATTAAACGTGCGATATATTTATTATTGCACGTGATTATTGTTGTTGTTGCCTTCGTCTTGTTTATGTATTTGGGGTTTGTTTTGATTTCGTTTTTTATTTGTTTTGTTTGTTTTTTTCTTTACAAGTATTATTTACATTGCTTACATTTCTAGGCTGCGGTCGTTGGAGGGTAGGGTGTACTTAGCGTATAATTATTTTTTGACTTACGATAATTAATTGTTTTTTTTTTGTAATGTAAATTAGTTTGCAACTTTTTTTCATCTTGCAAGTGCATGAGTTTGTTTATTTTAGTTTATTGATTTTCTCATTTTTTTTGGGTTTTGTTTTTATTATTTTTGTAATATTTTCCTTGCGGATTTTGACATCACACCACGCCCACAACAGCCCCCCATTGCGTCTGTTACTACGCATTGAGTATTTTTTTTAGTATTTATTTAAACATAGTATTTATTATAGTTTCTGTCTGATTTGCTGTGTTATGAGCGCAATTATTAAACCGCCGGACTTTGTGTAATCATTTTATTTTCCCAGTTGTTTTTGTTTGCTTGTAATTTGTAATAGCTTATTTAAAATAATTTTATTTTAATCATAATCTGAATTCATTTTTTCTGCATGTGGCGGCATACGTACATACATACATTAATTGGAAAAACCCGACCATGGCCTCCTTCTTTGTTAAGCGTACAACAACAACAGAAATGAAAAAGGGTTACCCACAAGGACCCACAAGGACATGCTGCTCCGCGTTCACAACGCTGTTTTTGAAAACATTTCATTTTTGCCTTTGTTTTTTGTTTTAAATTTTTGTTTGTAGTTTTCCTTGTTTTGCTTTTTTTTAATTTTGCATGTTCATTATTTGCATTTGTTATTTTTTAATTACACTTTACGGACAATCCGCTGCGAGCTGGTGTTCGTTGTTGCCTCGCCCGAGCACGAGTATTGACTGTGGCAATGGGTGTGGATGTGGATCTGAACGCGACCATTTACCGTGTGTGTCCTGGTCACAGCTGAGCCGCGGCCAGAGTTGCCACCGCCAGTGTGAGCACGCCGACTGCACTGCAACTGCACTGAGCGGCGCCTGTGACTCCGGATCGCCGTTGGCATACCGCTTGGATCCCTCTAGTCCCAGAAGATTGGGTGAAATTGTCGTCGGCGGCGCAGTGCTGAGCCCGATGCGCTGCTGCACGTTCTTGTGGAAGACATGCAGGATGGAGACCTCGCAGAGGAGCAGTATACTGGTCTGGTACTTGGGCATCGCCTGGAAGAAACCCTGCAGCACCTGGCTGTGCGGATAGATCTCCAGCGAGGATAGTGTCGTCGAGCCCTCGAACGCGTTCTGGGTAATGCGTTGCAGCGGCGTCTTGTATACCTGTCATGGTCATGGGCAGTAATGAGCACCTGGTGATCGCAATTCTTGTACTGTTACCTACCTTGCGTCCGTTGATGTACCATGTGATGTTCGCCGGCGGATAGGATGGTCCCACTGTGCACACCGCCTTGAAGTTGTCGTTCACGCCAATCACCTTCTTGTCCACCTGCATGGCCGGGTCGTCCTTGGGCAGCTCAATCACCTGCATGTGCGACGACCGAATATCCGTGTGGAACAATGGCGCGTCCTCCGATACCTCACACTGATAGCTGCCAGTCAGCTCCCGGGTGACTCCCTTCAGGGTGACCGACGTCGCATCCGAGTTCGTTAGCTGAAAAATCCAACCAAACAGAAAAAAATGGGACTTCAATTAAAACGTGTAACTCATACCAAAGATATATGCATGTTTGAAGCTGTTGATGAAAATTGAATAAAAATGCACTTCAGAGAGCACGCAAGGAAGCAGCTGAAGTGTCCTTGGCTTGGCCATTTTGTTTATTTATACGCTACGTCAGTTGTCAGCTTGCAATTTAGTAATTAAAAGCAATTTGCACTTGGAGAGCGAAAATAATTAAATTGATTTACAAGAACTTATGTTTAAATCTCTTTAAATGTTAGCTTAAATTTGAGTTCATTTTTAATTCATTATTTTGTAATAGGTCATCCAATATTCGTTGTGGTTTTGCGATTTGCAAACCCTAAATTTATTTTTGGTTACGGCTGTTTTGCAATTGTGCTGATAATTGGCAGCAAACGTTGGGCCACTCGAGTCAAACTCGAGCGCAGTCTGCTGCTCAAAATCCACTTCAATGGCAACAGAAAGTGTTTGAAAAGGAGTAGAAGGGGAAGGGGAAGGAGGAGTGGCAGCAGCAACAGCAGCCGCGATTAACATGTGTGTTGTTTTCTCGCTGTGTTGCGGATCCGAGAGGGCCTTGCATTTAAGTGCAGACAACCCTTTTACGCTTTGCATATGCCGCCCAATGCACCAGATGCTTTGTTCATTTGCATCCATACTAATCCTCTGTGCTGTTGTTGTTGCTGTTGTTGTTGTTGCCTTGCTCTGTTATTGGCGCTGCCAGTTGCCAGTTGCCGGTTGCCAATTGCCAGTTGCCAGTTGAGGCAAAAGCGAACTTTCCATTGTGTTGTGCCCCGGGCACCCAACTGCTTTTTACGATTGTTTCAACACTTTAGCGAAATGCTTTCCTGGCTTTCTATTTAGTTGCCGTTGCTCATGGCCAGGCCATGTGTTTTGTGTTGTTTTGCTCCATTTTGTTGTTGTTTTTTTTTTCACTACAGTTTTGTTAGTTCATTCGTAGATAATACTGTCGATAAGGGCGCCACAGTAGCTCCATCTTCACCTCTGCCTCCACCTCCACCTCCACTCGACTCCAAACTCTGCCATTGTCATTGGTATTGCAATTGCCATTGAAAGAGCCACTGCTGATTTGGTGCTCGCGGCACCTATTTGGCATATTGGGATTGGCTCTTGGGTCGAGGCTATCGCTTCTAGTTTCTGGATGCTGGATACGGGATACTGGATTCTGGCTTTCAGGTCCTGTTTTCAGGCTCTCCCTTGCGGGCTGTGGTTTTAGTGGCTTTTGGATTTGTCGACGTTGATCTCGTTACGCAATCGTAAAATGAAAACAAATGTGAAGCGTATTGATAACGTTTCCTCTGTCTCTGCGATGCACTCTCTCCGTCCGTCTGTCCGTCCATTGTGCATGCGTGTTTGTGTAAATGCGGTCGGTGAATGTGTGAGTATTTGTTAGCCACAATGTATGCGATACGCCACAGAAGGCAGCTTAGTATTGCTGCAGTTGAGCACAAGTTATGACTGCAACAAATTCGTTGAATTCCAGCATCGCCAGGGCGAGAAAAAGAGAGATAGACAAAGAGAGAGACAGAAAGACCATATTGTGACTGGATAAACTGTGATTGTATCTAACGCAGATTGGATTATTTTTGCAGATAAGCACAACTCTACTGAGTAATGTATTTCGCATTAGTTTATCAGATTTTTAAATGTTACTTTTACTATCGATAAAATTGTGTTGCAATTTATTCATATTATTATTATTTTTCCATTCATTATTCAATTGAAATTAAACTCCCCTAAAAGTATGCTTTATTTTTTCCGCTAAGTTTATTGTATAGTAAATCGCCACAGATGCATCCTAATAACTGTATTTTTAGCACATTTACAGCTGTTTGCACGCCCAACTCATTCCAAGAATTAAATGACGGTAATTATGTAATCAAACATACTTTTAATAATATGTTGATATACACTTATTTTTATAAATATATTATTGCTAGCATTCTATTATATTTATTTAACCGTTTGTTGTTTACTGTAGCTTGCCTTGCTCTCTCTCTTTCACTCTGTCCGTCCGTGTGTCTGTCTGCCTGTTGTTGTCATATTTATTTAATTGCATGTGACTTTGTTGTTCCGTGCTCTGTGGCTGGCGGAAGCGGAAGTGGCAGCGCCAGGAAGCGCGCCAAACAAACGCAAATGTCTGCTATTTTGAGGAATTATATGGCCGGTCGAATCACAGTCACACACACACACACACACACACACACACACACACACATTTTAGTTACTCATATGAAATAGTTGCTGCTCCTGCCTGGCCGTAGGCAACAACAACAACAACAACAACATTAAACAACATCTAACTACATAAACCCAACTCGTCTCAACTCGACTCAAGTTGCTTTTGTCGTGAAAAAGTTTTTGTCGATTCGCTTTATTTTCCTGTTTTTATTTATTTGTTGGCTTTTAATTTGTATTTATATTTTATATTGCTTTAGTTGCCGCAGCTGCAACAATGTGGCATAAAAAATTATGCTACTAAAGTGAAATTTTCCATGACAAGCAAACACACACACACACAGACATGCACATGTGTACGTATACGTACGTATGTGTAAGTGAATGTGAGAGTAAAGTATTGTTTCAATAATTCTGGCTTTATGAAATAATAAATTTACTGCAAAACCGCTTCGCCGGCTGAGCAGCCAGCATCGTCGAGTTGTAAGAATACAATGAATTTTATGGTCCTGCCCCACTCCACCTCTCCTCCATCCCCTTCTTCCCGCTGTATCCCAGTTTTGCAGCTGCAGCCGTGCGCTTCTTGTTGCCGTTTGCTGGCTCCTCGCTGAGTTTCCGCTGAGTTTGTTGTGTAGCAATTTTAATTTTGCCAACGCTGTCGCATGCAACAAACATACATACATACATACATACATATAATTGTGACTGCATGTGTGTGTGCGAGTGTGTGTATCTCAGCTGCAGCCTCGTTTGCATGCAACACTTTATGAATTATTGCTGTATCAACTCAAGTCGCGGTAGCCAGCCAGCCACATACTCTGTACACACACACACTCAGACAAAAACACATATACACTCATATATCTACACACATGCACATGGGCACGTATTATGTCATTCCGAATTTCCGTTGCCTCGAGCTTTGTTGGAACTAACAGCACTAGCGTTGGCGGCTCGTTCCCGCTTCCATTCCCCGCCAACATTCAAAGTTCCCATTCTCCTTTTCCCATTGCCCCATTCCCGTTCCCATTCCCGTTTCCTAGTTACCCGCTGGCATTTCGCAACATCGACTGCCTAACGCGGTCTGAGCGCAGAGTGCGCAGAGTACGACTGGCAAAAACCGACCACAAATTTAGTGAATGAGATGTTTCCGGTGCGGTTGTTCTTCTTTTAGTTGTTGTTGTTGTTATAGTTGTTGTTGTGGTTGTTGTTGAAGTTGCAGTTGTTGATGATGTTATTGTTGTTGCTGTTGCTGTTACCCATTGGCATTTGTTGTTGCCGCCGCTGTGAACAATTTTTGGTGTTTGGAAAATGCATGGCTTTTTATTGTGCTCATTGTTGGCGACGTCGGCACACGCCATGTGAATGCTCCATTCTCCAACTCTTGTACCAGAGAATCGGGATGTGGATAGGGATAGATTGGGGACAGAAGGACAGACTGTTAGCTAGTTACGAGTTGATTGTTGTATGTAGAGAGTACATAGTGCGGTCTGTGCTCTTCTCGAATGCATTTCGTATTTTTATTTATTATGTTTATTTGCTGCCATTTGTCAAAAATGTTTTCCAAGGCCGCCAGACAACAACAGCAGCAGCAGCAGCCACAATAACAATAATAACAACAAATGAAATTGCAACATGAAGTATGTGGCATGCAACTACGAGCAGCATTTCTCTGCATATCTGGATAATGGTAATTGCACTCGACAGTCAAAAAGTCGGCAAATATATACATATATGTAGTAGTACATACAACAGACAGTTGTCGGCCATAATTTAATGAAGAGCACTTCGGACTGGCAATAAGACGAAATCGTAAATTATGACAGTCTATTGTTGTCTACAAATTTAAATTAATAGTTTATTAACCTAATGGATTTCCTGGACCCGCAGCTGCATCTGTGTAACTCTTTATTAAACTACCACAAAGCGAAAGCAAATGCAGACTCATCTCAAAGTGGTTGAATGCCTTACAAATTAGTATTTTATTCGCTCTTGGTTTTCTATTTGAATCAGTGTAGTTAACAACTGTCGCACAAAGCTGCTTTTCCACATTAAAGGCTTCAAATTAATTTACATTTTGGCATAATCTGATGATGAAGAAGGAGGCAGAATTGTATCGCATTCCAGCCAGCGCTCAATTAAACTTTCGCTGCTTACAAGGCCAACGACGACGACAAAAAGCCGCCCAGTGTGCATCTAATTAACAACAGTCAAAACTGAGCTGTGGGTCTGCCCTGCCCACCAGGACATTGTCCCTACCCCTTGCTTTCTGCTCTGCCCCAACTTGAAGTTAAGGGTCAGCATGGCACTCGCTGGACCCAAAGTTTTTGGCCACTTCTGTTGCCGGCTTCTCATCTCTTCCTGTAAGCGGCGAGTGCATTAATTTTAAGCGCACATTGCTCTGCATAAATGTGAGGTGGAGGCGTGTCGGGTTATTAACAATGTTAAAAGCAAATGCCAGCAACGACAACAACAACAGCAACAACAATGCCAGGACACTTGGTGTGTGACTGCCGCCGCCATTACCGCAAACTTAATGCGGAATAATTCCTTCCGTGTTGACAGTGTGCAAAAACTTTTCGGGGCACAAATTTCTGGGCACAAGGAGCAGCAGGACGATTCACAGGCCGTTTCTGTTGGTTGCTCGCTTCGGTGTAGTTTTTTTTTTTTATTTTTTTTTATTGTTGCGGACAATGAATAAGCCGCAAAACTTTTGAGCACTTGGCATATCCTATTCCTGTAACTGTCCTGGCTTCATTCCCTTCCCCGTCCATCATTCGTTCTGTGCTCAGTCTCAGCGGGCGGCACTAGTAAATGTGTGTTTTAATTTTAATTGAAGATTGCCAACGTGGCTGTCGCTAGCTCTAAATTAAAAATTTAATTACATTTAACATGATGATTATTATTATTTCTTTTTTTATTGTAGCGACAATCCTGTAATGCAGCTGGTTGTTGTTGCAATTGACATGTGACATGCCAAAAGGGGAAGTGAAAGAGCAGAGGGGTGAGGTTTGAGTTTGAGTTGTATGTGAATAACTTTTGAAGTTTGTTGACGCGTCGCGGGGGCCGCAATCGCGCGTCTCCTTGTTTCGTGTGTGTCTCCGTGCCTTAATATGCATACATTTACATTCCAATAACGCTCAAGTGGACGACAGGAGTGCACTTGGTCGGTCGGCCGGTCGGTTGCTCGTTCCTGCCACGCCCCCACCACTGCTCACGCCCACAAGTACATTGCATGTCAGCCACAGAGCAGCGGCTGAAGCAGCTGCCATTCAAGTGCTGTCCCAAGAGCGACGACGACTGTATGAATGCCCATCTCTGTATATATGTATATACATATATATATATACACTCACACCCATATCCACACATTTATATAAATCGTGTATGTGTATAATCATAATGGCGGCCACGGCCTGAACTTTTCTCATTAGGCGTGTTTAGCTGCTTGAAATGATTTAGGAAAAGTAAAACAAGTCAAGTTATAATGTTTTAATCTAAATTACGGCACTTGCCACAGTTTCGCCCACATTACACTCACTACACACTCACTTTTGGCCAGTAGTAAGTATGTAGTCTGTACACTTGCTCTTCTTTGTACTGTGCTGTACTGTAGTATTTGCACTATTTGCCTTGGCATAACTTAAAAATTCCATTTCAATTTGCATTTGCGGTCTGACTGGCCTTTGAATGCTGCCTTCGTTAGCAACAGAAGCAGTAGCAGCTATCAATGTAAATTAGAAAACGTGGTGCTTCATTTCGATTCGTTGCCTTGGGGCGTGCGATGAAATTTTATTTTTTCTCGTTTTCTTTATTTTATTTTCAAAAGCAGAGCTGCCTTTGCCTTTCAATATGGCCGGCATTTGCTGTTGAAGCTGCGAATAACCTTCAAACTTAATTGCATAGTGCACGGTTGCTAAATCATTTGCATTAACCAATGCAATGGCTCCACACTTGCCACAATCCCCTTTCAATCCCACAACCTCTCATCCATCATAGTGTTCTCTTTCTCTGTGTGCTTTTCACCTTTTGCGGTTCATAGCTCATTGCATCTCAAGTAGTTCGCTTCAGTTTCAGCAGCAAAATATATATAAAACAAGAGAGAGGGAGAGAAGGAGACACAGAGAGAGAATGTCGAGAAGCGAATTTGCTTAAATTATAATTTAGTATTTTCACTTCTGCCCCCATAAGTAGGCAGCACAATTTGCGTCTTGACTCCAATGCCAATGAAAGCTTTCTGAATAGTTTCCAATTCGCTGACTATATGAGTCACGCTATAAAAATCGACTCAATATACCACTTCAAATACTTGTATATGTATATGTATATAATTAACAGGCACTGTTAGCCCTTCAAATTGCTACGCCCCACAGCATCCCACTATCACTTCGCCCATTCTCCCCCTTTTCTGTCCTCCTTTGGTTCCGCGTAACTGTAATCGAAATATTTAATTAGTGCGAAAATGCTTTTGAATGCCAATTAGTGGCAAATTAACATTTGAGCAGAGCTTCTCGCATTCGCCAATTCGCCAGGGCTTTCTCCCTTTTTAATTCTCTCTCTCTATCTTTTTTCGCTTTTTTTTAGCTACCGCATAGAGTGCAAATTAAAGACACAATCAGAGCAAATTAATCAAGTCCGATTGCTACTCTCGTTGATTGATGTGACCAGTTCCCCTTTGTCGATGTAGATGAGACTCCATGACACACAGAGAATGAAAAATAGAAATGGAATGAGACTGAAACGGAAGCTGAAGCACGGAAAAAATATGGTGGCCTCATGTTGAATTATTTTTATAAGCGTGCGTTTTGCTTTTGTTTCGTTCTGTTTCTGTTGAAACACAAACATTGTTCCATCATTTGCCAATGGCCCCTGTTTATGCCATTATTTATTATTATTTAAGATCGCCCTCTTGCGAGTTTGAAAAATGCTGCTGCTCGGAGTGTTGGTAAATGAGTTTGGAAATTTTATGTGCGGGCGAATGAGTTTTCAATTTATATTTCGTGTACAACAAAAAATGTTTCATGGCAAATTCAATTTTATTTATTTATGATTATACGACAAGCGATTTTTTTTCATCGCCTGCAACGTTTGATAGGGTGCTCTGAGGTATGTATATTCCTTGAAACGGGAATGGCATTGCTTATACGAAATAAATAAATTATTTATTGACATTTATGCATTTAAATCGCCGAAGGGGAATATAAATAATAAAAGTAATTGAAATTTAAATTACATTTATGTCAGTCAAAGGGGCAAAATCATTTAATAATTTCACTTTCGAATACTTATAAACAAAATATGTGTAAGAATTGACAACTTAAAGTGAATTTAACTCGACTACGGAATTTTAACATATCTATGACATTTTGTGAAATTCTTTGAAGAGCATTCTGCAACCTCTGCGGGCGATTTAAAAAATCCTTTTGGGGTCGAGAAGCATTTTGAATGCTGTCCGAAAAATGTTGTCGCTCTGCGGATCGCACACTCGACTACAAATTTATTGCATACTTTGCGGCTGTTGTTTTTATTAATGAGCGCACCACAAAGGACAACAGCTATTGTCACCGAGTAATCCCGACCTTGAGATACCTAGTTATAAAACTAAACAGATCAAAGCTAATCTCTCTTATTTGAGATGTAATAGTTTTAGTATTGCATGCATTTTTCTTGTGCCTGCTACAACCTGTTGCTAGAAAGTGATATACCCCATTGTGTAAGCCATGTAAGTGCAGAGCATAAATGCAAACATGAATGCGCAATGTATTCAGCGAGAGGTGGCGCTCTTTCAGTTGCTTCCCAGCCGCGCCATAAACTATTTTGCACATTGCGCAATATTTCAGTTAGTTGTAGTCGCACTTTTCAAATTGTGCAGCACACAACACACACACAAAGACACAACACTTTCCCAAAAATTGTAAATAAAAATACTACGTAACAGAGAGAGAGAGAGAAAGAGAAATACAGAGACAGCGAGGCGTTTGTTTTGCCTGCAGCTTTGGATGCTTCTGGTTGTTGTTATTATTTTATTGTCATGGTATTGTTGTTGTTGTTGTTGCTGGGTTGGTGGTGCTGTTCTGCCCTGGGCTGCATTTGGCGCCGCAGTCGCCATTGTCCACATTTAAATAAATATTTGCACAATATTTGAATGTTTTCGCATTTCCATTTGTTAAAATGCAAACTTTGCTCGAACGAAACACATGCGCTGCCTCAGGACCAGGCTTTTCGTCCGATTTGTTCGTTTAATTGACAAAATAAAAATAAAATGAAGAGCAACAACAATGGGAACAACAACTATAACTACGAGTATATACAGCATTTGAAGCGCTTGAAATGCTAGAGAATTCCATGCCAGCACCTGGCTTAAGGTGCGAATGCTTAATTTCACTTACATCAACATTAATGCCCGAGACGGGAAAGACAAATGTGGGCTTCGCCTCGCGTGGCACGAAGCGGTAGAACTCCACCTGGTTGAAGTACCAGCGCACCGAATACAACGCCGCCTGCAAAGAATAAGAAGAAGAGGAAGCGTTAATGAAAAGTGTGAATGGGAAGGACGAAGAAGGAAAACGACGACAAGGACACGGACAACGAAGACAAAGTGCTAGTAATTATAATAATTAAGCAAGACGTCGTCGTCGTTGACAATGTCATCCCGTTTCCATCTTCATCTTCATCTCTATCGCCAGCCCGATTCCCTGTTTATTTTTTTCGGTTTCCATTCACATTCCCATCGAGGAAGTCTCACTTACCTGCTCCAAATCGTATTGACAAGACAGTGTCGCTGCATTGCCCATGATGACGGCTTCCGGCACAAATATCTTCAGATCCTTCAGTCCATGGGCTGTACAATGAGAATGAAATGCACATTAAAGTATGTTGGCTAAGTAAGCAGCTTACGCCATTCCCAATCGCATTCGCATTCCCAATTCCATTCCCATTCCCATTGCCGTTCCCATTTTTATTGCGAGCCACTTAATGAACTGCAATACGTTGAGGAGGCAACGGCTGTTGGCCTACATAAAAAGTAAAGACTGGCTGAAAGCCGTAGACCAGGCCAACAGTTTGAATTCGATTATGCAAGAGCGTAAAAACTTAATTACATACGTTCTGGGATCGGATCGGGTATTGTGGATGTGGATGTCTGGACACAGATCCGTTCGCATGTTAATTTATGACAATGCAACGGCCATCGTCAACGTTGTCGACTGTCTGTTGTCGAATGTCGCGCAGGTATCGAAATTGCCCTGAATTTAATGCAATTTATTTTCTTTATTCTCATATTCATCTGTATTTCATTTCGTTCACCTTTTGCTTTAATTGAAAAACGCGGCACACGCTGTGTGTGAAATATTTAACGAGACTTAAACACGCACAACACGGCGTATGATCAATGTTGCATAATGTGCCAAATTGCTGGCAATTTAGATGCACTCCAATTTACATATAAATGAGCATGGCCAATACGATAGAAGCAGGTGTCAAGCAGACATTAGAAGAAGACAGGAAATGATATTACACACCTGAGAGGAATCTGTATTTAATACAATCATTACAGCAAATCGCACTCATGAAGAGCAATTCCAGCTTATTGTAAATATTACATAAACTAGTGAGAGTAGTGTGATAAATGCACTGCTGCACAGCTCAAACAGGTCAGAGGCGAGTTCAATTGGTTGGTCGTCGTGTGGTAGGACGAATTATGGCCACTTTAATTGAGCAAACCAATATTAATCAAATGTGTTGGTTTGCTGATCAACTCGAGTATAATGCGAATGCTTTTCCATTTTGCATAATATTTTATAAATTGACTGCTTAACGAATGTACACACAAATATACACATAGTACAAATATGTGTGGGAGTGTGGAGTGCAATGCATAATATTTATTAACGCTCATTTGGCAAATTAAATAATCAATTTTAACCACATTTGCGTACGCAGTTGGCATAATAAATTCATGGGCAGCAACAAAGAAAGGGACAGACAGAGAGAGAGAGAGACAGATATGCGCGGTAAATAGACAGCTTGACCGCCATTTATGTATAGTACATGATATGCGAATGCGTATACGTAATATAAGCTACAATTACGTGCGTAATTCGACTTACCGCTGAGTAATAAATCGGAGATTAAAATGCAACTCAGAGTCAGCATATTGAAAAGTGCATGCAATGTAGGTAAGCCTCGTTTCGATCGCAGTGTGCAGGTTCGTCTTCGTCTTCCTCCTCTTTTTATTCCTTCGCCTCCTCCTCCTCCTTCTTCTTCTCCTCTTTGGTTAGCCATTTTTACTATTGGCTGCTGCTTCTGTTGGGCTGAAAAGAGTTGAACATAATGGAAGGTATGTTTAAATAAATGCTGCAAGTCATATTTGAGTTGATGCTATTATGCTTATTGATAACTGACCAAGCTACTTGTTAAAGTTGCCGTGGCAGCAAATTGAAACGCCTCCTGCCAGTTTATGTTCCTGTGACAGCGTGAAAACTTTGTAAGGCTTTCGAGTGACACGACTGTGCAAGTTTTTTGCAGTTCGACGTGCTCAAAAACTTTGAAGTAAGACAAAAGCCTTTAACTAAGCAACGAACGTTGTGTGTGTGAGTGTAGGAAATGACATTACACATACGCAGCGTGTGCCCAAGCTGTTGCAATGGCAGCTCAATTGACGACGAGCAGCAAACAGTGTGTGGCATCTAAAATAGATTGAATACGAGTCCGAATGTGTGTGTGCGCGTGTAACAGACAGTCGGACAGACAGCTAGACAGGCAGACGTACATATAGAACAGAGAGAAAGCTGACCACAGAACTAAAAACAATTGTCAGTTGCTGGTTGCAATTGTAAGTTTGCTGACGACTTTGCTGATGTTTCTCTGCTGTTTTCTTGTATCAATTAGACCTCAAATAACAACAACGAGAACATGAACAACAACAACAACAGTGTAGTGTTGTCGTGACCACAAAAGCAAAAGCTAATGGTCAAAAGTTACAAATGTGGCACTCCAGAATTTGATAATGATATCAACGCATTAACTCAAAGGGACTTAAGAACTAAAGCATTGCCCAGGGCTTACCGTACTTATTTAGCTCTTGCAATTCGAATTTTCCATTTTCTAAGCAGAGCATAAACATACAACTCGAGAGCGCAGCTTAAATAGCATTTCAGAAAAACACAACCAAGACACATATACGAAAAGTGCCATTAGACTGGCATTGGGTTGGGTCTCTCTCTCTCGTTGGCCAAGAAACTCTCCAATCATTTTGTGCTTTTAAGCGAAAGACTTAAAATTATTGTCCCTTTGCCACAAAAACTAAAGGCAGGAGCAACAGCAACAACAGCAGAAACAACAACAATACCATTAACCCAAACTAACTGAGCTACGAGTTGTGCATTTTGCCAGCCCATCGAGAGACCTTTCAGCTTCATTCTCAAAGAAGGAAGCATACCGATACATCCAAACCATATCGTTTTGCAAATTGTCCTGCAGATTGAGACACACACATCCTTCGATTTGTTTGCCCGCACGCTTGCCTGCTCTCATGTGAGCATTTAAATTAAATTTAAATATTATTGTAGGCAAGTCGATTAAGTTCGGGTCATCATTCCGACTTTAATGTCTCTGTTTTATTGTTGACTGGCTGTCGGGCAGACGGGCTGACTGGCCTCCCTTTAACCCCGTAATATCCCTTACTCCAGTCATGGAATCATCTCTGTGATGATGGACCAGCCTTTGTGGTTGGTAACTCGCTTCAGCTTTGGCTTCAGCTTTGGCTTCAACTTCTCTGCCAGCTCCAGTTAACTTTCAGTTTGGTTCGGTTGCCGGCATGATTGTTATTGTTGGCTGCTGCTATTGTTATTGCTCATGCCATGGGAATTTCCGAAATTTCTATTACGCATAAATTTTATAACAACAAATTCTCAATTATTTCATTATGATTTTAATTAAAATTTTCGATCACAAACATAAGCTTTGCCATTGACTGACTGCCGTCCATGAGCCCTTTCTGTAACCTATGTACATATAACTCGACTGCGTTAATTTTGGCAGGAATTTGCTTTGCTCGGTATCATATTAAATTCTTTTAAGATGGTTTTGCATATTTAATAAGTAAAATATCTAGTTTAAACTCGTTGTATCCATCGTATACTATAAACATGTTGTTCTTTTAAATGGACAGCAACTCGTTAGGTTTATTTTATTAATGCAGGTTATAAAAACTCTTCAGTATTTAACAATTCAATAAATCTGGATTTAATTCCATTTAAATATAATTTTGTTTGTTGGCTATTAGGCTGAATCCAAGTACGGAAAGTATAATTAAAAAAAGTTACAGCTAAGCTCTATAAAAGCTACCCCGTGAATATGTGTGTATGTGTATCTTGTGAATGTGCTCAGCTGTGTGTGTGTGTGTGTGTATATGCGTGAGAGAGCTTAACTTTTTTTAAAGTGTAATAAAACAGTTGATTATAGCGTCATTAACGCAAAGCCAGGAGCGCTAGGCAAATGCCCCAAAAAAAATAATCAAATTAATTTTTTATGTTGAAAGTTTGCACTTTACCAATAAGAGGAACAAACTCATCATAAGCGCTAAACCCGAGGTGTTGTTGTGGAGCTTAACGACGAGGGATTTTGGCTGCTTCCAGGATGGCAGGATTGACAAGGACAACGATAGCGTGGAATATTCAAATGAGAAATTCAATTGAAAGTCGAATCAAAACAAAGCAAACGAAATCCCGTGATTGACAACATTTCAACTGATAATGAGGACTTTGCTAAAGTGACAGTGTAAAAGAGATAAAGAGGAAAACACAGCTAGGGAGTGAGAGAGAGCGATAGAGAGATAGAGAGGGAGAGAAATGTGTCAACACTGATATCAGTTTGCAATGAATGTACATAAGGAATATGTGTAACAGCCAAGTCATTTGATGAAGTGATTTTATACCCTGCAAATCATAAAATGGGGTAAAAAAGGAAACTAGAAGAAGAACGAATCGTTTTATTAGACTCTCTACTTTTTATAGATAACTCTAACATTCACAGAGTATCTGCTAGTTGAGTTTTGTTGTCTCCAGTTGTTGTCTCAGTTGTTTTTTTGGACTGACAGGGAGACAGTACCAAGTCGGTTGTCACTGTGGGAGTGGACATTGACCGGTGTCCATTGCGGAAGCCATGACGTGCAACAATGCTGAGACAGCAGAGTGAGACCAGAGTGGGGAAAGTGTGGGGAAATTGTGGGCAGCACTGGCAGCACTTCCCTAGTTGCTCTCTATTGCTTTCACTATTGATTTCGGTCTCAGTTTATTTCGTGCCAATCTATGGCATTCAAGTCGGCCACGTAGCCAATTTTCAGATAGCTATCGACGCTATGAACAGAAATTGGCTTGCTTTAACCTGGATGGCTTTGGATAGGCTTTAAGGCTAAGCAGCCAGTTGAGCTCAAGGGAAACTACACTTTAAGTAAAGTCTGAGATGTTTGGGTTTGAGGCCAATCATTCACTTATAAGTATGATTCATTTGTTAATCGCCAGCTGTCAGCTGAGCACACACCTACTCGAAAACAATAATCGCAAGTCAAGAGAAATCGTTGTACGAGTGTCTGCACATACATAGAAAATAAATACTTATTTATATAAAGCGCTAAATGCGCGTTTGATTGATGCGACACTCGCTCAAGGGCCTCTCATTAGGTTTAGTGGCACTGTGTGGCTGCCACACACGATACTCGCAGATCGCAGTCCTTCAGTTCTGAGACTATATGTAGAGGCTTGAGCCTCTAATCAATCAATCAGTGTTTATGCTCTGTCCCAGCACAATGAACAAAGCGAAAGGCAAAAGGAAACTTGGCGAAACAATTGCTCCACTTGCTGCTGCTGCTGCTGCGTCGTTTGACGTATGCCCCCAGGCAAATCTCAATCCACAAATAAGGAATACTATAATCGGTTCCATGCCACTGGTTAGCCGATCCAAGAACTAAGCAGCAAGAGTGCAGAGAGAGAGAGGGTGAGAGAGAGCGATAGAGAGAGTGAAATAAAAACAACCAGCACCAAATATTCCCTCTATGTTTGCTTTGTGCGGCGTTGGCGTTTTTACAACTTCCGTTCTTGGGACAGAGTTCATCACAGGTTCTCAAAGGCAAAGGCAAAGTATAAGGAAGCAATGGAAGATGCAGAGGTAAGGACAAGGGCAAGGACGCCTGATTGCCAATGAAGGATTAATGCTTCTGCTGATGCTGCTCCTGTTCCTTCTTCTCCTGCTTCTGCTGTTGCTACTCTTATTGCTGCTGGTGATTCGAATCGCTTTGATTGCAGCAGCGTGTCGCTGCAGGCGACAGATTCAGCTTCAGCTTCCACTTCGACATCGACTTCAGGACCCTGCGGAAGCTTTGTGTAATGACACAAAGGATTGCAAATTGCCAAGGCACTTCCTGTAAGGACATTGATTTCTTTTATGAACTTTTGTTACACTCTCCCCCCACGAGTTCACCGCAAGCATTTCCCTCCTGCGTTGACCTGGTCACCGCAGTGGAAAGCCAACAATCATGGACCATGGCCACAATCGGATCTCAAGATGTGTCCTCAATTATCTGCGGCTCGCTTGAGCTCAACCATAAATATTTGCAATCCATCACAGTTGGCCAAATTTCACTTATCGATGCCCCAGGATGAATATTTAATCAAGTACTAAACATGGTTTAGCATTTCGACTGCTAATTGAATTTCCAAGTGGGTCAGACAACCACAAATGTCCCACACAATTCAGATTCTTTTTATATATATATTTCATGCCTATAATTGCATTTTGTGATAAGCCCGTAAACTATATTGAATCCCACACAATTTTGATTGCAAAAGTTAGCATAAAACTTCAGATTGCATTGATACAATTGTAAATTTACTTTTCCAATTCAGGTACAATTTTGTAATCTCTTCTCTTTTGATTGCATTAAAGTTAAAATTCAATATGCCGTTTTATAACTACTTTTGGAATTTGTTCAATTTATTGTACTTAATCCCAGAATGCTTTTTTTGAACATTAATTGATCTCGTTATTCTCATCCTGTTGGCAGTTCTCGTTGAAAGCAGAGATAGTAAGAGGGTAAATAGATTGTTAATGCAATGAATTTGGAAGTAAGGAATTGGAGTATTGTTGCATACTCGACTGCTCGACAAAGGATGCTGCTCATTGTGTTGCAAACTGTATCACAAAGTTATTATAACAGCGAAGGGTAGAAAAAAGGCGAGCTCAAATGAGTTGACATTTTGAAAGCCAAAAAGTTTGCACACCCACTCACAGATACTACGTAGATAGAAAGGACGAGAAGAAAGGAGTCAGTGCTGAGAATGGGACGAAAGCTATTTGAAGTTTGTATTAGTTAGTTGCTGGAATCCAATGTCCAAGTGTCCAAAAGTCTGAACGTTCCATCGACCGACTGGCTTGCGGCCTGGCTTTGGCTTTGGCTTGGGTCCTGGGCTGGGGATAACACGGAAAATGCATTTGCAACTCGAACTGTGAACCTCGAAACCGATAAATCACACAGTGAAAAACGGGCATTAGTACATAGTGAACAAAAGAAACTTAAAGGATTCAAGCTGACTGTCCAATGGCAGCCAGGAGTTGGCCAAGCCAGGACACGAGGATACGAGGCAGCAATGACGAAGTCCGAAGTCCAGACGACGCCGGGCCTGTGTTTGCATTTGGCGCTGTCCGCTGCTATTTATGAAAATAGTTTTTCGGGCAAGTTTCCCTCTATTCTTTGCTGTTGTTCTCTCTCTCTCTCTGTATCTCTCAGTTGCCATCTCTTTCTGTGTGTGAAAGTTTTCTAACCACTGAAAAGTTGTGCAAATTGTGGCTCAACAATGGACGGCAGTGTTGTGATTTCTCGGTTCCAATTTCAATGATTTAAGCTGTGTTTTCCAGTTTATGCCTGTCTGTGTGCGAGTCGAGCTAATCACGCCCATTCACAGATTATCAACAGGAAGGAAATTTAATACCAGCTCTGTACACGAGCTGGCAGCTTCAAAAGAACCTGAAAGGAAATGATGGCAAAAGCGTGCCAAGTTGCATAATTAACGCTTCTGGCGCAGTTTGTAGTTTTTAGCCTGCTCGCATTGTTGTGCAAATCTGTTTCATGTGTGTAAATTAATTTTAAAGAACTTTTCTTTTGCTTGGCGAACTGTCTGCCTGTCCTATCCGTCCTATAATATTTACAAATATGCGGCGAAGCCTTAACTATCTTAACGAATAAAGCGCAAGCAACTCGTACTCGTCAGGTTTTTCACTTTGCGGATATTTATTTACATTGCCAGCGGGGAGAAAACGTTTGTGCGTGTGTCGTGACTGGCTCAGCTCAATTTAGTTTAACTTAAATAATTAATTACTTGCCGTTGCCTGAGTTATGAAATGCGCAATTACGCGTATTTAATATTTAATTAAGGGCTTACAGCAATCCAACAACAGCAACAACAGCAACAGCAACAACGGCAACAGGAACATCGAAAAAACGCGTGTCCCGGAGCGCACGCAAACACTCAGGGAATGTGGCACAAGGGGGCGTGGCGGGCTGGGGCGGGAACTGGAGGCGACTGGATTAAGTGGCAGCTTAAGCAAAAACAACAGGGCGGGAAGATGGCAAACAAAGTTCGCCAGGGAATAAGTGGATGAAATATTGCTGGACAGTTGGCGTTCGACGGTGCGTATACTTGATTTGCGAAGATTCACTCGCAAAAGGCGACGTTTCTATTAAGGAAATTTGGCAAAGCGGGCGAATAAATGGGGGAGAGATGGTCAGAGAACTGAACGGATTGATAATACTAGACTACGAGTATAAGAAAAGAAAGATCCAATTAGATGATTCAGAAGTAGTCGCAACTTTAAGAAAAATAAGGATTGAATTCCATATTAAGTTTGGCAAATGACGTCAGAAGTTTAATGAAATATACTTAAAGTTTGATGCTCAGTCAAGCTTATTGGTTCGGATAAATTTGTAGTCAAACGTCAAATTCGTTTATGATAAAATCTAATAGCTGTACTTGCAGCACTTTATGGTAGTTAAACTCTTGTCGCAGATCCCATGCTAGATAGACAGACTATACGTGCAAGAGACTGTCTAAGAGCCTTGATAATTTGCTGCTGCTGCTGAGAGAAAGTTGAAGCGAAAGCGTCAATTGCCACCCCCCCCCCCCTAGTTCATCAGCCCGTACTCCAGCGATTTTTATTTTACACTCATTAAAAGATAAACGAGACAAGCTAATGACATTCAGGCTTAATAGTGAGGGAGGAAGGGGGAGGTGGCAAGTGGCAAGTGATGAAAGCGATGGCAGCAATGAACTGAAAAGAAAATGGCGGCAGCGTCGCCAAGACAAGCCATAAAATTAAAGAAGCCTTGCCCAAGCAGAGAAAGAAGTAAAGTAAAGTAAGAAAAGTAAAGCAAAAAAATAGAAGCGAAAAGAAAGAAAAGAGTGTATAGAAAAGGAGAGAGAAAGTCGATGGGCGTCTGTCGTTGGGGGCGTGGCTGTGGCAATGATATGAGCATTGCCTAGAAAAGGGCGCAGCAGATAAGGGACGTTTATGATGCCAACGTGCCACGAGAAGCATTCAAAACCATCGTACATCTTTAACACACACTCTAGCAGAGATGGGTGTGTGTGTGTGTGTATGTGTGTGTGCATGCCACAAGACAAATGCAAATCCCTGGGTAATTAGGAGTTGTGTTCATGTCGTCGTGGTAATAGTTTTATGTTGCCACATTGTTGGCGACACGATGCGTGGTAACAACGACAACAACAACAACGACAACAACAACAATAACAATGATTACACTCTTAACAACAACAATGTCAACTGAGATTGAAGCGTGCCTCTGCCGTTTCGGGGTTAATGTCTGTCTTTGCCTTTGCCATCGCTGGCGTGACATGCAAAGCTTCAAAGTAGTTACCAGCAACTGCAATGACAGCCCAAACCAAAACCTAAACCCACACCCAGAACACAGACCAAAGACCCCAGACTAACCCAGATCCAAAGCCAAAGTCAGGCCCAAACTCAGTTTTATTCATTTTCTTTGTCGCCCTTTTCTTCTTTTTTTTGCTTATGTTTGCGTTTGTTTTTGTGCTCTCATCAAGTGGATGCATTTAATTTGATTTGCCAACGATATTCGCACTAATTAGAGCGTTTCTTAATTTAATTTCAGCTAATTTATTGTTGAACTTATCCCCAAAAAAAACTTTCTGTATACTCTCTGGATACATATGGCAAATGTTCTTAGCTCTCCCCCAGCACGTTTTGGCTTTGTTTTGCCAGCTTTAAATGAAGTTATGTTTCTGCATTTGGCATATTTATTGAGCTAAAGTTTTGCGGCGGCTACATAGCCAAGGATAAAAGTATTCATATTTATTTTATTAGGAATTTATGATTTTGTTTTTCCACATTACGTTGCCAGTCGTTTGCTGCTTGCCGGGCATAATAGAAAGCGGAAGCGGAAGCGTGAAATGAGCTTTTTACATAAACAGCATGGCAAAATACACTCACACCCACACACACACACACACACACACACACACACACACACACACACACACACACATTTGTACACACATATGCATTTGCTGTTGGCCTTGCAGGTGGCAGCGCTGTTGTTGTGGCATTTTATGACACGAAACTCATAACTTTTGGGGCTGCTTATTTTGCTCATAGTTCGCCACATAAATTCACTGACAAGTCGCTGGCGTCGTTGCCGTCATTGCAATTCATATTCTACGAGTATTCGCTGTTGTTGTTCTCGTTGGTCTTGTGGTTCCGTTGCACTAAATAAACTGTAGCAGCCTCACAGGCTGAGAGACTGAGACTGAGTCTGAAACTGAGGCAGCTCCCGCAAGATAAAGTGCCATTTGAAACTTCTGCCAGCTATTTTCGTGCAATTCTATTTTTTATTCTCTGCTCCTTTTTCATTTCTCATTTTTGTTTGCAACTGTTTTACAAGATCATGCCATGCCCATTTTTTTAAAAGTTTTTTCGCCAGAAAATTCTTTATGCGACTTTTGCGCTGCAAGTGACACGAAATGGGAGTGAGTCATCTCATCTGCAAAGGCCTAAGCATGGTCCTTTATTCAGGCTAAAACTACTATGCATTGCCTTGCATTAGTTTTTTTTGTATTTTGTTTCAGCCATTTCAGGTGATTAAAATTGTCAAGCGGCTGACTTGGCTAAATGTTAACGGTTGCTAACGGTTGGCGGCGTCTTTGTTATAATTTATCGCATAAAATAATGCGCCATTAAAAGTTTCTGAACTGAGCTGAGCGGAAAAGATGCCCAGAGAAGTGATTCAAGTGGCTGCGTCACGGCAGAAACAGAAACAGAAGCTGGGAGCAGCCACAGCTGCCTTAACTCAACTCAACTTTGCATGCACGTGTTGAAAATGCCAGCGATACAAATCTAAGTCAAACTTGTGAACCACAGCAGCAGCAGCAGGAGAAGATGAGGGGAAGAGACTGAGGGGAGCAAGCGGCTTGTAGGGCAGCTCAAAATGAAATCAACGCTGGCAGATAAAAATCGTTTGCGTTGCAAGCTCGTTAATACATTTTTGATGAGACACAACAAGTGGCAGGCACTTGGGCAGCCAGAGGGCAGGGGCCGAAGGGGTGGGCGGTGTGGCAAGTTATGAGCAAACTTCTGACACACTTACAGACACACACAAACACACACACTGACACACTTTCGACCGTTTGCGTTGTTTGCCTTTGCTGTTGCCGTTGCTGCTTTTGAAATGTTGTGCCATTGCCTACATAAATCAAAGCAGCAAACTAAAAGGCAGCCACAGGCTGCGGCGCGGCATTTGCAGGTGTTTGCTGTGTTAGCCAGCAACTACAGTTAAATATGTTGTAACAAATAAAGTACAGCAGTTGGCCAAAAGGAGCAAGGGAAGGGAAGGGGTAAAAAGGCTACTTCTGCTACTCGTCAGCTCATTCATATTTATGGCATTTTTGCATTCAGCCGCCATCATTTCGTAATGTAATGTGAAGACCAGTTACAGAGACTACTTTCTCTAACTCCTATGTGTCTTTTCCTCTTTCATATATATCCTATATAATTTCGGGGCCGAAATCAAGGCAATTGGCACGTTGCTCATACGCAGCATTGGCCCGTGTTGGCCATGTTGCTTGTGTTGGGCTTTATGTTTCGGTCATTTATGAAGCTCATAAATTTCACAAAAATTTCGCTTTCTCGCTCGTTGCCATCTTTGGGGCGAAAATTACTCGCAAAAAAGGAATTGTCTAATAAACTTTGCAATAAATTCGAACATAAATTTTGTACACAGCGTCGCAGTCGAACTTCAAGCGTTAAAACTATGCCAACAAAAGCCATTAATTCCAGTCAGCAGAAATGAAGTAAAGTGTCAGTTCGGCGCTGGGTTGCCGGGTTGGCCATCTACTGACTGAAGAGTGAGAGAGAGAGAGGGAAAGTGAGAGGAGAGCCAAGGATGATAAGGGGGCGTGGCAATAGGGTTGTAGCAGCGGAAATTAAATGCTGCTCGCAGGAGCCTCTGATGTTCCCCTTGTTACTGTTACTTGGCTGGTTGTTGTTGGGTTTGCTTGCTTGTCCAATGGTTGACTCATAATTAGATGATTTAAAGTTATCGCTAAAGTTGCGAGAGAGAGGCTTGCACCTGGCAGGTGAGGGTTTGGCTGCTCACCTTGCCAAATGTCTCCCAGAGCTTAATTGCAAAGTTTTGCACTGACTGTGGCCAAATTGATTTTGTTCAACTTTGGCGCATAAATTATGCGATTTTTAAACAGCTTTGGGTTAGCTTTGGGTTTGAGTGCCCCGTTGCCCATTGCCTTCTACCCGGTGGGATAACCTGGACTGGTAACCTGCAATATCAGGAGCATCAAGAAATTAAATACATATAATTTTGCATTAATGAAATTCACTTTGCAGCGCCAGAACTTTGAAAGAGCCGCGAGCTCAAAGTGGCTCTCGGCATGGACCAGGACCAGGACAGGGCAAAAGAGGGCAGGGCAGGATAATGAGCACACACGAGCGTCTGATGAGGCTGATGATCCCTTTTCGCAGCATGTGAAGCATGTGGGTGTGTGTGTGTGTGTGTGTGTGTTTGTGTTGGTCTATGTTTGGCAGAATGTATGCAGAATGGATTAAAAAACTTTTGATTAACCTTATCAAAAGCAAAAGCAGTGTAAACATCACACAGGCTCAGCAATCAGGACAGACACACGGGACAGACAGACAGGACAGACACGGCGGCGTCGATGCCGACGTCGAAGGACGCGTGCGTTGAGAAGAAGCAGAAAGTCTCATGCAAGTTGTTAAAAGAAAATAAGTAACTTTTTGACAGGCTGTGTTACTCGGCACACAAACTCACACACGAGCTAAACTCCTATCCTAAATGTTTTTGTTGTTTCGCTGCTGCTTCTTCTTCATCTTTTTCTTCTTGTTGTTGTTGTTGATGTTGTTGATTTTTTTGCCCTTTGCACAAAGCAAAGCATAGCAAAAAGTTTGCTTTTTCAAAAAGGCAACTCTCTTAGCCTTTCACTCGAAGCACAAAAAAAAACAGGCAAATAAATTAAAATAAATTCAAGAGGGTCGCTCAATAAGTCGCTTAAAGCATTTCAACTCCAAAGTGAGAAATTGTTTCCAAAGATTGTTTAGAATTTTTGCTTTGTTTTCTTATATTGATCAATCAACCCAAAGGAATTTGAAAGCAGTTAAAACTATAATACGGTTAATTGATTGTCAACCATGACTAACGATGGTATTATTATTAATTTTTATTTATTAAGTAAAGATACCTTAAGTATTGAATTAATTTTGATTATGTTCACGATTTAAATATTTTTATGAATTATTATTATTTTTTCGAAAAGTATCAAATAGACTACCAATCGTCTTGCAACTATATTTTATATTAAATATTTTAATTTTGTTATTGATTTATCTAGGAACTTTCCTCTTCATTTAGATTTGTTCATATTTATGTGCTTAATTATTCATTATTGACTTAATTCATGTATCAAATTTGTTTTTTGCGGTTTTCCAAAATGCTTTTGTTTAATTTTCAGTGTAAGAATACCATAATTTCAAAACGCACTCACACACTCAGAGGTACCCTCCCTTACATGTGGATGAGTCTCAAGTGTCGCACCTTCTACGCATTTGTAGACAGCAACGTTTTTTAATAGGATTTGCGGAAAAGGAAAATAAAAGGCAACGGCGTCACGTTTGCACAGTTAAATGTGCTTATCGCTGAGGCGTCGCACTTCAATCAGTCAGCCAAGGGATGCCAAAGGGGGCGGGGGCGTGGCACTGTTTGCTGTTTGCTCTGCTGGAATTAACATGTCACATTTGACGTTTCCCCGTGTTTCTCCTCGCTCTCCGCTCTCCATGACTTTATCATCTTTGCTCGTATGTTTTTCTACATTTTTTTCATCCTGATTGCCAAATGAGCATTACTTGATTACCCGCAATTGTTGTTGTTTTCGTCGTTTTGCGGCTAACACAGACACACACACTCAAATACACTGGCAAAAGCGCCTAATTGCCGCATATGCGACATAAAAACCCTGATTTTCAGCTCGACGCCGACGCCGACAGCGCTGCTTACAGCGCTGCGAGCACTTGACATTACAGCGACTGCGATGCGAGCAGCTGCAAAAGTTTTAGGTCAAAATGCTAAAAAACAAAAATGAGACAGAGAGAAATACTTGTAAAATGTGCAAACGGGTGTGAGTGTGTGTGTGTGTGCACTTTTATATAAATGTTGCAACAGCGAGCAGTATGTAGTTATGCCCTGCATTTAATTACAGTCGCCAAGTGGGCGGACTGCAATTGTGTGGTAACTGGGCTAAAGCATTTGGAAAACTTTTCACTCGGCCTCGGCCGCTGCAAGATCCAAGTTGCAAGTTGTAAGCTGCAAGTTGCTTTGTATCAGCTAAAATCCCGAACGCATTTCATTAACACAGCTCAACTTCAGCACAACAATAGCAAGACAAATAAACACACACACACACACACCACATACACGCACACTAGCACACACTATCGTCGAGCTGAGCAGGCACTTCAACCCTGAGTCAGAACTTACACATCTGCACAGAAGCGTAAATATATAAATATATGTATTTATTTATATATGCATGTATGTGTAATACACACACACACAAACTCACATACTGCCAACGACCTCAATTTGTTGTAAAAAACATTTGCAGTGCAAAAAAAAAAAGAACACAACAAAGATTCTATTTGCACTGTGTGGCGCTTTGACCGAAATTTATTTAAAATACTTAGCCAAATAATATACAAAATTAAAAAACGAAACATAAAAAGATAAAAGAGATGAGCTGCAACAATAGCTGCCTATAATCTGAAATGATTGCAATTTTAAAATAATTTAATATTCCATAATTGCCAATCGGCGCACAAAAGCAGACAATGTTTCGTTCTACATAAATTTTTTATAAATAAAACGCGTAAGAAAAACAAGCCAGATTGCTATGTTTCATAGGGATCGACCAAAAGATGCTCTGTATTCAGATTGTGCTTTTATACATAAGGGCATTTTAGTAATATAATATTTGAAGAATAATTAATATGAAAATTTATGAACTATTAATTATTATACTTTTTCATTCAATATATTATATTTTTGAATATTTTTGCAAATCTCAAAATTAATTTATACCCTCTCATATTCAGTTCCAGATTACAGGGTATAAATACGCTTAAGTTGCTTTTGTGTGTCCGTTAGCTCACTCGGACAGTCGCCTCGGGGTTGGCAAGAGAAAACAGCAATAACAACATGATCAACAATCTGAACAAGCATGTTCTTTAACTGTTTTTTAAATTTCTGCCTCTTGGATTTCATTAATTCAGCCGAATTGGGAATACTCTTAAGAGCATTTAAATTACAGAAATAAATATCCCATAAAAAAAACCTCTTTACGAGGTAAAAGTCTAGTGACGAAAACATTTTCATGCCCCAAAATTTCTGATATCCAATTTTGTGACGAATAATATTAAGTTTTACACATAAATTATTTTAAAAAAAATTTTGGCACTCGGCACATTGCGCTAAAATGTATCAATTCTTCATACCAAATAAAACTCACTCACTGTTTTGCGCTGTGCCGAATGCAAAAATTTTGTTTAAAATAATTTATGTGTAAAACTTAATATTATTCGTCACAAAATTGGATATCAGAAATTTTGGGGCATGAAAATGTTTTCGTCACTAGACTTTTACCTCGTAAAGAGGTTTTTTTTATGGGATATCAGAAATTTTTGAATAAGACATCAGAAATTTTGAAATTGCAATATTTTTTGACAGTATAGCTTTGTCAACTTTGATTATTGTTTGTACAAGCTAAAACAAATGGTCTGGCAACACTGGTCCCCTTTACAAACACACACGCCCAGCGCAAAAGCTATCAGCACTCTTAAACTCTGGCTGCTATGACACTTTGCTGCTGCTGTCCTATTCCCATTTAAAGTAAAATGTATATATTTAGTTAACAGGTAATTTCCGCATTACGTTGCAAGCAGTGCCTAAGAGCCCTTAAAAAAA
Source organism: Drosophila subquinaria (assembly GCA_037043405.1). NCBI lineage: Eukaryota > Metazoa > Arthropoda > Insecta > Diptera > Drosophilidae > Drosophila > Drosophila subquinaria. The sequence continues at coordinate 533,565 of JBAMBL010000712.1, forward strand.
CTTTTTCAACGATATATGGATCGCATCTGTAGCTTCTATAGTTTGGATGCTATGGGGGTTTCAATTTTAGCGATTTTTAGTGAATTCCCGCTAAACTAGCGATTTTTCGCAAAAGTCGTAGACCAAACGTTTTTAGATTTTTGAACAGGAACAAGTCCTCATTCAAACATTTAAGCTAAATCAACGATTTGATCCAAACAAACTAAAACATATTGAAATTTAAAAATAATCGTTAGCGGCGTTTTCTCAAAAACCGCCAAAATGTGGGGGAAAATACCTTATGTCACCTGTAGCAATTTACCTATGTATTTTAGAAAAAAAGTTAAAAGGTATGCATAACAGCCCTTCAAAATACCTTTTCAACGATATATAGATCGCATCTGTAGCTTTTATCGTTTGACTGCTATAAGGGTTTTAATTTTAGCGGTTTTTAGCGATTTCCCGCTAAACTAGCTTTTTTTCGAAAAAGTCGTAGAACAAACGTTTCTAGATTTTTGATCGGGAACAAGTCCTCATTCAAACTTTTAAGCTAAATCAACGATTTGATCCTAACAAACAAACAAACAGACAAACAAACAAACAAACAGACTGACTTTTCATCTCGTTTTGAGAAGGGCACCAAAAGTTTCAAAATTAATTATCTTCTGAACCAGTGATCGGATTTTGATGATCAAGGTGTCATTCGACGCGTATTTTTGATTATAATAGTTAAAAATTAAAAAATAAAATCAAAAAGGCTCCAACGGCCCCATTAGCTCCAATCATTTAAATTTTGCCCCTCCCACTTACACCTGTTTATCTCACGAACCAGGTGAGTTTTCAAAAGTCTTAGTATGCACATTTGTAAGTTTAATTGATACCTTTCGATCGGTATATAGCTCATCCTGATCGGGCAGTCATAGCAAATTTTCCATTCTTCCTGTGTATATATGCTAGTCGCTTTCGCACACTTCGTGCTGCTTTCGTCACTAGCGCGGACTGCCGTCCGCAGTGACTATAATTTAAATATTTTAAATGTATTTGTAACATTAGTTAATTTGGTTAATAACTAAAAGTAATTAATAGCATGACTTTTGTATCTGAAAACTTGTTATTCGGTTTGGCTATTCAGTGAACGTACATTGAGTAATACAATACAAGTCCTTAATGACGTCGTCCGATATGTTCGCATTATTGTCGTTGTCGTTGTCGTTGTCGTTGTCAAGATAAAAGCAGAAGTTTGCTGTGCAGCATGATGTTGTTTGTTTACACAGATACATACAAGTATAAGTACGAGTACTCGATACACATTCACAGACAGAAGGCAGAATGAGCAGCAACAGCAACAACAACAACAACAGCTGACAAGCCAATACGCTGTGGCTGTCGTTGTCATTGGCTTAATTGCCTACAAGTTGTTTTTGTACTTGTCGCCGAGTATGTTTATCGTTTAAAGCGGAAAACTGACCCCAGCTGACCCAGCAACTAGCCGAGTGACCGAAACGAAGCGACTCGATACGACAGACACTCGACGGACATTCGTTTTTTCCGGCCCCAGTCTGTCGGCATTGATTTTTTTATAAACATACATACATACATACAGAAATGTGTGCATACATATATATACTGGCACTCTACTGTCCGTTTTATGATATTTTTAATTACTTATTTTGCTTAAAATTCTGTAGAGTAGGCGAATAAACAAATTTCGTTACAATCTGAGAATGAGAGGGAGTTGCCCATAGATTTATAGATACATTTCTCTCTCCCACTGTAGCATACACTTGCAAAAATATGGCTTCGTTTATAGGCAAATAAAATAATGAAAATTGCGATACGAAAATGCTCCCGGAGAGCAGAAGCTGAAGCTGAAGCTGAGGCAGAAGCAGAAGCTGTAGAAGCATCGCCCAGAGTCCTTTGTTTGTCTTTTATTAGGATAGTAAAAGTCTTTATTGTTGTTGCTGCTACTCATGTTCTTATTGTTGTTGTTGTTGTTGTTGTTGTTGCTGTGGTTGCGAATGTTGTACTGACCGTGCTGTGGGTCTGACAGTCTGCCAGTCTGCCATTCAGCCAGTGAGCTAGGCTGTTAGGCAGCAGCCACTTGACCAGGCCCAGCACAATGACGACAATGACGGTGACGTTGTGTCGACCTTTTGTCCATCAGCTTCTGTCGGTTGGTCGGTCGTTTGGTTGGGCAGGGCCGTTGCCCTGGCAAATTTGTATATAGTTTACCATATTGCTTTGCCGTTGCCTTTTGCTGCAAATATTTTCAGAGAGAGATATAGAGAATGAGGGCAAAAGGCAAACTCCATGGCATGGCATCATTTGAAGCGCAGAATGTGGCAGCAGGAGGTTGAGGAAAGGCAGGAGGAGGAGGGACAGGAGGACAAACAAGTCCCACCAGCTGCTGTAACTCAATTCTCAAGAGTCTGCTGTTATACTCGTAATGCCAGTATGTCTAAATAGACATATGCAATTCAGGGTTTTGGTCACTTTTTGATTGTCTTCATTTAGTTAAGTTTTATGCTGATTTACTTAGGCCACAGACAGAGAGTCAGAGAGAACAGCCAAAGGCGAGCATTTACGACATTTTAACGCCCGAGTGATAAAATCTGAATCGCGTAATACATAAAGCCATGGTCAGGCCATAAACCAAGCACACAATGGACCACAATATGGCCAAAAGTCTTTGTGAATTCTCATTGGTTTTGAGCCACCAGGCAAATTGATGCCACATGTTGGCATCTTTGGTGTCTCTGAAGATCCCCCAAAAAACAGCTGCAAAGCCTTTTCAATTTTCAATGCCCAATCCATTGGTGGAACTTTGCGGCTCACATTTCGGTGATTGAAATTAATTTCAAATGCCGTTTCTCACATCCACAGGCCGAGGATTTGCCATGGTGACCCTGACCTGTGTGTGCTCAAAGGGTTTGTCAGATTGTCTTTCCCACTCAATGTCTGCCTGCCACGTTATCCAGCTGCGGCTGCCGTGTGTCTAATGAATATTTAAAATCCAGCACGCCCCAAAAACACACACACACACACACTGACACACACTCACACATACACTACAGAGAGACTGAAAGAGAGAAAGCACGAACATTGGGTTAGATTCTTATGCTGGTTGCTGTGGCAGCGCATTAAATAAAATTTACAAGTATATTGAATGTGAAATTTATTTAAATAACCCAAAATCGTTGGTGCTTAAATAAATCCAGCTCAAATGCGAATGGTTCTCAATATAGTATAGACTGCATACTCAAATATTCAAAGTGGGCTAAGGAGGACACATAAATGCTTATACTTATATCTCAATCAAAATCTCATTTCAATGTCATATATCTACTTATTCTCTTTAAGATGTTTTCTTCTAATATTCTTTGAAAATGTCCTCGCTTTGCCTTTAAAGTAATTAAATTTCAATGTTACGCATACGCCACATGGCACACAAATATGGAATGTTTGTGTTTGTCGCTTTGGAAAGATCAAGAGCAGGATGGCGTCGCATCATCCCATCCCATCTCATCTCATATCATTCCATTTCGTAGCGACAATGTTGCAAAGTTCACAGCACCAGCGACGCCATCAGCCGCCGTCGTCGTCGTCGACTTCGTTGGCGGCAACCGCAGCGGTTTCGGCATTGAAATAGCAGAAATTTTGATTTTACGACCTTGTTGCCGTCATTAACGTTATTTTATGATGACGCTGATACGACCTCAAAATATTGTGGCACAGCTTCCCTTCCATAAGCCCAAGGACTTGCACTGACTTAGCAGGCAGCTCCAAGGCCTCGAGTTTAGCTTCCCTTCCCTCCGTCCACTCACGAATCTCTTGCCACTCTTCAAGTTATTATGTTCGGAAGTATAAGTAAAAAAAACCAATAAATGTTAATGAAAATACAAAAGACAAAGTTTAGTTTTTGGCGGCCACATTGTGATTGAGATTGCGATCTGTATGTGTGTGCGTGTGTGGCATCGAACATAAGCTGATAATATTATTGCGCTATTAACCCATTAACGGCTAATGGGTATTTAAATACCCAAAAAAGTATTGACACTTTAAAAATTCTAGCTCGGGGCATGTGAGAGATATCGAGGCAAAATTAATTTCATAGTAAAGAGAAATAATAAAAATATAAGTATAAAATTTGAACAGTTTAGTTATCCTTGTTATACTTGTAGTTTTTTACAGGTGAATATCTAGCTATTTTTCTGCATACAAAATGTTATCGAAAATAGCTGAAAAATGTATGGAAATCGAAAAAATTAAATTTGAAGATAAAAATTTTTTTTTTGTTTCTTTCAACTTCTATGGTCTTCTAGGCACACATTTCCAAATTTCGTCAAAATCGTACCAGCCGATCTATGGGCAGCCATTAATGGGTTAATGGTCTACGGTTTTTATGGGACTTTTAATCGCTTTTGTTACAGTTGCCAAAGTCGCAACAATAACTTGACGGCACTATTCTTGCAACACAATAAAAAGAATGTTGCGTGTGACTATCTGCTTCTCTTCTCTCCCTTTCTCACTCACTCATCCTTGCTCTCTCTCTTTTTCTCGGCTCTTTTTCTAAGCAGTCAATGCAACATTTAGTTGCGGCCAAAGGCAAAAACTAATTGCAAAGCCAAACGCACAGTCAACTGGTTTTGGCATTTGTGTGTGTGTGAGACAAGGTGTATTGGTGTGTGAGTATCTGTGTCTGTGTGAGTGTGGCAAGCAGAAAAGCAATTTAGCAAATTCTTTGTCGTTTGGCAAATAGAAAAGCCAACAGCGAGTGGTTGTTGCCTGCTGCAAAATCAATTTTAATGACACGATTGAATAGAAGCAGAGCTCGCTAAATATAATATGTATAGAAAACCGCTTGAAAAGCCAAAGAACTGAAGCTCAATGGCACGTCTATAAAACGGTCGCCTTCTTCTCTTACTGCGCTTTCTCTTTCTCTCGCTTTCTCTTCTTTTCTCTCTCTCTCTGACTCACCAAAAAGTACTTGCAGTTGGGGACAACATATGCAAGCAGCCATTGCTGTTGTTTTTGTAGCTTCAACAACGACAAAAGTCATGAAAAGTCGACTGCACAGCAGCAATTGCAATACCCTAACTTTCTAAAAGAATTCACAATGCAAGAACTTAAAAAAAGAAAGAAATATAACTTAAATGCAAGTGTTACATAGGGAAAGACAGTTGTAATGTGCTCGCTATCAAGGCAGAGTATCGCACAAAAGGTGTAATGAAGGAGCAGTCGAAAGGTATTTCTTTGTCGCCCTGGCTCGCAACCGAGTGTTGGCTTGTCGCAATTAACGTTCGCGGAAATTCCTGACAGTCAAGCAGCAGAGGCAAAAGCAGCCCGAAAGCGGGCATAAACAGGTAGAAGCTGGCAAGAAACAGGTAGAAGGAACCGGCAAGAAGGCAGTAGAAGCAGGCAGTGAGCCAAGCAACGCGACGGTGCGTAAATAGCACGGAAGTCGTTGGGCCCACGCGTCGTATACGTGCTTTAAATTGTGTGACTTGAGCTGGCAAGTGACCTTCTTTGTATTTGGACTGCTGCATATTGTATGTTGCATGTTGCATGTTGCACGTTGCATGTTGCATGCTTAAAGCTTCGCTTGTGCTGTATTTACTCGCAGTTAGTTTTTTCTGTGACAATTTGGGCGGCCTAGTTGTCGTTAGAGTCATGCCATATGGCAGCCATAGTCGTGCACACAAAACAATTGCTGCCATTACAGTTTGTAATTTGGTAATCAGCTATACGAATCTGCATAATGGCAATTGGAGGAGGAGCACAATTGCCAGTTGGAGCAGCTCGCTTGCCGTTTAGGTAAAGCAGGCAAAGAAAAGTTGCCAACTTTTAATTGAAGTGAAAACGACGATAACGACAGCATTGTTGGCATTGCTGTATGTAGCGTTGTAGACAGCCCAAGGGGCTCTGAATGAGGACTCCACGTGGGGCCTTAACATACATACACACACCCAAACACACACACACACATACGTTTAAAGTGAGAGTGAAAGAGACACATATGTCGTCATGGCAAAAAACAGTTGCGGAATTGCTTTTTAAGCCCACAGCGCGTCGCATAAAAAAGCAGCAGAGCCTCACTCTAGGGGCCTGAGTTGGGTTGGGTTGGACTCCTCAGTGCTGTGTGCTCTGCTCTGCGCTCTGCTCTGTGCCGGTTTTAGGGTTAAGCCTTTAAAACGCAAAACTTTTGAGCTGCTCGAAGTTGAGGGCATTGCGTACTCGTATTTGCCTTTGTGGTCGTTTACTTTTGTATCGCCGATGTTGGCCAATGTGCAACGACGTTTAATATTGCATGCCACAGCAGCAGTAGCAACAGCAGTATGTTGCTCTGGGATGCTTGCTTACCTGTTGCCAGTTTGGCTCACCTGGCTAACATTGGACTGGTTATCAAGGTGCGCTCTGATAGCGCGACATGCTCGTAAACATGCGGCCTTGAAGCGGAATGTTCGCTGACAGTTTGTTCACAGGATCAAAGTGGGCAGAGGAGGCAGAGGGGCAAAGCAGCAGGGCAGCATTGTTTGCATTGCAACACGCAAATGTGTCGCCTGCTCCAACTGCTCCGATGGTCGAGGCACGCGCCGTCGTGCGACATTCGAGACGACGCCTTGAAGAGACCCCTATATATCCTGTCTGCCAGACTACACGAACCCCGCCCCCATCCGAGTCGACAGCCTGGCTTTGATTTATTGATTTTAGTCTTGGCACACAGCATACAAAATGAGACAATATTTGCCGGGCTCAGTGCGGGCCACATGTGCCAGACGATGGCCAGAAGCAGCGAGGGCTTCCATTAGCCTCCTACTTTAATAACCCGCTGCATTTTAAATATGCCACAAAAATAAAGTAGAAGAGGAAGATGAGTGCAGCTGCCTCAGTTCCATCACACAAATGACGCAAGTTCAATTAAATCAAAGCTCGAGCATATTTCTTACCCGTTAGACAGTTCCGGCGCCAGACGCCGTCTGCTGGCGGCAACGTCTGCAAGTAACATAGAGATGGAAAGACAAATTAAATTACGTTTAAAGCACAAGTAGACCAAGAGAAAAATTACTAGAGTACTTGACTTCCTAATGGAAAGCATGAAAAAAAAGAAATAAATGAAATTAAAGCCATGGAATTGATATGCGGAAGCCAAGAAAAAGCAAGTAGAAGTTTCGTAAACGTGGCTGTTAATCTTTCAGATATCCTATTTAAGAAGTACATTAAAGTGAGCTTAAAAGCAAATAATTCGTTTAATTAAAAGTATTACAATATTTTACAAATTTAAAATATTATTTATGCTTACTCAAGATCATCTATAGAAGATATCTCGCCTGAGTAAACTCTTTCATTATAGTAATTAAATAAAGTATGTAACATATCAAATTATGATATTATCAGTTTCAACTCCTATGTAGAAAGAAATGAAATTTGGCACAAAATGAATTAGCACTGAGCTGATTCAGATCTTAAACTCATAATGGCCATTGGGTTGGCCAATTGTTCGGGCCATCTACTCGAATTGCCTGTCAACATTAGCTGGCACAAATATGCCCATTTTTAGCCATATCATGATTACGGAGCATTCGGAAGAGAAGAAGCCGCCAAAGTGTGAGAAATGCTGGAGACGAGCGTCTCGCGCAATGAAACGGAATAGAATCAAGCCAACAGAAAAGAACAAATATAAGAATCAGCAAGAGAAAGACAGAGAGAGAGAGAGAGAAATAGAGAGAGAGAAGTGTACATAAAAGAAATGAAATCCATGTGGGAGGTGGCGAAATTCAGTGGGCGGCATCGACGGCCAAAAAGCCGAGCCAAAGATAAGTAAAAGAACAAAATTAAATTGGACATTTATCAAGAGATTTTTATTGATGCCCCAAGTGCCAGCCAGAACACACAAACACACAAACAAACACACACACATACATACACACGACGGGGCGTCGCTGTCGACTGGAGACAAAGTCAAAGTGGCAACGACGACAAATGCGGGCAATTATCGTTTTGAGTGAAAAGTTTTATTGGCCCCAAAAAAGGAAAGTCGATTTTATTTAAATGTTGCCACTGGCGATGCCAACAACAAACTGTGGCAAAACACGCGAGCATAAATTAGATCTACAATTCCTCTTGATAGGCAACTAATTATGGCCATTAGTGAAGCGGCAACAATAGCAACAACAACAGAAACAACAGCAACAAAAAACAATTATAGCGCATTTAATCACCTGGTGAAATTGTAATTGCGTTGCATACTTTTGGGCTGGCAGCAAAACGTACTCCTGTCTACAACTAATTACACGGCCAACAAACAGCAGACCCATAAAACAAAACCAAGTCGAGAGGAGAAAGACAGACAGACAGACAGAGAGAGAGAGAGAGTAAGAAAGTGGCATCTACATCAACATCAGACGAAGCATGAATTGTTGTTGCCAACGCGATTTTGAATTTATTGCACGAAATTAACTTTTCGAAAATAATTCACATAACTCGGGGCGTTCCAAAGGGCCAGCCAAAGTGGCTTAATAAAATAATTTATGGTTCGGCAAAATGCCCATTTACCCTCTTGCACTTCCCCCCCACTTACATTTCCTTATCCACCGTATAACTGTAAGGCTGTCATTCGGTCAGTTGGTTTGTCTGTCTGTCCGTTGGTCCTGGCGCAGTCAAGTGTAAAGAACAAAGCAAATTAATTGCAAGTCAAAGCGAACCTTTGACTCAACTAAACACAACACACCTTTACACAAACACACACACACACAATCAGTAGACAGACGGACAGACAAACTGACTCAATGACAAGTGGAATGGCAATGCCTTTATCAATATCCCTTTAAAGCTCGGCCCAAAAGTCTAATCAAATGGGACAGCAGCTGTTTTCCGGCCTGCTTTCCAGGGCTGCCCAGTGACGCGTGGCTAATACGCCGATGGCCATAGACACGCCCCTTTGACCGGATAACTGCGTGACAGAACGGAGGATGGTTCATGCTCGAAGGGCGTTCCATCTTCAACCTCATTCCCATTCCCATCCCCATCAGTGGGCTACTTTCTGGTCAGTGAAGCATTCGACGCCTGAATCAACAGCTGCCAAATGTTCGCCACGCAAATTTATATGATTCTTTCCCCTCTCAACGCAACTTTCACGCGTTTTTTGACAACAAATTTCACATTCCATTAGTTCTACCAAAGACTGAGAATGTCTTTTGTATAATAGAGCTTGGTTTTTCTCAGTAAATCATAACTAATAAGCACTATCTGTCTCTGATTTTTATGTTTCTGCTGTTGCACTTTTTGCTGTCAATTTTCTTGACACGTTTGACAACTTGGCGGCTGAACAGGAATGAAAAACTCTTGGATGATCAACGGCAACTTGGGGTTTGAGACCCATTTGAGAAATTGATAAAGGACACGGGGCACAGGTGAGAAAGACTTGAAGGCTTCAAGGCTGAAGTTGCAACATCCAACAACACTTGAGCTGACAGTGCAGCATGTGCGAGTGTCAGCAGCGAACATGCCACAGACAATTTCAGTAAAAGCTTTGTGCCGCGGACAGTTGCGGGTGTCATCTGAAATTAAACGCTCTCTGTCTCTCTCACTCCCACTCTGTCTCTGTTTAATCTTTCTCACACTGTCTAACACTTGGCCCACTGCTGAAGGAGCTACACACATTTTATCTTTACAGTTGCAGCGATGCGGCTAAGCATCATAAGTCAAGGCAGTCGAGAGTCGACAGTCGAGAGTCGTGGCGAGTGGGGCGACTACTGTCTGTCACTCGAGAAGCGTGAAAAACCTGCCAAGATGCTGCTGCAGGCAGGAGTCAGCTTCTGGGGGCGATGAGTCGCTGCCAGCATTATGCAGTTGTCCCCAGGCAGAAGCAGCAGCAGCAGCAGATGCTGCAGCAGCAGCGGCATCTGGCGTTGCATGCACTTAACATGTTGTACCACAAAATCGTCAGCCATATGCGACGCATATTAATTTGATGGCACTCATATTTATGCCAAAGCAAAGCGTTGTCTCTCTTGTCGTTGCTGTTGTTGTTATTCCTCTGCCTGCAACATTTTTTTTGACAAGTTGCACTCAGAGTCAGAGTCACAGCCGCAGTCGCATTTGCAATGCGAACAGGAGTCGCATCAGTTCAACAGAGAGAGAGAGAGAGAGAGGAACAGAAGGGGCAGAAGCAGCTGCTGTTGCTGCTTTGCATATGGACAGACAAGTGGGGAAGTTTGCCGCAAAAAGCTGCCAAGCTGGCAATACACAAGCATGACAAGCCACAGACACAGTCAAAGCCAAAGCCATAGCCGAGACCAGACCAGACCATACCAGACCAGGCCAGAACAGGACACCGCAGCAAACTGCAACAACTTCAGCTGCACCCGCTGCGATTTTTTATCTTTTTTCTTCATCTGCTGCTGCTGCTGCTTCTGCTTCTCATTTTTTTTGCCACTTCTCGTTTTTGGGTTGGCGCATTCCACTTTAATTATTTCAGCAATGCTGCCGACGCCGCTGGTAACGACATCAAATTTACATACGCAATTTCATTGTTGCCGCAGGATCTGGCCATTGTCGTTTTGTTCCTTGTCCGTTCGCGTCTCTATCCCTGTCTCTCTCTTGCTGCCTCTTGCCACATAACGCATTTTATATTCAAATTTTTTTTGTAGCTGCAGTCTGGCAACCATTGCAAATTCCACTAGTAGTTTGACTTGCTTTCTTTTTGTTTTCTGCACTTGACTTTTGTGTCTCCTGCCACGCCCCCTGCCCCCTGTCCTACTGGCTGCTTATGTCCTCATAATAATCAGTTGCAGTTGCCACTCCCCCGCTTAAATTTAGTGTCGATTTTACAGGCACTTGCACACAATTCCAACCCCAACATCAAGCTGAGACTCCAACTCAAATTCAGCCAAGTATAACAAGTTTCTATATGACAAAGGGCATATAAGATTTGTGCAAAGCTGTTTCCATTTACATATGATTATAAAGTCTGTTACCACTGTGCAGCATCTTCAGATGCCTCAACCACTTCACAACTTGCATCCGAAGCATACACGATTTAGGATGACTTGAAAGTTCGTATAATCTGTTTAATAATATTTTTATGTATTAATTATATGCACGACTAAAAGAAGTCTGCAAAAAATTAATTAATTAACAATTAATCTAAAATTAAAAATCCAAAAATCAAATTATAAATTACTATTGTGGTTATAAAGAATGAGATTAGGGTATAATTTAGTGGGTGAAACTGATTTAAGTAAGTTATACAATTATTTTTAAATCAATTAAAATGAACAACTTTAAGTGCAAGGTATTTTAATAGTCGAGTTTCTTTTTCTCTGCCATATTTGCATATTAGACTTTGTCAAATTTGCTTACGAGCTTTGAGATTAGTTCTGTTTTTTTCTGTTTTCGGTTTCCGTGTAACTGTCCCAAACTGTCAACAGCTTTTAGGCCTCTTGCCAATGTTAAATGTAGCGCGATGATGAGCCGACAAATTTGCATTTGCTTTTTGGAGAGCGGCAAATGCAATAAACTGGCAAATAAAAGCGAATAAAAAGTAATCAGAATTTTAGATTTGGTCATAAAGAAAAATAAACACACGGGCTAACAGAGCCAAAAAGGAATTAAAAAGTGTGCTAAATAATTCATTTTTGAATTAAAATATAAATCACTTTCACACCATTTTGTCGACGGCCGAACAATTTCCCCCTGTTGCGTTGTCCTCTCGTCTCGTCCTTTTCTTCTTGTTCTTCTTCTTTTGCTTTTTTATCCAGGACACTTGTTTATTTTATTACTTTTCAACGGCGCGCAATGCAAATGAGCCTGCCAGGGCAAGCGAAATCTTTTTAATATAAAACTGAATTACTTTTAGCAGCGATTTCCGAGTATGTCCCGAGTGGCCAAGACATTAAAATTGACGAACTGTAAAGGCGGCAAAGGCAAAGGCAAAGGCAAATTCAAAGGTGGCCAAGAGTCCAGAGTCCAAACAGTCCTCGGACTGGCCTAGCTGCCATATTTGCCACAGCAGGTCGCCTTGGGTTATTAGCTAGCTTATTAACGTGGCCAACACAGCACAGCACAGCCAGGCATCATTATCGAGTACTTTGCGGGTTTCATCGTCCACCGTTCACCCGCTAGGAAAAGCAATTTGAACGCACTGCGATCTTTTTTAATAGGATTGGGTTTTGGGGAATTACTTAAGGCGGCGTGTGAAACCGGGACCTTTAAGCGACCACAGGAAACGGAAAGCGGAAATGAAAACGGCAACGGACACTTTTAATTTCTCAAAATGGCAACTTACTGACATCCGCCTCTCTCATTCGATTCATTCATTGATTTAATGCAGAGTAACGGACTGAATACGAACAGCGACTATTGCTACAATATAACCAGGGATGGTCTACGACTTTGGCTTTGGCATCGACTTCAGCAGCTGCCTCGAGGCTGCACACACACAGGATGCGGAAAACTGGCTGCTTTTCTTTCATTACCCAGCTTGGCAGGTCGAGAATTATTGGGACTTGTTGCAAAAGTTCATGCCGTGCGAAATAATTCAGAAAATGCCACAGACCGTTGCAAGCTTCCACCTTTGCTTCAGTTCATACCTGGCTAGCAGGGTTACCGTGTTGTCTTGTTGTTGTCTGGCTGACTGCGAGGGCAACTCTGCTCGCGAGTGCGAGTGGGAGTGCGAGTGCAACTCCTCCTGGCAGCTCCCTGGCTTGTCATTTGTGTTTGTGAAATATGTGTTCAATTTTTTACGCTGCATTTTTCGCTTATCTGCCAACTGCCAACTGGCAGAAACTCCCCTTCTCTCCCTTTCCCCCTATTACCACAAGCAGAGGGAAGCAGGCAAAGGCAAGAAGAACACTCGAAAATCAGACAAGCAGCGTTGTAATGCTCATATCACGTATACGCAATGTTGTGGCTTGTTGGTTTTTCTTTCGGGAGCGTGCAATGAGCACACTGCAAATTAGCTGCTGCCAGTTTCAGCTCCAGATAAAGAAGTAGAGTAGGGGAGCAAAAAGCTTGAAGAGTTGCTCTGCTACGAGTATGTGATAATTTACTCATTTCATGTGCCATTAGCTGTCAAGAGGCGCCGTTGCCATTAATAGTGATGTCTTCCCCTCGCACTCTCTCTTTGTCTCTCTCTCTCTCTATCTCTCTTTCTATCTATCTATGCTGCCACCTCTTTCGTTATAAATGTGTATATGTACATGTTGTTTGTCATCTCAGGTCGCAGTTTTTAGTTTTGTCGTGTCGCCTCATATTTATGTTTTCATCTTGGGTTTTTCTCTTGTGCCACATTTATCAGGGCTCACTTTTATGGCATCTGCCTCTTCAGCTCGGTTGCTCAGTTTTCCAGCCTCTGTCCCGTTTTTGGACATTGCATATCTCAGCTATCTAAAAGTTGCTCACACCACGACAACAATAACAACAAATAGAGAGAGCGGGAAGAAAAGGGAGGAAAAGCGGAGCAAGACAATGGCTTTAGCACTTGCTGCTCTTGCCGACTCTCCGTTGTTGCACTTGAGCTCTTCCTGTGGCCTCACACACACACAACACTCACACACATAGCTCAGACAATGGCAGCTGCGCTTTTGCAGACGTTTTTGGTGGCGCTTCCAGGCGCTACAGCGTCCCGGCTGTGACCTAAATTTTTACCAAATTGGATAAATTTTTCGCATTTTCACTTTACTATTTTTTTTTTGCATCGCTGCGATGGCGACTTGTTATTGTTGTTGTTTCTGTTGCTGCTGCTGGTGATGCTGCTCCTATTCTTGTTGTTGTTGCAATTTCTCGCCACATTTGATTTATCTCGCCTTATATACAAGCCAAACAACATACGATATAAGTACGAGTATGTATACAATATTGTGCCGTATCAAGTTTTTTTCTCCTCGTATCTCTCAAGCGATGCTTTTTTCACTCTGTGTGTGTGTGTGTGTCTGTGTGTAAAGTGAGTCACCGCAGTTGTTGGTTGTGACTGCTTGACTTTAGCGGTTGTGACTGCTTCTGCTCCAGCTTCTGTTTCAGCTCGTGCTTCTGTTTGCCACTTGTATCTCTAGAATTGAATCTCGCCCAGTCGGCGTCCTCGTCAGTCAACAACAGCAACAACAGCAACAACAAGAAGAAGAACAACAACAACAACATCTCGCTGGCCACATCGAGTTTTTGCTTAAAGTTTCGCCTGCTTGTTGTCCTTTTTTGGCTACGTGTTAGGCATAGCTGGCAGTAGTTGCTTCTTTGCCAATCCAGTTTCCAGTTATTCTGTGTGTCGCCCGAAGCTTTTAATCATGATTTACGAGCTCGTCCGTCCGAGAGGTAAATATAAATGGAATTTTAAAATGTGATCTGATTTAATTATGCACGACAGCCCCAAAATAATAGATAGGTTGGAATGCTTGTCCTTGCTAGGAGAAGCATGGAGTAAAGTTCTCGTTTCTCACTTAAATGTGTTTTGTTTTCAATCTTTATCATTTGTTTAACAAAATAAAGTACATTCAATCGGGTAGATGCTCGACTAACGCACTAATTGTATTCGAAGAATCAGCTCTGAACTTAAGCTTAAGTTGATGCGAGCGAGTGGAAAACTCAAGTGAGTATGGAAATCACTTGAAGGAAGTTTTCTACTCATATTTATCTAACGAGCAGCTCTACATGCGGCTCAGCATTATTGTTGCGCTTTCTAGCGAGCATATATTGTATAATAAAAGCTCCTTCACAAAGCTATAATGTCTCGTACTTCTCTCCGCTCTATTTTTTTTATCCATAGTAAATGTAAGAGCACAGCAAAATTTGCCCCTTTTTATTGTAGTCGTTGTTGTTATTATTGTTCCTTTTTTATGCCTGCATGCTTTTTGCTGCCTCGCCGTTGACGTTGGGGTCGCATCTCTGCTCTGGGTTGGATTGTGCTCGTCTGGTCTAGTCAGCTCTCCCTCTGCCCCTCCCTGTCTCTTCAACCACACCGGTTGGAATTTTTTTGTTTTGCTCTCGGCATTCGCTCCGTTGCATTTTGTTATATTGCAGCCAATTGGCCGTGGCATAGGCGGCAGCCAGGACAAGGAATTTATGCGCCATGTTGTCTATTAGCCATTGAGGTCAATGTTTTTCCTGTCCTCGCATGCCGATGCTGATTCCGATACCAATTTCGATTGATATTCCAGCTCGCATTCGCAATCGCATTGGCAATTTTGTGTGGCATCTTTTAGGCGCCACTTTAAAAATCAAATTCCAACAAATGTGCGCGGGCGTTTGGAATGCGAAAACATGATGTTGATGTCGATGACGATCCTGATGCGGCTGTTGATGCTGATGTTGATGTGTCCCCATTGTGTTGTGTGCTTAACAAAAAATGCCATGCAAATTGCAAAGGAACAATTTCAAATGAGACATATTCAAACAAAAAAAAAACCACACAAGTATGCACAGCAATATCCAAAATCCCTCCTAAAAACACAACGACAACAACAACAAATTCAAATACCAGGCAAAAGCGTAGATACGTATAAGTTTCTCTCACTCTCAAATATGGGCAAATATACATGTATTTACAGTACTAACATCAAACGTTTTCAGTCGCTCCTGTTCTTCCTTGTCCTCCCGTTTGTCCTGTTTGTGCTGACGCTCTGGTCGTTGTCGTTGTCGTTGTCAGCGTCAACGCAACGTCAACGACGTTGTTTTCTTTCGTTGACATCGTCATCGCCATCGCCATCGTCATCGCCATAGTCAATATGTTTTCATTCAATTTGCAAAGCATTTTCATAAAATTTCCCACAAGAAAAACATTGCGCACATATAAATGTACACACACACACACACATATTTGAATGTACATATATGTTTATGTATTGTATATGAGTATGTACTTGGATACTTACAAGCTGATATGCAAGAATAAACTTGAGCATGCCAGGCACAGCTCGAGCTTTGGCAATAGGAAATTATGCGAAATGTGCTCGATTTGCGTAAACAAACCGGAAATGATGGCCTGCCTGCTGTCCATTTTCAAAATGAATAGTATAAAGGGACACGCAGGGTTGCGGTCTGTCCTCCATCCCTACTCCTTCCCAGCTCTACTTTTATTTTTCTTTTGCTGCTTTCCACAGCAGGAGTATTTATGCATTTATTTATTTGCCAAAAGGATCAGTCGCGTCTCCGCGCTCTGACTCATTGTGTGCCTATTATGCTAATTGAACAGTAAAAAAAAGGAGCCCCCGAAAAAAGTCGAGCAATTTTATAGGCGCTGCGCGTGCTCGGAGCCCCTAAATAGGCCTAGAATAACGGGCTCATAAAAATTTTACTCGTCGCACAACTGAAAAGTATGTAAATGTGCCGAACACTCGGCGAATGAGCAAATATTTTTAATAAAGTTCATGTCCTAAGCTGCTTTGCTGACCAAAACGGTCGACGCAACATAATTAGAGCACTTTCAAATTGTTGTTGTGATTCCTGTTGCCATTCAAGTTGTTGCTAGGTCTATCGCTGTTCTTGTGGTTATTGCAAATTGAATTAGTAGAGCCAGCAGAAAGTCGACAGCCAGCAAAAAATCCTTTTTGTCCATTTGCCTTTTATGCTACGTGCCAGGCAAATCAAAGTCAAGACCTCAGCCAACAAAAACCGCAAAATGGAAAATGCAAATTTCTGCCATGGCCCACGTGACCACAGCCCATTGTATAAGTCGGTGCGCAGACCCGTGAACTCAACTCCAGCTCCAACTCCATCTCCCGCTCCAGTCGTAGTTACTAGTTACCAGTCAGTCCATGCCGCGACCCAATGCAGCAATTTAATTTCTTAAGCAATTTTCATAATCTGCTGCAAATTGTTTCTGAATGCTGGCGGGCCTCGGCCTCGCTCCGGGTCCAACTAACGCTGACTGGCCCGTTACATTTTATGCAGTTGGCTGCGGCTGCATTTGAGCCACAAGCCAGCTTTCCAGCTGCTTTCAGCCCTCTCACTCGGTTAGCACCCTCAATCCCCCCAACTCTCCATTCCCATTCCCATCTCCCCACTCTGCACAATTTCGTAATGCAGCCATGCACTAGGCAAAGTTTTTGCTATTTTATATTAATTTTCACTCACTGCCTGCTGCGATGCCAAAAGTCGACCGACGACCAACGACCGACGACCGCCGACCTCGTCGCGCCCTTGAGCCAAGACTCGAACCCATTGACTCCAACCGCCTGCTGCATAATTAAAATTGTAGTTCAATTCTAAGTCAGTTGACGCAGCGGCAGCAGCTGCTTCTGCTCCAGTTCCTTAAGCGATGCTCACACTCACAGAACTGCAGCTCCTTTGGAATACTCACAGCTCTTACTTTGGGGCTACCAAAATGTCCTGAGTTTAGTTAAGATTCATACCACCAAATTGTTGGTAAGGATTATTTGCATGGGTTCGAGCTGTAGAGAAGAATTTAGGTACGGTTCGAGAACCATTTTATGTACCCCCTGAACGAATGGTTTCGGTTCGAACTTTGCTGCTATTTAATACAAGAAAAATATTTTAATTATTTAAATTCATTTCTAATAAACTAAATTTTTAAATACAAAATGAAATATGAAGTGTTGTAGATAATCAAACCAATTTTATAATTTAAATATGACTTTTTATATTTGCTATGATATTAATTCAAATCTTTCTTGAAATCTCTGTAATAATTTTGTTTTCTTGTAGCAAACCTCTTGTTTAAGAAAGTTGGTTTGGCTTTGCGGGCTTAGTAATATGTCGGTTCGGTTCATAATCCGGTTCGCGTAGAGCAGGAACTCTAACCGAGCTTAGATTTTTATACTGACGAATTGAAATATCTAATACGTATATGTATCTGCTTTAAACAGAATATGTTCGTATTAAGCTAAACATATTTCCATGTAAAGTGTATGCCAATATTTGTAATGCACTTTAATCTCATCGGTTGCGTGTGAACGGCTCGTTTGGCAGTTTGGCAGCTTGGCCAACGTTTTTCGGTATGCAATTGCCGCCCAATCTGCCAGTTGGCAATTTGGCGTGCGGTGCTGCTTGTGGGCACTTAACAGCTTCCCACCATAACCCCGGCTCTAACCCCAACTCGAACCTCAGTTCCCTGGCCACCACAGAGACTGCAGCTAATTGTCGCCCCTTGGGCGTCGCATTTGGGAGGCTGCTTGAAATTGCACACAAAAACCAATTAAGACGCCCGCGGCACGTCGTTGTTGTTGTTGTTGTTGCCCCTCGAGGGGCATCGGGCATCGCGCGTGATAAATCAAATTTGGTTGCCTTAACAATATTTGCACATCCGGCGTTCTGTGCAACACAAATCAAATCAAATTAAAACATAAAGCGTGCTCTCTCACTCTCTATGTGTGTGTGTGTGTGTGACATGTGTGTGCGTGTGTGGGCATGTGGCACATGTACATATGTTCAAGCCATATTTGGAGTTTGGGAGGGGCCACAGAATTGGATATAGTCGTTTATTATTCCGGCCGCATGCAGCCGCCATGTTGAGCCTGGCGACGCGTTTATGACGCTGACAGAATTATGAGGCCTACATGCGTTGATTTCTGATGCTGATGCTGACACTCGCGCGGTTCTTTTAAATATTTTCACGCAAATAAACTAAACTGTAAGCCGATGTGTGCAGAGGCGAAAGGCTCGCAAATGGATTTTGCAGCGAAAAATCAGAAAATCGCAAAACGTGCTTCACATATTTGCGAAACATTCCCATGCTCATCCCATTCCCATCCTTATCATAAATACATCAGTTCGGAGGAGGCTGCCACTTGAAGGCTGCGTCACCGTCACCGTCAGCGTTGCCAGACGTCGCGTCGGTCGCGCCGCCTGTCGCTGGCAGCGTGTCACGCGACCTGTCAGCAGGCATAAGCTGACATTTTTATTAAAATGTTTGCGCAGCGAACATTAACTGCGACAACTTAGAGAGAACAGACCCTGAGGACTTCCTACCTACTTCTCTCTCACTCTGTCTCACTCTCTCTCTCTCTCTCTCTCTCGGCCCCTCGGTCTGTCAGCTTCTCTTTTGTTTGGCCTCTGCAGTTGCTCACTTGGCAATCATGTTATTTGTCATTTGCCCAGCTCATCATTGATTGTCCTGCTTCCTGGCCATCATGATGAGCTTGGCAGCCAAAGCCACTGTGTAAGTGCTCCTTTGTGCGCATTTTGCACCTGTCCTTTCTTACCTTTGTCTTGCCATCCCATCTGCTCTTGTCTGCACGAATGTATATATATATATATGAACATACCATTTATTTCTGGCTATTCCGAGACTGTCTCCACCAATAATAACTCACTTGGAAAATAAAGTTGGGCTGTGGTTATTGTAAAATGCGTCATAAATGTATTTGTGACCAATATGAGCAGGAAGTGTATTAATAAGGAGTGCAAAGAGGAGAAGAAAAAATGATGGAATGACTTTTACGAGTTTTTTTAAAGTTAGAAATTTTGTATTAAGAATTTTACTAACTAAAAAAGCAATTAAAAGTATGAAAATATTAATGCAGAGAATTAAAGTAAAATATTCTGATTACATATAAAAAAACACTATTTTTGTTTATAATGATTATATGTGCTTTTACTTCTAATCTGTTTTGCCTTTTCAACAGCATTATTTGTGAAAGGCTTTCAGTTGAAAATGGCTGAAAGTAGGCAACATTAAGTGTGGACGACACACACACAAACACACATCGTTTGCAGCTTACGCACACCCATGTGACATATTTGGTTTGGTCGTTTGATGCATAAATAAAAAATCAAGCATGATGTACAAATTCATGCAAAGTACATTTTCATGTAACTGACAGAGCCGCTAAAGAAATAAAAAACACAAAACTGAACTGAAGTACATTAGATTAGAGCTTCTAAGCCTATACTTGTATTTGTAGTATATATCTAGAATCGCGTATATATGTATATGTGTTTATAAATTGGTGTGTGTTAAAACAATCAATTTTAAATGGTATCTGTTGTACTCTTTCCAGATATAGAGTCCTTCAAAATTTATAATTTTGTATATAAATAAATAAGGAATATAAAAATTATCAGATTAAATTAAGATCGTTCAGTAATCAAATAAATGCACAAACTTATTATGATTTTTAATTTTAGGTTGCTTTAAGCTGAGATTTATTACAAATATAAATGGGGGCATATCCTTGAATGTCTTTAAATAGATTTGGCAATTTAATTTTATGCTTGGCAAACCATAAAATTTATGTTTCCAATTAGAGCATTCGCAGGGTCGAACTCACGAGCTTGCGCTTATTCGAGCTGTATACTATATACGAGAATATGTGCGTTTTTCGGTTTCTTTTTTCTTGTTAAATTTCAAACAATTTGGCGGTGTACATATTCTTGTTTGTTTTGGCGCCAGCCGCTCTCATTTTTCCATTTCAGCTATCCACACTGGCGCGCAGCTGACGCAGCTCGAATCAATCAAATCAATGTGGAGTTGTTTGCCCCAAACCATTGAAATGGCGGGCAATCTGGATGGGGTGTGCTTGGTTTTTGTTGTTTTTCCAAGAAATGCAATACAATAAAAAGCAAACATGGTCTCAGACAAAAAGCACACTCACACACATAATACAAAGTGGCGTAAACTAACTAAATAACAGTAACAATAACTTAAGTGTGCTTTGTGTATTAGCAAAGACTGGGCAGGTCAGGTCACGCTTGATGGGACGTTTGGAAGGCTGGATGGTTGGAAGGTGGGGCTATCTCGATATCTGTGATGTTCCATCTCAGCTTCAGGCGACTGTTGCAAAGTTTTTATTTATACACACGTTCCGTGTGCAACAGCAACGACAATGCGAACTGGGGAAGGGAATCAAATAGGTGGGAAATGGGAAAGGAGCTTGGATTCGTTTGTTACGTTACGTTTCGTTCGTTCGTTTGTTTGTTTGTTTGTTTATTTGTCGTTTGCTTTGTTTCGTGTGCTGGCTGGCAATCTATGCCATGCTCCTAAATTGACTAGCCAGGCAACTGGAACACACCCAGCCACACACCACACCGCATACACACACGTGTGCGAAAAGAAAGAATCTCATACGATTGTTAAAGCTCACGTACCGCACACAGTGGCAGCAGCAGCAGCAGCAGGAATAGTGAGACCGACACGCCGGCCACATGTCGTATACGTAACGTCGCATATCTTTGCTGCCCCCTCAGCCCCATTTTCACCCCCCTCTCTACATCATTGTATTTGCAATCAGCCGCAGTGAGTGGCTCGCCGCGCGCCCATGCGACAAGTGCTCACATTCACACACACACACACACACATACACACACACACGTACCACACCACACATTGAACTTTCGATACTTTTAATTATTGCGTACATGACCGTAACGCTGTTGCCGGACTTTGGAGGCGACAGCAACCTGGACAGGCAGAAGCCCCAGTTTAGTGCACGTATGTATTAATCAGAGAGAGCTGTGAAGTTTTCATTGTGTGTTGCTCTCTCTCCTTCTCTCTCTCTCCCTCTATCTCTTTCTCTGGGGAAAAAGGACTCAGCATGTTGTGTGCTGTTCTAGTTTTCTGACTTTGTACCTTTGGTCCAAAAAGTTTGCTTCATTAAAAACCCGTAGACGTTTCATATTTTGAAGAACGTGACACAACGTGATCAAAATCTCAAGATTATTGGTCGTGACAGGGGAACAATTACCACAGAAACCGCATGCTATATTCCTGCTTTTAAAGCAGACGTCCAGTGGCTAACTTGATTGACGCATAAACAGCCAATTAAGTGTAAAAAGCAGTTCCAATTGTAGTTGCAGTTTCCAGTCACCTAAGGCTGAAACGCGTTAAATGAATTTCCACGCACGCGTTTCAAATCAAATTTACGAAAATTTAATTTCAGGCTCGCTTTCATGGTTCGGCAAATGTGCGTGCGTGTCCCGTGTGTGTGATACACTCACACACACCCACAACACACACATACCCGTATACTATATACTGTGAGTGAAATATGTGGTTTTATGTGGGTGTATTTGGACTTAGTGTGTGTTGTGTCTCCTCCTTCCATGACCAGGCACTGAGCACGTTTCTAGATTTGTTTACTTTGTAGCCAGAGCGACGAACAAATAAATTTCTATAAATTCTTGCGCGGCATTTCATTTGCCATACTCGTTGTCCAAAAATGCCAGCACAGTCAGTCACAGTCACAGACTATGTTTTCCCCTCTGTATCTGCAGGACAATATCCAAAGGGGGAGCTGGAACAGAAGCAGGAACAGGAGCAGGAGATGGAGCAACGGCTCTGGCTTATTTATTTATTCATTCGCTGCGCTCTCGCAACTCGTGTATGTTTGTTTGCAATTTTCTGTTTGAAAGGATATTGCAGAATCTGAAAGCAGACACAAAAGCAACCACAACAGCAGTGGCCTGGCCTCAAACCCTTAAATAAGAGCTACAGACAACACGCATTCTCATCCTTCTCATCCCTTTCCTCCTTCTAAGCATATTTAGAAGCATAGCTGCCCATAATGTTGACCCGAATTTTTGGCAAACTGTGTACAAATAAATAAAGCAACAAGAAAATCAAATACTAGCGTGCAAGTCGTCTATCGAACACCCTACCATTACTACATAAAATTCTAAAAAATTGGTAAATTTATCTAATTTAATTGTATCAACAAAAATACATGTATTCAAATTCAATTTAATTGTAGATTGTTGCGAGGTTCGCGATTTTTTAATGATTTCTTTTTTTTATATAAACTCCTTTTAAAGGTAGGGTATGCTGTGAAAAGAACCACAAATGATGTGCGTGAGTTCTGTGCTGTTGGGTCAACAGACGGGTTAAGACCTTCAATATATTTTATCTTCACCAAGCAACACTCAGTGTGGAAAAATTGCGAAAACCAAAATAAATAAGATTCGATTTATGTCGCAAGCCCCAAAAACGGTTTCCGTGTTTATTTATAGACGTTCAAATAGTTCGTTTAGCATCCTCGGCACTTTACACTCCCTGACATTGGGGGGCTTTTATCACATACACACACACACATAGAGAAGTTTTCAAGTTTTGTTTCCCTTTCAGGCCGCAGACATTTTGTATTTGCCTTGCGGATTTGTGTATTGTGCGCCATGTTTCGGTTCTTGTGGCAGCAAATTTTTAATGAATTTACACGTCGTGGGCATTGAGGGGACCTTTGACTCTGCCCATTCAACGAATATTGTACTGGAGTCGGGTTCATTTCATATTCAAAACACATTCGGCAAATATTGATACGACCGCAAATTGTTTAAAATGCGCAATGGCCGACGACCAACGAATAACGACAGTGCAAGACAAATTGTTAACTAAAGCGAAAATCGAATAACGAATACTGAAAACCGAAAAACGCAAATCACGCGACTCTCATTCAGAGAAACTTTCCCCTTGGAATTATGCGGCGTATACTTGATTATTGGCAATCAGCCGCATTTGCTGATTCCCTTTCGGTCGCCTCTCGGCAAAAAGCAGGCTAATTGTATCATTAAGGCTGCCACAGCAGCCGCCTCTTTTCGTAACTCGATCACACGACGAAAAGTAAATTAAAATTGATGCTGATGCTGATGCCAAATTTTAGTTAAAAGTTTCTTTTAGCCAACCCCCGACCACAAGATGATTAATTATGGCTTCAAAGCCGTACGTCAAAGGAGTGAATTTTGATTTTAGTGCCCGAGGAGAGGAGAGCGAATACTCGTAAGTAGTGGCAGTCCAATAAACGGTACAAAGAGGAAGGGAATCGAGCGGGAATAATAATAATGCAACCGAATATCGTTGCTGCCACATAGAATTTGTGGCTTTTTGTTGAAAATCATTGGCCCCATTGGCGCTTCATTGTGTAAGTGTAAAAGTTTTTCGATTATACAAAAGTTGTAGCTAAGCGCACTATTCACACACACACATACACACACACACACACATACATACATGAAAGCCTTAAGCTAATTTAGCAATTTGTGCTTTGAATAGAAGATAGCAAAAGGGAAGCAAAAAGGGAATTTTTAATTGGAAATCTTTGACTGCACATAACATTTTGATTTCGCACATGTGTATACGAGAATACGAGTATACTCAAAAGTATCAAAACTAGTGCTCAGATATGGAATGGTACGCAGTACGAATATACATACATACATATGTATGAAGAGAAAAAAAACTTTGATTGATTTATCTGTCAGTGGATAGGAAAGCAGTAAAAAGTTCACAATGCACAAAGCTGTAAAGCTGCACAAGAGAAGGAAACGTGAATGATAAAATTGCAATTGTTAACTTGACTGACTGTACATGTTGCTTGTTGTTTGTTGTCGTCTTCTCTTCTTTTACTCTCCCTTCCCC
The DNA here is from genome assembly GCA_037043405.1 of Drosophila subquinaria. Lineage (NCBI taxonomy): Eukaryota > Metazoa > Arthropoda > Insecta > Diptera > Drosophilidae > Drosophila > Drosophila subquinaria. Next base: position 557,839 of record JBAMBL010000712.1, read on the forward strand.
TCTCATCATTGTCTCTATTTTTCGATCTTGCAATTGCACTCGTACTCTGTCTATTTTCTGCTTATTTGATGCTGCCTTCATGTCCTTCACTGTCACTTAGTTAGCTTTTGTGTGTGCCCAGCAAATTTATGCAATATTTTTGCTGCCTATCTCTTTGGGACTGGCCTTTAAAATGCGAGTGTGTAATAATGGTCAAAGTTCACTTGAAACTCGGCGCACAAATACACAACACATAAATGTACAAATACAAAACCATAAACTTGCCACATTTGCATAATATGCTGCCCTATGAAGCCACAAAAAGCCAACCAACAACCAGTAAAAGTCTCTTGGCACGAAACGTATTTCACCAATAAATTGAGGAAATGTTTAGCTGCAAACAGACTGAAGTTGAATTCATTCGTCGCCATTCCCAGTCCCAATCCAAGTCCAAGTCATAGTTGTAGTCCCAATGACTTGATTTTTGATTTTGATAGACCGAACTCAATGAACAGACTTGCAACGTATGCAGAGTGTCTGTTGAGTGCACATTGTGTTGTTCATGTTGCAAGCTTGTTTCCAGTCCCATTCCCCTTTCCTCTCACGACGCATTCAATTGATATTGATGCCATGCCTGCTTTTACAAATGCTGAAGTACTTACAATGTTAATATCTTTAACAATGTTTGGCCAAGTAGCAAGATAAATACTGAGCAATTTTACCCAAATGCACAACAATAAACTGCAAATGAAATTTGAACAGAGCAAAAACTGTTTAAAAACTAGAGAAGAGTATGCTCGACCTACAGATACTTTCATATATTCTATATATTGAATAACTTATTATTTGTTAATGTTATTTGATCACTTTTTGATGACTAATGCAAATTTATAAAACTCGTTTATAACTTTTCAGGCTGCCTTTGAAAAACATGTATCGTATTCCCTGTAAAGCAAATATTTAATTCATAATAAAAGCCTTTTCTCTTTCTCTGATTTTGTCATAAATATTTTATAAGGAACACACCTACTTTAAAGATTTTTCCAGTGTAAAATTGTATCTAACATGTCCAAATCGTGTTTCATTCTCTGAGTGTAGTTAAACCAGCTACCAACGAAAATCGCATTTATCACAAAACTAGTCAAGAATCTTTCAACTATCTTAACTCGCATTTCTGCGTAGATTTGCAGCATTTTCCAAGGCACGTTCCATGGCAACATTAAGACCTTAAAGCAAAGCCCTTAAATACTTTTGGCAGTGGAATAAAAACCTGTGAGTTGGCGCGAATAGTTAAGTGGCAGTTTGGGCCGTGCCTCAAATGTAAATGTGTTGCAAGTTGTCGATTAATTCATTATTACTGGCCATACGGACAGTTGGGATGGCGGACAGACTGTCAACGTGCGCCAGTTGTCACTGTTGTAGTTAAGGGATTAGTTGTGGCATTAGGCGTCGTTTTAACATCACCCTCGACGACGCACTCCAAATCCAAATACACCAAAAGCTGGAATTTTGTGCGTTAAGAGCGCTTAAAAGCGCTTCGGGCCAGGCTTAGGCCAACTTATGAAAGGCGCGTGATCACACACACACACAGATACACATACACATTGAGCAGCAGTGTCAGAACGCTGATAAAATGTGAAGCGGATTAAGAGGCTGCTGTCGCTGCCGCTGCCACTTCGCCTACTTCTCCGACTTTGAGCCAGAATCTGAAAATGAGAATGAGTGTAAGTGTAAATGTGAGTGTAAGTGTGAGTTTGAGCTCGTCGCCGTTGTACAATCAGTAAATGGCACTTGATTCACAGCGCAAGTGGAATTTTTGATAACTTTGGCAAGAGGCAAAGTTGGTCAAAAAGTTGACTGTCTCTTTAATGCGTATGAATGCTTAGAGGGCTGAGAGCTGAGAGCGTATATAAGTAAGTAGGTATGACTCTATGGCCGCTCTCAAAGCCAACTTAAATCCAGTGCTGACTTTGACTTTGCTTTACGTGCCATATTCCTGTCCTCTGGTCCTCCTGTCTTTCCATCTTCCCTCTTTCTATGCTTCATCTTTCTTTTCTTTTTCGCAGTTACCCAAAGTTGACAAAGTTTGCAGCTTGAACATTTGCGCCTCAGCGCACATGGAAGCACACTCACACACACACACACACTTGCACACGCACTCGCACTCGCACACACACACACACATACATATAGAGTCCTATACTCGCACACATACATAATTCAACAAGACGCTGGCGACACGTCACACAAATGTCGCCAAAAGCAACTCTCAATGCGCGCCATCAATCTTGGCTTTTGCTGCCGCTGCCTCTGTCCCTGTGTCTCCCTCCTCCTGCCCTCCCCTTTTCCCAACTACTGCTCTGCGCAATTGAATTATTACTTCGGGTCGAACAGCGTTTTGGCCATTGGTCACTTAACCAGCAACAAGCAGCAGCAACAACAACAACACTGACAGCATGAACAACAACAACATCACTTAGCAGCAGAGAAGCCAACGACAACAACGAGAACAACGACACTCATTTGCAGTCATGTTTGCACATGTATGTGGGTGATAAGTTTCCCCCCCTGTGGTCAGAGATGTCAGCCATGAAACATGGCTAAGTTCATAAAAATAGAAATATACAAAGATTGCTCGAATATTGCTAAAAGTTTGTTTAATTATCGGCAATCCATCAGTAAATCAGATTCTGCATTTGTTCGATTAACAAATATATGTTTATTTAATTATTAATTAGCGGTCACCTACAGTAAAAATCAATATCTTAGGGAAAAAAAATTATTTGAATGAAAATATTACAATTTGAATGCAGTATGAAATAAAAATTATTTTTAAAAATTTGTTTAAAAAACGACAGTTAAAATGGATACATTTTTTTGATTTTTAGATTTTGATATTAGAATCGATTCACTGTTTGGTTTTAGACAACCAATTTTCTGTAATAGCTTTTGAGATTTGCCATTATTTGATTATTATTTAATATTTTTAAGCTACATCAAAATCAAACATACAAACGTTAATATTGAGTGCTTCCTTTCATTAAAGTTTGTTTGATGAATTCATTGTCTTAAGCCCGTTTTTTCAATATCGAAATAAAAAGTTTGATAACCATTGAAAAGAGAATTTGACGTTAAATGTAAAAAAATTAATGTCAAATTTTTAATTATTTGTTGAATAAAACTTATGTGTACATTAAAAAAAAGCCCCTAATAAAAGTAGACATTTTTTGAAATTTATTCATAGTCAGTTGCATCATTGGATTGCATATAAAAAGCTTTTTTAACAACAAAAAGATCAAGAAACATGTAATTTGGTTGCTCATATTAGGATTTAATGTCTGAAATTGGCTAAAAAAAAGGCTGATTGTCCAACACTGTTACTGAGGATGTCTAACCTCTGACCTACTATAGCTACTGTCAGAGCAGCTTGTTTATTTTCTTGTTGTACGCACAGAAAATTAAAACAATTTTAACAGCTACTCTCGATGCCGTTTGTCGTCTGTCGTTTGTCGTCTACGTTTGCTCCATAAATAAAACATGTCAACTTGTTATTGCTGTCCCCAGACAGAGTTTGAGCCTGACCCCGAGCTCTGAGTGTTTTGCCCTGCAGTCTGGCCCTGTTATTGTTATTGCTATTGCCAATTGTCAATGGTTTAGGTATTGATGCTGTCATTGGTATTGGTATTGGTATTGGTATTGCTTTTGTTATTGAACTATTTACATTTGTTGCTGCCCGCTCTTAATTTACGACTGCTCTGTAGTTTTTGTTTGGGCCTCATCACCGTGGCCGTCTTAAAGCAGCCGGCAAATTGCTGTTCATAAATAAATATGCGGCGCATAAATCCCGATGCCATAAACAATCCCGTGGAAAGCGTCAAGGCGTCAAGCGATTTATAGGCATTGATTTTCCAACACCCAGAAGCGAACGTGATAAAAGACTTGAACCTCAGCGAAACTGAAACTGAAACTGATGCTGAAAGTGAAACTTTTTGGTCAAACAATTTGCCAGGTCAGCCACAGCACGCTGTTGTTGGCCGTACAAGTATTGGCCGGGCCTATTGACAGCTTCGGCCGTATTGCTGTTGCGCCTTTTCGCTGTCACGAACTGGCTGACACTTATTAGATAAGTTTTTAGGCCGTCTGGTGCTGGAGTTGGCTGATGATGTTCCAGCTCATCATTTAGCCATTGCCAATGTGAAGCTGACTACGATTTTAATTACATGCTTAGCTAAAAATATCCGGACATTAAAGGACTGCACTCCAAATCCAAGGCTTAGGCATCCTCTTCATTCTCCTGCTCAAAAGAAGCTTTCGTTGTCTTAGCCTGGCATTTAAATTGATCAAAAATATAGCAGAACAATGCTGATGTGAATGTCGATGTGAATGCGGATGCTTCATGGCCGGGCCCAGACAATTTCATTCAATCTATAAGTAATTTCGTTGCCGTTTTTATCACTGTGCTGGAGTGTGCCGAGTGTCGAGTGCCTGGGTCGATGGGCTGAGGATGAGACTGAGACTGAGACCACCCACGTGATTTGAATATTTTTCCAATAAACTTCAACAGCTTTTCACAAGTTTCAGTTTCAGCTTTGAGGGTAAAATGAGTGCGAGTATATGGCTGCCCTGTGCCCGGCTAGGCCGTCTGTCTTTATCTATTGGATTTAAATTCCCAGCCTCACTTTCATGTCCGGCTGAGTGTTTTTCCTGCTTCGCTTCTCTTCAATTTGATTTGCTTTGCTTTGGTTTGCTCTTGCTTTTGCTTTGCCTTTGTGCTCGCGAGCTTAAGCTTAATCGAATTTGCCGCAAATTGGCAATAAATTTTAATTCTGAACAGATACCCCAAATGCTGATTGAAGTTAATCAAACCCAGACCGCGTTACGTTCTTTAATTCAAGTCCAGCCTCAACTTCATTTAACTATGCCCACAATGTGCTCGATGCTCGGAGTTCATGCAGCCCATTGTGGCAAATTGTTCGTCCTCTTGTTGTTGTTGCTGTTGTTGGGGCAATGCACTCTGCCCAAAAGTCCATTCAATTTGCAGGGCAAAACCATCGCGTTGCAACGAAAAACTAAACCAAAAAAATACGCAAAAAAAAAATGCAAAATGAAAGAGAATAGAAGGAGAGGGAGGAAAAAGCAGCTAACTCAACGGTAAACAAGTTGCAAAGGACGAAAGGTAAAAACAACACCGCTCACCTTAGCCAATGAATACATTTTTTTTTCTTTTTTTGCTGCCCCACCGATGGATGTTGCTGCCTCAGTGCTGTTGCAGCTGCAGCGGTTCTTACAACCACTTCATCAAATTCATTCAGCGCTGTGGGGCCGCTTTTTATACCCTGTTTCAGAGCTATGCAAGTTATGATTGACTACAGCAACTTGTTTGTAACAAGTGTAGAATTTACAGATACATATAATCAGATAAGAGGATATCTGAACGTCGATCATTCGAGTTGGCATTTCAGCGAATGGAGCCCTAATCAGCTAAAAATGCCTTGGCAACCTAAATAGACAACAAGAACAACAACTGCGATATTGCCAGGACTAACGATGGGGGGAACATGGAAACGTTGCTGTTGGAAATGCCGACGGCAGTCAGCATAACGAGCAGGACGATTACGCCCACTCTGAGCCAGGCCAGTTACTTGGCCATCACTCGGTGTCATCGCCGTCGTCGAGGTGTTCGTCTGTCTCTCTTTCAGTCAGTTGTCCAAAAATTCAAAAGTTGCGCGTAGCAACGCAGAGTGGCAAAGTCCTGGCACTCGCCGTGAAAACGCTAGTGGAAATAGAAGTGGAAGTGGCAATGGAAGTGGCAGTGGATTTGACGAGCGAGTCTGACCAGTTGCAATGTTAAAGGGGCAACGTTTTGACACTAATTTCATTTCGCTGAAGCATTTTTTGTGGCTGCGCCAAAGTGCAGCAGAGTGCGGCAAAGACAACGGATAAATAGACAGATAGACAGTCAGACATACAGATAGAAATAGATGTTACGCATCCTGTTTCCGTTAGGCAATGCACAGTGCCTGCAATAAGTTGTAATTAAGTTGCATTACATTTAATTTCACTTTGCGCTCTGTTTACAAAACAGCTGCCGAAGCAACGTTGAGTCAGTTGAGCTGAGTGACGAGTGCCTGAAAAAGTTGCTTAAGTGCGAGTATTTATTTAGTTTGCACAACGTAAATTTGTTTGCATCTCGAGTTAACTGAAAACTGTAAACGGTTTTGCGGCAAAACAAATAGACAAATACGCCACCAGATACAACTAGAGAAAAAAAATAAAAAAAAAATAAATAGAGACTTAAACAGAGACAGCAAGAGAAACAGATAGACATTATTGGCAGCCACTTGTTTCAGTTCGTTTAACCAAGTTCTCAAGTGCGTTAGGGCGAAGGATTTTGCGCGTCAGCCGCAAAGTATGCAATGCGAAAACCCAACTTAATTTACGTCCTTGCCACAATATGCCAAGTGCACATTGTGGCAACGCTGCACTGCAGTTAGTGCACAATCTACGTGCTTCTCAGTAACCAAAAAAAAAAAAAAAAAAAATACAGAAAATTGCGTTAAAAAATATATGCATATGTATATACGAAAGTTAACAATTTATTTTCCAATTGTTTCAATGAATATTTAATATGGAATTCAAGCCGAGTTTGTTGAATATTCATGGGTTTTTGCCACATACGAAATGAATGACTCATGGCGGAAAATTGATAGCGATCGAAGGTATTTAGTGTAGCAATCAGCCTGCCATTAATTTGGCCCTGACTTTTTGTCAGTTGCCAACCAAATGGCGTACCACACCACACACACACACACACACACACACACACACAAACAGAGACTCACAACACCTGAGATATGGCGACTTTGGCAACTGTAATGCGTTTCCTATATCCTTATGTCATCATGTTCCGTCATCAATTCAATATGCCAATGCGTCGTATGTGCTACGCTTTAATGCGAAACTCTGATTGCGCTCGAATGGCTTCATTTATTTTCAGCAACGCAAAACCAACAAAAAGTGAAGAAAGAAAAATAAAAAGAAAGCACGCGAGAATGGCACCAACAAAAAAAGAGAAAACAAACTCGACAGTTGTACATAATATTTCACTTATGCATGTGCGCCCCTACAATGTGTGTGTGTGTATCCTGTGTGTGTGTATGTATGATTGGGTGTGTGTTAGTATGAGTAAGTGCAAAGTGAAATGAATGAATGAATGAATGAATGACATGCGTAACGTTAGAAAATTTGTTATAGCAATTTGAACTGTCAACGCGAAACCGAAAAAGTAAATTAAGAAACATTTGAAATTTAATTCACTTGCCAAGCGCTCGAACTGCCTTCTGGGAGACTGTGGCTCCAAAGTGAGTGTGCGAGTGTGGGTGTGAGTGTGTGAGTGAGTGTGTGTTTAATACAGTCACAAATGTAACTACGACTCTGGCTGTCTGACTGTCTGGCAGGTGTCAGCTGATGACTGCCATGACACAGAGCCCTTGAGCATAGCAGCAGCAGCAGCAGCAGCAACGACAACGACAACGACAACGGCAGCAACAGAAACAGACATGCAAAATTAGGCGAGTGTCACGAATTTAAAATAACTTTTAATTCATTCTTGATGAGGATGCGGCTGGTGCTGCTACTGCTGCTGCTGCTGTTGCTTTTGCTCCTGTGAGTAAGTACCACACGGCGTATGAGTGTGGCTGGCAAATGTGCCCTTGTTGGTTGCCTGTCTCTTGCTGCTCGCTTGCCTGCCACGCCTCTTAAGTGCCACATAACTCGAGCTTAGCATAAACAACCGCACAAGCATAAATGTTCGTTAAACTCAACCCAGCATCAGCTTCTTCTTCCGTAGGAGCCACTAAGAGCTGCCAGCTGGTAACTGGCAACTGGCAACTGGTAACTTGAATGGAACTGGGACTCGCATACTCTCATATGTATGCCTGAGCCATATAATTATTTAGTTTCCAGTTGGTCGGAAATTGCAAGCAGCCACTTGGGTATGTAAATAGCAGGTGGCCAAGCATGCATAGACATCACTGTGGCAACAACGACACTGAAGGCAGTGCGACACGAGCCGCCTTCGATTGTCATAAATCAAGATGTTTTGGGTCAGGACATGCCACTGCGGTGTCTACTACTGATTGTTGCTCCATGTGTGTGTGGAATTAGTGGCCAGGAGAGAGCAGATGTTGCTCTGTCACCCACTTAGCCCAAAAAGCTCAATGCAAATACGCGTAGAGCTCTCCTTCTCCCTCTTTTTTTGTGTTCACTTCACCTGCCATATGATAGATGGAAGATGAAAGCAAAGTCCAATGAAAACTTTGCTTAAATTATGCGGCATCGCGACTGTCTAATGGCCATCAGGCGAAAGGGCTGCTCCAAACTTGTCTAAAAGGCAATATCAAAGTTGCTCAAGGCGCATTCAACCGCAGTCGAAACAAAAACAACAACAACAATAACTATGTTACCAATACCAACCTGATTCCGAGCTGTTGTTTTTGTTGCTGCTCCTGTTTCTGTGCCAGCTCCTGCTGTTGTTGTTACTGTTATTGTTATTATTATTTTGTTGCTGCTTTCGCTGTTGCTGGTTATGCTTTCTAATCCATGCACGTTTCGCTTTTAATATTTATTTTGCGCTTTTTCACACTTTTTCTCACACACACACAACAGCACACAGACACACACAGACACGCAATTTGGTACACGCACTGCGAGCGAAGAGACTTCAAAGGTCGAGATCTGTGTCTGGGTCTATAGACAGTTGCGGTTACTTGCCTTTACTTTGCTTTGCTTTGGCTTGCTTTGCTTTGCTTTGGTTTAAGCAAGGTTTTGAATATCGATGATGCTCACGGTTTGGTTTTTATTATGCACGCCGCGCATCGTCCACAGTTCATCAATGCAAATTGCCACTGGGAGATGAGCTGGAGTTGAGTTGGCAGCAGTTCCTTGGCCTTAAGCATGGAAGCCGGCAAGCCGTACTTAACTTAACTTATGAGTATATTTTGAGCATGAGTTTAGAATAATCCTTTATGATTTGGAATTGTTGTTCAATTATTGCGCACTCTCAATTGTTGTTGTTTACTTTTGAAGAATGACGGTTCCCAATGGAACGAACGCGTTATGGTCGCGCATTTACCGTAAGAATAGCCAACCGAACCGCACGAGGAACATTTTCAAACTGATTCTGAGTCGAACGAGCCGAAGCCTTTTTGCCGAAAGCGCAAAACAACGAAACATTCGCGAGCCGAACGAATTATGTGAAACGAAACAGAATCAACAGCCGAATGAACAACGGCTGTGGAATGTGGATGCAGCTCAGATGTGGATCGTAATGTGGATGCTGTGTTCCAATGCCAAAGCGTTTCAGCCGCTGATAAGCGGACAGTTGTGAGGCCTTTGACTTGCAATTGGTATTGGCCTCTTCTCCGCTTGACAACAATTTATATTTTGCACGTTGCGCGCATTTAAATGTTTTCACTTATTGTCTTTTCCCTCTAACTCACTCTCCTTCACTCTCTCTATATTTATCCCTATCTTTCTCTCGCTCTCTGTTTGTGCGACTTTTTTAATCACTTAAAAATGTATACGAGTTTTTTGTCGACACGTGCGTGTCAAAATGTTAACGCTTGGCCAAAAGGATTAACATGAAGTAACGCACACGCCGCCCGGCAATTTGTTGCCAACTTTATTACAGTGACAAACAGGTCCAAGTCCAAGTCAAACCGGCAAGAATAACGTGCATGTGTATGTGCTCATGTATGCAATGCTTAAGTTAATGGAAATAATTCAGACAAAGGGGAGAACGGGGATCAGGCAGCAGTTTCTTTTTACGAGCGCGTAATAAGAAAGAGTGAAACGTGCAACCAGCCATGAGCTGGACGTGATGCGTGGCCAATGCCAGACTTAAAGTTAAACCTGAGCACAGGTTAACTAAACACACACACACACACAAATACACACAGACAGACCTACACAAACAATACTCACAGCACGGACTTGAAGTTTTAGAAGAAAATTAAAAAGCTAGCCATAATCCTGGCCAAATTAAAAATACCATGCACAGCAGGCAAAGAGCAAAAGTGAAGAGCGGGAAAGCAGTGCAAAGAGAGAGAGACAGAGTGCGAAAGAGAGTGCAATTGAAAGAGAGCCATTTAGTGATAAGCTTCTATGCCGGGTCGGGTCCTCTTTTGGGTTAGTGGGACAGGACAGCAGCATTCGCAGCATTCGAGCTGTGCCCTCGGCAGTCCTTGCCGCTGCTTAAGCCAGCAATTAAAATCGAGTCGGGTTTATTGACTCAGGACAACGGTGTCGCACAAGGCGTTGCCATGGCATGTGTGTGCATTTCACACCTACACCCAAGTGGTGGGCAGGTGTAGGTGTAGTTGCAGGTGTAGGTGTGTCCAATGTGCACTCAAGTGGTTGCCACCTTCTTCTACTCGAACTCGAACTCGGGCTGAAGTGTTTGCCATTTGACACTCTCTTGAACTTGAAGCAGATTCCAGCTACAACTACAACGACAACTACAACTCCAATACCAACTTTGACTCTGACTCTCATTTTGACTGTGACTGCGACTGTGACTATGACAACGATAACGGATAATGATAGCAGCAACAACAACAACGACAACAACAACAACTACTACAAAAGCGAGAACAAGAGTTTGCTAAGTATTTTTCAATTAAAACGTCGGCGAAACTTGCACGCATGATAAGCACAAAAGTTGCTCATTGTCAGCGCCTAAAAGCATGCTACACAATGCCAACCAGAACTTTGCCCTGGCAAATTGCACAGCCCACAGCCAGAGAGAGAGAGAGAGAGAGGGAGAGAGAGAGAGAGAGAGAGGGAGAGAGACACTCGACAGGCGCCAATCAATCTCCCTTCACTTTAGCATAACAAAATGTTGCCATTGTGAATTTAGCTTCTTCTTTTTTCCACTCGTTTTTTTTCTCTCTTCTTTTTTTTTCTGATGCGCGACATATTTAAATCAGTGCGGAGAGTCACTTCCGGCCGTTTAGGCAGTTGAAAAATTAACTTGTCTGACGATGACGAGATGACTATAATGACAACTGGCGCCAGTACTTAAATAAGCTGCCAAGCTATAACTAGCTATAGGCAGCTGGTTGCCCTCAAATCCCGCCCTGGTTAAGTGCTCCAGCAATCTGATGTGAATTGGATGCAGCCAAAGGAGTGGAAATGGCAGCTGTGGCATTAGACAAGTGGGTGAGGAGGAGGGGGAGAAGGAGGAGGGCAAAGAGAGCTTGACAATTTTACTGCCATAAGCTGGACAATGAGGACAGTGCCTGTTGCTCTGTGGGATCTCTGGACTGGACCTGTCCGGATCTGTGGCCCCGTCGCTTTGACATGAGCTGCAAAAGTGAAGCACGTGTTGGCGTAGCAATTTGCCAGGACAAGAGCCAAACACTTTTATGTGCCGTAATGAAAAACTGTTATCTGTGTGCGCAATTTGAACGCAATTTGGTAACGCGTTTCGCCACATAAAACTTAAGTGACCCGAAACTCACGAACACACACACACACACACATCGTATCATACAACGTATTGCCAAACCAAACCAGTCCTGGAGCCTCTTTTTGGACTCCTCACATGCGTTTATGGCACTGCGTGCAGCCTGCAAAACTGTTGACATTTGCAGAAAAGTCAACAGCAAACAGCAGACGGCAAACTGAAAACAGCAAATGGCAAATGGCAAAAAGACAAAAGACAATGACAGTGACTCGAATGTTGGAGTTGTAGTTGAAGCTGTGAGTGTGAGAAATGAAATTGTTTGGTGATTATGCCGCATTAAAGCCAAATGTGCTGTGCATAAAGTGCAAACATCCGTTACCAGTCACCATCAACATCACCGTCACCATTCCCATCTCACCATCTATCGCCATTCAACGTGCCACAGTGAACGCACTTCAATTTTATTGACATGCCACGTCATGGCCCAGACACTAGCCGTGGGCTGAATTGGTTTCAACAGATTCGCTGCATCTGCGTTGGCCGTAGCAACTAGCATTAACATGTTGTTCTAACGTTGCCTTTAAACGAACCGAGCAACAGCAACAGTTAACCAAGAACAGGCAAAGCTTTGGCTGTATTTTTTGTATTTTTTGAGTTTTTTTTGTTATGAGTCAAGGTTTGCCTGCTGCTTGTTTACTACTAAAATTTATTAAATATTTTTGTGGCTGTTGTGCACATTTTTTTGTTTACGTATTTTGTTGCAGTGCGCCACGAAATTGCTGGCATGCTTAATCCATAAGAAGCTCTTGGCTCACATTTTTACAGCGCACGGGTCGCTTTTCACAGGATGTGTTTTCCCTCTTTTTTCCTTTTTTTAATATGCATTTTGCATAATTTTCTTATAAACATCACTCATACGCCATGTGCAGCGTGCAGAGCAAAATAATAAGCAACACAATTTTGCAAGCTTAACACAAATGAACACTTGTGGTGGATCCACCCATCAACAAACCATATCACCATCGTCATCACCATTTTGGTGGGCTTTACGACAGTTGCCTCCCCCGGCAAACAAAGAGGTAAGTAACCTCAACCCATTCTCCACACACAACAAAAAAAAATCAAATTTTGTGCCCCACAATAAACTTTTAATTAGTAAAATTATAGCCACAACGTTGTCAGTTGTTGAACCTGCACGATCTGCCAGTATAATAAATGTCAACAGAAACAAGAGCATCAATCTCCCATATTTGGTACTCTGTCTCATCGAATAGATGCGAAAACATTTTGCCCGCAGCTATTAAATTTTAATTAAAATATAACAAATAATGAATGCTCAGCTAGAGTAAAAATCGCTCAAAATATCTGACATAATAAACTTGCATATTTGCAGCAGAAAAACACACACACAAAAAAGAAAAAAGAGAAACTATGCCAAACGGCCAAATGAAAATATTCGTCATATTACGTATTCGCTCCTATGTACATAGATACTACAATGTTTATGCTCTGCACTTTATAGATAAGACTATAGGGAATATTTGTGCGAATGCATAACAACAGCAATGAGAAACATTTGTTATATTATCAATAGAATCGACCAAGATAATTTTTATTTAATTTGTATTTTATTATATAACAATCAATGACATTTAATAACGTGTACATTAATTCTTTAATTCATTTTAAATTTTATTAAATAAATATTATATTCTTAAAACTTTTTCAGTCTTCCAGTTCAACATCTAGTCGATTACTCCCGACTCGTGCATTCTTATTTGTTTCGATCAAGTTTTATTATTTTAAGCAAATTGCAACTTTCGCAATAATAAAGGGTGAACTTTTCGTTGCATTTTCGTTTATTTCAGAATATACTATAACAAATACCAAAGTACAAAAGGCACAACAAATAAATTGTATTTAATTTAATTTTATTTCATTTTTGATGTTTGTTTATTTAAACATAAAAGAATATCCATTTTGGTAAATAATACTTTCTAAATTAAATTTCAAATAAGAAAGACAAGGAATTAGCTTGACAATTATCAGATTTTCTAGTCTCTGTTCCGGATATGCAGAAAACGTTGACAATAAATTTATTGAAATGGCATTTCTCACACATATTAATTGGTTCATTCGGAGCTTTACACAATTTTCTGGCTATCTTAGTAGCTTAGACAAACTATTCAGTTAACTTCTTTGTACCTGTGTGTGTGTTCCTTTTATTTTGCAAAACTTTCTCTGGCAGATTGCTTGCAGCCAGTTCAAGGAACTTGCCTGGTAATTAAACGCAGGGAAGGAGAAAAGAAAAAAGAAAAGGAAAATATTTTCCACTCGTTTGGCTTGCAACCTATTGTTATTGTTATTATTGTAGCTGCTTGTTTGGCTTATAGTTCAGCATAGTTGTGTCTTGTTGCCAAAGCATATCCAAAGCCATATCCAAAGCCAAAGCCAACGGTAGACTCTGTTTTCTGTTGTTGCTTCTGTTGTATTGTTTATGTATCTTGAGGATAATGACGCGCTCTTCATTATGCGATTGTGCCGTGGCGTTTCTGCTCCTGCCATTGCTTCAGGCACTTTTGCTTTATTTTCTGTTTTTGTGGCGTTGCTATATTTATTTTGTTTCAGTTTTTTTTTGCTTTTTTTAAGTTTCCCCGCCCCCATTGCGTGAAAACTTTTCGACTCCTAGACGTCGCGACGTTTTCCAGAGATAATAGAAACTCGATACGCTCTGCACATCTAAGCTTTATCTATGGCTGCCTTCATTCTTCTACATTTTCCGCTGTTTTGGCATTGTTATCCCCCGCAGATTGCCTTCCTTGTGGTCTTTTGTTTTTATTTGCCCACACCGGCAACTACAACGGCAACGGCAACGGCAACTACAACGGCAACAGCAACAGCATCAGCACCGGGGCAGCGGCTTTGGCTAGCAGTAAATTTAAGTTGCTGCTGCCCTTCTCTGCACTGCGGTTGAAATAAAAATGTTGAATCGTCATAAATGGCTCCATAAACTACGTCAATAGTGCCCCTTGGTGCCCGCCACATCGCATCGCACCACATCGCACCACATCGCACCGCATCGTATTGCGGAGACTACGAGCATGACATCTCAACCAGAGCTGGCAACTTGTAAGGCAGCCCTTAGACTGAGACTGAGACTGATACTGAGAATGTGACTAAGAATGAGAATAAACATAAAAATGAAAATAAAAATAGTTGGGCAGCATAAACGCCTCCGTGATTTTTACATAAGACCAACACTCACCAATCTCTGTCCATGTCCATGTCCATGTCCACGTCCGTATCCCCATCCTCATCCCCATCCTCATCCGTATCGTGTCCTGCGTTCGAGTCCAGGCACTTGTCGTTGTCGTTGTCCTGCCTCTTCTTCTGCTTCTTTGTGCGCATTTTTTTCTTTATTGTTTGCATTGCGATGTCATTGCCATGGGCGCAAAATGCTAGCAGGAATTAATTAAAATGAATGAGGGGACATGTCATAAACAAAAGCAGAGTCAACTGTTGACTAAGCGGAGCCAGTCAACTGGCGGTGTGGGCGCTAACAGGGGGCGTGGACTTGGCGCGTAGATAAAACCACATCAGAGTGTAACCCACAAAAATGTAACCAAAAGAAACTTCATAAATATTTCAACTCGCTAAAGCTCGCGAGTGGCGCCATCTATCGATGGAGTGTTGCTGTGTGTGTGTGTGTGTGTGTGTGTGTGTGTGTGACTTTATGGGGGTGTTGTAAAACAAGTCATAAATTACAACCCAGCACTGTCAAAGTTCAGCTGACTGCGTTGGCCATCCGGCAACACAGAGCGAGAGCGAAGCCAGCCAAGTGCCAAAGAAATTGCTGCACAACCAGCAAATATTGCGCATACGCCGCGTAGCTGCTGCTGCATGCCGCCGGCTGGCGTTGGCTATTTGGCTGGCTGACTGGCCGGCTGACTGTCTGCCTGACAAGTGCAATGAACTCAATTTACAGCCAAAAAGAAAAAAAAATGTTATGAGCTCCACATTTATATTGCGATAAAAATTGAGCAGAGCTGCCCGTCCAAAAATGGCCAGTCAGCTGACGTTTAATTAGCAGGAAATAAAAGATCTAAAAACAAAACAGAGCAACCAGAAAAGCGGAGAGTGAAAAGGGTCGCATACACTTTGATGTGGTCTTTTTTGAATGGTGACCCAAGCTAGACCTAAAACCAATTCCATGACCATTTCAAGCATTTTCCGCTATAATTAACTAGCCTTTAAGCCGACGAAAGTAGAAAGTCATCAAACGTGCTGCCCGAAATCTATTCAAGCACACACTCACTTCAGCAACCTTTCAATTTGGAGGAGCTGACACTCAAATAATAGGATGACGATGACAAGATTGGGCCGTCTTCAATGTACCTTATGCCTATGACTATGACTGAAACTAAGACTGCGACTAAGACACTAGCTAGCGAGACAGACCGAGTCTTAACTCAACTAAAATGAACTCGACACTCGACTCGGCACACGCACTCAGCAAGCTAATTACGCTGCAAATACCAAATGCCGAATAGAAGAAGATGACGCAGCGAAAAGCACTTAACGCCTCCAAATTGTAAGTACGAATGAATGAATGAATGTATGAATGAGAAAGAGAGTCTGTGTATTATTTCATAAAATATTTTCTTGGTTGCCAGCACAAAAGATCATGTCAAGACATAAATCTCGACATTTCAGTTAACCAAAGCGAGCAAACAGATGATGGAAACTATGAAGCCGGCTTAAGGCAGTCAACAAGGAGGAGGCAAGTTGGAATTACAGTTTCTCAAGCCTTCATTTCGCAAACACAAACACACACACACTTACATTCCCACACAAACAAACACACACACACACACACAAAAAGGCGTAAATACATATAATAAAAATACTCGTGGCATATTTTCGTTGTCATTACTTTTGTGGCGCTGACACAGCTAATAACGCGACGCATGATTGTTGCAAACGCTGCGTATGAGTAATCATAATGATGCCCCAAGCTCCCGCTTACACACACATACCCACACACACACAGAGAATGTCTAGAATATTGTGGAATATTTTTGGGCAATGCGTAAATTATTTTCGCTTGCTGTGCCGAGTAAACTTTGCCAAAGCAGAACAAAAGAATAGAAAAGAAAAGAAATGGAAAAAAAAGAAAAGAAAAGAAAAAGAAAAGAAAAGCGCTACAAACATAATGAAAAATCGCCTAAATTTTGTAGCTGCAGCGAGCGGACCATTTCCCTCCCCGGTTTGATTAATACTTCCATATGGCAACTGGCAAGAAACTCGACGCGTTCAAATCGCATTAATAAAATATAAGAATTTATGGTTTGCTTATTATAAGTGCAGACGACAACAGTCGCACATGAGAATACAGGGTGCTTCCTCAGCGCGACAATCGACTTACAATTTTCTTTACATGCAATTAAAATGATGGATTATGCTCGAGAAGGCAGATAAGAACTCTTTCTATTCCTTATTTTAATATATTATATTTTGCATATGCTTAATAATTGTCCCAGGAAGTAGACATTCAATATGGTTGTCATAAGTGCTGCAATTCCAGCAAATAGTATATGCTAAATTTACCTAAACGTAGTTTCCGTTACATTGACAAAGTTTTTCCAGTAAAGTGCTCCAAATGCCCAACAACAGGCCAAACAAATGACTGGTACTGTATATTATATAAGTATTTCTATACCAGACTAGTAGGAAGGACTAAAGTACTCGTACTCGTACAACAATTCCTTCGGCAGCCTGCTAACTGTGAGCATTTGTTAGACTTCAATGTGGCCCACGGATTTTATGCGGCATTTAATAATGCCAACCCACAAAAATCACATCCGGCAATTTACAACACAACCAAATCGAAGCCAAACAAGTCCTTCTCGAGATTCGGGATTCGAGATTCTCGAGGCTGGGACTGAAGTGGAGTGACGTCTACTCATAAGAAAAATCAGCGAGGACAAACTTTGGCAACAAAGTTGTCCTCTACTTATTTGTTGCCTTTTTCACAATTCATTAAATTTGATTAGAGAACTTTTGCCATAAAAATTACGAAATTGTGCCGTTGAAGGCTCACTTCGTCTCCGGATCAGACTCAACTCTGACTGTGTGCAAGAGTGTGTGTGTTTGTATGTGCGAGTGTGTGTGTGGAAGATTTGTGTTTGTTGTGCGTGAATATGATTTCTTCGTGCATGTGTGTTCGCCCCAAAAAAGTTTGAACTGTCAGGTGGCAAAAGCCAATTGGCCAGCCATTGGAATTTGTTTGTGCAATCAATAGCAACTCACTCTATCAGCTGGATATCATATTATTTATTTCTATTTCTCTTTGGCGAATTCACTCACAGTTATGAAAGCTTTTTATGAGTTGGCAGCCGGACATCGCAGAGAAATATTCTCAAGTTTTTTGCTTTAAATTTGTATCGCTAAACTTATAATTAAATGCAAGCGCTTGTTGCGATTAAAAAGGAGTATAAATAAAGAAGAGGCAAAGGCAATGGCATTGCTTTTAAGGCTGATTAATAATTGAAGCATCTTAATGGACTTGGCCCAAACGAGCAGTAACTCGTTCTGAATCTGTGTCTGTGTCTGTGTCTTCAGTCTCGGCCATCCTCCATGTTTCTACAAGTCTATATGTATGTATCTTTATCTGTATCTTTGTGTCTTTGCAACTCCGTCTGTCTCTCCCTCTGCGTTGGCAACAAAAAGTTCCTTTTGAGTGCAGCAGCGTCAATTAAATTAAGTTGCTGCTCAAAGTGAAAAGTGTTTTTTATAAATGTTTGACAACAAATTAATAATACAACCAGGAGCAACAACTCACTAGTTCCATCAAGGTTTTCTCAGTTGAGTTAAGCGGCCGGTTTCAGTTTGAACTTGGACAACATTTCATTAGTATGCTGGGAGCTGGGAACTTTGCTTATTAGATTTGGCTATTGCTTATTTTGGCCAGCACAGCACATTCTTTGACCAGGAACACAAATACATCCAAATGCCCAAACAACCAAACAACCAAACACCCAAACACAACAAGAGCAATACACATAAATGCCTGCATATTTCAGTGGCATTTTAGGTAGGGAAAATGAAAATGAATGCTTTTAAGCTTGGCCCATACATAAACTCCAGCTGACCAAACCCACCAACTGCAATGCCCCTACTTTGCCCAACCCCCTGAGTCCTGGCTTAAACTATGCTCGCCATTATAAAGCAGCACTGGGAGAGCACATTGAAGATTCTGGTATTCGACATAATGTTGTGGTTGAGCTAAACGACTGCATAGAACAAGCTTTTTATGCCAACCAACGTCCGTTAGCAGTGTCCACCCAATACCAAAATGTACACACACATTCACATTCCCAAGATAGAGAGAGAGAGTGAGAGAGGGACTGAAAGAGAGGAAAGAACTCACACATGGGTTTCCCTGTGGTGAAACATTTGCGATTATGGTCTGACATCGGTTCGCTTCACATAAATGCATACTTTCATTCGCATTACTCCTACACCTAGTTTTAATATTTTCAGAATGCAATCTTATCACATTTTCACCTTTGCATATTTTTGCCTTAGCTGTGAGCTTTTCATTTTCAGCATAATTTTGCTAATTGATCATCGTTGTAGATATAAACAGAAAACAACAACTTTCAGGTGACACTTTAACAAGTATAATGTAGTATATAATAAAGTATATTTATCAGTCTCTGGAAGTGCATTTCCACTTCGGTTTCTTTGCGTTGCGATAGTTTTTCGTTTGGGTATTCAAATGCGAATTCCCAGAAAAACCATTTCAAGTTCCGGCCACGTTGACGCGATGGCTCGACATTTGATCGTCTATATTCAAACTCAATGTGAATGAATACTTATTTCCGAATCCCAAATATTTTGTGCACATTTATTGCTAAACAGTTTTTATTTTGTGTGTTGCAGGCAACGGAAATGGCTGCGGTGGCGCCCCGTTGCGTCATCTCTCGTGTCTCAATCACAGCCGAGTTTAAGGCTGCAACTTTGCTGGCTATATATTCGAAATTCATTTAAATGATAAATGAGCAAACCACAATTTCCAATTAGGCAACGGCTGCCTAATATATTGTATGTTATACCCACTGTGAAATCTATTTAAATCCAACAACAAAATGCAAAATAATCATAATTTAATACTGAACCATAAATTGTGCGTAGTCCAGATAAATAATCTATTGTTGTATTTAGATACAATACTTTAGTCAGCATATAGATTGTGTGATTGACTTTATTTAATCATATTAAAGCTTAAATTTAAAATAAGTACATGGGCTAATTATACGAAATTGTTTTTATTTTCATCTGACTTATCAAAGTGGGATTAATTTCTTTGCTCGAGCCACGAACACGTCTTGAATCTACCCACGGTTGAATGTAGGTACTCAAACTCGAACTCGCACTCGTACTCGCAGTCTGTGAACTGTTTGCTGGATGCTTGCACCCTCTGCATTACAAAGTTCGAGGCGAAGTCATCAGTGCTGGGATATCAATTTAACCTTAGGATTGTTTGCTTTGCCACGCACACAAGTCTGATTGATTTTGCGGGGTTCAAGTACATGGCACATCTTATTATATGCAGGCTGTGGCACCCTACTCTACAATTGGTAGGGTGTTCTTGGATGGGTCTACGATTTTGCAATGTATTTGACATGATATTAGCTTAGCAAGTGCTAATGGTGAATGCCATTTACCATTTGCCACTGGCAAATGAGATTCGCATGCGAAAATCGAATGTAATCGCTAATGGGCGTTGTTATTGGGTGGCTGAGTATTGGCAGGGCCAGAATGAGAAGCCAGAAGCCAGAACCGAAAGCCACAAGCCAAAGCATTTGACAAAGAATTGCTGATAATTGACAATGCGAGGACTCTGCGGATTTTCTGCTTATGAAGTAATAATCCAGCCACGTCAACAAATTTGATTGTCAGCATGAAACACTGGCATTGCCAACACTTAGACATCAAAAACCAGCAGCAGCTGAGGTGGGGGATGGAGAAGAGGGCGAAATAGGGGATTTGGATGCCAGGCAGACAGACAGTGGGATATCAACAAAATCACAGTCAGCAATACCGCCAGTCAGTTGAGTGGAGTGTATAACAAAATCAGTTAGCAAATCCACTCAAATATACGACGTACTATACATTTCCATAGACACATTGACAGCTGCCCGCATGCCGCACAAAATTGGGAGCTCGTATTCGTACTCGTACTCGTACTCGTATCTTCCTATCTTCCATGCCACCAAAAGTCGCGCCAGAGGCCGCACGGGATTTTTGGCCGTCAGCTGCTCATATGAATAGAGTCAGCGGCGCATCGATTTCACTTCATTTGATTTCGACCAGCACCAAGTACTCACTGACGACTGATAGATATATAGATGGATATATAGATAGATAGACAGATAGATAGACAACTCAATAACAAGTCGAATATCGCACAAGCCGCGGGATAAAGGACGGTAAACGACACATGTTTGTTGTTGTTGTTGTTGTTGTTGCTGCTGTGACATGAGATTTTCAATTTTGCGTAGAAACTTAGGCAATTTCGCAGCCCAAAAAGGCAGCTAACATTTCAATAACGTTCCTTTGCCACCCATCTTTCATCTCCTACTTCCATCCATCCCTTCTGCTGCATATTGCTGTCAATATCAAGCGGCAATGTCGTCGAGTGCTTAATTATTTTTTGTGGTTTTGTCCCCATCTGTGTAAGAGCGCAAAGTGAAATTGCTTGAGCCAAATCCGAAACCGTCGCCGTAGTAAAGGCTGAAGCCGGAGTCACCGAAACCACAATGGACAAAACCAAGGCCGAGCTGCTAATGAAACCAACGCGAAATTGGATTTTCATGTACATGACAGACAGACAGTCTGACATTCAGACATTCAGACAGTCAGACATTTAGACGGATTCAGACAAAGCGTCGCCTCCGACTGATGGACAGGGCGTTTCCCACACGTGCTTGACTAATTATGGCTAATTGAGCTGAGCGCATATGCGTAATGCGAGCACATCAATTGTCCAGCATGACTAAGCCATGTGTACTATCTAAATACATCAACTGCTCTCAAAACTCTTCTCAACAGAAACTTGAAGCACGTAATGCGGTTGCTAACAAGCCTTGACTTTGATGCCATTTGGGATACTCTATCAAGTCATTTTAAAAAAACATATGTATATACAAAATATATATACCTTAATATCCGATGAAGTGAATGCTAAGCTTCAGAAAGAACAGCTACTCATTGGCCTCACAAGTAATTGGCTTAAGTGTATTTAATAGCCAAGGCAGTATAAGCTGTAGCCTTCAAACTTATTCATTAAGTTGGCCAATTTGGAGTGGGTTGGCAACTGTAAAATCTTTAGGATTAGATGCAATCAACAATAACAGCAAGAGGATCTCGACCAGCTGGGTAAACTTTGTGCAGCGAAGTAGTATGTCAATTCTAATTGTCATTACGTATACGTAAAGTGCACAGAAAGACAAACGAGTTAGCCACTGATACCCAATGACAGACAGCAAACGAGAAAACGAATGGGAGTAGAAAATGGAATGGGAATGGAAAGGGGAATGGAAAGGGAATGAGAATGAGTCCACAGAATGAGTCAAAAGTTTTTCGCCCAAAAGAAAAATGAAAGAGCCAAACAGCTTGGCTGTCGATGAAGACAAATGCAAGGATAAAAATAAAAACAAAAACGAGAACAAAAACTAGAAAGAAATGCAACGAGAGAAAGATGAAGAAGGCAACTGCTAAATGGCAACTGGTAAATGGCAATGGCAACTTGTGCATTTTGTTAACTTCAACATGGTTTTGTACACCCACATCAAAAACAGGACTAACCCATTGCCATGCTGCCCCCATGGTCAGAGTCAGAACTGAGAACTGCAGCCAAACAAGACACTAATGAAGGTAGTCAGCGGTGCAGCAACCACTTGGTCACCGCCAAGCCACTCACTCTGTGCACTTGCAAGAACGTCTTGAGCTTTGTCTTTCTCTTCTCATTCCACGATTTACTTTTTTCTCTTATTCTTTTTTTTTTTTTTTTTTTCATGGAGAGAATGCGAAATGGAGAATGGAGAATGGGGAATGGGGAATGACGACGACATACGGCATCAATAAATTACAAACTTAAACTAAAATTAAATTCTACGCCAAACAATGCATCTTGCTAGCAACTGCTCTCGGCTGGTGGTGCTGGAGCTGCTGCTGCTCGTTTTCGGCTGGATTTAAGCTGCCTGTCAGCCAAGACTCCTGTCCTGTCCTGTCCTGTCCGGGCTTTTATATATAGCATTTCCATGTTGGCGACTAATGCAGCTCGGACGATGGCAATGGCGCCCAGTCTCTTTGCCAATGCCATTCATTATGCTGGACATTTTTGCTGGCCATCGGCGACGTTGCCGCTCGCTCAGTTGCCAACAGAAACCAATCATTGTGATACTTTCATTAAAATCTTCTAGCTGCTCTGACAGTCCTCCGTTGTGTCGTCTTGGAGCTCCTTCGTTGTCCGCCTTTTGTTTATTGATTTTAAATGTAATAAACGGCATTTGCAATGCCGCGTCGCAATTCGACGCCACTTCCATAATTCGCACGCCTTCGGAATGCAATTTAATTGGACAATGTTGTTTGGCTTTGTGTCATTGTTATCTTTGAGTTGCATTTGTTGCTGCACGCTTCGGACTCGGACTCACTCTGTCGCCTTGCCACGCCTTGTATCGCCTCGAGGCGGCTGCACGTTCATTATGTATGCACAGTGGGTGCCGTAAATTTGATACACTTGTGGGCGTCGATAATTTAAACGAGATATGACCACAAGCGGACGCCCAAACACAAATAGTATATGTGACCTTTGGCATGAATACAGATACAGACACAGATGCAGATGCAGATACATTCACATAGATACACACACATACACAATTGTTGAACATAAGGACAGTATTACGCTAGCGGCCTTTGTTTGTGGCAAATGATGCCATAACGGTATCTATTAGCAAAAGACCCACGGGCAACGCCGCCCCAATGCAACACTGCCTGCCACGCGGTAATTGTGATTCGGCCTGAACCGTATTTGCTCGATTTAATTGCATTTCCATTTCTTGTTTAATTAAATGCACTTGATCGAAGTGCGAGCGTCGAACACACAGAACATATTGTATCACAATTGTTACTCGACAGAATTATTTAAATTACAGTAACAGATTAAACAAATCTAAGATCAATTCCACTTCTGTTCAGATATACACTATATCTTTCTATTTTTTAAGTACTTACAAAGACATACTATTTAGTGGTATTAATAAACGTAACTTCTGTAAATAACAAAGTTCTTTGCAAATGAGCATCATTAAAGCCAATTCGTCTGCATGGTCTGGGTTTAATTTTAATAAGAGCTCAGCTAAATGAAATCTTAATAGTAATAAAAATATAAATAAAATGTTGTTTATGAAAATTATATTCTGAAGAAGAGATTATTATTACCTGCTCATGACCTCCATTTTGCCCCAACTTGGCTGCATCGTCATTTAACGTTTTCGTTCAACGCGTGCGAATTTGTATCTCTGGTGTGTGTGTGTGTGCGTTGTGTGTGTGTTTATGTGAAGGAAGCTGTCTAAGTAGCGGTGGCACTCACAACACTCACAACACACCCAGTGCAACCAGTGCAAGCCAGAAAAATCCTTCATGCCGCAGTGCTTTATATTAATGCGACGCTTTCCTGCCACACGCTGTGCTTTTGCCTCGGGCGGCAACTGCAATTTGCAGCTGTTATAAAAGAGGGTACCAACAAAAAAAAAAAAGACGAAAGAATAATGATAATAAAACAAGCAGAAATGATCTCACTATGAGTTTAAGCTACACATATATACCCTGGAATCAAGAAAACACACATACAAATATGTGTGACTCAAGTCAATAGCTTTTGTATGACTAAGACAAAAACTATTCAACTTATTCAGACTTAACTTGCTAGATTCAAGCGAGTGTTATACCCACATTTAGTTGTTTCGTGGATCGAGGGTATAAATAGAGAATTTTGCACAAATTTATGTGCTGCAAGTAACACTACAAGGCCACAGTCGCACTCATACTCACACTCGCACTCACACTCATACTAACTCTGGCACTCGCACTCATAGTCAGCGTCGCGGACGCGGACTTGGTTTCCACTTGCCACTCTTGACACTCGACGGCTAACCTTTTGCAGGCAGAGCGTTTTGCAGAGTCCTTGAGTGGCTTTTTTCGGCTGTCGACTCTTGTGCTAGCTCGAAGGATGTCGAGGGATGCGGGCAAGCAAGGCAACCAGAGAGGGAGTGTGCTCTTAACTTTGCACCACAATTTGTGTTGACATCATCAGATAAAAAATTGGGCGCAAAAACAACGCAAAAAATGATTTCTTAAATGCGCATGTTGTATCAGTAGTTAGTTGTTTTTGATATTGTTGTTGTTGCTGCTATTGTTGTTATTGTTGTTGTTGTATGACACGCTTTGCCAGCTTGTGGCCTAGCATTTAACTCGTTTCAGTTCATAAATTCACTTTTACGTAATCAGTTGATTCAGCCAGATTCAGCCTCTATTGCCCACCATCATCTTTTTTCGTTCATTCTTTTTCCGTTTTCCGTTTTGCATGTGTGTCGCTTCCGCAGAGTCGCTCACTTTGCATTTCGCGGCTGGCTGACTGACTGAAGACTCCTTCGTCCTTCGTCCTTCGTCTCTCGTGTCTCGTTTCTCATCTCTGGTTACTGCTTCAACTTCTATTCTTTATTTGAGTTATCATGACACATTTCGCTGAATTCAGTCATTTCTTCTTCTGTGCTCGCTGGCATCTTTGGCGCACGGCTGTCACTGCGACATGGCGCCAACTGAACTGCGTGTGTGTCCTATACAACTATGTGTAAACGTATGTGTGTGTGTTATCTTTATGCGTGTGTATATGTGTGTGTGTATGTAAAGTGGGTGGTAGTGGATGCCCACCTTAACAACCCAAAGAGGCCGAGTCTGTTTTTGCGCTGCTTGGTTGCCTTGCCATTTTAAAGCAATTTTCAAACAAATTTACTGTCATTAACTTAGACAGTTGATGAAATTTATGTCAGACATATCAACATCATGACGTTTCGTAACCTTCCCCCCTCGTCTACCCTTTCATCCTCCCATCGGCGACCTCCGCCTTTGTCTACCATCGGGTTCTGTGTGTGGCATGCACAAGAGCGGGAGTTGAGCTGAGTTGAGTTGAGTTTGAGTGAATGACTTCAAAAGCAAAAAGACATTAAAATTTTGTTTACACAAACTCAACGAATCCAATTTAATTCAATTCGTGTGTGCATACGTATGTCTGTGTGCTTTTATATACGTGTCTTTGTGTGTTCGTTGCATGCAACAACAGCAACAACAACAACAACAACAAATCGTTTACCACAGTTCACTGCCTTACATCATAAAACGTCTCGCTCTAAGAGCAACTTTACCCAATACTGCCAACACTTTGGAATATTTCTGTCTGTCTTTCTCTCAGTCTTCCATTCTCTTCCTCTTTTCGTCTATGGCTATGTCTATAGCCCACTTGTGCCGTCTCTTTCATTCCCCGCAGACAATCGATCAATTGGGCCGCAGTAATTTGTGGGAAAAGACGCAAAGTGTTCGCCAACTGTCGTGCATTTTCCAGAAACAGCAACAACAACATCAAAACTAGCATGCCATAAGGTATAAGGAGTAACGTTGCAGGCCAGAGGAAAATCTCAACTCTTCCTCGACTCTAATGTGCTCTAACTGTCACTAAATTATAAATTAGTGTTAAATTAAAATAAAATTAATATTAAGCACTGATTACATTTAATTTATAACTATTTTAACATATATTTAAGCTTGAGTTTGATATTGCCTGTTGTTACTACTCATTATAACGTATACGCACAGTAATCTGACTGACAAATGGCACCCCAAAGTTAAAGTGCCCACCCTTTCGTAGGATATTTAACGGATAGGGTCGGGGGGGAAGTAAATCGTGTGCAAATTTTAATTTTACGAGTGCTTCGGTCACGAATCAAGTTCGACTTTGTTGCGCCGTCTGTCATAAACAGCAGCTCATACAGCAGCTCGGAGTTCTGTGCTCGGTGTTGCCAGCATATTTATCTTGTCGTTATGTCAGTCATTGCGAGGCGGAGCAGCAACTGTGCCAATATGCCACCATGCCACCATGTCAGTGCAAAATTAAGTGGCAGTTATTTCTCACGCAACTCGTCCACAACTCGTGCGAATATAAACAAAAATGGCCTATAAATGGCTATAGTTCGATGCCGTTCGACGTGACGTGACGTGTTGTGTCCTTACTTGAATTCCTCGCATTACCAACATTGCCATTGTCAGCGTATTCTTGTCATCATAGTCATCGCCGTTGTCGTTGTTGTTGCTGTTGCTGTTGCCGTTTGTTAATCCGGCATTGTTTGCCTTATAAATGCGTTAATTTTATGACAAGTTCATTTTATTGGTTTTTCTTGTTTGCCATCGTTGTGTTTTCGCATTGGTTTTCACAAGCCAAACACAAAACGACAGACATCAGCCAATAGACGAGAGACGGAAGAGACAACTGGAAAGTGGAAACTGGCAACAGACAACAGACAACAGCCAACAGACAAGGAACAAACAACAAGGCAAAACACTCAATTTGATCGTCTGTTAATTGCTTGTTTTAATTGTTGTCTTTGTTCACAGTCCATGTGCGTGTGTGTGCGTGTGTGCATGCGTGTGTGTGAGTGTTGGGCAATAAACAATTCGCAACGAGTATGATTAAAGCAAATTCACATTTAATCGCATCCATATACAAACGACTGCAATTAAATTCGAATAGCATGTCTTAGTTTGCCGTTAGTCTATTGTATTTGTTGCTTCAATTTTAACCGAGATCAGCTTTTGGATTTAATTATTTGTAACATATTAGTAACTGAACAGTCAATTGAGGAATTGAGTGTTGTGGCTTTTCAGCCACAAAGCAACAACAGACGAATTATACAAATTAAATTTAGCCGAATGCCGAATGAGTTCCATACTACGTGGGTTTATTCATCAGTTATTTTAATCAAACTTGACTATAATTATACGACTTGGCAACTTTTGCTGGACCCCCGCTAATATTGGAGTGTTAGCAGAAGGCGAACAATCAACTTTTAATTAGAAGCTATAATATTTTATCTCTCTCTTTTGTTTAGTATCGTTCACTTGAGTTCCCCCTCTTGACTTTCGACGCATACACTTGAGCTTTTAATACAAATTTATTAACAGAAGCTGGCTGCAGTCTGTTGCAGCTCTCTCTCTCTTTTCATTATCCTACGCTGGCCAACTCAGCGCGTTTCCGCGCTTCAACGCCTTGTGGTACCTGGCGGCGTTGCGTATACGCCATGTTTGCCACGCTGACCATAATTAACTGATATTCGCTTAATTGGTTTAAGTTGAAGTGTCCTTCTGATGATGCGGCTGCTGTTGATGATGCTGCTGCTTTTACCTGGATGCAGTGTACCTCATCAAACTGACAAATGAAGTCTGTGCGGAAGCTAAAGACATGTGCCACAAGTTTATGACAATCGATAGTGGCACCTGTGAGAATCTCCCTCCACCGCTTCGACCAACTCACATGCATGTATGTATGGGTATAGTGAAGTACTCTCTGGGCGCTACACTGCACAACTGCGCAGTCAATCATGCATGTGATGCCGCCGCCAGGCTTCAGCTCCATCTCCATCCCCATCTCCATCTCCTGAACCAGAAAGAGAACCAGCTGCAGCGACAGTTCCAGTACCGACCGAGAGTTCCGAGAGTTCCGACTGAGTTGCCTGCTGTTTGGAAATAAGCTCGTTAGGTGCTTGTATTGGCTTTCCCTCCCTTTTCATCTCCCTTTCGACTCCTGCTTCTGCTGACGTTGCCGCTGAAACAGCAAAATATATGCGATGTACTGAGTACCGAGTACTGAGTGTAGTGATGTGCTTGAGCAGTTGCCTGCAGGCTCGTTGAGCAAACTGCATAAATGTCAGCTTGTTTCCAGTTATCGCACTCTTTTTTTTAAAGCCACTCAGGCGTATTGACATAGAGCACGCAACCAAAATGTTCTGCAATGCTTAGCATTTTAAAGTTCGACACTTAAAGCTCGTCCGTCTCAATGTCAACGCAACTAAGTGGCAAATGTATGTCAATTCAATCTTTACACGGAATCTTCTTTTATTTTTGGAGACATGAGTTTGGCCTTTGGTCTCTGTGGACACAGCATCTGCTTGGATTATATTTTTTATTTTCATTTGGTAAAGTTTGTTTGATATGCGACTCTGCGATACAAAAAAAAAAAAAGTAAACACGAGACGAGACGGTCGACAGTTGTCAGTCCTCAGAATTGACATCCACATACACCTCGAATCAGCGTAAAGTCGTCAAAAGGAAGCGCCGATGGGTCCACTCGATGCAGTTGCTCCCTTGCCGATGACCCGCTTGTTCATTTGTTGTGCGAGTATTTTATTTTATTTTATTCCTTTCTCCTTGTCCTGGATACGGACCAAGGTAGAGCAACAAAGTGAGCGAGGCAACTCGTGGCGTAGTAGTCTCTGGTCCTCTTTGTCCGTCGCTTGTCATCAATCTTCCTTAATAGATGTTCACACAATTGAATTATTACATGTGTCCAAGTGGCTGGCAACTGACTGCTTGCTGCCATTGTGCCGGGCCAACTGTGCACACTTGACACTCCTCATATGCGATGCCCACAGCCACAGGACACATATCCTTGCCTTCCCCGCTCTTGTCCTTCTGCTCCTCGATCTTCTGTTTGCATGTGTCGGACATTAATGTTGTTTGCATTGGACGAAACGAAAACAGTTTTCGGACTTTTTGTGGTTCAGTTAGCATTCAGCAGAGATGTTTGATGCTTCATCACAGTGGCTTCATATTTTCTAACGAACTCATTTGAAATCATGACAACTAATATCTTTATTTTCTTTTTCAATTGAGAACTCTAATGAACGGCATCCGGGTATATCATAATTAATTAATACTCATTTGGGTAACTTCAAAGTTGCCATTTTCGCGACGCCCAATTAAATGTGATGTAAGTGCGAGAAATTCCAGCCGACTCTTGCAAAACAGTTTCATAACTGAAAAGTCGAAGGGAAGAGTATAAATATGTGCAATCTTTTGTATGGAAATTTCGAGTTGGGTTCAGTAAGTTTTTAATAAGAGTGCGCGGTGTCGGCAACAACTTCAGTGCAGCAGACAAGCGTGGCAGCTGGCAACTTTTAAGTGAGCGGCATTAAAAGTTAGTCAACTTGTCAACGGGTTGGGCTGGGCTGGAACTGGGATTGGGCAGCCGTCTAGCCCCAGACCATGCCCCAAAACCCCATTTCACTTTGATTTAGCAAATGCATTTAGCAAGTGAAAACTTATCCTAAGATCTAAAATATTATTAAAATACAAAACGGAAAGAATTTTACATTTTAAGAATTTTTAGCTGAAACAAAAATGTGAACAATGGCACCAGTATTCCAATGCCATTTTAATTGACATGATAAGACATGACCTAAGAAAAATTTAAGTTATCAAGTATAATCTTTAACATATTTTTATTTATTATCACTAAATTCATTTATAGGTAAGATTAGGTAAGGTAAGTGTATTGTTTTAGCTTAAGTATTGTTAAATCACACAAATCCTATGCAGTTCCGCACTGAGCTTTTTTAGTGAGTTTTACAGGAACGCCGCCCTTGGGGAGCAATGGAACTCCGTTTACGGTAAAGTCAATCTCGCGCTTCTCCAGGCGAGTTTCAATATCAAAGTTAGTCAGGATTTTGGTCACAGCAATCTTAACGTTCATCTTGCCCATTCTGGCAGCTGCAGAAAATATAAAAGAAGAGCATTTGAATTAGTAAAAGGGTAAGTGCTTTAAATATCTTGAGAATTACCAATGCATTGTCTCGGACCCACGCCGAAGGGCATAAAAGCAGCTGGTGTGTAATTTCTGTGCTCATCCGTGAACCTTTCTGGCTGATAGCTGAGTGGTTGGGGGAAATACTCCTCATCGCGGTGCATTCCAATCAGGGATATAATGATTTGGGTGCCTTTCTCAACGACAAGCTTGCTATTGGGCAGAGGATAGTCCCGATTGCACATTCGGTTCAGCAGAGGAAGTGCGGGATACTTGCGAGTAGTTTCTGTAAATTATTATAATTATAATTATTATTATTCCTTTAGATTGTTAAGTAAACTTACCCATGACACAGAGCTCCAGATACTTCATGTCCTGTATGCAATCGTAGGTGAGCTGTCCATTGTGCTTCTCCAGCGTCTGGTTGATGTCTTCCCGCAACTTGGCCAACACATCGGGATTCTGCATCAGCTCGTATAACGTAAAGGCAGCCGTCGATGCAGATGTTTCATAGCCAGCCACAAAGAACAGGAATAAATGGGCGGCAATGTTGTCCTTGGTCATGGTCTTCAGACTCTCGGCTGTCGTTTCCGTTGACCAAACGCCGTCATCATTGCTGATCTTTCCCGTGTTGCGGAGTTGCAGCAACAGTTGCATCAAATCATGTCGAATCAGATTGTTCTCCTCCCTGAGGGCGATCGTGCGATGGACCAGATCCCGCATGCGTTCCAATCCGTCAATGGACGAGCCCAGACGATTGAAGATCTTCTCGAGGCTGAGGGGATATCAATAGCTCCATTAGTCTCTTTAGGTTAATCAAGTATTCAGTTTGTACTCACCCAGGATACAAGAAGGATGTTGTGCCTCGCAAAATATTCTTTGCAGTGGGCTGATTGACTTCCTTGCTTATCTGACGGAACTCATTGTTGGGGTCAGTGAAACTGTCTACATCCAGGCCAAATATCGTGGAGGCAATTATGTCAATTGCATAACTAAAGAGATATGAGTTAAAATAGAAAGAAATCTTTTAAATTGCCTTTAATATTGCTACTTACGATGCCATCAAGCTCTTCATATCAATTTCAAGAGAACTCGAGCTGGGCAGCTTGTTGTTCAAGTAGGCCAACATCTTATCAGCACACGCCTCTGCGGTGGGGAACATGCCCTTCAGTTTGCCCGAGGTGAAGGAGGGCGACAGTTTCGTACGCGTCGTCTTCCACCTGCTGCCCTCCATGGAGAAGAGATTCGCCGACAAAGGATCATGAACCTCGTCCACGTACACACCGCGATCGTGGAAGCTGGCGAAATCCTTGACCAACATGTCATGGGCCAACTGCGCATCACGGACCAGAAGAGCCGGTCTCAGGGTCAGATAGATGCCAACGAAAGGCTCCTTGCTGGCCATGTACATGTCGTAGATGGCCATGCCAAAGGACCTTTTGTTCCTGCGCACCGCGTCCAAGGCGCCGAAGGGAATGTTTGCTGCCGCATAGGGAAATCCCTTGCGCTCCCAGAAACTAAAGTTCCATTTCAGATAGACGTAAAGCAGCGCAACTGCCGTTAGCAAAAGAAAAATAAAGATCATTGTGTCTACAATATGTTCTCCAAGCGATTCAATTTCAAACTGACCAGTGAAATGTTTAGGCACCTTTATAGTCGTGTGCTATAGTCGTATTCTATTTTATCTCCAATGATTACCGAGCACACTCTCGGCTTACCGAACCTACATACACATTTTACTGCCGTTGTGCTTGATTCTTATCACGTCAGTTCAAATAATCATTTCCATTTCATGCAAGTGCTACTGATAAGAACGGGGGAACTCGCTGATAGCCACTGCGGTGAGGGGTCTATTTGAAGAATTTTAGAAACATTCACGATGACTCGGCACTTTTAGTGTTTACTTAAAAGCATGACTTCGGAGAATGGTGAAACTTGCTAAAGTGACTGACAAAGAAACACCCTAGATGAGAAGACTGGAAATATAGCCCATTAAGATATATAATTTGATTTTTTTTAAATTGTCTTTTAATTCATTCGCAATTTTTGAAGAAATTTGTAAGTGCATTTAAATATAATAATCTTTAAAAAGATATATATTTTTAAGCAACAGAAATTTCTCTATAAGGTGTGACGAAGAATCCTATAAATATGTAGCATCTTTACTACAATGCAAATTATAATTATGTAATTAAACGTTGTCTAAGGTCTGTTAAATTTATATATTATATTTTAATACCCCTTTGCGCCATTTTTTTTTGTACAGAGTAGAGAAATGTTTAGCGTTCAGCATGACTTTTAAACAAAAGCAAAATCTGCCTCGTGTATGACAATTTGGTGATAATAGCTTGCTCACAGTGACTAAGTAGCAAATGGGATTGATAAGACGACTCTCAGAGCGTGCAGATAATTGCCATTTATTATCTTCGAGAGAGTCTGGAAATCAGTCGATCAGGTTCGATCGAACATGTTTGAAAGCAAGAAATAAAGTTGCACCTATCTGTTTATTACTGAACACAAATTATAAAAGTTAATTGAATGGATTACAATCGAAGATAAGATAGGTAGGGAAAAAACTTTACTAACCTATGTTAAACGAAAAAGAATTGATTACTTTGTTATGTTTTTTTATTTTGTAGCCGGTAATCTGTATAAAATAGTATCAATAATGTACTTGAGACAAGTCATATGTATTTGTCTGTATTTTAAATCTTATCTTGAGTAAGGTAACTGTAAAAATTAATAGTTTTGGTTGAATTGAAAGCATTTCTACCTATTAATTGAGTTGTATTGTGATTTCAGTCATTTACATTTGTTCTTTAAACTCCAATTTAAAATAAAGTTGTTGTTCAAAATATGTTGTGATAATTTAACTAAAATCAGGTTATCGTTCGAAAGCACTCGACTTGTTTGAAAAATAAAAACACAATTATTTATTTCGAATACATATGCAGTCGGGTTGGACTGTATGCATTGTCGTTTTCATTTGTATCTTATTTATTGTTTAAAGATGGTGCGTTATCGCAATTAAGCGCGGAAATGCATTTATTATGCGTGAAAATCAATTTTATTGCCGAATGGGCGGTAAATAATGCCAACAGGCACTTTTGAATATCCTGCTATGCATTCAAATTAAAGTTTAAATTTAAATGCAGAACGAACCGATGGCATTCAATATCAATAATGTAATAAATTGAGCTAAAATGACGTCAACCGTGGGCCAAGAAAGACCCGCGACGATAAAACCGCTGCCAACTATAGAAGATGCCTGGTTAGAGGCAACTCCAGGAACTCTGCACTTGTAATATAAGAGCAGGACGAGAGTGTGTAACAGGTCCTGGTGCCATACATCAATTTGTGTGTGCTCAGTCATGGCAGGTTCCAAATGCAAATGGTTATGCAATACGCTTCAAATTTATGTGTGTTCAAGTGAGTGTGTGTGTGTGTGCGTTTGCCAATAAATCAAAATATGAAAATCTAAAAGCATTTTCAGGTATTAGCCACAAGCTGCGCACAGCTAAACAAATTTTGACGCTTCGAAACCTTTTGAAGCCGTCTTTGAGGCGCAAACCCCAGCGACAAATGCGCTTAGTGCTTAGCAGACCAGACCAGGCCAGAACAGGCCAGGAGGAGAAAATGCCGTTGGCAGCCACGCGGCGCTGAACTCATGGCTCATTATAAATTTGCCAGTTTTGCACGTTTCCGCTGTGCGCGCCAAAAAATGTCACAAAGTTTCAACCGGCTGAACACACACACACACACACACACTAACACATACACACACAATCACACTAACACGTATTCCACGTTGCGACAGTGTCTCTTGCCTGTATTTCTCCTTGGGCTAAATGTCAGCTTTTGTCTTGGCTCGCACGCCAAAAAGTATGCTGAAACAATGTCAAGCATAATTTGCATACAATTTTTGCGTTTGCCCCTCTGCCCCCTTGTGGCTCTTTCCCGTTGCTGGTTGTTGGTTGGTTGTTGCCTTTGCTGGTGGTCATTATGTTTGCCGGCCGTGTCAGGCACGCACAGACACTCACTCACGCTCGCTCACAATGCTCTTTTGACACTAATTTAATTTACGTCACTTCATCTCATTCTCTCTCTCTCTCATTTTCTCTATCTTGCTGCCTCTCTTCATAGCCCCATCTTCTTCTACAGTTGAAAGGCTACTCTAAATGCCATGAAATTGTGTTTAGTTTGTTTCGCAGTCTGAATAAAATCAACGCATTTTTTTGCAAATAAGAAAAAACCATTTCATATTCAAAGGCCGCCTTTGAGCGCAGTCAATAAGTAAATTTATTATTTGACTCTAACTAATATAATACACTCAATTGTATACGATCATTTTCACATTTCATTTACTGCTACTTTTTTTATTTAATTAATGCAAATTTTGATTGATTCATGACAACGGCTTTGATGTTGCAAACATTAAATGAACTCGTTGAGAATATTTTAATAAAATGACATTGCATTCGCCGTTGCCATGTGATTGTGATGACAATAATAAAGTCAACTGAATAGCAATCAAGCCATTCAACTCAAAATCAAAACATTTAAAAGGAGATTGAAAGACAGAAAATATTTAATCAGTCAGGACTTTTTTTGCATTGCATATTTTAAAACAAAATTAATATACATTCTCTAATGCTACTAAAATATAAATAATTGTTATATTATTTAAAGATTAAATCATTTATCAATTATTTAAAGCAACTTTACAAAGCTGGTATAATCTCTACCTGCTTTGAAGCCCTGCTGGCTTACCAGTTAATTAACCAGCGTGACTAAATTTATTGTATGATATAAAAGTAAGTCTGCACTTGTGTTAACTCATCAACGGAGCTGGCTTCTTTGTTGCATGCCTCGTATGGCAGTTAGTGCCGTTTTATTGATGTGTTGCACGCAGCAGGCAAATTTGAGAATATTGTTTTAATTGCTTTGCATAAAAATCAAAGCTGCATATATGTGTATGTGTGCAACTTTGTGGCCATTTGTCATATCACTCGTAAAGTGCAACACTTAACAGCTGGCACATAAATTAAATGTTGGCGTTGAACATTTCAACGCAAATTGAAGCTACACTTTTGCAAATTAACACCCCGCCACCCCTCGGCTTTCCCGGCTAATTGCAATTAATAATGCAGTGCAAGCGGCACACCTGATGGAGTGTGCCACGCCCCCTTTTCCCTGCCAATTAATAAACGCGACATATACAACTTGAAACATATAACGGTGATGACCACTTCCGCTCATTAAGCAGTTGAAAAATTAACATGTGGCTATAATTTATGTATGTCGAGTTAAGTACATGTTTCAAAATGTAATCATAAAGGCGTGGCTTCGCAATATTCACATGCATACATTTAAAATGTTTACTCTGATTGATGGCAATAGAACTTCAAGTAATGTAAACTTTCAACTCAACCTTTTAGATTGTTTAAGGTGACAAAATTTGTGCATTCCTCTGATTATATTTGCTTTGCCAATGCAGTTCTCAATGCGATTCACATCATTCTTATCAAAATATTTCATTTAATTTTCAAGTTTAAGCCAAACCATACTCAATTTGAGAAATCTTTTGGCAAATGGTTCCGCCATGGCCCCCAGCAAAAGGAAGGAAAATGCGGAGAAACTCAGAAATGCATACATACAGACAACTAGCATAAAAGAAGAAAAAGTAAGCAAAAAAAAGAAAAAGATGAAAAAAGACAAACAAGGCGAGGAAAACTGTGAAGCTCTGAAGCACCGAGATCTGTTTGCATTATTGATGGCCTGGATTATCTTTGAGCAGCGTCTGTACTATTGACGAGAACGTTGACAACTATCTACGTAGCATATCTAGGATATGAATTTATGTATGTGTCTGAATGTGTTTATGAACTGTTAGTGTGTGTTCGTGTGTGTGTGGATTGAATTGAGCCCGGCTAAAGCTTAGCCAATGCTGCTGCTGCTGCTGCTGCTACTGCACTTGCTTCAAGAATATTTGCAATTTAATTAATTTAGAAGTGTTTGTTTTATCAAGTGTTGATTGTCTCACTTGTTTGTGGCACTTACGAGCATGCCAACTGAATGAAAGACAATGCATCCTCCTACACACAGCCCAAAATCGATAAGCCGCACGAATGGTCAAGCTGTTGCAAGCCAGCTTGCAGTCCTCCTCTCTTTCCTCTCTTCTCACTTCTCTTTGTATTCTTTACTCTTTAGTTTAGTGTTAGGTAGTGGTCTCAGTCCCAATCGTATTCCCAGGAGATTGACCATCGTCTGGTGACGCCATGCAATGCTTTTTATCTTAATCTGCTGCAAATAGACATTAAATGCTATTTCTTTAGATTTATTCAAACAACAACAACAACAGCAGCAGGAATAACAACAACACGGAGAGAAGAAACAGTAATAGCAACCGACATAGCGACAGATTGGCACGAGCGGGCAGCCAAGTGGCAATTTGTGGCTTTGCACGGCAAACCGACATCATCAGCGTTGGCTAGAACAAAAGCCAGACAGTCCAGTGAGATGGAATCTGAAGTAGGATGGCAGGATGTGGGAGGCAGAGGATTGAGGATGTGGTTGGAGCTGGAGCTGGAGCTGTAGTTGTCGGCATTTGTCCCACGGGCATTGCATGTTTGAAGCAAATTTATTACAAGCAACAGCCCGCAGTCGCAGTTGTCTGGGCCATCAGCACTTGGCTTGACTCGACTCGACTCGACTCGCCTCGACTCAGTTCAGCTCGATTCTCTTGGCCTGGCCTGAAATGTACGTGTCGCTTTGTATTGAGTGCGAATCTGTCGGGCTTGAGGGGAGTGAGTAATACCGTATACTGTCGCCGAGTTGACCCTAGGCCAACTATCGACAACCATCTTGGACTTGTTCTGTTGACTGGGCTGTCTCTGCTGACTACTTTGCCACTTATAAATTCCAGCAGTACATGGCCCAAACACTTGTTACATCAATTAGATGGCCACAGAGTGGCAAAGTCCACATACATATATATGTCGATGTGAATGTAAAAACAGATTCCTGGCCTCACCATCAAGGTAAAGCTTAGCTGGGCGTATCAATGGCATGTGGGTATAATTATAATTATTAGTTGTGAGGCCAAGCGGCAAAGGTTAGTTGCTCTCTGGAATGTTGCCGGCCCTGTTCAGGTACCAAAGATGGTATGCCAAGCATATGGGTTGAAAAGTTGATGCTAAACTCCAAGTGTGGATGTGGTTGCGGGTGGGCCAAAAGAGTCCTAATTGATTGTATGCCCGTGTCCCCCATAGCGAATCTCGGAGCAACAGGATAATTCCAGTGTTTAATGAACTCCACAGACATATTTATCATGCACTCTGTTTAAATCTCAACATTCGAATCTCTTGCATATTATTTGTAATATTAAACCTAGTAATTATTTTATTTTATGTAGAGCTGTTTGCAATTGTGTTTGCAGCGTTTAAATACACTTGCAAAGCTTATAAAGTATTTTCAGCCTAATTAAGAACAGTGTTGCCTGGAAAATTACAGTAAATATAATTTTTAGAGTGTATCATTAGGAAATGAAGGAAATATTTATTCCAAATGAATAATGTTGAGTTTAAGTTTGTAGGTATGTTTGATAGGCGAAGCACAGCCAACTAAATACTGAAAAGGCAATGAATTCAAGACATTCCATGGCTAAATTAAATCATCCTCGAGTTGAAGCATAAACCCAAATACCAATGCTCTTAGTTTGCACACCCAAAAGCTAGTTCCTAATGAATAGAAATATATCCGCATATATGTGTGAATTCTATATGCCTTTTGTATGTAAATGCAACACAAAATCTGTGCATAATTAAAGTTATATTCCCTAATTATTTTGAATTTCAATTCGTGTTGTTGTGTGCTTTTGCCAGTAACTCATAATTATACCCTGTAGTACAATTTTGTAAAATAGGAATGATATGTAATCGCCATTATAAATCAAAATAAACTATATTGAATAGATTCCTTGTGGAAATCAAGGAGATTTTCTAAAACATTTTCTGAAAATTAAGATGCAAATATATATTTAGACAAATATTTAAGAATAACTCCAACCTGAGCATTGTTGCTTTTTGTCAAGTTTTAACTAACGGTGCAGTTTGGATCATTCAATAGGTAGAAATAATGCAATAA
Source organism: Drosophila subquinaria (assembly GCA_037043405.1). NCBI lineage: Eukaryota > Metazoa > Arthropoda > Insecta > Diptera > Drosophilidae > Drosophila > Drosophila subquinaria. Next base: position 596,349 of record JBAMBL010000712.1, read on the forward strand.
ATAATTCAAAATATTATAACTGAACAATGTGAGTCTGTGCAACCTTCAAATTCTGTTCAGTATTTCGTATTAATAATTAATGAGCAGAAATTATTATTTTGATCTGGCAAATTGGCAAAATTAACATCAAGCACATAATTGCAATAAAACAAGGATAAGAAATAAAAAGTAATTAAAATCAATTAAGCTGGCTGGCAAATGAATAATGGACATGAAACTTAAATTTATAATTTTAAATGCACAAAAAATGCACAGCTAATATGCTTAAATTATGGCATTAGCAATAGTTTTTAATTAATATGTGGTGCACACATTTATGCACACTTAAATATATTGATTTGTGGCATGCCTCGCATTGGAGAGCATCATTTGCCAATCAATGCAAATAAATATAGTTAAAAATTAACTAATTTTCAATTTATATTTACCGCCTAATTTAAACAATTTACAGCAATTACGACAGCAGACTGACCAACAACAAAATGGAATGAAGATAATGCTATACATAAATATATAAATTTACTTTGCTTTACTAAAACGACTATGCTGAAAACTTCTTAACAAAATTATTATATTATATTGTTAAAGTACAACAAGACTGAATCATTCTGTCTACTTGTGTTTAACCAAAATTATAAGCCTATTAGCCAAGTTTATAGGCTACAAATTAAATTAATAGTTAATTCAACCAAGTTGAACACTTGATTTTATAAAATACATAAACCTATGGAGTCTGTGTCAAATCAGTAAAATAGATTTAGGAAAATATACGGAGTTGTATCGAAAAATGATATTTATTACGATGCATGAATTAACTAAAGTGTCAAGTATTGCATATACAACTTTTTAACCACGAATATTTCAGCATGCATGGGTTTGTATAAATCAAAGTCACTGATTTTCGCTAAAAGCATGACTAAATTACAAAAATTACATGAATGAAAATTACTTTAATAATGCTTAAGCTTTTTATTAATTAAATTAAAATGCGAGAATATGGAAGTAGAAGAACAAAAATGGTCTAAATCCATATAGTTTATTTATCCAATTTTAATTTATAAAATTGTCAATTAATGAGGTTGTTTTCGTAAGCACTTTATGTAGCAGCCCAGTTTACTAATTAGTTAAAGCGCCGCGAATTGATTTTTAGTCTACTCTTGCATTGTTTTCATACACATATCTAGTTAATCCTTTCAATTAGTGCACCAAAGACGTGCAGATCAATTTGCTGTGCCACAAATTCAATTTCGCTGTCATTGCGACTCGTTTCAAGTTAAACCAAACTGAAAATTGAGTACTATGACCCACAATGACTTGGCGGTTCTTGGTTCTTGGCCACCATCCTTTGTTTGTTGTCCAGCTGCAGCGTGAAATGTTGTTATTGAATGGCAGGCAGGGTGCGAAAGGGAAGGGGGCTAGAAGGAGCTTTACACTGTTTGCTGATTGTGTGGTGTGACAGCTTGCAGCAAATGAATATTTAAATCCAATGTATGCAAATGCGTTGCAAGCTATTTTTAAACTTTTGTTTAAAGCAGCAAGCGCACAATATTTGCAAGGGGTCTTCGTTGACTTATAAAAATAATATCAGCTTGAACTGATTGCTTTCAAGGCGCCGACGTTGAAATACTCTTAAAAAGTTAAAAAAGGAAAATCCGGGTGGAATTCTGCTGGATTTTCACTAGAATTTTCAAAAGGGACTTTTTCTAGACTTTTCCCAGGGAGCTCCCTAGGGAATTTTCCGGATTTTCCCCAATTGGTTTTCTTAGGGAATTTCGATGGATTTTCCCTAAGGAATTCTGCTGCGTTTTTCCTAGGGAATTTTGCCAGATTTTCATTAAAAACAAAAACTGGAACCGGCCATAATTCTGAACCCCCAGTTTAGTAATTGGCTCTTTTTACATTTTCATTCTAGAGCATAAACGTTGTTTGCATGCTGAGAAAGCGTTGGATAAGTTTTATGAAGCAACAAATAAACAAATTACACTGCACAACAAAGTGTAATAAATAAACACAAATGCCAAAAACTGCACAAATAGCTGTCATTAAGGACAACAAAAAAATAGCGGAACTAGGTCCGATAGAGAGCAGGTGCGGCATAATTGCCGAGCATTTTGCCCGTTAACCTAAGGAAATTGCCGAACACAAAAACAGACGCTCACATGAGGCAGCCACAATGGGGCGCCACAGGGATGCAAGAGAAGGCACGACGAGGCAACGAGAGTAGCAATAAGAACAACAAGCTTAGCAGCTTAAAATAATTTATTGTGCTTAAAGTAAGTAAATGGCTAAATGCCGGCATATGGCAGGTCAGCAATCGAGCAGAACGCTTACCGCTCACCGCACCGCACCTCACCGATTGTTTCCCCATCAGTTTGGCCCATATGGAAGGCACGCACGGAAGTCAAGTAATGTTAATGTCTGGTCAACTGGAAAAACAAAGTAAATTAATTGTAGGTTCAAAGAACGCAGGCACCCGACAACTGGCCATGTGGCATGCCTCGCTGAGGACAGGCAAGGCAAGGCAAGGCAAATGTAAGGCAATGTCAGGTCGCCAGGAGGAGACCATGAGAACAGGACGCTAAGCCTGCCGGCTTGGCTGCCATTGCTGATTATCGAGTGCGACGCGGTCACTGAAGACTTCCTGCTCGACTTGAATGCCTATCCAAGTGTGTGTGTGTGTGTTTGTGTGTGTCTGTGTGCGACTTTCTATTGAGTTTTTTCAGCAAAGTGCAGCCAAGCGAAACCAATTTCCTATACATTGTAACCAGGCCAAGCCATCGTTGTGTGTCCTGTTCGTGTGCGCTTCCTGTTGCAGCTGCCTCCTCGGTGAGTTGACAAAGCGCGTGTTGATGCGCGTGTCAAACTTGCACTGCCTGCCGGAAGTGCTGCCAACAATGTACCGTACTCGTACTACTATGTTGGCCAAAAGGGGCTTCGAGGTGCATAACAAACAAGCGCTTTACTGACACGTAATATATCAATGCGCTTCGCTGGCTCACACCCTGACTGGCTGGCCAGCTAGCCGGCTAAAATATGAGTCCTAGTCCAGAACTTGCTTATGCAAATACTTCGAGTCGAGGCAGAACTTTCGGTACAAGTTGTAAGTATTAAGCTATAATACTTATTTACTTAGGCCATATGTCTATAACACACACTCGCCCTTGCTCAAGTATTCACAGGATATGCACACACACACACACATATGATAGGCTCGCTTGATTACACATTTCTCAGGGTCAACATCAGCAAAATTCAGTTAAGCTGTTAAATTATAGCCAAACTTTTGTCGCTTTCAATAAAAATATTGTACAAATATGCGAATTATTAATATTAGTATCGTCATTAATTAAGTTTTCTTAGCTCTTTGTTTTTATCAAGTTGTCTCTCTGTATATTTAATAACCTTTCAATAAACATTAGTTTGATTACACACAGAACTTTCTGTAGGGGCTAAGGGATTTCGATTTTGTGTGTGGACAGTTTTTCATTTCCTGTTGGGCATCAACTGCGATTCAATTTTCAACTGTTTGCAAACGCCCCACGGCTAGGGCAGCAGCTCGTGACATGTGTCTGTTTGTGTGTGTGTGTGTTCATGTGTGTGTGCCAAAACCCCGCAAGTTAAAAAAAAGTAGAAAATAAAATCATTTGTTGAC